>JAPSGF010000005.1:9187001-9202970 GCA_035772895.1 Perdix hodgsoniae | reverse complement strand
CCCCCCCCCCCCCAACAGCTGCAGCCCAAACGAAATCTGTATTTTGCAGAATTTTATTAACATCACAACAACTCTGAGGCTGCAATGAAGCTCAGATCCAACCATAACAAGGGTGACACAGAACCCTGCCACTGAGAGCACAAATCACAGCTTACAAGTGGTAAAAACAGAGCAACATTCCCTGGGAGAAGATGAAGTGAAAGGAGGAGAAGAGGATGTGATTGCCTGGATCACCTATGAACAGAGTTCTTAAATACAGCCCCCCAGGCTGCAGGGATGGGTTCTCGCTGACTCCGGCACCTGCCTTTATCATCCAGTTGGTTTTGAGACTGAACACCAAAAAGATGCTTTGCAATTTTCAGCAAATGGCCAGCAGGTGTAGGAGGCAGGTAAATTTCTAATCCAAAGGAAGACTTACCAACCAGTAACAGCCTCAATAGATGAGTGAGAATGAGATGGGCACTGCAGGACTTGGAGCTGCAGCATCACACTGCAGTACCTTAACTGGATCCCTTAAGCACAGCCACAACCAGGCAAGAGCAAAGAGAAAGCTGATGGAAGCGAGAAAAGCAGCATGATTTTGCTGTCCTTGCTACTATGACTGTACATATAGTGTAAGTATATGCAGAACTCAAGATGTGAAGTCATCCATCTCTTTCTCCCACTAGGAAATTCAAGACGTGCCACAAAGAAGCACACAAGTTATTGCTTGGCCCACTACACAATGCTGAAAAAATAAAGTTGGAAATACCTTACTGATGTTATTCTGTTTGTTACAGGAAGCAATCGTGTTACAGGAAGGCAAGGGAAGTGCCACAAAATGGACAGCAAAAGGAGCAAGGCAGCCACAGGGAGAGTTAACTGAAGACTTAACCAAAGAGTTAACTGAAGGGTAGGAGAGGAGAAAAACAATATCTTTCCTTTGCAATCAGCTGAAAAGAAAAAAGAAAAAGGAATTGTCAGTGTAACATCTTTCCCCATAGTGTTCCAGGCAAACCTGCTGAGGATTCAGAGCTTTACAAAGCAAGACAGAAGATTCTAGCAGAACAGTTGGGATTTTCTGGGTCTCCACAAAGGACAGAAAACTTGAGCCTAAGTTTTGTTCAATTCATGGCTACAACACCAACTTGTAAACTTGGAATAAGGGATGCAATATGGTTTTAACACACACAGTTAATTGAAAACAAAATTAAGGAAAATATTCCACTCTTGTACATCACAGCCCACATCCTGCAGTATGAACAAGTACTCTAAAGCTTGGGGAGAGAAGGAACAGAAACAGGTGTCTGCTGGGGAGAGGGACACAGAAGAAGTAAAAATCTCTCAAGTTTTATTTCCCCCATAGCAAACACTGTTTTCAGAGAGGACTCATGAAGAACATCTCTCCAAGCTGGAAGAGACAAAGCGGGGAAGGCTGGAGCTCTGAAGGCAGCAGTGGGTGGCTTCCAAGGAACTCCCCTGGCACAAGCAGCAGAGTGCTGACGGGCTGAAGGACCACTCTATGTGACAGCTGTGCCACAGTCCTGTCGTGCTGCCCTTCACAAGGCACACTGGGCTCCAGCTCCCAGCCTGCTGCCACAGCCCAGCTGCGGGAAGTCAGCTGGGCAGGAGGTGGTTAAGAGGTCCAGACAGCATCAGCATGGGCACAAGCACAGAGACCAAAGAGCAGCACGGGTTGTGTGCAACATGGCAGGACAGCGTCCTGGCAATCTATCAGGCTGCCTAGAAAAGAAGTCTGTGTATTGCACTATTACATACATGGAACAGCCAGCTGAAAAAATTTGCTGCGAGTAGTATTTTTTAAATCTGTTTTGTTAGGGTATTCTTTTACATTAGTCCACTAGTTACAGAAGGCACAAGTCTCATCCCATAAGCCATACTGAAACAGCAAGTAAGCCCTTCATCCACCAGACCTGCAACCTTTGCACGAGGCACTTTATAGCTATTCAAGCTGCCATAGAGGAACACGCATGGCCTTTGGTATTGCTGCACCAGTATTTACACACAAGATCACAGCACTCAGCCAGCACCACTCCATCTATGTGTGCTATTCCAGCTATAAATATTGATAGAGCCATGCAGTTCCTAGAGCAGCCAAGTCCTTCAGCTGAATGGAAATCCACAAATCTGCTCACACCACAAAACATGCATAGCACCCCGATCTGCAGCACTGCCTTGAAAGAGAACACAGGGAAGCTGCTCCATTTAACTGGGTGGTGTGAAGACCATCTGGAAGCCTCAGGCAAGCAAGGCTTCCATTTAAAAAAAAAGGAAAGAACTGAACTATTAAATTCATAAGTTGTGTAATTTCAGATTAATGAGGGGTGCCAATAAATCATATTCAAGAACTTTGTTATATTATCTGACTGCAGTTTCTCTTTGTAAGCATCAAAAACCAACAGAAGCAACAAGTTCAGTCTATTCAGACAGGTCCCTAACTTTCAGATTTCTTTCACAAAGCTATGTATCAGAAGAACTAGAATTCATTGATATTTAGACTCAGAATACTCACAGCAATCTTCAGAACATCACTGTACACTATCTTTCATCTGTATAGAGCTTACAACTGAAAAGGCAGATGAAGACTAGTGAAAGAAAAAGAACCATCAAAATTAAGGTTACTTTTCTTCTCAACTATCTTTCAGCAATAATAGCAACACCTACTCAAAAACAAGACATGCTCTGCATGCAATGCTAAATGCACACTTGGAGGGAAAAGGTTTTGTCAGGATTTCACGTGGGAGCTGCTCCATGCCCCTGCTCACACCCTTCCATATACTGTTTTCAGCAGTACTCACTTTCAGGAAGACAAGCCTTCAAATTGCATAGTATATAAGATCCAGGAATACCAGGGAATTACCTACCAACCTCTGCATTTTTGTTCTGCTCTGTCTCCTACGACTGACATTCTCTACATTAGTTTGATTGCTTCTTTACACTAACCTAACACCTTCATAACATCATCTCCTAAAAAGTTCTTTCTGATCTTTCCCCAGAGCAACACACATTAACATAGAGCAAATTCAAAATTGATTCGTGTATTCTAATAGCATTCTGCCCAAATCACTCACCATCACAAGGCTTTTGAAATTCATCATCAATTCTTATTACTCTGTTTTGCTTAAGGGTATTGTCCTTCTGTATTGGAATAAAAATCCATATAAGAACAAAACCCATTTCTCTACATTATTTTTAAATCCCACACCTCTGCCAAGAGGCAGAGAAATAGCAGCTGCCTGGGTACCAGATACGCTCAGACTTTACTTTTGTTTTTAAAGCACAAATGCCTACTATTCCAGAGAGGGCTGCCTATCTGAAAATAAAGCATTCTGCATTTTATTCTATCCAGTCATACGTTCCCTACTGTTTTGTCACACTGCTGTGAAACAAGCAGTACTTTCTTTAGAATTCTACGAAATAAAAGCACATTTATTTAATACATGAGCCCTGCAGCATCAAACAGCTGTCTAGATAGCAGTTAGGTAAAGATACACAGAATGCAATTGTTTATTCTGGGAGTTATGCAACGTGCAAGAACAAGATATGATCAAACAATCTCAAGTAAGGTTTGTTTATAACAAAGCAATTTGAAGTTTGTTCTATGTTTGGAAGTTCCTAAGTTAAAAACCGACAGAAGCACTGCCAATGGAGAAGCAGCAAGGCCCTGGTATCGCCTGGTGCTTTAGGTTTATGCAGCAGCCAGACAAAACACCAGTTTGTTTTCCCATGCTGCTTCTTCACATCAGCACTTACTCTACCATCAGCAAAGATTCTGCTGTCTCCATGCTGAGGGCAACATTCTGTGCTGCTTAACAGAAAAGGCACCCAAACTCATACTGCATGCTAGGAATGGCGCTTAACTAGATGAGAAACAGAAAACAATTCCATATTATGATTATCATTCCTCGAGCAGTGCAGCTTGAGTTTCATTTGCGCTCGTAAGTAGTCACACCGGTATCAAAGGCACAGGAGGAAGGTTGATGCCTTAGGAGTTTACTTCATCATCTTCTGCGTGAAATTAAGGTAAAAAGGAGTAGAAACTCAGAAGACTAGGCTGGCATGTGCAGAAATATAGGAATGCTCCAGATCTTTGTTTAAACTCCGAGAGCACAAAAACAGAACCACATGTACCTTACTCAGCCGAGCACTCAGCCACCACTGTTGGCACAAGCCAGTCAGCTAAACACAGCTAGTCCCTCAGGCTATGATTTTTCCACAGTTGCCTCCTATGGTTTATTTCATTTTCCTTTTTTTTTTTTTTAATATTATAATTTTATTTATTTATTTTTAAATGAAGGCCACCCTAATTCGCAGCAGAGAAGTTCAGAAGGGTATAGGGGCTACCAGCAGCATCAGGGGCACATGGTACACATCATCCTAAGGCACCCAAACCCTGAACTGCTCAAGTAGCCACAAGTATCTGCTAGCTGACTTGCACTGCTGTCCCACATTAACACCATTCACACATAGCTGCTCACAAACAGCCCTTAGAAACTGATATTAGCATAAGATAGGAAAAAGAAAGTTTCTTTTGTAGACCCTTGAGACAACATTCAGAGCTACTGCTACAACATGAGAGCATTTCAGGCTGGTTACAAACTTCTAACAGCAGTGACTGCAATAACACTGACAAATGTTCTTAGGCTTTCCAAAATGCCTCCCCTTGCAAAGCTTTTAGTTCCTCATCATTAGAAGCTGTTCTTCACCCTGTTGTATCAGGTACAGCTCAGTATATTCTAACAGAAGTGATGATGATGAAGATGGTACTTAGAACCTAATTGAAAATGCTACATTATAAATGCCATTGTGAATCTGAAGAGATGTGCAGTTGCACCACGAGTAATTTTGGTATGCTTTGCTTTCTTCATCCTGGCAACTTTCTTGATTTGCATAACCAATGAATAAGTGAAAAAGCATCAAACTTCTAGCCACAGAAGCAAACTGAATCAGGTCCACAAAGCCAGTAACAACCCCCTACTTACAGGGTTCATATCTGTCCAATGCAGTAGCCTAACGCTACCAATGTGCCACTAAGCCCTTCACTAAAGTGACAAAGCAGTTGAAAATGGTATGGTCTGCTTTCACACTGCCTGTGGAGACATATAAAACTTTACAATCTCAGTTTAAAGAGTTACAGCAATTTCTACAGAAGCAGCAGAGGTAAAACAGATCTCTTCACGAGATTTTTACTACTTAGAATCAATCAAAGCAAAACAGCCATCCTAGTGATAATCCCCTTTAGCACTTGACAGTTTATGCAATAGTCAATTACTAAAGAGGATGAAAGACAGAACAGCCTTTACAAATGGGTCACTGTCTATTTTTATAAATGATTAAAAACAGCCTGCTATTAAAAGTAACTTTAACAAGCATACAAAGTAACATTAAATGGGAACAAATCTTCTCCTCATGCACATATATATTCCATGTCTCCCATGACAGAAGAGAAGGTAACACTATCACTCATCCTCATCAGAGGAAGTATTTCAAGCAGGTTATGTATTAGCATGGCTGAAAGCAGATTTTAATTTCTGTCTGCAACTATTTTATCCCAAAGTTGCATCTGCATATAAAGATAATCCCAAACCATCCTCAGCGTGAGCTCTGAACACACCCACCCTTCCATGTCTGCACACCTGCACACCAAAACTTGTTAGCAGAACTTACCTGCAAACACTAACTAAAAAGCCTTTTCAAAACCACTTTTAAACTTCTTCCCCTTTTGCTTCAACTCTTTGTTCCTAAGAAATTAGGTGTGCCTATACATGTATGTTTTAGATAAGTCATTTCCTTTCCCCACCTGCTTCAGAAGAATTATTCAGGACTAAGGCACATCACTCAGTTCTTTCAGTTGCTGAAGTACCGTGCATCCTCTGCTACAAAGTCTCCCTCTTTCCCCTTGCTACCCTCTCTAAGGATTATTTTCAACCCTTCTGCTGGGATCATGACATCACACTTGATAGGACTGTCCTAAAATTTCATTGAGAAATCCCACTGATTCTCACTTAACCACCATTAGCACACCTGTGATTCTATCTATGCCCTCTGATCCACTCATTCAATTCCAGTTCTGCTGGCAGTTATCATCTCCACCAGAGATTTAAATCTGGCGCAGCTGAAATGTTTCCTCTCAGGCCCTGCTTTCTCTAATTACCTCCAGCCTTCCTACAGCTCAGGCCCATAAGCAAATTGAGTGACACCCAATACTGGGTATTTCTTTATATAGGGGGTCAAGAATTTCTTTGTGCAAAGGATCAAGAGCGTTACATTACCCAATTATTTTTTTCTTCTCTTGATGAGATCATCTGCCCACACCTCCAGCAGCAAATTCTTCTGTTCACACTGTCACCACTCTATCCTTCACCTCCTGTCAGATCACAGACATTCAAAAAATCTTTCCTTTATACAGTTCATAGGAGACTGGATCTTCTGGCATTTCCACAGCCCACAAATGTCTGAGTAGAAGACTGTTCAGCTACAAAACCTGCACTTCACTGGAAAGGACAAGTAGGACTATCTTGTGAGAATGAGGAACCTATCTCTTAGAAGAATCTCATTATAAGCAACTCCTCTGCATCTCATACATTTGTACTCCATGTACTGAGAAAACACTGAAGGTTGGGCTAGGAACAAGTAATTGCCACCACCTCCAGCTAACCCATCTCTCATTCCCACACCTGGATGGAAAGCCTGAGCTCATGAAGCCAAGGACAAAAAATCTGCGCCCCCCCCCCCCCCACACACACATACACAAAAATAATATATTATCATTAAGGCCAACCTAGTCTCTAACCTTACAAATTAAGAAAAAAACTGTAGTTTAGAATTTACTATAACTCAGACAGCATAAAACTGCATTTCACAGCAGCAGTCACAGTGCCTGGGGAAGCAGCACCCTGTTTGTGTATGAAAACTGGGAACTTGATGTTCTCACTACAGACTAAAAGCAATAAAAACAGCTTCCTGAGACATTAATTTCTGCACAGCTGATTTCTACTTAACAGTGTTCATTATTGAAAGAATTATTAAAAAAAAAAATGAGGCTGTTCCAGAAGAGAAGGCTGGCACTCATATCTAAACTGAGCTAACAGTGACATCAGCATTACTACTGCTTTCAACTCTATGGCTACTAAATGACTAATATTTTCACTGCATTTCAAGAGCCTGTGACAGCACGTGAGATGAAGTTAAAAAACATGATGGCTGCAGGGTCTATCAAGCACCCAAGACAATGACCACAACAAGCTCTCCAATGACAGGAGTCAAACACTGCATTATTTTCCTACAGCTGGAACTTAACATCTTCACGATTTCTAACTTTAAGCATCGGGAAAACTTCCATCTTCAGACCTTCCATGTAACTCAGTGAAGGCTGTACATGCATGCATACCTGTTCTGCTGAAGGCCACGCTTACAAAGAGGTTTTCATGTTGTGGCAACATATTTGCAGGGTGGGATGGAGGTGGAAGATGAAGAGATTGTGTGTCACCACATCAATAGCCACAAAAATCACACGGAAACTGAACAGCTGGTTATTACTTTTTGCCAGAAGACACCCATGTAAAGTGAATTTCATCTACTTTAATTACAGAAGGTGACGCATATTCAACAAAGTAGAGGAGACTGTCCTAATGCACCATGTAAATTTATGGCAACCTATTTGAAGTAAAATGTATTTTCAAAGTATTCCTTAGCACTTTGTCATTCACCTGGAAATCAACTAATATGACAGCAGATGAGCTACTACAGATGATTCTGAATTAAATGTCTAAGCATTATTTTATCCTTACAAGTTCTAAGCAGCTCGTACCACCTATAGTGAACATTCATTGGTTTTCTCCACTTTCTTTATAACAACCTTTACGTTAATGAATTGACAAATGTTTTTATAAATGAAGAAATTAAATTCAGTAATCTCATTTATTCCTTATTGTTTGCAGAAAAAAAGGAACAAGTAAAATTCTTTTAAGAGTAACAAATATTAAAAGCCTGAAAATCTATAACTACGGAAACTGACTTTCAAGAAAGAGGTGAAGACCAGAATAGGATATTTAAGAACTACCGACTCTGGCTACTTCAGTAACTTCATATAAACACATGCAAGTTCACGACTGCATAAATCACTCAATCTTGTATCTTTAGGATCTTCCCATGCCCACTCATATTGGCTAAGCAGTCTTAACTTGTTTTGTGTCTTATTAGTAAGTTAGTGCTGAAGCACAACTCTCTGTAGAAAGATTTTTATTTCTCAAGTCAGCATCAAAGTTCATATGCATACCGCCCTAAAGTGAGCTCTCACTGTGGCAAATGAGTGACCAGTTTGTTCTCAGGCTACTTAAAGAAAGACTAAGGAAAAAGCTGACTGTAACTAGTACAATTACCTTCCTCTGGTTTAAAAAAGAAAAAAAAAAAAAAAAAAACAACAACCAAGAAGTGAGTTACTGCAGTAGGTTCCCTTCCTCTGGAAGACAATACAACCCAAACTCAGTGTTATCTCAAAACAATAAGGCAATGTTTCTGTAACATTCAATCATAGGACAATGTGAATGGAAACAATCCTCAAACCTCTGGGACATCAGAGCCATTCACATCAACACTTTAGACTTCAATAGCCAGCTGATGCTGAGACAAGACAGTGGTACTTACAACCTCTGTTTGTTAGGAAAAAATAAGAAAAAGAAAACTTAAGACAAATCATTACAGTAATAAGGTTTTTTTTTATTTATTTTTTTTTTTAAGAAAAAACCTACAAATCTACAGAAACTGTTTTTTAAGCTTACCTGTGCTTGTTCAGTAGAGCTGCTACTGAGTTCATCTCCAGATTCTGAATCCTGGTGAATTTTTTCTGACCCTTCTCCTGCCGAATCACAAGACTGTTCATGCAAAAAGCTGGTCTTCTCTATTTCCAAGAACTCTGGACATGGGAAATGACCCATGGAGATGGTTCGAAACTGATTGGAAACCTTGGGAGATTGCAACTCATTGTTAAGTTTTCCATTGTTCTGAGTGAGGTCCAGACTCAAACCAAGAGTTTGACCAGGGCTATTGTTTGGTCCCAGATTTTGATTGGCATCTCGAACTAAGCAAGACACTTGAACTGGAGAAGATTTCCCAAAACTAGAAAGCTCTGGTGACTTATTCACATTTTCTGTTGATCTCTGTAATCCATGCGTCAACTTTAAAGCATTATTTGGCAGCATGCCTGCTTGCTTAACAGGTGGCATCAGTGCTTTCCGTGGTATTTCCTTCACATACTGTGCTGGCACGTAAAAGGGTTTGGAATTTTCATCTCTTTTCACTTGCCACCAATCGTCATTAGTCTTCTTCACTAATATATATTTCTCCCCCTGTTTAATTACAATTTTCTTGTCCTTGGCCTCATACTCATAGTCATACTCCACTTCAATGTACAATTGTCCTGGAAGGATCTTCGCACTCCTATCAGCCATCTCCACCCAAAGAAATTTCACCTTTTCCGCCAAACACTTTGCCACATTCTGCTTGGGAAGCGTTTATTTCCTGTTCACAATCAGAGCTGCAATAGAAATAGAAAATGATGTCTTTACAATGAAGTAACTGTCCAAGAGCACTTCAGAGGAAAATAATTTCAAAAATAACGTTGTAGACTCCACTTACGTCAACCTCAGTCAAACACATTAATAAATTAAGGACTCTCAGATACTTTTCACAGCAATAAAACAAAGTCAAAACTACAACAGAATCCCTGATGTAAGTCCCATATTCTCACAAGCCTCTTGCTATCAAGCTATCCGCTAAGCCTGTTGTTGCTACAACTAAGTGATGTTAGTCATCATTGAGGGCTTGGTGGGAGGACTAGTTTGAGTCTCTCTTGCTTATATACAGACTTAACTTCTTAATAAACTGCCACTATTCTGGTTTTAATCAAAATATTTAAAAGGAGATTATGATTTGTTTACATTGCGTTATCCTTCGGTTCAAGAGTTGCTTCAGAGCACTGAGAGTTCCTCACAAAATTCTTCATTCTTCCTCCAGTGCTGCATCCCAGCTTAGCACAAGCTGGCTATCCCAGACCCACACACTGTATGTAGCCCCTACCAACCTGTGCTGAGATGCAAGAGCTTGGTAGCAGTGCAGCGTGTGGGCTTTGCTGCCCCTGCATCTCATCAGGCATTAGGACTTCTGAATTTCTTCTAGAAATTGCTAGCATAATATAATATTTAAAAGTATTTCAAGTTTTCAAAATACTGTGTCTTTAGTGGTTTAAATTCTAAATGTTTACTTTGCATTTAAGAGATCTTTGAGCAATATTTACATCATAGAAAACCTGATATGCACCTGGTAAGCATCAAAAATAAAAAAATACCTTAGGAAGAATAATTATAAAGGATGAATCAAAAACAAAACTGTATAATAAATAAAGCAGTATTATATAGAATCACAGAAACATTTAAAGGTCCTTTCTACCTCAAATGATTCCATGATTCTTAAAAGGCCATCTGGTCCAACTCCCCTGCAGAGAACAGGGACAGGTACAGCCAGATCAGGATGCTCAGAGCCCTGTCCAGCGTGGCCTTCAGTGTCTCCAAGGATTGAGCTGTACCACATCTCTGGGCAGCCTGTTCCAGTGCCTCACTACCCTTCTTGTTATTGTTAGAAAAAAAATGTCTTCCTTATTTCCAATCTAAACATTCCCTCTTTTAGTTTGAAGCCATTTCCTCTTGTCCTGTCACAGCAGACTCTGCTAAAGGATACCTTTCTTTCTTACAGCCCCCTGCAGATACTGACAGGCCGCTCTCTGCTCTCCCCGCAGCCTTTCCTTCTCCAGGCTGCACAGCCCCAGCTCTCCCAGCCCATCCTAGTACGGGAGGCGCTCTGCCCCTTGGACCATTTTTGTTGCCCTTCCCTGGATGCACTCTAACAGGTCCATGTCTCTCCTGCACTGAGGACTCCAAACCTGGACACAATGCTCCAAGTGAGGTCTCAAAACAAGAATGTATGAAAACGTAGCATTTACACTTACAGCACCTTCTAGCATAGCCAACTACCATTGTTTTCATATCCACTAGATGCAGCTCTATTTAATCACCTGACACCACAATTGGAGAGTTGGTGAACACCAATCTTAGCAACTTACAATAAAAACAGCTTAATAAAGGAATATGAAAAAATACAATTTCTTAACCTTGAAAGAAAAAAAAAAAATCAAAGCTGATAAGGGTGAGATCTCTAACATTCAAAAAGCACTTAGAAGAATCCATGTAAAAGCTGCTGTATTAACCTCAAAGACTAACAAATAAGTTAAAAACAAAACAACACATGAATGACAAAAACAATTCAGAAATTCGCTGCTCTGCAAGCTGAGCCTTCATGATGAGACTTACAGTGTTTACCCTGTAACTCAGTGGAACAAATGCAATTCCATGCAGGCACACAGATGCAGACCATAATAGGGACTAAGTGCAAAAACAACAACAAAGGAGATTTGTGAAGAGAGCTGAAGAAAAACGCCTCACAGTTCTGCAGTTTTCCTTCCACCATTTTGGCTATTCAAGCTGATCCTTAAATACATTATATTTCCCACTTAACTCTGTTGAAGACAACACCTGAAAGTTCAACTACAAAGCTTGGAAACAATCGCCTCGTTTAAATCATGTCCTTCTTTCTCCCATAGACCATTGCTATATCCAGGACACATTTCCTACAGGTAGCCTTAAAGCCACAGTTGTTTACAAGACTCTAAATGGAGTCACAAGATCAGGCTTATAATATTATTAAAGGACTTGGCAGAAAGAAAGATGGTGCCACATGCAAACAACGCTGGCAGTAAGAGGAACGCAAAGAGTAGAAAATAATGCTCAGATTGTCTGCAATGGGTTTCCTCCCCCTTTTTATTCTCTCCCCCATAAAACAGCACCCTGACATTTGCAGCACCGGAGCTGATTTACAGTCTCAGCACAAAACACCCAGCCCACCTGCCGTTCAGCACAAACAGGTATTTTTAAGAGCAGCCCTTCATGTGCTAGCAATTCCAGCAGCAGGTAAACATGCCCACATTGCGGCCTTCCCCCCTCCCAGACAAAATGATATTTTCTTCCTTGTAACCAAATCTGACTCCTCCCAGCGCTTCCCCAGCACTGCTACCAATCACAGCTTCAAGGTCACAGACCAGAAAAACACAAGTGACTCTGAGCTACAGGCTACCATGAAGGTATGCTGCCTTGGAAATGAAAATTTAGGAAGACAGCCCACTCACACTGCCTTTCCATCTCTCATACAGAAGGAGAACAAAAGAACACATAGCCATGGTTTCCCACAGGGCCACCAAGCGTTTAAAGGCTTGACATTTTCATTTTCTTGCCTATTTCATGTAACTATTTAGTGAATAACGCATTCTAAATGTCTTTTTAAGATAGATATGCTCAGTATAAGCTGTATTTTATGCTTTAAAAAGTTTACAGGGTTTTAAGAAACAGAAGCGAAATAAAATACAATAGCTACAAAAATAGCTTTGTTAGCTCAGCCCTTTGCCACCAAGAGAAAAGACATGTATTTCTGTTCTTCCAGCCAAGCTGCAAAATTATCAAGTCAATAGCAAACATTTGGTAACATCAAACACAGGATCAAAAAGAAATCAGTTGCATTCTGTGGCAGGCCAGAACACTAAGACAGTTGTATAAACAGCTCATCATCGGGATCAAGCAAGGCTCTGCTCCTCCGCCTCCACAGAGCTAAACACCAAAGGCACAGGTGGGAAAGCTTCCTCACTGCTCAGCTAACGTTAACACTTCAGGTTTGCAGCCAACTACGCCATGGTCCCTGCAGCCCAGGGGTCAGCACTTGGGCTGTCCCCCTGCAGGCTCAGTGCCAACCTGCAGCAGACGCACAGAAACTGGGACACGAGTGCACACCAATGCCATGGGGTGACTTTGGTGCTACAAATCAACAACTGCAGTCACACAGTGGGCCAGGCCTCGCAGACCCTTTGTGCTTTCTCTTTAACTATTAGTGGTAAGGCTGGATGACAGCCACTACGGTAAAGAAGGTTGAAATACTCTAACTGGAGGATGATGAGCCCAAAAATGAGATATACTTCCACAGAGGACATCTGCAATCTTCAATATCTTAAATGAAGTCTTCATACCTGGACAGGATTGAAAAGTGGGCCCACATGAACCTAAGAAGTTCAACAAGGCCAAGCGCAAGGTGCTATAGCCAGGTCAGAGCAATCACAGGTTGTGCGTGCAGACTGGGAGAAGAACTCACTAAGAGCAGCCCTGTGGAGAAGGACTTCAGGGTTCCACTGGATGAAAAGCTGGACGTGAGCCAGCAGTGTGCACTTGCAGCCCAGAATGCCCACTGCATCCTGGGCTGCATCAAGAGGGGTGGCCAGCAGGGTGAGGGAAGGGACCATGGACCATCCCCTTCTGCTCTGCACTTGCGAGGCCTCATCTGCAATACTGTGCCCAGGTTTGGGGCCCCCGGCACAAGGACACAGAGCTGTTGGAGCAGGTCCAGAGGAGGGCCGCAAAGATGATCAGAGGGCTGCAGCACCCCTCCTATAGATAAAGGTGGAGGGAGCTGGGGTTGTTCAGCTTGGAGAATGGTGCACAGGAACCTCACTGTGGCCTTCCAGCACCCGAAGGGAGCTTACATGCAGGAAGGAGATCAACTTTTTACGTGGTATGATAGTGACAACAAACAGGGAAATGGCTTTAAACTAGAAGAGAGAAGATTTAGGTTAGATGTTAGAAACAAATTCTTTACTCAAAGGGTGCAGAGGCCCTGGCACTGCTGCCCAGAGAAGCTATGGGTGCCCCATCCCTGGAGGCACACAAGGTCAGGTTGCATAGAGCCCTGGGCAGCCTGAGCTGCTGGGTGGGAACCAACCCATGGCATGGGGATGGAAGTCGTGGCCCTTAGGGTCCCTTCCAGCCCCAGCTGTTCTATGATTCTAAGAATGTCTGCTTAACAGATGAAGAACAATGAATGAACCCCAGTGACAACAAAAACGGGAAAATGTCTTCATGAATACAACAACAACAACAGAAGATTCAGACCACATTTTTAGAAGTGAAACCCAAATGGTACTGGGTAACTAATTTAAGGTGGGCCACACGCCCATGAGGAAACACATTCATAGAATCATAGAATGGCCTGGGTTGAAACAGACCATAGTGATCAAGTTTCAACCCCCTGCTACGTGCAGGGTCACCAACCACCAGACCAGGCTGCCCAGAGCCACATCCAGCCCAGCCTTCAATACCTCCAGGGATGGGGCATCCACAACCTCCTTGGGAAACTGTGCCAGTGCTTCATCACCCTCTGTGTGAAAAATTTCCTCCTACTATCTAACTCGAACCTCCCCTGTCATAGTTTAAAACCATTCCCCCTTGTCCTATTACTATCCACCCTCGTAAACATTCACACAGAACACATTTGCCATAACACACACGCACCCACCAGCTGCCTACCAGCACAGAGAACGGCACCAGCCCAGCCCCAGCCATGCTGACAGAGGCACTGGGTCAGGGATCTCACAGATATCCTCTGGCACACAGCTCCCAGGCTCCGCTTCCGATGGGACCTGCTCCCGATGGAACCGTTCCCAGCCCTTACTCAGCAAAGGCTGCACAGGGCCAGGCCAGCACCCGCTGTTTGCTGAGGTCAGCCCCACCCTGCCTGCTGCCCGCACCCCTCCGACACTTCCTCGGGGTGGGAACTACGTGCAAAGCTCAGCAGTCCTCCACGCCAGCCCGAGCCTCGCTTTGTTACTAATACAAGATTATATTTGCACACTTCCAAACAAACTGGGATCTTTTCTAATCAAACCTGAATAACTGCAACAGCAACTTCAGCCCTTCTTGGAGTGGTTTGTGCAGGTATCTCCTTACTTCAGCAGTTGGCCTTCTCAGTGCAGCTGAAACCCTACAGCATCACCCACTCAGCCCTCACTGATCCCAAAGCGTGTGTGACTAGGAAGGGAGGGAATCATGGTCCATGGATGGGAGCATATAAAATCATAGTATGTATATATCATATTAGCTGTGGTCACTCCCCATTCCAGCATTATCTCAGAACACAATCAGAAATACAAATCAGGAGGTACAGCAGGAATTCCCCACCTCCCCTCAGTTTATCATCCACGGTATTTTCTTCTGATCTTCTATAACCAGGTAATTAAGGCAAAGAGTCTTTTGGGTTTCTCTCTTTTTCTTTATATCCCTCCTGATAGAAAAAAAAAAAAAAAAAAAAAAGAAAGAAAGAAAAGAAAAGAAAGCCCTTATTGGGGTTCAGGAATTATTTACTTTATAATACAAACAGATCTCAGTTATTAAACGCAGAGCACTGCAGATCTCAGCTCACTCCTGTGACCTTGTTCCCGTGCCCTACCAAGGAGCAGCAGTTGCCTCGCGCAGCCTTTTTTCCATTTTCAGCATCAAACTTCACTCCTTACTGACACGGAGCCTCCCGCGGTGCTGCTACAGAAATAAACTCAACCGCCAGCGCTGAAGTCGGGATGATTTCCTATTGGTTCGGGCCGACAGCCCGCCGGGTTCCGCGAGCGCTCCCCGGGGCAACGTTCTCAGCAGCACGGCGCTCCCCCGGCCGCAGCTCACGCCGTTCCGTCCCGCCCCGCACACCTCCATGTCGCCCTTCGGCCGCCGCGCTGCCCTCGCCGAGCTCCCGTAGGCACCGCGTGTGCGTGCAGCGCTTGGACGGAAACAGGCGCAAGGATGCAAACGCGAACAACAAATCGGCCCGACGGGCGAGTCAGAAGCTTTTAAAAGCGAGCTTAATCCCCGTTTGCTCGAGTTAGCAATCCGCTGCTATTGCAACGTAAAGTGGCTCGCCCGAGCTCGGACTTCCTTAAAAACTAAAGGCTTAATCAGTAACCACGCAGCGCTGCTCGCTGCTCCCTGACTCACGGCAGGCGATGCCCGGCCAGCAACTGTCAGCGCACCTCGCGGGGCCGCTCCGCTCCGCTCC
>JAPSGF010000005.1:9149616-9186601 GCA_035772895.1 Perdix hodgsoniae | reverse complement strand
GGCCGCGGTGGCGGCGGCGGCGGCTGCGCGCGTGCCCTGCCCGCCGCTCGCGGCGCGACCCCTGCGTCGAGTGTCAGCTCCCGGGCACGGCGGCGTCACCCCGCGTCACGTGCCGGGGGCGGGGCCGGAGCGGAGGTGGGGGCGGAGCTCCGCCTCCTGCGCGAGGCCGCCGCGAGGCCGGGCCCGGGAGCGCCGCAGGTGGCGGGGCCGGGGCGGGCGACCGGGCCGGGGGAGCCGGCGTGCTGCCGGGTAAGCGGGGCTGCCCCGCAGGGTTACGGTCACAGAGTCACGGAGTCACAGGGTCACAGAATCGCGGCCGTTTCGTGCTCCGAGTGCGACGTGAAGTCGCTCTGTTATGGAGCGGACGCATGCAGCACGGAATCTTTCCTCGCGGCGAGTGGAGACCCGAGTGCCGATGGACAGGCGAACGAACCGCGGCACCTGGGCAGCTCGACCAAAACAAGTGAAGAGCAACATGCAAATTCACTTGTAAAGTTATGAGAACGTTCCCTACTATGGCAGACAAAACTGCCACACATCCCGGCTGGGAACATCTGCGTGACCTTCACAGTGTTTTCAAGCTGTCGGCAATCTTATCTCCAAAGAAACAATGCCTGCTCCTCGGGGTGGCAAAGGGAGCCTTGGAAGCACGAGCGGACTGTGAGAAGTGTGCGGCTGAGCGCGAGGACAGCCTAGAGCATTGGCTCGGGGATGCTCACTGTGCACTCCAACTGACGTGATCAGGGCTAATGCTGGCCCTGTGTTGATTGTTTTAGCACGTGGAGTAAGGAAGGAGGTGGCAAAATCCTCAAAAAGGGGGGGAAAGGGGGGTGAAAGGGAAGGAGGGAAGTGGCAAAAATACCGTTAAATGAACTTGTGGGCACCCTGTCGTACAAAATAACATTTCTAATACTGATACTTTCTTGGTATTTTGTATCTGGTGATGCATGACATCATGCAAGACAGGTGGCAAGTGGTACAAATGGCTTAAAGCTTTGCTTCTGTGTATCTTGGCCAGAATACTCGTGCCTGTGTCCTCCAGGCTCATGGACTGGGGCTGCCCATAGAACACACTCATTGAATTCGATGGGGTCTGTTGCTGCAGCATGGCTGATACCTCTGTCCCAGCTCCTTGTTCAGGCTCATCACAGAGTTCGGGAAAACAGCAGATTGGTATCCCTATTGTAAGGGAAACATTTTTTTTTATACAGATGTTCACTATTTACCCTTAAAAGGCCAAAAAAAAAAAAAACCAACAAAACAACTTGTATTTTTCCATTCAGAGAATGATAGAACCATAGAATATCCCGAGTTGGAAGGATCATCCACTCCAACATCAACTCCAGCTCCTAGCTTTACACAGGACCACCCAAAAATCCTAACATTTATACTCCAATTTGTGCAAATATGCATGTGAGAAAGAGCAATTCAGGATGTTGTGTTCAGTTGGATGTTTTTGTCTAATAGGATTCTGCTTGCATGCCCAGTTTTCTGGTAGAAAATGATATACTTAAGGCACTCGGGTGTTTCTAAGCAAGCTGACTATGTTTTACCTATTGACATGCCTGAGGTATGCATAAAAGCATCTAAAAAATCAGTCATAGTAACCACACTGTAATTAGCCTTTCTTACTGCCAAAGCTGCAGCAGAGTGCTGCAGGATATGGCATTAGTGATTCACTATGAGGCACTCTTCCCTCTGAGTCAGTGCTGAACCTCTGGTCCCACACCATGTCAATGTGCATAATAGAACCGAAGGTGCCAGAAGATATGTAATTTTGAGTCCCTGCCCAAGTGCAGTCATCCCACAACACTGCACACAAACCGTCCGGCTCAACTTCCAGTTTTAGTGCGTTACGTATCCGGCCTCTGAAGGATTTCTCTGTAAATTTGCTGGGGTAAGAAGAGCTGGAGGTCACAGCCTGTGCCCACTGCAACTCGTTTGCCCTGGAGATGTGCAAGTGTGGGATGGCTGTCACACCAACACCTGGGGTAGGGCTGTATGTACACATTAGGTGACAAGACCTGGTATCTGTAGTGACCTCATGAATTTCAGATGGAAAGAACTGCCAAATACAATTGCTCCATGAACTGAGGCAGAAACTATAGGGCTATTAATTTTTATACTGACTGGTTTGGAACTCACACATAAAACATCAATTTCCGCATTTGTAAACCAACTCCTTAAACTAAGCCAGCATACAGTCAGTGTCTGTCTGTCCTGCTGCCCATATCTCTCCATACCATTGTCCAAATGTAACTGTTTGCCAAAAGGGAGTTGTCTCTAAGGCAGTTAATTAAGTTCCTGGCAGTTTTGTGAAAAAGGGCAGCCATGTAGAAGGGAAGGAGCAGACACAAGAGAAAGACATTAGGGATGCCACAGACATGGAGAAAAATGTTGACCTGATATTTCAGTCTGTCATAAAACACAAATCCACAGAAAAAGGAAAAAATAAAGAAAAATAAAGAAAAAAAAAAAAAAAGTATCATAGTCCTGAAAATCCAGTCCTGGAATAAACATTTTTTGTTGTTTGAATTAGACATGGAAGGAATACTTATTCTCCTCAGGCTGAGAGCTCTGAAATAGCAGGGTCATTAGTATAGAAGTCTAAGTCTTCTAAATCTGAAGGGCAAAATCTCTTTTTCTTGTCTGAGTCTACTAATCCCACTCTCTACAAGTTCAGCTGTCCATTCTTTTGGGCATGACTCAGTTGCAGTAATTCTGGATGAATGTCATGTTTTAACTCATTTGAAATGCATATCTGAGATTGGATGCTGCCATGCTGCTGCTCACAGTGCCAGAACTGCTGTTAGGTAACTGACCGAATTGTTCTGCCTAAAACATGATCAGTCTGAGATCCGGGCTGTTTATTCTTTATATGCCCTCCCCCTCACCAAACATCCTAATCTCATTATGAACTACACTGATTCCTTCTTTCGGAAGTACACAAAGCTTTCTTACAACTACAGGCAGGTACTGCAAATATTCACCTTACTCTTCCTGCTTTCTCCTTGGATTCTCAATCCATTTTCCCATCATTCTGTGTTTGGAACTGTAACCTCAATAGCAACGTGCAGTAGGGAAATCAGTCCAAAATTAGTTTTTTAAAAATCTACGTAAATGAACAAACAGTTCTTACATAGATCGAATTTTTTATTTTTGCTTCCAATGCTACTTACAAATTTGTTTTACAAAGTAGTTCAACTTGCCTCATATGAAATACATCACCTGGGGCATCTCCTGTCTACTCCGCTCCTACTCTCTGTTTTTCTGACAGCTTCTACCCTCTCACCTCTAGCTAAAGATACTTCTGCCACCTACACACGTCCATACAATCAATCTCCCCTTTCTGTTCCTTCTAGAGACTACAAAAGCACTTTTAACAACGTGCAGATACTGTGGGTTTTTTGCATGAACTTGTCAATTTACTCCCCATCTCCTGCCTCAGCTCATGGATGAGCCATCTTTATTTATATAACTGTATTATAGGGAAAATCAATTGAAAAGGGAACAAAGAAAGTCAGGAATATAGAAAGGGAAGGCAGATTTCTCAGAAGTTCAGCAAAGAACTTCTTTTGCTGTGGCACTGCAGAGGAATGATCTTTGCCTTAAGGAGGAGCTTCTGTTCACAGTTCAGAGAAAATAATTTCATTACAGTGAAAATGTAGGGAGAAATGTGTGCAATTCTTCTGTCCTTCCTGGGGATTTTGTAAAAATAATGTTAGAGTGTACTGTGGGCTGCACATGCTTCTTCTGCTCATCTGCCACTCGGCCGTTGTGTGATGTTTAATGGTTAGATTTCTCTCTGGAACCATCTGGTGGGAGCTGTGACAAAAATTCCAATATGGCCATTGTTTGTGTTAGCAGTCTATCAACTATCCGATTATCAGCATTACTAAAGAACAAAGTAGCACTTGTTTTGGTCAAAAGGACCATTTAGGTCTGCTCCTGCCATGAACAGCCTCACTGGTTACCTGTGATCTAACACTGCTGCTTTTATCTTCTTGGGCATCTAATGCCAAGGTATCACTTCTATGCTGAGCATGAAAACGCATCTCTAAGTCACAGCATGGGATTAAAAATGAGGAAAGGAACAAAATCCTTCTCTGGTACACTCTCGAGAGCAAGCAGGGTGAAGAGAAGCATTTCTCCCTGCTGCTCACGCACAGAAATACAACACTAGGTCCTAGCCTGGCACAACCATTGTGTCCTGGTCTCACAGTGGCCTTAGCTAACAGATAGACAATACAAAAGGCACAAATAATCCTTTAATAACAGCTCATTCCTGAGATAAAATTGTAATGAAAGGTACTGACCGTGGTACTCAACAACTATCACTCTTGCTAATCACAATCTAAAACTGTCAGTGCTGACAGGCAGACAGGACCACCTGCAATGTTAACGTGGTCCTGGTCAAGGCTTTGGGACATGGTTTGGCCAGGCGTGAGCTGGAAATGATGAGATGCTTTCTAACCAAAATTAGAAATAAGAACTGAAATAGGTTGTAGGAACAAGAGTAAAAAATACTTACATTTTTCATACTCATCACAGGGCTTGAAACAGGTGAGTCATGCACTTGTTTTTAGGAGGCCCCAAACATTTATATGCTCTCATATTTAGCTGAACACTGCAAAGAGAGTGGAGATTTTCAATGGCTTCAGAAGGAGCACTGGAGTCGGGAAAGACGTAACACTTCAAGATGCTACTAAAAGCGTTTGGAGAAACACCAATATGACTTGGCTGCTTCTGTGAAAGGAATAAGATACAAGATACCCATGTGTCCTCTGTAGCTGTGGCTGCATATATGTGATAAATACAGTTTGCATAGTGAGGTCAACTGTCCTGGGAGGGCCTGCAGCCACACTGCTCGGTGCTCTGGTTCCTCATGATCTGGTGTTCACATCCAAACTGGCTGGTGGGAAAAGCCTCATAGCAGAAGGTGTGTGGGACCCTCCAACCAAACCATGGGAAGGACAGGTCTAACAAGTTAACAAAATAAATGAGCTCATTCCAGCATCTGTGAGCACATTCTGTTTGCCAGTATAGATGTCACCTTCCATTCTTCCTCCTCCAGACACTTTGTTCTGTTTTAGCCCCTGCACCAGCTCTTGTCTATTTAATTCTCTATTTCATAGAAGACAAAAGCAAATTTCTGTGCTGACAGCGACTGCAGAAAGAGTTAGGTAGAAGGTTATGACATTTCCATGGCTTGCTGTGTTTCTTTCTTTCAATTTTGTATTTTCTTTCTGACAAAAAAGTTATTTCAAGTCCCTGAGTGGGCTGGTATGAAGGAAACTATGTGCTGGCTCAGAGTTCCCAGTAATTTCAAAACATCATAGCCATTCCTGAGAAGTCACTGGAGTTCAGGGAACAAACTTGTTCCAATCATGTTGCTCCTTCTTCAAGAACAGAGATCTTCAGGAATCCAAATTTTCATTTTGTCTCATGTTTGCTTTCATGCAAGCATTTCTGCAGCTCTCTGTTGCTCTTCCTGCTTGCCCAGTTATTTTCCACTGAGAAGGGAAAAGAAACCCTTACAAAATATTTCATTGCTCCAAAGCTGGTGCAGCAATAATGCTGGAGGTGATGGCAGTCAGTGCTGCCATCTCCTCTGTTGTCTCAGCTGGCTTCAGCCAGAAATGAGTCACTCGCATTTTTCACTAGAGAGCAAACCACGAGAAATACTCATAAAAAGGGATTGGCTGGGTCTGCCTTATTTGTGTATGTTTTTTATTAGTAAAACCAATTTGTCATTAGAAATAATGGAAAATTACAGTACTTTAGCCAGACCAGCATTAGTTTACACCCTGAGCTGTTGTGAAGGATTCCCTGGTGTGTTTGGGGTGGACCACAGCTTGACCGTACGATTGCCCCATCCTAAAGAAAGGGAGAAAGGAGCAGCTGCACCCAGCTGTGACCCTGCACTGCACATCATCACTGCAGCCTCTGCCCAACTCCTTTCCCCCGGCCGCTGCGGTTCACTGCTGGCACACCCCAAAGCCTTCTTAGAAACGCCTGATTTGTATCACTGTCATCAAGCTGCTCCCCAGTGCCTCCTCGTCAGAACCATCAGCGTGTGTCATTGCTGCACTTCAAAAGTCAAGCTTCAATTTAAAGTTGCTAGACCTTTTTGTGAAAATGTTGATGGTGAATATAAATCCTGTTGGTTTGTATCTCATTTGGAGCCCATTCAATAAAATCAATGTCCAAAACACATTTTAGCCGGTTTCAATTAGCTCAGTCTCAGTGAACGTTGTGCCTAGCAGGCTGTGGCTTTGGCAGCACGTAACATGTGGGCTCTGACTGCTGTGTTACACACTGAGGTCACAATTTTCTCTCACAGTGGAAGGAAACCCGGCAGCACTCGCCTGGCCCATCCTACAATGTGCTGTGCTGTGGGTGCTGTGCTGGTTTCGGTCGTGGTGACACCGTGGGTGGAAGAGTCCCAGAGCTGCAATCAGCTGGGCCCAGATAAGGCAGGAGGCACCACCGAGGCACAGGGAAGCGAGAGCAGGGCTGCAGGGATCTATTATCCTGCTGATAAAAGAATACCTAGAAGGTGTGCTTGGTGATGAAATAACTGCACCTTAGGGATGAATAAACTCCAAAGCCAAGTGAGAGGTGTTCTCTGGCCTAGAGCTTTGTTAGCATTATGTGTGCAATGAAAGAGAATGGAGGGAGGACTATCAGGCATCCTGCTGGGATAAAAAACTAAGGGGGAAAACAAAATTAAAAACCGGCCCCAGTTTGGGTGAGAACAAAGTTAAATGTAAGAGTTTTCATGGCAAAACAAAGAGCTTGTTGTTTGGCTCAAATGAAGCAGAAGATGCCAATTCCCCCACGCTGGTGTCCTGCTGGAAGAGACCCATGTGGATCATCCAGTCAAACTCCCAGCTCCACACAGCACCCAAACCCAGTGTCTGAGGGCTGTGTCCAGACACTCCTTGAACTCCGGCACTCAGGGCCGTGCCCACAGCCCTGGGCAGCCTGTTCCATGCCCACCGCCCTCTGGTGCAGAACCCTTCCCTGACCCCAGCTGCCCTCCCCTGACACAGCTCCATGCCGTTCCCTCGGGCCCTGTCGCTGTCACACAGAGCAGAGCACAGCGCTGCCCTCCGCTCCCTGTGAGGAGCTGCAGCCGCCATCAGGCCTCCCCTCAGCTCCTCTGCTCTGGGCAGGGCACATCCAGGCACCTCAGCTGCTCCTCATCCGTGTTGTCATCTAAACCCTTCCCCATCCTTGTGCAGCTGAAGTTAAAACAGGCTCCCTGATGTGGTGGTGGGTGAATTACACAAAGTCACCATTCTTTAACACGGAGAGGTCTTCAGCTGTTGTGCTTTTGGTTGTGTCGCTGTTAGGATCCCATTCACATTGCCACCCAGTCAGTTCTCTTTCTCAGCACATTTAGTTTCACTCTTGGAAGAGGGCAACAGAGGCATGAAAAGGGAAAAAATAGCTTTTCTTATAAGGATGATTCAGGATTGTTCTGTTGTTTTATGAGTGGGCATTATTTATTTTCCCCACTTTATTACACCTCCTTTTTGTGAGGCAAAAGAAATTAGTACGCTTTCCTCCTGGGAGAGATCAGTACAGTGATAAGAAAAAATATAATGTCATGGTCAAAAGAGAGCAGATCAAAAGTCTCCGATTGCTCTCTTTCATAAGAAGGAAAGAAAAAAGAAGGGAACATTCAGTGATAGTGGAATGTTACAAATTAGAAACAGAGGCCATTTTTCACACAGAAGAGGCACTCATTACCAGAACCTTCTGCCGCAGCCCTGAGTGCAGAAGCAGGAAACAAAGGAGCCTTGCACAGGTGGAACTGCAGGGGCTGTAAACCCTCTGGTTTTACAGCATAAACTGGCCTGCTGGACCTCCCACAGTGAACAGGAAACCAGGGCAGGTCGCCTCCAAAAGAACTTGAATGCTTTGGCTTTTAGAGAAGGGATTCTGGCACAGAGAGCAGTCCTCTGCTCCTGCACCGCGTGTCTGTGTTTGTGTGGCCCTATGTAAAGCCACTGAGATTTTCAGAAACTGAATTTGACTTATACAGAGTATGGGTTTATCACATAAAATCATTGCTTCAGGACACCAACACACTTTATTGCCAAGGAAATAATAATAATGTATAGGCTGCAGGTTAGCCAGTCTGTGGTATACTCTCTTTGTTCCTTGTTTATTCCAGAGAAGCAGGAGACAGGTAAATAAGTCTCTATTTGTTGTGACAAAGAACAGTCTGATGTAAAGTAGATGGTTTGCAAAGTGAACAGGATGATCAGCAGTGAATCACAGGACAGGAATCTCTCAGCAGAGATTCCAGTTGTTGGGTTCAAGGTAGCAGCAGCATTCTGTCCTGGAGGCACACCCCAGCTCTCACCATGCTTTCAGCACACTCCCAGCCCTGTACAACCTGGAAGAGAAACAAAGGTAATGTGCGACTTGTCTCTCCTCCTTATTTAAAATTCCCCCCAAAGCAATTACTGATGAATTATGCACTCTTCCCCTCTCCTGTGTATATGCTCACTGGCTGGATGGATGGATGCTAGCTATCTATTATTCATGGGCTCTCTCTCTCCAGCCTTGCTGGCAGCCCCACTGCTGCCCACTGTGGATTATTGCCATCTGCTGGAAAAACGTGATAGACTGCCAGATAACCTCACCCCAATTCCTGAAAATGGAGTTAAGCCACTTAAAGTGTTAACAGCAGGCACTGGCCGGCATCATCACAGCTGCGAGATGTGAATGCTTCAGTTTCACATGCTTCAGTGGAACCAAGCAAGCTAGGGGGTGAGCTGGTAGTGGGGCTTATGGCAGCACAAAGTGGCACCTTCAGGGCCTTCCTGGGCATGGGTTGCCCCCATGGATCTGAAAGAACCATAATGCCACTGCAGTGCTGCAGTGACCAGGTTATCACATGGAGCAAGGCTGTTCTGCAGCTGGGAGGCTTTGTCTTAGATACAGAACATTCCAGGGTGTTCAGTTAGATGTGTAAGAAGGCAGGCTGGATATTAGGAAAAATTTCTTCTAAGAAAAAGTGATGAGGCACTGGCACAGGCTGCCCAGGGAGGTGGTGGAGTCACTGTCCCTGAGATGTTCAAGAACCGTGTGGATGTGGCACTGAGGGGCACAGTTAGTGTGCACAGTGATGTTGGGTCGATGGTTAGACACAATGGTCTTTGAGGTGTTTTCCAACCTTAATGATGCTATGCTTCTACCACACTTTTTTCCTTCCAGAGGTAAACTAATTTCAAGCACAATAAGAAGACTCTCATTTAAAATTCTCCTAAGCAACCAGACCTTTTATGAGCAATAACATCTTTAACATCTTTCAAAAACAAGAGAGTGTTGTGGAAATGAGGATGCACTCTGGAAATGGGGATGGGCTCTGATCCCCAGGGCTGCTGGTCTCCAGCAGCAGCACTGGTGTTGCGTCTTTTTGGCCTCTGACAAACCATCCCATGGTCCTACAAAGCCAAATGTGAAAAAAGGCCTACTGTGCTTCATAACATCCCAAGCAGATGATTACCAACATATACTTTTAAAAGGAGCTTTTATGCTCTTGTGTCATGCACCTTTATATTGAAGCTCAACTGATACAACTGACAGAGGAAAATTAATTAATCTCTTAATGGAAGGTGAAATGATAGCAAATGATGTATTACCTTTTTTTTTCCTGACTATGTGCCACAGACATTTCATATCCCGGAGATAGGTCCTTTTATAGAAGCAAGATGGTTACTTTTTCTAAGTTTAAAGTCTTCAATTACTTTCAGCTTCATACAACTTTTTGATCGGGCAGCAAAAGGCTGAGTGGAGCACTCAAGGAAGCAATGATCTCAACCAAAGAAAATACAGCGTGATGGGAGACAACTGATATTACTAGACAAGCTTATGATGTATCACAAATGTTTTGTTCATATTACAGTAAAAGTGCAAAATAATTATACTTTAAAAGAGAATGGATTAATCAAAATCATGTTTGAACATCCTCAGTGTAATATCCAGAATATTCGGTTTGTGTGAATGCTGGCAGGCTCAGGAAAATTGCTTGGACACAGACAGTGCCCCGATCAGCTTCTGAGGCTGAGAGAATCTGACAGGCGTTTGTCTCCAGACAGATCAGTCTGACAAGATGACGTGCTGATGACTGTCTATTTTCTATAAATTCTGCAATTTTTGATCCTGTGATTGCACAGCAAGAGTAAGACAAATGAGCTGCTTTAAATCAATGCTCCCCAAAGCAAAAGAGCCTTTGATTTACTCAAGGTGTTCTGTTATTGCCTGACACTTACTTGTGATGGGCACTGAAGGTCTACATTGATTTTTGAGGTTCAGAAACTGTAAGAGGAAATGGGTTCCACTGAGCCTTGCCACAATGGGATTTTGTCATATTTTTTGGTGATAATAAATTCACCCATTGATCTATTATTCTTAGTTGGCTCTAAAATGCAGATTGGTGCTTTATTATCTGCCTGTATGCTGGAGGGTATGTCAGGAGCTCCTAGAGATATTCAGAATTGTTAGCACTACAGTCTGTACTGCTGTGAGCAAGCAGCAGGTATAGCACAGTGAGCAGGTGGATCCTATGCTGTAGAATTTATAGTAAATAAAAGAAAAAAACAGTATGGGGAGAGAAGGTGACGCTGTGGGAGCCCCACAGCCTTGCTGTTGCAGCCCTATTGCATGGCAAGGAAATGTGGTGAAGGGATCGGAGCACAGAACTTCCCCATTCCTTTTGCTGCTGTACTGTGAAGCTGCAGCTGTGGGTACAACACAAAGTGCTGTGGCTGCCGGACGGCATTGGTCTCACTGCTTGATCCAGGGGTGTCCTATTGAATTTGGTGAGGATGAACAACAAAATCATGGCATGGTTGAAGTAGAACTGGACATGTGGGTCCATTTGGCTCCTCAAGCAGGGACACCCAGAGCTGGGAGCCCAGACCCACGCCCAGGTAGCATCTGAACATCTCCAAGGAGGGACCCCACTGCCTCTGGGCAGACTGTTCCTCTCCATGCCACCTCCCTTGCTGCTATTCTGCTTAGAGCTGCACTTTGGTTTTACTTTGAGTTAATGGATTTAGAAATGCTTTAGGGGAGCATGTGGGAGGGTTTAACCACCATGGCTGGTTCTCGCAGTGTTACTGGGGCTCAGCCAATGCAGCGGTGGACTTGGTCTGTTGGATACAGCCTGGATACATGTGGTTCCTCCCTTGATGCCAGGCCAGACTGCAACCACCTCCCTGCAGGGATGAGGCAGCAGCCAGTGGGGCCACAGTCACCTCCTGCTGGAACCGCAGTCACCTGCTGTGGGAACATGGTCACCTCCTATAGGGGTTTCTCTGCCTCCAAATCAGGAGACCACACAGGTTTCGATTCACTCGGCATCAGGAGAACCTCACACCGCTTTAGCAGCACAAGGCTGAAACAGGACACAGTGTTACAGCAGGGAAGAACTTTTGATTAACACGTTTCTGTTCCCAAACCCGAAATACTTTATACAGCAGGACAGAGATTTTTCTGTTGAGTTTAATCCATGCCAGGCAGTAATCTCCTAATTACACTGTGCAGCAGGATCAGTCTTGCTAATCCTTAATTAGATCTTTGCTTGGAAAACATTTTGTCTCACTGCTGTCTCTTGCACATGGTCTCCACCTGCCCAAAGGCTCATGCCTGTGGCCCCAGGTGTGTTAAATTCACTGTTTCCATCTTCTCCAGCAGTGATGCTGGGGCTGTGCACCCCAGCTGCACCAGTGGCCCACATCCACTCCCACTCCTTCTGGGCTGGCCAAACCCAAAGCAAACCCTGAAGCACACAGTCCCACGTATCCTGTGTGGTCCTGGGTCCTACCAACCTGTGCAGTTACAGAAGCAGAGGCAAGCTACTCACAGGTGTATTGAGTTATGGATTTAAGCTTCCATGGGGGGACAGGAAAATGCAGCCTGCCTTTTCCCCCTGCTGCTGTGTGAGGCACTGATGTTGGTATAGATTTGTGTAGGAATCCATTTCTCCTTTTTGAGAATAAATGCAGTAAAAAAGAGTTCTTTGGATCAGATGAATGGTTTTAGTGAACAAAGGATTTTTTAATCTAAAAGAAACACGACTCACTCTGACCTCATTTTCAAGCCACAGTGACCCCATCTGGTTGATGTGAACTCTTAGTGGTCTTTCTCTATTAGATGATAACCCCAGATATGGACCCAGGCTTTAGTTACCAACACTTGTACTATACCATACACTAAGTACTCCTTTCAGCTGTGCTCTTTCCTCTGATTCGTCCCCTTCAACTTGGTATATTCTATTGTTCTATGAATTCCTTAAAAAAACATACTGATGAAACCGCAGATATTGATGTAAAGGCAGGTTTAATACTTCAAATGTGATTGCATTAGTTTCCGTGATGAATTATTTGATAACAGAGGGAAAAAGGTTCGCAAGCAAAGATGAAGATGCTTCAACCACCTGCACACATCATGCCTGAGAATAACCCAACATAGGGAAATGCCAGCTTTCTTCCCAAACTGAGCCCATCTGGCAGCGACCTGCTGATGCTGAAAGCTTTCAATGCAACCAGAGTTCAGAGTTGGGGGTAGCAGCCAGGCATCTCTGGGATGGCTTTTGCAATGACCAACACTGCTGGTGGGTGGCTCACACAAGCTTAGTTGTCGCTCTGGTGCCTCAGATAGGGATCACTGTTTTGGATGTGAGCTGAGGAAAGCAGGAAACCCACAGGCAAGCTGTATGACCTGGTGATTTTTGCTGCACCACCTCCTCCTCACAGCCAGCTGTTGTGGCCAGGCAGGTCAGTCCTGCATGCACAGCTCTGGTGGCACAGGCAAGCCTCAGATGTTCCTCAAAGGAGCTATCAGAGCTCTAGAATCTGTTAGATTGGCTCCTAGAGCATAAACAGTTTGTTTGGTGAAGCAGCCAAGCTGTCTCTCCAGTATAGCAAAGCAAAGGAAGATTTCAGGCCAGGAAGAGTGGGCTAGTAGACCTGCAGTGTTCAGTGCCTGAGTTTTGCAGAATGACTGCTCTGACTCGGGCTCAGCACTGGCTCTGTCACCCACAGACATGATCCAGTGTGGGCGAATTTCATTCTCTTTGAAGATCAGGTTGCCAGAGAGTTATGGAGAGATGTGCACCATCCCTCTGCTTGATGATGTGCCCTGGATTGTAATTGCTTGGGGATTGTTTGTACAAGCAGGATTTGGGGAATAGCAATTTCTGTAAAACTCTGCATTTCTTAATTACCATCACAACCCTCTCATTGCATGGCTGACTCTTGGCATGTGAAACAGCAGTAATTGTGTGTTCCAATTCCAAAGCTGCGACTAATTGCTGCTGTGCTTCCTCCTGCTCACGCACGCAGGCCGACAGGAATGTATCACATATTTGCCACGTCCAAGTCCATCGCCCAAGAGGTGTGATGTTACAGGAATCCGAGGCAGCAAGACGGCCAGGGCCAGCACCCGCTGTGGGAGCGAAATTCACCTGCACTTCTGCCAGAAGAGAAGGTTTCACCCCCAGCCTTGCTAACCTCACACCTTCCTGGGCACCACCCGGCCTGGAGGCCCGCCTGGCAAAGCAGGGCAGTGAGCACGCTGCTCCATTTCACAAGGGGTGTGCCGCAGTGGGTGAGACCGCAGGCACGTGCTGATGTTGCTCTGGCACGGTGCCCCAGCAGCCACTGCCTCCACGCCAGGCCAGCTGGCCGGTGAGTGTAATAATAGTAATGCACATTACATAATATATTGTATAGCAAGAATATGTATTAGTAATATAGGACAGGAGGGTGCCTGCCCCTCTGTTCATGGGGAGACAGGAGGTGAGAGGCCTCTGTAAGCAGAGGCAAAGCTGCCTGCTGGGACTGAGTGGACTCAAGTTCATCTCTGAGCTCCCAGAAAAGCAGCTTAAGAGGCAGACACAGAGCAAAATGCTTCCGTCTGAACACGGCCCTGTTGCCCTACGGCCTCCACCAGATCCATGCTGGTTATTAGCATTAATTATTTAATATCTAATTAAGAAAGTACTCTATCTCTGCTGCTAATGTATATAGAATGGTTTTAAACTAAAAGAGGGGAGGTTTAGGCTAGGTTTTAGGAGGAAATTCTTTACTCAGAGGGCAGTGAGGCCCCTAGCACTGCTGCCCAGAGAAGCTGTGTATGACCCATCTGTGGAGACACTCAAGGCCAGGTTGAATGGAGCCCTGCGCAGCCTGAGCTGCTGGGTGGGAACCCTGCCCATAGCACAGGGATAGAAGTGATGGTCTTCAAGATCCCTTCCAGCCCAAGCCATTATGTGCTTCTATGATTCTATGATTTCAGAAAATCTTTCTGTACCAATGTATGTGATCTTTAAACAGGAAAAATTCTGACCTCTGTGAAGAGTTTCATAAACAGAGAGCAATAAATAGGTTTTCTCCCAGGAACCGTTTTCCCCATCGCAAGCAAAACTTTCCCAATATTGGCTTGTTTGCTTTTCACTTTGAACAAAGAGATCGCCTAAAATTTGTAATATGACAAAGCGCCATTATAGAAACAAACGGTACAGAGTCTCTCCAGCATGTGACATTCTTGGGTAATCTCAGTGACAGCATTGCACACCCATTACCACACACATCAAATGAAAATAACATTTCAGAAGAGAACGTACTCCACATCACTCCCCCACAAGAATATTTTAGAGGGTGGGAGAGACGTGCAGCTGTTTGGAAAGCATGAGTCTCACTGCAGGGTGAGTCAATATGGGGTGACATTTCTCTTTTCAAAGAAGTCAGAGGTCAGACAAGATGTCCTGCTGTACCAATGCTGTGCACTGATTGCCCACTCTGGACTGGGCCCTCTCGGCCAGAGGGCACCTGCAGGGCTGCTTCTGCCCCAAAGGGTCAGCTGAGCAGTCTCAAAGAATATGAAATGCAACTGTACGTCCACACAGATGTATGTGCACAGAGATATAAGTAGAGCTAAACCTGTGCACATAGAACCTGGATAAATGCTGCATACATTGTACAGTGCTCACTCAGAGCTTGAGTTATTTGGGGTTTTAGACAGCAGCCAACTTCTGTCTAACATTGCTGAATATTTGCTAGTGAATATGTGAGTGAGCACTCACTGTGTCAAATATAAATGACTCGGTCAGAAATACATATATGAACATGAACCAAACTCCTCAGGTAAATACACCATCCCACTCTCTTTCCTCTCCATCAGTTTCAGGCTCCAAGCCTAGAAATCAATGTCCCACACGTGGCTGGCCATGAATACAGGCTAGTCACAGATACCTGTGGTATGTGACTCAGGCTGGTGTTCAGTGCATCCCAGTTGCCCAATGGCTGCACAGGGCAGGTACTGCTCACAGGAGCAGAAGTCAGCACAGTGAGATCCCAGCCCTGCCCCACCTGAGGGGGCAAAGACCTCTTTGCAAACATTCTTTCTAAACCTGCCTTTAAAAAACAAACCAAACAGGGTGGTTTTTCCACTCACTGATGGCATAAAGGAAGTGGGAGCAGGGAATCCTCTCTGTGGACCCATGCATGAGTCATGACTTTCTGTTTTGGTTCACTTTGGTGCTGGGCTTTGTTTTCTTTGCTGCTGTTTCTACCCTTGGCTTAGTGGTTTTCTTCCCTCTAGCCAAACACTACTTCTCTATAGAAGGTCCCTTTGAGTTCCCCTTGCCAATGAATTGGGAGCAGAGCATCTCCCACCTCCTCCCCTTTGCCAGGAACAGTCCTCACCTTGTTCTCACTTAGAGTCCCCGTGGGGACCCACACACCTGAGCACCTTCCCCATGCATGTGGGAAAGAACTGCAGGCCAAGCTGCCTTCTCTCCAACACTTATGCCTGCCCACAACACTCTGCTAGGGTGGAAGGAGACTCAAGGTAATAATAATAATAAATGGAATGGTTCTTGCGGTGTTGTGTCTGTGATGAGCCTTCTTGGGTGGAACGGACACCTGCGGGGAAAGCCATGTACCAGTCAGTGGGGCTCTGAGGATTACATTAGGAATAAATATTTTTAGGAAGAGTGATAAGGCACTGGCACAGGCTGCTCAGGGAGGTGGTGGAGTCACCATCCCTGGAGGTGTTTAAGAACCATGTGGATGTGGCACTGAGGGACGTGGGAGTGGTGGGAATGGGTTGATGGTTGGACTTAGAGGTCTTCTCCAATCGTAATGATTCTGTAATTCTGTATATGGAAGTGGTGGCCAAATAGTTGATGACCGGGTGTATTTAGAGAAGCGGTGCCCCTGGGTGATTTGTGTTCCAGCTGCCAGCTTGATTTCATTAACAACAATATAGGCCCTTTGTGGGGGGCAGCCAATAAGCTCAGCAGGAGCCTGCCCTGATTCTATGATACAATACTACTGATTTTCTTGGTCTATGGTCTGCAACACTTCCTAAGGGCTCCATCACGCCTCTCCTGCACTCTCCCACCTCAACACAATAGGGGAAGAAAATATGGTGAAAAAAGCTCATAGGTTGAGGTAAGGACAAGGAGATCACTCATCAATTACTGTCATGGGCAAAACAGACTCAGCACAAAGGAGAGCAATGTAATTTATTGCCTGTTGCTAACAGAATAGAGCACTGAGAACTAAAGCAAACTAAAGCCACCTTCCCCCCATCCTCTGCCACCTCCTTCCTCAGGCGGTGCAGGGGAAGGGGGGCTGCAGTCAGTCCACAACTCTCCATCTCTCTCACTCCTCCATGGTCACTGTGCTCCATGTGGGGCCTCTCCCACCGTCACCATCCTTCAAAGGCCACCCTGCATGGGATTCCCACAGGCTGCAGCTCTCCAAGCACATCTACAGCATGGCTCCGTACACCAGGCCCACCCTTCAGGAACTGCTCCAGCAGCAGCCCCCCCAGCAGCAGCTCTGCCCAACACACAGGGTCCATGTGCTCATCCTGCCACATGTTTGCAGCCCAGCAGAGGAAGAGAGCACCACGCTCAGCAGAAAGGACTCATGAGACATTGCAACGTATACTTACGTTACCCTCTCCCACAGCATGGGTGGCTGTTAGAAGATTTTGTCCCTATCTATTATTCAGTACATAAAATTAGAAAACTCTAAACCAGTTACAGTAAGAGGACTTATTAGCTGCTCAGCAATTTAAATGACCTGCTCCTCCTTACTCCATGTGCAGTTATGTCGACATTAGAAAAAGTTCTGTTTCTATAGCTACCAAGATCAGCTCCGAGCCATGAGATTGTGATCAATAAAACATTCCAGATGTGGCTCCAAGAGCTTTCATTAGTAATAGTATTTTAAAAAGGGAAAAAAGTATGATGAGAATCTTCAGAATCACTCCAAGGGACAGAAATGAGACGCTTCTGAACTAATCAGATGAGAAGCAAACAGCAGCTAGCACCCACAAGCCTTTATCCCCAGCAGAAGCAGAGGTGTGGCTCTCCCTGGGAGCAGGCACTGGGAAGCAGCTTCTCAGAACCGCACAGCACACAGCTGAGCAGAAAGGGAATCCTGTCTGTCTCCACTTTCCCAACACACTGCTGACCTGCACAACAGAACCCTGGGGCAAGGTGAGATCATGAAGGCTGAATTCCCTGTCCTGCAAGTCTCTCCTTACTCAGAGGTAGTCTCAAGATCTCGGTACTTTGTTCCCTCCATACATATACCTATGTATATCATAAAGCCTAAAGAAAGATTGTGTTACTGTTGGGTCTGATTAGACCCCATCTCCAGCCATAGTTGAACTGTGTGTCCAACAGAAGGGGAGAAACACAGCCAAGGAAAAGTGGAGGGAGAACCTCAGAGCAAGGCCTGCCCTTGCAGCAGCCTGGTGGGGTCTGAAGGGCGTCTTCAACCACCCCCAAGTGCCTCTGTGTGCTGTGTCTACACAAGCTCTTTTTCCCAACAGTTCCCAAACTCCTCTGGCTCTGCACAGCCCTGCCTCATCCTGTGTTGCCAAAGGAGCCGAGGCAGGGATCTGTCTGACCAAAGAACCCAGTGCAGCCAAACTGTGGGTCACTGCTCCACTAGCAGCTACAAAGGCCTGACCTCTGCCAGTTCCATTGACTAAATGCCCTCTTGTTCACCTGCACACGCACTCCTGCCCCTGCACTCAGGGGGATTCAGTTCTCTCCTGACAGCTTCTGCAAAGCTTCTGGTTACAGCTGAGTGAAAACTAGAAGGCAATATTTTATTAAAATGTATGCCTATTTTCATGTGCTAAGCTCATTTGTTATGCACGTTCTCTCATTTCCTGCTCCCTGGCTCATTTTCACCAGCGTGTCTTCAGGTTAATAAACTCAATTGGAGCTATGTGGATCATTTTAGTGCAGGTCATGTGCTCTGCATCCCTGATGAGCCCGTAACAGAAGGGCTCATTTGCTGCCACGTTGTCATTGACTTACCCTGTGCTGGAACTGGATGCTGCTGTTTTTCACCCTGGGAATGAAACATTAATTTAATGCTATCTGCATTTATTACACAGCCCATTGCACGGGCTGCCAAGGGAAACTGACAGTCCTCTAAAATAACGAGCGTGGGGGGAGAAATCCATTTCTCACCAGGGGTGACTCCTCCTGCCTCTCTCCTGCAGCTCACGTGTCTGTGGATCAGTGGGGATGGGAGGAAAACACTGAAACGTCTCCGAGCATCACCTGTGAGCGCATCTGACAGTGACTCACAGCACCAAGGGGAGCTCTGAGTTCCTGCATCTTGTATCGCTATTTTGCAGTTCAAAAAGATACCAAATTTTGTGATGTTTCCAAGTATCTTCCTGTGAGAAAAAGAACTGCTTAAATAAAGAGCATACAATGCCCGGAGGAACATTAAGAAACACCACATGCGGCTTCTCACAGTGTTTTAAGGTCAAGATTCAGCTCTGCGCGACTCTGTGAGGCAGAGTTGTTTTCCAGTAACAGCACTGAACGGCGCACGCTGCTCCTGGAGCGTCTCTTGGCGACAAACAGCTCGACCCGCCCGGCAGCAGCAGCGCGAGCCCACAAGGAGCCGGCAGCACGGACCGTGCGGGTTTGGGCGGCTCCACGCGGCCCCGCGCCTCCAGGCCTTCCCTGCGCCCTGCGGCGGGGGCTCCGGGGCGGCTGCGACCCGGAAGGAGGCGAGGGCACGAGAGAAACGCAGCTTCTGCGGGAGGCGGAAGCGAAAGCAAAACCAACGACGCTCACTCTCGAGGCGCTTCGGCAGCCCCGCGCTCCCAAGCGGGCGCCCCGCAGCCGGGCACCGCGCGTCCCCTGGCGGCCCCGGGCTGCCGCTCCCTCGGCTTGCCGCCTCGTGCCGGGCCCAGAGGGAAGCGACGGCTCCACTCCCACTCGAGAGCGGCGTGGATTTCCGACGAAAGCAGAAATGAGATCCACGCGCGGTTGGCCAACGGACCGCCGCCTTCAGCTTCCCTCCACTCCCTCACAGCCCCGACCTCCCAGCTCAGCGAGGCAGCCCCACCCGTGGGGCAGGGAGCCCTCAGCCCGCAGCTGCAACGGAGGCGGTTCGAGTTGCTCAGCCCCAGCAGATACCTGCATCAAGCGCTGCGCCAAGGTGAGCGAACTGCCGTCCTCTAACAGAAGGCACCATCCCATCCTTGATAGCACAGGATCAGCTCAGTCCTGAGCAGCTTTACAGACGGTGCCTTTTCTGAGATCATCTTCGATGTATCAGCAGAGTTAAATCTCGAACTCTTGCGCATGCTTCTCTACAACTGAGATATATTAGCTCTACAAATTTAGCTGCAAGTTTTTCTGGAGAAATTACCCCGCAGGTGATAAAGAACTTCCATATAAAATTATATCAGTTCAGTAGCACTCACCAAAAATAAACAAGTGCCATAAATTACAGTAAAAGGAAAATTAGCCTTCAAGGAGAGGACACTCAGCAGCGAGATAAGAGGTCTACAAAACATCAGAACGGGATCGTGCTCTCAAAGGAAGGAGCAGCCACCAGATACCAAGTTGAAAACAAGAAGTTGAAAACAAGAAGTTCTTGAAGCACATAAACAGGAGCAGCTCTTTTCTAAAGGAAAGGAGGACAAGTCTGCATGGATCTGGAAGACAGTCCAAGCACAGCGAAGTCCTCCAAGCACCAGCAGAGACAGCCCACAGCAGACTGTGGAAAGCCCTGAGCACACTGTGAGAAGATACTGAGGGGAAGCATTATGCCTGGCTCTTCTTAATAAGAGGCATTTTCATCCTTAAAAGTCTTTAAAATTCATTTCCATTTGCTCAGAACGTGATCAGAATACACATTACTTGCGCACATCTCCAATCCGTTTCCACACAAGACTTTATTTTGAGGAACACATATAATCCAAGAGCATCAATGGTTCCCTGATTGCAGTAAAATTGCAGTAAACCCAAACTAAGGATATGCCTTTTCCTACTGCTTTCTGCTCCCACAAATTTCTTTCACAAGGCACTGACTGTAGGGTTTCTTTTTTTTTTTTTCAGTCATGAACAATCATTTGAAGCCTAAGATCAAATATTTATGGTGGAGCATAAGAAAACCTAGCAAACAGTGGAATAAAAGGTTATGGATGTGATCACAGATTACATAATTGGCCAGGAAACCTGTAAAGTAAAATACACCCTGACCATTTGACATACAGGTGTAGATACAATAAATGCACAAAGTTCAAAGATTTTTCTTCTCTTTATTTAAACACAAATACATTTACAGCATGCAAGTAAGTTAAAACTATATGGCGTCTTCCCCAAACCAATTGTTTTAATGCATCTTAAGTGTACTGAAGTTAAATCATCTTATTCCACAGGTAGAATTGTCCTCTCATGTCAAATTTAGAATTACACACAGCAGTGAGTCAGCATTTAAGTTATGCAAATAATTTAGTCGTTCACCTGAAATAAATATTATTTCATCAAGTTCCTATCCTAAACCATCCTGTAAAAAAATGTGATCTAGAGGAACGTAAAAATAAGAACCATTCAAAGACTGCAAGTTTAAATAGCAGTGCTGAACATTCCCTGTAGAGACTGAAGATTAATTTACAGAAAACAGTAATTGTCCCGTCCAGCTGACCTATGACAGCCAAACCTGAAAACAAAAAGGTTTTTTGTTCTGTTTTTTTTCCTTTTTACATTTGAAGAGGCAGTTCTTGGTAAACTCCATAAAAGGTTTAAAATAAAAAAGTTTAAATATAAAAAGGTGACATACGCTGAGCTACAGATTAGTTACCATTGATTTATTTTTTTAAATACAGCAATTTTCAGCACCAAAACCCACGATGATTACCTACAGAAATGAAACCCCCATTCACAGGCACGAGAAAAAAAATCCTGCTTCATTTGGATGCATTTTAAAGAAAGTGGGGTTTTGCTTTTATGATTGCAAATCAATAAATGAAGGCCTGAACACCTGGAGTTAATGCAAACAAATGACAGTGCTGGGTCCATTATGAGAAATCTCAGGTGAACTGTTTGCTGTTCCATTTCTTTCCTCAGAAAGCTGTATATGAACACACTCTGAAACAACAAGCAAGTCTGGAGTGTTGGGCAGCCTTCACCAGAAGCCTTAGAAGCTGAAAACTCCAAAACAAGTGACATTTCTGACATTTCAATACACTCAACCTTTGAAAATCAAACTATTAAAAACTCAGACTAATGTAGATATAGAAAACTAGTGGTTCAAGGTCTAAAGTCTGACTACACTCCATCATAATATAAATATTTTCTCTATTATATAAAAGTTGAACATGAATTGCTGTCTGAACAGCCACAGATCTGTCTCCACAATAACTGTGGAATACCCATCAAGAAAACTCCAACTCACTCTCAAAGTGGTATTATTAACTGGGCATGGAAAGCCATCCAAATTTTTTTCGTAACATTCAGTTCCTTCTTCCTCAAAGACCTGATAACTAATTACTATCCAGAGGCTGTTCTAAGAATTATAGTGGCTAAACCCTATGAATAAATTAAGCAAATTACACTAGAAGAGTTTAAAACCCAGATTCAGCTCACTGGGAATATCAGAGCTCAAAAAACCAACCAAAAAAACCCATGTTTCATTTCATTAGCCACTTTACAGGACTTTATTGCAAAGAGAAGAAAAAAGATTCAACAACTACTACTTTGAACATTTCATATACCTACTTACAAACAGATTACAAATACAACTCAGTGTAGTGCTTCATTTTTATTTTTAAATGCATCTCTGGGACTTCCAGATACATCCATTTTAAGAAGTTCTATCCTTGATTAGGCGTATCTGAAATCATTACTCAAATTAACTGTAATTGGAAGTTAAAATTTTAGCCCAAAGTTCAGTACTGTGTATGCAGTGGAACATCGAGTTACATTTTAGATTGTGCTCATTTCACTATTATAAAACAGCGAAAGTGAACCGTCACAGATAGAGACAAATGGATAAACAAGCTCATCAGAATGAAGCAGAATGTTTTCACTCCACCAGACTGTACTGTGTGTAGAATCAGGAACAGGACAGATGAGACAATCCACTGCCAAAGTCTTTTTTGTAAACTTCGGTTTACTCTTAGTACTGTACAGTATTTAATTCTAAAGCACCCGATAAACGGGCATCGAATCAGATAACAGTGAAACAGCCTCGTTCATATTGAACTCTTTAGTTCTGTGGTGCAGCGCTCGCAGTGCCTTATGGCAGTTGTTGTAAGCACACTTCAGTATTCTTATGCTGTACAAATAAGTTTAGTTCCAATGCTCTATGCAGCATTCCAAAAGAAAACCATAATGTTATGCAGAGTGCCGTTCTAGTTCAGTGGGACACGTAGTGTTATGTGAAGTGATGGAAATGGAAATATACTTCAACACTGTTGCACATTCCCTAAGACAATAAAATGTACACAAAAGAAGCTAGAAATTTGAACTAAGGTTTTCTTAATGTACATTCAGCTTGGCACAGTGCAGACTAAATTTAAGACATGAAAGACAAACCGTGTAATGAGCAGAGCTACACTTTAACTAACATGTCATTTTTCAAGACGCCAAAATTGCACTCTAGTTTGTTTGTTTAGAGGGGAAGGGGGAATTAGTTAGCAGAATTTGTGGAAGGGAAAAGAGCTGTACAGGCCAGGTATAATTTATACATTTTCAAAAAATAATCCTACAGTCCCCAAAGGGAGAGATTATTGTCATGGAATGACTCCCTCTATACGATATCCAATCCTCCTCATGCTGCATTAACCTCTCAGCAACTGTAAATGAGAAAAATAAAGGAGTTAAAGGTTTGTACTTAATAAGCCAAAAAAGCCATACTATTTACACTTACAGTAGAACACATTCACTATTTATACAGCTCTTAAGAGCTCAATTCTTAAACCACTTAAATAAATGCTAATACAACATCTGCTTTAGAATGAGAAATTACGCAACACAAAGCTTTTAAGCAATGCTGGCTGTTACCAACACAAATTTACAGCAAGATAAGCTGACTAATACTATCAAGACCAGATACTCAAAGCAGCAAATGTTACAAACCAGCCAATTCTATTTCACCTCCATTTCCCACAGCTATTGCTACTTTTCCAGGGAAGTGAGAACTGTCTGGGTACCATCTACCCACCTAACAGCTGCTGCTCTTTTGGAAGGACAAGGTGGGAATGAAGAGATTTACCACTAATGGAAGTTTGATTTTTGTAGGGAAGTAACAACTGACTGACTCTCTTTGCTTAACAGAGAATACCTAGAACAATTTGTTAAATGCCATTCTCCAGATATGAAACAGCATATAATGTTTCTAGTTTACCAGAAGTTCTAATCTAACCAATGCCTAAGATGCATTAACCAATGCATCATGACCAGTAACCTAAGATGCTTGCTATCTTAGTATTAACCCTCATAAGAAGAAAAAAAAAAAGACCACTGTTCTGCTCTTAAGATCTCAACTCAGCACTGTTACGAAGCAACAGGTAACAGGCCTATACTGAAAGATATCTATGAAAGCTTTACAACTGCCTATAGAAACTGTGAGCATATTATGTCACTGGGTTCTTTTGTCATTTGGTTGTTCTCTTTTTTGTTTTGTTTTGTTTTAACTTATCTATTTTTCTCTCCCTGATGATTTATCTACAAATAATCCAAAAGTCAAAGTGCTAAGTCTCACTGTTGGTTGTGGGAAATTTAAGTGGAAAAGTTCCTTCTTCAAAGCAAGATAAAAGCTCAAAATTCAGTCACTTATTGCTGATTATAAGGGTACTTAAGCTACTTGATAGAGACGTATGACATTCAGTAGTCTCTCTCTCTTTGCAGATCTAGGCAGCACTATTTTACTGTGAATATCCACATGCCCAAGCCATCTAAAATAAATTAGGTCAATCACACCTCCAGATGCCTCCGCATTGGACAGCTAGACTGTCTTCATTGTCAAAGTAGCTGCAAGATAAGCTTGAACACTCCGAAATAATAATCAAACATCCATGAATTGCCAGCTCCTCAGTAACTGAAGGTAGATGTTATTCCAAATTAAATTATATTCCACTTCATCCTCTACCTTAAGAAAGACTGCTGAACAGAACCAGGTTCCTCTAACTAGTTCTACACCCCGAGTTTCTTCCCTCAATTACAGCAAGAGACTTGAAAAGTCATTCAGCTAACGACAATAAATGAACAGAAACAAGATTAATATAAGCCATTCTGGAGCCATTCAACAAGGGAAAGGCCAAGGAGTTAAGCATCACATGATCATATTGGAAATATTTTTCAACTGAAGATACAGATAATCTTAACTAAGAATTCCTAGAACATATTCCTATTAGAACACTCAGAAGTGAGGGCAATGACAGTGGAAGCAAAGCTTTTCTGTTTGGTAGCCAATAAATGAACTACAGTGCAGATGTTAATGAAAGAGACTTAATTCAGTGAATAACTTACATATGAGTACTTGACTCAGTTTAATGACTTATGAGATTAGAGATGTAGTCTCAATTTTAAAAGTCCACATATTGATTTCAATTAGCTATAGCTATATTTTAATTAGTAAATTTAAATCTACTGGACAGAGGCATTACTTTTTCCATTCAACACTGCAAATTACCAACACAAGAAACACAGTACATACTTGGTAAAAACAGCAAGGAAATAATGTATAAGAACAGGGTCTTTTTTATTTTATTGCCCAATGCTTTCTAAAGGGACATACAAAAGGAAATACTAGCAAGCCAAAAGAACGTGTCATCTCCACTCCCTTCCCAAATATTAGCTATTTGCTGCGGCTGGTAACAACATCCTTATTGACTTTTTTTTTTATTTGTTATTTTGCTTTACTGCAACAGAACTCCAGCATTACTGCTGGACAATAAATGTTAGTTGCAAAACAAAAGCAATTGCATTAAGCAGCTGCACATAAATACTGATTTTCTAATTATAAATTCTGGGCAAAAAAAGTTTATGAACTAACCACATGACTTTATGCAGAAGAATGGACAGTACTGAAGCTAACACAAAAGCAGTCCAGTTGCATGTTTAAAATAAATCCTTCAAGCCAAACTTACACTTTGTCCTGCCGTCCTCCACCTCCACGCAGTGCAACTGGCTGGCTGTTCTGAGTGAATGCACCTCCCCCACGAATTGCACTTGGATGAGTTGGAGAAGCTGCTGGATGTTGGCCAGGACGGATGGGCTTAGCTGTATGAAAAGAGACATGACTTACAGGTCTGTAACACTTTCAAACATTCAAATGTACTGATGCTTTATTTTACAGTGTCCTAGGAGAAATAATAAAAATTGAATGTATTTTGAATTAAATGAAAACAAATTTAGGAGATGGTATTTTCAGAACTTGTCAGATTAGTACTGAGCACTGAAAAATAATGTTCCTTTTATTGTCCCTACTAGATTTAAAGCTAACAAAGTGTGATTAATTATTATCTTCACCTGTATTATCTGCTCCACCTAATGGATGTCCTTGTAAGAGCACCATCTTCTGTCAGGAAGAACTCAGTTCATCACTTAAGTTTTATGACTATTATGTTCTGTAAAGAATTCTACCCCACTGCCTACCTCACACCTACCACTAGTTACACTGTTCTGCTAGCAGTTCTGCATACAGATTACTCCACAAATGACACTGCTCCATGCACTACTTACCAGCACACATTATAATACTTGCTGTATTTTGGAACTCAAAGTAGTTTTGACAGGTGATTCACATGCTGCATAAACAAATACTGTTTGCACTGAGCACTGCACCAGCTCCTAACACTTCATACAAAACTATACAGCCTTACAAAGTTCTGCCAGATTAGAATCATAAAGGTTGGAAAAAACCTTTAAGACCCAGTCCAACTGCACACCTACCACTAATAATGCCTATTAAACCCCACACCACACGTACGTGCTTCTTGAACATCTTGAAATGTTGTTAATAAGACTAAGATGTGCATTCAGTGTATTGTTTTGTTCTAGGAGCCAGAACACACATTCAGAGTACAATTCTAGGTAAAACTTTCCCAGCTTACACAATGGATCACAGAAATGACCCATTTGATGCAAAACGTAACAAAACACACACAGTCCAACTGTTAACCACAACAGAATTTGCAGAACAAAATGCTCCATGTTCATGTGAGTGGATCCAGCTATGGCTGAAAAATACACAGAAAGAAATACATCAGGATAGATGGGAGTTTTAGGAGCCCATAGATTCTTTACTAACCAATTTGTGCAGAATGTCCTCGTCTGGCCATATTTTTGGATCTTACAGCTTCCTTTATACGGTCTACTTCCTGCTGATACCGCTTGCGATCACGAGATGCATTTTCTTTGGCTTCCTTCAGTGCAGACTCCAAAGCTTTAACTCTTTCAGCTGTAGCCCTAAGTCGCTTCTCCAGTTTCGGAAGCTCACAGCGAAGATCTGCGTTATCACGTACCAGCTAAAAATTAAATCCATTAGTTTCTTGGTTTCTCTCTTCATGAGTAGAACCAACCAACACATAATCCCCTGAACAGGCATACTGTCTAGTATGTACAGTACAGTAGGGCACCTATCCTAGTGTGATTAAACTTTCAGTAAATCCAATAGCTCAGCACATAGCACTAAGATTGTCATCTGTTACTGTAAAAGAATATGCTATCTAACAGACACTCACAACCTACGTACTGTCAGGGACAAGCAGTCATCCCCCAGATTGAGACACTGACTCTTAACACCAGCTTCAGTCTTCTCTGGTTTAAACAACTATTTTGTTGGTATCCACTGAATTATTTTATAGGAAAACTTTAAGCTACTGTTTTATATCAAGAAATACATTCAAGACATCAAAATACTTTCACAAGAGTTACTTCACGAACAATATGTCCCTTCCATGATAATGCAGCTTAAGTAGTCTGTTTGCTTTTGATTGAACTTGAAATTAAGTCTCATTGTACCTGCTTGTGAACCTTCGTAAGCTGTTCAAGATTATTCTCCAGGAAAGAAATCTTCTGTTTTTGTGCAGCACTGCCTCCTGTATCATCTGAATCAATCTCAGCACTCTGCAGTAACAAAGGCATGGAAAGGGAAAAAAGATACTGAGTACAAATCTGAACTTAACATGTTAAAATCAAACCAGAAAAAACAAACAGATCAATTTCAGTTTAGAACTGAGTTTGAAATGTATGCAACAATCTCAGAGACACCAAGTATCATCACAGCACCGCATTACCTTTTTCACTCTAGTAGCCAGATCCTGAACAAATAGCTTCCGAAGATTGTGGAGAGTCTGAAGTTCTTTAGCCTATAGTTGAGGAGGAAAATATATATATATATATTTCTCAAGGAAAAAAGCAAGTAATCTCATTTCCTGTGGAACATATTTTGATAAGCTTACCACAGTCTCTTCCAAGCCCTTCAAATCTTGCCTTGCTTGCTCCCGTCTGTCCTGCATAACCCTAAAAGAGAATACATTCATCCTAAAGCATCTGAACAAAGCTGGAAATTCTTTAAGGAGAGTAGAGTGGTAAACCACATGGATCAAATGAAAAACATCTATTTTTTCAGCTGAAGCCCTCGCAATTATGGATATAACCAGCTGATGACATGACTCAAATTCACATGGAACAAGGGAGAAAGCTGCAAACAGCAAAGAGGGAGAGCTCCTAATACTGAAAGGATTCAAACAAGTACTTTCAGCTATCTAAACTATAAATTTATAAAGTGAATGAAGGAAGATTTTTCGGAATCAAGTTCAGTAGCACCAGTGAAAATCTTATTCTACAAATGCTCTTCTCTTCAATCATCTGTGAATGTCTTAAGTATCAAGCAATGGATTTGGGATTTTCTCTTTTTGTTCCACCACCTCACCTCCATTACATTTGCTAAAGCTTGCACCATAAGCAACGGAATCTCAATTTCCAGGAATATAAGCCAACAATACTGCTCTGCACAGCTCCTGTCTTCCTACTTAATGTGAAAGCAGTGACTGCATTGCTAATACTCTTTAAAGTTCTCCTCATCCAGTTACATTACTAGATCGCAGCTAAGTGATTAAACATGAGATGATCAAATATGCTAAAGAATATCAGTATTCTATCCATTTTCCAGACCTCACTGGAAAAGTAGTTGTAGACACCTTATACAACTATTTAGGTCAAGAAAATGTGAATAATCAGCATCATTTCTGGTCTATCCTTTGCTAGCACCTTTCTGATATGCAATGGAAAATAACTGGATTGAAGGAGGAGGACACGATACCAAATGAATTTTAATGTTTCTTGCAGATCTTTGGAAGGGCAAAGTTTCTAACATAGCAAGTCCCTTTAAGAGATCAATGCTGTATATTTCTTTTACTAGCCTGCAAAATATGAAACAAACATGTGGTATGCTTATTAAATCTTCTATGACAAGAAAATCTATTGTAACTGACTGTGAGAGATACATGGAATAAATAAGGTGGACTTAAGACCACACTACTATTCAAATTTCAGTCTTTTTAACCAGCAACATATTTTACAGTAGAAGTCCTGAAAAGTATGTGCTGATTATTGCTTACTCATACACATCAATCAAGTCTGACAGTTTGAACTTCTACAGTTTAAGTCAGAACTACCTAACTAGCTAAGCCACACAAGAACTAGAAACAGTAAAGATCATTTCTAATGTTAATGCAAATCTCTTCTAGTCTTACCGCATGCAAAGCATATCTGTAAAAATGTGAAGTTAACTGCTCCATCCCGCAGAACATTAACACTGAAAAATACTAGGCCTTTTGTCACATATAACCATGACACCTTTGCATCCTGCATTATTTACTTCCAGCTTTACATACTAAGGCAGTGAAAAAGATTCTAAAAAATTAAACTCAAGGTGGCTCTGGTGCCTTCCTTTAATAAGCATATCTATCAAACAATGAAAGCAACTTCATCATCGTATCAGGTCTGTAGTTCAAAAAAAAAATTCCTTCACGCACTTGTTTTATGTGATATTATCACTTACGTAAGCTCATGTAGTTTTCTACTTTTCTCCTGATCGGTTGCTTTCAACTTCTCATGCTCAACTCTAAGACGTTCCTGTTCAAGCATCATCTTCTGATTTTGGCTGAAGACAAAGTAAATAATCAGATATATTTTTTAAAGGATGGGAAAGGAATACATCTTTGATATCTATTTAAATAAGTTGAAGCAGAAAAGACAGTGTTGCACCACTGTCATGACAAGCATCCAGAAATCCATTAAACTGCAATCCAAGTCATGTTATCAATAATTAAAAACTAAGACTTGTGACACATTGTTGCAGTCAAGTGCATCTATCATAAATGACATCCAGTAAAACAACAGAAATATGAAGAACAACCCCTGCCACTTCCCTCCCATCCTACTGTCCTTCTGTACTTGCACATTCTAGAGACATTTGCCATTACCAAAATGATGGTAATTGCTTACTCTTGGAGTTCAGTGATAAGTTTCTCCTTTGCATCAACTTCATCTCGTAGGCTACTGATTTGTTTCTGATGTGTCTCACGGTGGCTCTGAATCTGCTGTTCCACGGCTTGCTATTAGAAAAAACAAAACAGCATGTATTATGCTTTGAGTTGTTATCATTTGTGCTGTTTAAAAAAAAAAGTTCGCTTACCTTGACTTCATTTGCAGTTTGAACCTTATTTAAGTGCTCTTTCTCCATCTCATGGACTTTTTCTAGAAATGGAAGAAAAGAGAAAACTTTTCAGCTGATTATCTAGGCTACCACAAGGAGGATGAAGGTAGTTCCCCTTTCCTCCTCTCCCACACCTTAAAATATGGAAGTTGTACATCTACATATATCAATTATAATCATTAACATCTTTAATCCTACTCTTAGCAGTTGAACACAGCAAGTATGCATTCCCATTGACTAATTCTGTAAGTTCAGTAGCAAGCAGCTCTGTCCTTCAGTCTAGACTGACCAATTTCATATTTATTGTTACGTATTTCAATTGGGGTGGGGGATGGGCAGATAGACTACCAAAAACTATTTTTACCTTGTGCTCGCAGTTGAACTAGTTCTTCATTAAGAGAATCCACAGACTCTTCCAGTTGCCTCTTTTTCTGTTCCACATTCTGAAGATATTCAGTCAGTGACTTGATCTTGGCTTCATGCTTGTAGAACGAAAAGATTCATTTACTTCAGAACTAAGTATCATGGAATTACATCTATACAAACACAGTGTACTTACTACTTTAAACAAGCAACCTGGTCTCAAAATAAAATGGTGCAAACTGAATCTCTAAAAAGAATACAACTACACAACTAGATCTGTAACACAGCCTGTTAGAACATCTTGCATTCACGTTGCTCAATTGAGTGAAGTACATTTTTTGGCAGGGAGAAGAGATGTGTTTGAATATTAAATACTATCAGTTCAGAAAGCAGCTCACTGAATTTAGAAAACTGCACAGAAACACACATCTTATCCAAAAGAGGTGATCTGTATGTAAACCAAAATAAAGAAATTAAACTGCACATGTAATCACAATTTTGATGGTAGTTAGAAGTCACGTTGCTCATCTTCTCTAACAACCACAATAAAACGGCCAGTTGTGCATGTAAAACTATTGCAATATTACTGTGCTAATGCTACCTCTTCCACTTTGAACTTGACACATTAGAGCAGAGCATAAGATTTGTGAGATCTGCATTTGTAAATGATCTCATGATAGAGAACATAAAGATCCTAGTTCTTAACACAAATGTTACAGAAGGCTGCAAACATACTGTGGAAATTCTAACACCCTACCACACAATTACTCAAAAGCACCCAAACTTCAGAGAATACAGGACTCAGCTGTATCGTTAGTAATGAAACACTTACCTGAGAGATACGGAGTTGACAGGCAGCCAACTCCTTCTCGTTTTCTTCCATTTTCTTATTACTTTCAGCCTGCGTGCCTTCCAACTGTTTGCATCGTTTCACCATTGTTTTTACTTCTGATTTCATTTTGCTGATGTACAGCCTTGCAACTGTGAATTCTTCATCTATCATGCCAGTTCCCTCAGGCTGCTGAAAATTATGGAACCACATTTAGAAAGCTTAGGTACAGAAACAGAATTCAAGATGAGGTAAAGCAACTTAGTTCCTAGCATCCTGGTGCTCACCCAAACCAGTAATCACAGCACTCAGGCATCAAAACGAACTTAAATGAATAACCTGGAAGTGTAACATGCTTAAAAGGTTCCCTTTAATACCTTATAAGCTTAACTCTAATGAACCTGACCAAGGTATTTGCAACTTGTATCTGCAGGTTAACAAGGAGAAAGCATTAACTGATCCAACCTAGACTCCTGAAAATAATTATTACTTCTGTCTGCTTTTGTTTCCATTTCCTGAGCTATTTTGTTTGCACAAAGGTAATGTTTCCCTTACAGCACTGCTTAAATTCCTGTCCTATGGTCATCCTCTAAATTACACTTCATTTCAGTTACATGTTCCATTTTTAAGGGAAGTAACCTCCCTGTAGACACTGTAGATCCAAGACAATGCCTTTGAAACTGTCATGGTCCCAATAACAGTACGAATGAAAACACTATTTCAAGTATATCTGCTCTCTCTCATCTTTGCATAATCAATTTATGTTTGGGACCCGGTAAAACACCAAAAAAGAAACAACCTAATTCCGAATTTACTAATACATAAGGCTTCCTATGGTGGTTATTTTTACTGTACCATGAAACCTCACCCTACACACCCACAACGTATGTGTGCACCACACAGCACTAAAAATTGCATTGACTAATTCTTACCTTGACATCATTATTTCCAACTGCAATTCCTATTTCTGCAAGATCTTTCAGTAAGGAGGCCATCATCTCTGTTGCTCGTTTCTTCTGATGGTTAGTCATTTCTTTAAGTTTTTGAAGCTCTGCATCTATACTAGCTAAAGTGACCTGCAGTAAAAATAATTACATTTTAATAGACAATACATATGTTTTTAGAACTAATTTTATATTACATAATATTGCAACATCAAAACACAGCATCCAGTTCTGGGAGTCTGTAAGCAGTACTATTACTCCAGAGCAGATCTGCAGTTAGTTTGAACTGCTGTGACTGCAGCAGCTGCAATTCAGCAGCCTGTATGCTCTGAACTCGTCTGCCCTTTGTTTACCAGTTTTAAAAGAGAAGTCTGATGTTTTACAGCAGAAACATTCCAGTGGTGCCAAAGGATAGCTACTGCATGGGGTTGCTGTGACAGACTGAGAATGACGCTGTCTTAATTTTACTTCTATATCTCTCTCTGTTCTGTCAACACACATCAGTACCAGAACTGTGCAGTTGTCTCTGAATGCTACTGAGAAGACTAAAACAGTTTCACTAAACATATAAACAAACTTTGACACAGGAAGAAATCTTTCAGGACATACCTACCATGAAAGAATACCTGGATTTTCATACAAAAGAGAGGAAGGAGAAAACAAAAGAGCCATATAAAGAGTGTATCAGCCATTTAAGTAATCAAATCAGGAGTGTTCTGGTTTTAAGCATTCTAGGCCAGGATTCTAGTCTTTTTCACGTCCCTGAGCCCTGCATCCCCAAACCTCTATGTGGGGACCAAGGAGGTAAATCCCTCCCCACTGTAAAGGCAGACCAAGTCCGAGAGTGCCTCCTTAGACTGAATGAATACAAGTCTATGGGGCCGGATGGCATACATCCCAGGGTCCTGAAGGAGCTGGCTGAGGTGGTTGCTGAGCCACTCTCCATTATATTTGAGAAGTCGTGGCTGTCAGGTGAGGTCCCGGATGACTGGAGGAAGGGTCACGTCACTCCCATTTACAAGAAGGGGAGCAGGGAGGACCCGGGGAACTACAGGCCGGTGAGTCTCACCTCCGTGCCTGGGAAGATCATGGAACAGATCCTCCTGGACAACATGCTCGATCACATAAAGAATGAGCATGTGATCCGAGACAGCCAGCATGGCTTCACCAAAGGAAGGTCATGCCTAACTAATCTCGTGGCCTTCTACGATGGAGTGACGGCATTGGTGGATGAAGGGAAGGCGACCGATGTCATTTACCTGGACCTGAACAAGGCCTTTGACATGGTCCCCCATCACATCCTCATCTCCAAATTGAAGGGAAGTGGATTTGATGGGTGGACGATCCGATGGATAAGCAATTGGTTGAAAGGCCGCAGACAGAGGGTGGTGGTCAATGGCTCTATGTCCAGGTGGAGGCCGGTAACGAGTGGTGTCCCCCAAGGGTCTGTCTTGGGACCGGTGCTCTTTAACACCTTTATTAATGACATCGATGAGGGAATTGAGTGCACCCTCAGCAAGTTTGCTGACGACACTAAGCTGAGTGGTGCGGTTGATACGGTGGAAGGAAGGGATGCCATTCAGAGGGACCTCGACAGGCTGGAAAGCTGGGCTCGGGTGAACCTAATGAGGTTCAACACGGCAAAGTGCAAGGTTTTGCATTTGGGCCGGAAGAACCCCAGGCACCTGTACAGACTGGGAGGAGTGGTCATTGAGAGCAGCTCGGCAGAGAAGGACCTGGGGGTCCTGGTGGATGAGAGACTTAACATGAGCCAGCAGTGCGCTCTGGCAGCTCGAAAGGCAAATGGGATCCTGGGCTCCATCAGGAGAGGGGTGGTCAGCAGGGATAGGGAGGTGATTGTCCCTCTCTACTCGGCTCTTGTGAGGCCCCATCTGGAGTACTGTGTTCAGGTGTGGAGCCCTCAGTATAAGAAAGACATAGAGATTTTGGAAAGGGTCCAGAGAAGGGCGACTAAGATGATCAGGGGACTGGAGCACCTTCCCTATGAGGACAGGCTGAGGGAGTTGGGTTTGTTCAGCCTGGAGAAGAGAAGGCTGTGGGGTGACCTCATTGCAGCCTTTCAATACCTGAAGGGAACCTACACCCAGGAGGGGTGTAAACTCTTCAAAAGGGCTGATAATAGCAGGACTAGGGGAAATGGATCCAAGTTGAAGGAGGGAAGATTTAGGTTGGATGTTAGGGAGAAGTTCTTTACAAGGAGAGTGGTTAGGCCCTGGAACAGGCTGCCCAGGGAGGTTGTGGATGCCCCGTCCTTGGAGGTGTTCAAGGCCAGGCTGGACGGGGTCCTGGGCAACCTGATCTAAATGTGTATGTTTGGTGGCCCTGCTAGGCAGGGGGGCTGGAACTGTATGATCCTTGAGGTCCCTCCCAGCCCGGGTGATTCTGTGATTCTGTGATTAAGCAAGCTCTAGACTTAAACTCTCATTTTCTCTTTGAGAAAAACCTTTGGCTTCAAGAAAGATACACAGCTAAGGCGAGAAAATTTGTATGCTGAAGATTCTCAGTAATTCAATCCATTTTCCTACCGATTTTTGATTGAGTTCATCACTAAGCAGTTCATATTCCTTTGCCTTATCTTCTACTTCCTGAGACTTCTGATCGTAATTGACGGCTAACTCTTCAAGAGCTTGTAGCACCTCTTTCACTTCCTCTTTAGAGGCATCATTTTCAGCCTGAAGGCGATTCAGCTCAGCTTGCAGATTGTCTTGGTCCCGTCTAGTTGATGCTAGAAGCTACGACATTGATAGAGATTTAAATTAATAACAAATTAACATAAAAAAGCATTAATAAGTGAAATCTTAATGTTTTTATCTACTGAAACTGCCTGTACCTACTTTTTTTTGGTAGTGCCTAGCATAACAAAGTAAGGACATTAAGCATAGGTACAGTAAGATACATCTATACCCAGAATTCTTCAACTTCTACAGTGTTTGCAAAATGGAAATGATTGCAGACCAAAGCACTTAAGGTTAGCAAATGAAAACACAAAATATTGCAAGTCCTCAAAAGAGTTGCTGAATTCTTCTCATGAATCCAAAACTGTCAACAAATTAGGGATTAAATTGTTTGCACTTCAACACAGTTGGATGCTACAGAACAGCTAGACAAAAGGAGGAGTTCGAAAAGATGCAATTTAAGTAAAATGTAAATAACAGCTCCAACTTTCTGCATTCTCAACTCATTTCCTTTTTGGCCAACACATCAAGGTGTTTTTTTTTAATTATTACTTTAAAAACAAATAAATAGCATTTGTCATCTTTGTTAAATGAAATTGATAAGTGTCTACCCATGCAACTAAGTTATATTTGCATTCACATGTTGTCATTGATATTTTGAATGATTTAGTAAGTAGATCCCAAAACAACAAAGATGTCCCTTTTTATAAGGGCCATAATACTCCACGCATATCCCCTGCCCAACTTCTCTGCCAGTACAGCAATACTGACTGAAGTAAACAGTAGAAAATACTTCTTACAGTAAATCAAAGTACTTTCAGTTTTGACAAACTGCCAATCTTGTACATAGAAGACAACAGCTTACATCTTGGCATAAAATACTTTGCAGAATTGCAGAGGTTGAAAAGGACCGTCGAGTCCAACACCCCTGCTAAAGCAGGATCCCTACAGTGGGTCACACAGGTTCCTTCTGTCCTCATGAATACTTACAGTTCAAGCAGATTGGCTCAGATGTAGCCAAAAGCACAGTGTAAGTGGAAAGAATGAATAAGCAGATCATTTCAATTCAGGTTAAAAAAGAACATTGTACAGTAATAAGCCACCACCCTACTTCCTAGTCATAAACTGTGGCCCATTAAGAATACCTCAGGCAGAGAGTCAAAGAAAAGCAAAATAAAGGTACAAAAGTGAAACTCACCTCTTCCTGATCCAACATTTGTGTTTTCAGTTTTTCTACCAGCTGACTCTGCTGATTTATTTCTTCATCCTGCAATTGAAGAAAGACTGTGTTCAATAAACTGACAAACTCCACTTAGAAAATCTAAGAGAATGTAGCATCAGACATATAATCTTTCCATGTTCTGAGATGACCGGACAACTCAAAGCAGTAAAAGCAAAAAAAAAGCCATAGATACACACAACAGATATATACAACACTGTGCTCCTCCAAGGACAACATTTTTGACTGTGCTTTTACAAATCTTCCCCAGCTTGTTTTGAACTTCCAAAACCAATTCAGATTTAATGAGAAGTTTTTTCTTCTCCAAATTTAGTACAACTGTTTCAATTTTCAATTATATTCAGTGAGTGCATATTTTACTTGAAAATAGCAGTTTTTCCCTCCTGTTAACTTTTTTTCTGTTTACTTGTTATTTTCCTTCTGGTGCAGGATTAATCCAAATAACCAGCTAAGAATGGTCACCCATCCAGGAAGCACAAATGCTAGTTGAGATTCTCATGAACTCTTCCTTCTCAACTTTTATTTTTCTCTCTCTTCCACCCCACCCTACTCCGCCCCACAAAGTACCTTTGCATCCAGTACAATTTTTTTTGTAGTTTCACCAAAGGGGCAAGAGCAACCTAAGAAAGGATGCTCATTTTGGACGGAATAAAGCAATCTGAACATCACTTAATCAGAACTTCAGAATTAGCGTAGCTCCTTTGGCAAAAGATTCAACCAGCTGTAGTAACAAATGAAGACTGGCAAACTAAACATTACACAATGCATTTCAAAGAGGTCTTATGTTAAATAAAAAAAGACATACCTTGTCATCCAGTTGTTTGTATAATTTGGCAATTTCTTCCTCACATTTTCTTCTCTCGGCATCAGTGAAATTG
>JAPSGF010000005.1:9134157-9149606 GCA_035772895.1 Perdix hodgsoniae | reverse complement strand
GAAGACAGCATAATACTTTCAGGATGTAAATCACCTAGCTTAAGGAACAACTCCAAAGTCCAGTGACTAGATCTGCATTAACTGAAAAGGTGTATGAGCTACAAAGTACAGATGCATTTAATTCAGGTGATACATGCAGCCAAGCAAATCTCATCCAAACACGTTAACTTCAGAGACTTCACATCAAGGAGTAACACGCCCTGACAAAGTTAATATGCAGGTAGTGATGCATCCAGCTTACATCAGTAACTTACATACTACTTCCTACTAAGACTTATCCTCTCCAAAAGATGAAAACAGAAAAGCAGCTTATTGGGAGACAGAAACCCATCCCTGCCACCATCATGACTCCTGTACATTTCTGCAGAGCCTCACTGGGAGTGACTACTACCAAAAGGCACATCATTTTCTACTAATTACATAATATTTACTTAACCTTTACTTCCCACATCTGAAGGTTTCAGCAGAAACTTAACAACCCCAGAAAGCTGAGTTAATACACCAGACCAACTATGGTTACTGAGCAACTTCTGAAGATACCAAGAGCAAGGAACATTGAATCTACGCAGCTACAGTTGGAAGACACTTCCTCATACCTGAATGCTAGAAATATTGCAAAGAAAAGATCTCCTAGATCCTAAACAGAGATCAAACTCTAATTCCACTGCTGAAGAACACAGTTATGAGTTGTTAGTAGGTGTGGAATCATTCTATCAGATTTTTAACAAGTTCTGAAGTCATGTAGTCTACCTTCTGCAATAAAAATCTCTGAAATAAATAAAACTGAAAATTATGTTGTTGAACTAACATGGAAGAGACACATAAAAACGCATTAAGTAAGAGAAATGTTGATGGCTTTCATAATGGCAGAACTAAAGGGAGAAAGTAAACATTCTAATTTGCTTTAGGAATCCTGTCTGAGTAGCTTATTTCCAACTCTGCCTTTATTTCTGAGTTTAGTAACTGTAAAATATTAAGGTACATTTACTTTCACAATCAGCAACAGTTTAAAGACCTCAAACCACACACTTGAAAGAACAGCTTCACTGCTTTGTTTATTGTAGAAGGTTTGTTTTATCAGTAATTGTTAGGCACGCAAATGCAGTGCATACACAACACTTAGACTTTCCTAGGAAATTCTGTTTCTTGTCTCTCTCATCATTTAAGTCATATACTCACCTTTGGCCAAACAGAAGAGTAGATTTTGTTTCAGATTCATTGTATGAAGATGGAGAACAGCAAATAACAATAGTGGTTCTACAGTTACCCCCTAGTGAATCTTGAAGGATTCTGGTCATTTTGCTATCACGATATGGAACGTAAGTCTACCAAGAAAATGATTAAAAGAATTGGTCATGGTTTTTTTTGTTTGTTTTTTTTTGTTTGTTTGTTTTTCCATGTTATTCACACTGTTGAAGAGCTATGCTTTCCTGAAGTATAACTTCATTAGGACAAGAAATTAAATTCTACTTTAATTAACATAACATTCAGTTGAACATGTAAAGAGTGATCTAAAATCTTGTTCCTATGCTTGGTAACTTCCACAGTCCAACAAAGCTTTTCATTTTGGGCCCCTTACTACTAAATGTAACTTTATTATTTAATCAATGGTAACACAGTACATGAAAACCTTATTACTGCAATACGTTGATGTAACTGGATTACTTTAGAAGACTCCATGCACATCACTATGGTCAATAAAGAATCTGTCTATTATATATTGTTCAGAAATACAAGCCCTTAACCTTGAAGTACAAAAAAAGACAAAAAAAACATAGAATACTTACACTGCTTTCAGCCAAAGCTGAGATGACATTTCCAAGAGCAGACAAAGACTTGTTGATGTTCTTAGCCTCATCCAGCACAGCACCTTCTGCTCCAGTTTTGCTAACCTAAAGTATTTCAGTAAATTACTAAACGTTACTTCAGAAAATTCACCTTCCACATTTAATACAAAACTCAGATACCAGGTCTTAAAATGGGTAAATTACAGTGTGAAAGAAGACGGTAATAACATAAAACAACAGTAATACAGAATAAGCAGCATGGTGTTTCCTTCTCTTCTTCAATCCACTAACACAGCAAGCTGAGCAGTCATTTTAACAATGTTAATCAGTACTTCAAAATAAGAAACTTGGTATCACCATCAAGTGAAAAGTGTAGATATTCCACATCCATAAGTAGACTGCAGTCCTGGCTACACACCCTTTTTTCTCCTGCTCAGATACTCAGACTGAACTCTAGCCTACTTCCTAGCCTTCTCCATATTTACAAACCCCAGTGAAGAAATGCAAAGCAGCTTAGAGATAATATCTAACAGCCAATAAAGACCAGGACTGAGAAATCACAATTCAAAATCCAAGTTAAAACACTTCACAGATAAGGACTGAGCAGTCATTATTATATTACTGTAAAATATTTGATTGTAAACAAGGACTTTTTTTTCAAAGTTGGAAGAAGAATGTAACATTACCTTTTCGCTACCTGCCAAGTCCACAAGATAGAGTTTTCCACTTAGTTTCTGTTCTGTTTGAGTATTCTCTTGCTTTACATTAATAAGAAAAATACTATGACTTCGAGAGCTGTGCTCATTCATATCTGCAATAAAAAAAATATGATTAGTCAAAAATAATGGCACAACCCATCTAACTTGGCTAAACAGTATCTTGCTAACAGCCAGAGATGCAAAGCTAATGAGACAGTATACAGTTGTATCACTGTGACACAGTAAAACTAGAAAGCAGTAACCAACAGTACCATCTAATTAAAGATTCCATCACCTTTGTGTTTCTGTTAACACCATAAATTCACAGATAAGATTTGGTAGCTTGTCAACTACGGATTTCACACATTTAATTTACTATATTAGAAAAGAAAGCACATTTACATTTACCAGAGTACTTTTTTTGCTTGTTTACAGCGCATCCTTCTGTGCAAATGTTAAGTAGATAGCCAAAATTCCTCACCACTCTTTCTGGTTTAAATGCTTATTCTGCACGTCTCATCACAGAAGTGAGCAGTAAAAGAGATTCATGTCAAATCTTAAAGATGACTTTAATGAATTAACAAAAATCTGATCCGACTGCAATCTGAATGACAATGTCTGCCTACTTTTTTCCTTTTATCTATGAATCTCTCACAGGCTTAAAAGCTAACCAGCACCACAGAAATAGATCAACATGAAAGAATTTCTGCTACTTTTCCGTTTATTAGTCTGGTCCTTATTTCAGAACCTTACCACCTCAGAGCACCAAAGTAAAAAGGTGGAACTTTTCTTGATGGAAACATTTTAGGGGAAGCATTAGATGGAAACATTTAGGGGAGACCTCACTGCACTCTACAACTTCCTGAAGGGAGGTTGTGGTGAAGAGAGGTTTGGCCTCTTCTCCCAGGCAACAAACAGGACCCGGGGAAATGGCCACAAGTTGTACCAGAGGAGGTTTAGGTTAGACTTAAGGAAGAACTTTTTCTCTCAGAGTGGTCAGGCACTGGAATGGCTGCCAAGGGAGGTGGTGGAGTCGCCATCCCTGGCAGTGTTCAAGAGGCGTCTGGATGAGGAGCTGTGAGATCTGGTTTAGTGCTTGTGGTAGCAGTGGTAACGTGAAGACGGCTGGACTAGGTGATCTTATAGGTCGTTTCCAACCTTGTGATTCTATGATTCTATTTTCTTACACCCAATTCTTAACCAAAGAATATATTTTTCTTTATTATTGTATGCTTTTTTTTTAATCTCCTCCCAAATAAATATCTGGACAAAATTCACAAACAATTTGGTTCTCAAGAGTCACTTCAAATAGAAATAATGTGTTGAAGGCATCTCACCTTCCCTCCTCTTTATTTTGCCTTCATTTCAAAAACAAACACAACTCCTAATCCTAATCCTTGGAGGAATTCAGAGGCCTATGACACGACTCCCTGAATTCATTTGCACACCTCAGGCCAAAACAAATGGGATGCTACGTATATCTGCAGCATGTCTGAAAATATAACCCAATCAGCTTTTCTTACAGGCTACAGTAAAATGGCCAAACAGTAGATGAGTCACGGTGGCTTGCTTACACATTCATAGGCTAAGTGGAAAAAACTCCATCAACCAGGATTCTGCACTACCCCCTACTGAAGAGCTGCAACAATTCAAAGCTCTTCTCTGATCACTTAACTTCTCTTTCCAATCGAAGCCTAATTAAGAACATTAACAAAAAAATACATTGAAAGACTTGGTACTTAATGATGCTACAATGGCTTGTACAAAACCTTTTCAGCAACGTGTATTTAGTTCACCATCCTTGTTCTTATGGTATGCTTGAAAAAGTCAGGAGGGCAACTGATAAAGCAGTAAAGCAGGTAGGGATAGTACATACTTGTAACTGCTACATGTCGGTTCGATTTTCCTTCATCTATAGTATCCATAACTTCTTCTGGACTACATACAAAACGTTCTGTGCAACCCTTTAAAACAAAACACCAATAAGCCAGAAGAAAACAAAGTACACTGGAAGCAAAAGATCAAAACGATATCAGAATGACACTTACCTTTACATAGGGAACTCTATTTTTGTCTTCATGAACAGAAAGATTGGTCTTTGAAACTGGAAGAGAAAAATTTCTAAAGCTAAGGTATGTATGACTTCTTTACAGAGTGAGACATTTACAACAGATCCAAGTAAAAATGGAACATACGTCAAACAACCACTACAGCAGTTACAGCTGCATTGTATAGATCAGCTACGTGCAGTCTCATTTTGATGCACCTGTATCAGAGATGGGTTACTTATTAACATGACACATTTATCTCAGTATCATTTCTAAAGCTTTTGTTCTTTAAATCTCTCTACCAGTTTACTTGCTATGCTTAAGGTAAATAAGACTTACCATCCAAAAGGTCCCTTATTTTATCCAAGTATATTTCAAAATACGACACCTAGAAGTGTGAAATAAATGCATTAGAAAGCAAAAATGTTTAGCTCTTCACATACTGCCTCATCTAATTCACAAACTTGAGGATGAACTAAAATACACAGCACTGCCACAAGTTATCAAGATAGTTACCATCTATGTTTAATGGAAAAAAGATTTGAGTATTAATGTAATTATTCTTTGAGAAGAGCCAGTAACATCTGAAATAAATTGTTTTTCAATTTACAAGCATTCATATGGAACACCCATTCAGCAACAGAGTACTTCCACTTTTAATATAGATTAAATATAAGAAATAAAAGAGGTTACCTTAATATGAAACTCAAGATTCTCATCCATAGAGTAAATATAATTAAAGATATCTTGTACTATTCTTGGAATAATCCCCATTCCATCTGGGTCGTGAAGCTTCCCCTTATTAGAAAAGAGAATGAAAAAACATTTATACTGAATCCAACAACACAAAGTATTTGAAGGCAGAATAAAAAGTCAGACAAGCTAGCTTTAAAATGTTGGTAAATGCACTTCTCTTTATCTGCAAAGGAAGCTCCTGACCATCCATTTAGGGCCAGCACTTGCTATGATCAGAAAGAACAGCCTCAAAAACCTCACACAAAACGAAGAGAAATCCACCATGAACAGCATTGTGTTTTCCATTCTGCTTTTGATAGCTGAATAAACACAGTAATTGCCATCCTTAGATCTGAAAAACAATGTGGGTATCCAAAGTTCATAATAGAAAAGAAAATGAAAGATGCTTCATTTCTAGAAGTGTTCAAATTTAGGGTGGATGGAGGCTTTGGGCAACTCAATCTAATGAAAGACTTCTATGCCCACTGCAGAGTAGTTGGAACTACTGATCTTTAAAGATCCTTTCCAACCTAAAGCATTTTACAATTTCATGAAAACAAGCCAACATCTTATCCATAGAAATTTAATACCACTTTGGTGAAAAGAGATGAATATGATATTAAAAGAAAATAATTTTAAGTTGCCTTACTTCCATAGTGTGTGTCTTTCCAGATGATGTCTGTCCATAAGCAAATATTGTACCGTTGTATCCCTCAAGTACATCTAAAGGGAAAGATTATTTTATTAGGACTGATTTCCTTCTCCTAAACAAAAGTCAAATAAAATAGAACACAAGCAATTCCTAAAATGTTTAGCAAGTTAAGCCATTCAGTGACTGAAAAGTGCTACAATACTAGGTGCTGGAAGAGGATGGCAGCAGTGTCCTTCCTTACTACTTTTAACGCTGTCACTACAGACTGCATTTTCAGAAGCTGTATTAGAAGTATTAGAAGTAGCTGCTCCTTCAGCCAGCAAAACACAGCTTTAGAGCCAGTAATAAGAAGGAAACCAATACAACTGCCACATTGAACAGACAGCCTTTGACCATTCAGACAAATCATATTATGTGCTATGCTATTTGCTGCCTTCACAGTAAAGCTAGAGTATCTGATTATTAAGAGAATGAGTTATTCTACAGGTTTCAAGCATCCTACTCCTTGACCATAAGCTTACATTTTAAATCATGAACAAATCAATTCTACGTTTCAGGTTGAAGGATAAGGGCCTGGTGGTTTTGTTTGCAAATCAGTTAACGTGAAATGACATTCTGCAGACTTCTTTTCCACAAGGAAGTATGAGAGACTCCAAACAGTGAGGTCTACCACCCATTACAACCATAATCCCCATAATACCAACACTACAGCACCTCAACTTCACGATCTACCTCAGAACAGAAAATCCACCCAGAGAAACTAAGACTAAACGTTTAGCCGGAAGAAGTAGAATGAGGAGGAAAGGGACAAGGTTACGTACAAGTCTTAATTAACTTGTTTTTAAGGAACAAACTTCTGACCTAATCCTAATTACTCTAAGTCTTCAAGAGTTAAATGCTTGCAGCAGCAGAGATTTGTAACAGCAATTCACTTTTCTATTTATTAAAATCCTTCAACGCTTCACTAATCTTCTTGCTTCTAGTTGTTGATAACTTATATACTCCTAAGAAGGCTTTGGTAAGGTTGTTTTAAAAGCTGTGTCAGTTAGAACTTGTACTGATCTCCGTAAGAAATGAATCAATTTTATTTGGAGGAAATTACCAAACTCCTTACTACCATACTTTACTGTGGTATAACCTTCTTTGTTGGAACACTTGATCCCCAGAAGTCACAAAGCCAACTAGACAGTTCAAGTTTAGAGCCAGCACACTCTAAGAAGCACTGAAATAAGGTAACCCATAATTGCAAAGTTAAAACAAACATCGGGTTTCCCAAGTTTCCTTTCACCTTACATTCCTCCAAACAAAAGTAACTGTAGGATGTTTTCTGACACCAATAAAAACAACCTACTCATAAGAGCTGTTTTTAAACAGACAGAAGCTTATCTTTTATTAATTTATACCCAATTGTTTTAACCTTCAGCAAAGATATGAAAAAACAAACATGTAAATATCATCAAATGTTCTAAAGAACTGGAGAAACAGTTTTAGTATTGACATAATATCACCACCACAAATACAGGATGATTTTATACTCTGAGCCATGATGACTCTGATTAAACTTTTAAAAGGTAAAAGGGAGCAACAGAAGTACCAGTTTTCAACACTAAAACCCATACAAAGAAGGTATTTCCTGACAATTAAGAGTTTGTCCCACCTTACCTTTGACAATCTTTTTAGCACAGTCATTGTATACTTGCTCCTGGGATGTGTTTGACTGGAATACACGGTCAAATATATATGGCTTGGACTGTAAAAAGAATCACAAAAAGTATTAAAAAAGATGACCCTGGAAGCACAACTGCCAGGTGTTTGTTCACATAGCTTAGAAGCAGCCTACATGGTCTCGGTCCGATCTTATGTTTTATTTTAAGCACTTGAAGGACACAGTGAGGAAATCGGCTTCTGCATGTAAAGATTTGGACACGTTACAAATAAGGCCTTGAATTAAATAGATTTGGTTTTTAAGTGCAACCCAAACTGCTTTCTGTAACTACTCTGCTACATGACCTCTACTTACTCAATTTACACTATAAACCAGTGCCCAGTGTCTGTACATCTGAGAACTCATCATTCTCCACTGCCTTGGTAAAGCCAAATTATTAAAATCAACTTACATGACATCACACGCAATACGCCATCATAATATTTGTTAAAAATGTCAAAGCAAAGGAAACATCCAGGTCACCTCCAGTCAGCAATAGAAACATTTCCCCTGCATGATGCATGATAGCCCTACAATAAAGCTCTGCAAGCAGAAGGAAAAGGGCACTCTGGAGGAAGGGAACTTTCATAGATTTCTTTACGAAAACACTGAAAGAGGAAGCTCTGACCAGCTTTTTGAAAAGAATGTGGGTTTTGAAAAGAATGTTTGGTAACAGCTGTAACAAGCTGACAATCCATAAAGACATGAGTTATTATGTTCATCTTATTAAGCTGAAGTTCTCCTAGCATTTCTGGAGCTTGATTTATTATCTTTGCAGACAGCTGAGGTTTACAAGGGCCTTAAGACAGTTTCTACCACTAAATTTACTGCAACTGTTAATGCTCCATTTGGCCTACGCTTAATTCATTATCATCCTCCCCTCCCCCAAGGATATTGTGGGACTACCTCCCTGGCAGCAGAACAAGTCTAGCTTCCATCTTTTACCCACCCACTCACCACATTCCCTTTCCTAGCCTGACCTTCCATTTGCCTTTTAATAACATCTAGCATAACACCAAACAAAGCTTTTCAGAGCCAATGCTCTCTGCTTAGAGGGCCTGAAATTCATATAGATGAACTCCCTCTTGGAAAAAAGAAAATAATTACACAGTTCACTGTGTAAATATGCTCAAGAAACCACAAGACTAAGCAGGCAGAAACTATCCCTAAGGTGCTGAAGTCTGCCAGAACATTTGTTTCACAGTAGGGAAATCACAGGCTTTCTCAATTACTCATTCTAGCTTCAAATACACCTCAAACATATGCACTATAGGTGGAACTCAGGTCTCTATGTACACCAGAAGACAAACAAGCAAGTCCAAGTATCCCCAAGGTAAGAAAATGAAGGTTGAGAACTTGTTATGTAACAAGTCTAAGTCACCAAAAAAAACCACTCTTTATAAAAGTTTTCTTTCTCACTAACATCTAAAACTTCAAAAAGCCTCCATCCTCACCATTACCAGGCAGCTACACTACACACTGCAAGACATCTACATCACAAACACGAGGTTCATGTGTTTCATGCTCAAGTTTGTCTGCATATTTGTACACACTGAAATAATACCTATTACACGCAATAATACCCACGGAGGATCACATTTACCACCATACATTGGAAAAATCCAGAGGGAAAAGTGAATGTCCAAAAGGAGGGTGCAGCTGGTACACCAGTGGGAAGGGACGCCCCTCAGGCAGTCACTGCTAGGCTTCAGATGTAGATCCATGTGAAACACATTAAGTTCAACAAGGCTGAGTGCAAGGTCCTGCGTCTGGGCTGGGGCAACCCCAGTATCTGTCCAGATTGAGACGCCTTGCAGAAAAGGATCTGGGGACAGGGGATGGAAAATAAGATACGGGCCAGCAACATGTGCTTGCAGCCCAGAAAGAACTTTGCTGGCTTATATGTATACTGGGCTGCAGAAAGACAAGTATGACCAGCAGATCAAGGGAGGCAATTTCATCTCTCTACTTCAGCCTCGTGAGACCCCATCTGCAGAACTGCATCCAGGCCTACAACACCCACACAAGAAAGATGTGGAGCTGTAGGGGCAGGTCCAGAGGAGGTCACGAGGGCTTTCAGAGGGCTGCTGCACTTCTACAAGAAAGGCTGAGGGAGCTGGGACCGCTCAGCCTAGAGAAGAGCGGGCTCTGGGGAAGCCACACTGCAGCCTTCCAGTACTAGGAGGGGGCTCATAAAAAAAAAGACAGGGAGAGACTCTTTACCAGCGTGTGTAGTGACAGCACAAGGGGTGACAGTTTTAAACAGGGAGGAGATTGGATAGAACAAAAATTCTTCGCAAGGGTGGTGAAGCACTGGAACTGGTAGCACAAAAGTTGTGGATGCCCTATCACCGGAAGTCAGGCTGGATGCAGCATTGGGCAGCCCAGTCTAGGGAAACACCCTTACCCATGGCAGGGACTCAGGATAGATGGTTTGGAAAGGTCCCTTCCAAACCATTCTGTGATTCTACAATCACTGCAAACAATCAGCGTAACATCAGCAAGCCTGTAAAACTCAAACTCTTCTCCAAATTATTGTTCCAGAAAATATTTAAATAACTATTCCAATTAGATTACAACTTCCTAAAATTACAAACAATTTAGTTTACATTAGGAAAGGTCTGTGGGCAGAATCTTCTGACAGTTTACACAGTAATCATTAACAACATTCACTGTTTTCACACAGGTTCACAACGTATCTCATCTTTGCTGTTCCCAACAGAGCACTGACAGCAACAAGAACAGAAAAGTGTATTAAAGAGCAAACATTTTGCATACTATGTGTGCTTTAATATTTACGCTTACTTTATAGTATATTTATATACTACTACAGAAGTAGTAGTATATACTCCACCATCTAGTATAAAATCTTTACTCCCCTAAAAGAAATCCAACAAAAATCAACTGATCAATCCAGCCTGGATTCCAGCACAGGAGGACTCCTTAGGGCTCAGAAGGCACAGCAGGCAGAACCTGGGCTAGGCGACCCTGCAGTCCATAGGTATCTGCAGCAGGCTCTGGCAGAGCTCTCCTTCCGTATGCTTTTAAATGTCATTTTGAAGACGGATGGTTTTTCTCACCTACTCTTCAGGCAAGCAAATGCTGACTGAACTACACTGCTCTGTGTAAAGGGACATTTACTAAATCAATAGCAATCCCTAGACATAGAATACTTCTAGATTATTTGCTTGCAAATAGCCATTTAGATGCTCTCATAAAAGAAGGGAGATAAAGCAAGTTGTATAATTACTGACTTATTTTTGCTTACAAAACATTGACTTGAAGAATAGCACATGTGATGATTGCCATAGATTAGTAAGAACAGAGAGCCCAACTGCAAAGACTTCACTCAGGCAATATTGCCTTTAATTGGAATTTGTCACATGCCCAGCAGCTGTCACTGTATAAATAAACAAGATCAATTCCCCTCAACAACTGCTACCAATTAAGTGCAAAATGCAGTAATTCTAACCAAAAGAACCCCAATGAATGATGCTGCTTACACCATTAGTTACTTCCCATTTTGGGGGGAGAAAAGTGGTATATTTGTTTACTTATTCTCAGCATTATACTTCTCCAGATGAATGAATCTAGAACACAACTTCAAAGCACTCAAAAACCCAATTGTGTACTTCCCTCCCCTCCCAGACTGCAGAATGTTTCTTTATAAAAAAGATGATCCATCATCAGTGAACCAGTATTGAACCAAGTAGGTTTAAGAGAACAGGTTCCAAGATAATCACGTTTTAAGAATACAAGTTACATCTAGTGCTGTTTCACACCAATGACAACTGCAATACTACATCTTATCACTACTGGTTTTTAACAGTTTACTTTTTGCTGCAATTAAAGCCAAAATAGCATTACCTAGATTAACTCACCCCAGAAAGTCTGGTCATTATCTTTAAGGGATTATTCATTAAAGATTAAAGCATCAGATTTTTTTTCCTACACTGACTGTCTTTTCTTCCCGGCGGAGTAAAACGATCAGATGATGTAAAGGCCATGAATGCACAAGAGGCCCAAGCAGCACTACCACAAGGTGCCTGCAGTGGTGGCAGTATCACTTCTGTAATGGGAGGCTGCTCTAACATACTCCAGAAACATTCAGCAAGTCTTACTAAATCCCAATTCAGAAATTAACATGACCTATAAGTGACACCAGAAACGTCAAGCAAACAAGCAGAATGTTGGCTTGCCTAGCATTTCTTATGGCTAGTTATCAGTCACAGGATAACTTCAGCTCCCATAACTGCAGCACTGCAGGAATGCTGTCCCACAGCAAGAACTCTGCAGCACCTCCATGGCCCCTACAAAGCACTTGTGCCAACACGATTTATCACTAGTTGATGTGAATGTTAACAAGGGGTTTATACTCAAGTACAGAGTTCCGCAGTTAAAGACCAGCTATCATCCTCCACTTGCTAGAATGGACTGCTAAAACAACATCATAGCTATCTATGCTTAACTTACAAGAGGCTGAAGCAAGAAGCAAAGAGCTTACCTTCTGTCTTGCAGTTTTGCATTTTTAAGAAAGAGCATTCTTCCTATCAGCACAAAACATGTTAAAAAAAATCTCAGTGAACAATCTCTGGAAAGTATGAAGAAAACAGCCTGACTCAGTTCTTCCTATTACTAAGTGAAGGAATTACCACCTGAACACACCTAGCAGAGTGCTTTCTTCTTAGCTCTGCGCACGCACAACTGCAGCTGATACAGAGCAGTCAGTGAATCTCCACTCTTTCTGTCTTTTCTTATTTCTGTGCAAGTATCGTGAAGATTATTCATGCTGATACTTGACTTACACCAGTTGTTTATTGTTATGGTCGGAGTGTTAACCACACACACAAAAGTTATTGAAAACTCAGTTTCCAGCATGAAAACAGCAGTTCTGCAGAAAGTTTCAGCAAAACTTTGGTTTTACTGTTTCTTCTAAAGAGAAAAGTATTGCTGGCATAAAAATGATCCTTGAGTTTCAGAACAGAATACAAATAAGAGATGAGTGAGGTGTTCTAAACAACTGATATGTAGCCATTAAATAAAATTCTCCTTCAAACATCACTAAGCTAGAACATTTGCCTTCTGTTAAATCATCACAGCAACAGCTGAAAAACTTCTCAATCATCCACCATCTCACAGGAGACAAAAAGATTAAGAAAAAACACTAAAGGAACAGTATTTTCAGCTTCACATTGCTGTTAGTGATTCGTGCTTGAAGCTGCAATCTAGGTATCAAGTGCTTTTATTTGTACTTCTAATTGTGCTTTCTTTCACATGATCAAAATAGCAATTAAAAGTTGTTCTAAGAACATACCTTGCTTCTTCAACTTATGTGGATCAGCACCTTTCTGCCAGCAATGCACGTGAATTACATTTTCATTTTTAATAATCTACTGCCAAAAGCTCCAGTAATAGCAGGTGATCTTCATTAATCTATCTCCATGTAACACACAGCCTTGCTCTCGTTTGCTATCCAATATTAGTTTAAAAGGCAATGAAAAAAAAAGCTGAAGGTCTCAAACTCTTCAGAGGGGTTACAACTCACTCAAAAGAAATATGAAAACACAGATAGGCAGAGTTATTTTGTCTTAATAATCACAGAAATAACCAATGCACTATGATTGCTACATGAAATATCTGGAAGACAAAGGAATGTGGATATTTGGGTGAGCACCCAGAATACCTCACCACTTCCAGCATTCAACAGCACTTTTCTGGTTAGGCATCAGTTCAAAAAGAAAGTGTGAACGTATTCAGCAATTCATCTTTTGGGTAGTTTTAAGATAAGCAAACAGTCTCACATTTAAAATATAAAGAACATACTGTAAGTTTGCTATTCCTCCACATTCCACTGTACTCAAAAACCTGAAATTCATGAGTAAATTGCTATCAACTTTTGCATAGAAGGAGATTTATCATATTTAACCTAAGCATCACATACTCAATAACAAGTCACACCATTATCTATTTTAAAAGAACCCTTGTATTTACTTAGCTGAGAGAAGCATTCAAAAATACTCAGTGAGGTGTTTGAGTGGAAAGATGCATCTCAATTAATGATTTAAAAGGTTTTTATTGATTTAAAATAAACAAATGCCAACCAGAGCAAGGACAGTACTTTGTTTCCACGGTCTGCTCTTCAAAACAGACTGACACATCCCCTCACATTGCTCCTATGCCCTAGCTACAATAAAGTGTTTTATCTAATACAAATCAAAACGACTCCCTTGTGGAGAAAGACAGCCATGTCAGTAATTAAGCAGGAGCTAGGGAAAGAAGGGGGAAGGGAGGACAGACAGCTCAGAGACAAGGGAGCCAAGGAGGGAGGAGAAGGGTTTGGCTGTAGTCACCGTATCTCCCTCCAGAGCCGCCTCCTCAGAGGAGTCAGATGTGCAGTCTGCCACAAACGCTCCTTCCGCAGTTTTCAGCTCCTATTTACCATTCCAGGCAACTCCCAGATACTGTTAAAGAAGCCTTCCCTGCCTCGGCACAGACCAAGCGCACACAAGAAGGTGAAGCCCTTCAGGCTGCTCAAGACAAGGCAGCTAAGGAAAGCAGCCACAGAAGTGCCTCAAGTACTGTTCAGCAGGCAGCCAAAATGACTTTCAGCAGTATAAAAACAGAAACTATCAGCTGATAGTAATCAAATGCACAGCTCACTGAGGAATGTTTTCAGAAACTGTTTCACAAGAAGAACTAAGAACTGTTTCTGTTACCACCTGCCCTCTGGCAGTTCCAGAAGACACAAGAGGTGGGTGACTACGCTGCTCTGTCAGAAAATTCAAGACTTTGAAAAATCTGTCAGTTTGTTAAAAAATATAGATATATAATAACAATAATAATAAAGTCCACAGGTTACAGCAAGTGCCTCAACTGTTTAAGAAAAATGAAGTTCCAACTTTGAGAACATCAGTTGTGTCACATCCATTACTATAAAAATCAAAATATACAGAACAAGCACCCTAAATATTAAGGTTTTGTGAAACAGAGCTCATATGTTGTCACTGCTAACAAATGCACTGGCTTTGGAAGTTTATTTTTCCACACATAGCAAGTTCTCACCCTGGGACAACTGCAAGATACATATATTTTTGCTTTTAGTCAAAGAAGAAAACACCAAAGGTGGTTGAGCACTGAATGTTACCTCCCAACCGAGGCCCAGCAGAGCTCCCTGCAGCCCTCAGGAGCAGCCATCAGACTGCTCTACGGCCATAGTGCCAGCTCAGCCCCAGTTATGTTGTGGATATTTTCAGTGTACTTCAGTGTACAAGCAAGCGTTTTAGGGTATGTAAGCAACATCATTTCTTTTTCCCTCCTCTAGCCCATATAGTGCTTTAAGACGACGTGCAGAATTTTTACTTGTTAGAAAGTCAGAAGGCATCAAGATTCCTAAAACTTGCCCTGATTTTGAAGAGAACATTTGGTGTCACAATGAATGAACGCTCACTGACCAAAGTGAGATCATTAGTTCTAATGAATTTACCCGTTTTCCAGGCTTGGATCCTTGCTGAGGACTTTACCTACACAAGCTGAAAGCCGTACTAGACCATAGCGATCTACCAGCCGAGAAAAGCCCCCAGACACCTCTGTCCGTAAGCCCGCCACCCTTCACGCGTGCAGACTCGTGGCATCCGACGCGTAACGGGCGGGCCGCTCGGACCGGATCATTATTGCTCCGGACCTCGCTCTAGCCAGGAGGCCGTCACACTACAGCCCCCCCGCCCGCAGGCGCCGTGTGAGGACTCCGCTCCGGCAGCCCCGGCGCTCCGCCGCCGCCCCCCGCCCGGCCGGGCCGCCCCCAGCCCAGCCCAGCCCAGCCCAGCC
>JAPSGF010000005.1:9100133-9133757 GCA_035772895.1 Perdix hodgsoniae | reverse complement strand
GGCTGAGCCCGCGGCCGCCCCGCCGCGCCGACCCCGCGCCCCCCGCCCGGCGCCGCCCCGCGCTCACCGCGATGACGACGGTGTCCTCGCCCTGGAACTTGGCGACGTACTTGTCGCCGCGGGTCACCTCGGACTCGTTGAGGGGCCTGAAGCGACACATCACTTTGATGTTACACTCCGCCGGGTCCGCCATCTTAGGCCGCCTCCGCCGCCGCCCGCGGGGCGCTCAGCTCCGCCGCCGGCCCGCTCCGCTCCGGGGCTCCGCCAGCCGCCGCGCCGCCGCCGCCGGGAGGCCCGCGTCCGCCCGAGCGGGAGGGAAAAGGAAAGGGCTCCTTCCCGGCCGCCGCCTCCTGCTCTCACTTCCTCCCCAATATGGCAGCCATGGCGGCGCCGCAGCCGGCGAGACCGAACCCCCCCTTCGCCGGGCGGGGGCGGGGCCGGCGCAGGGCAGGGAGGGGTGACGTCACCCTCTGCAGAGCCCGGCCCCGCCCTCCCGCTTGGGGCGCGCCGCGCAGGTGCGGTGGCGCCGACGGGGAGGGCGCCCGCCGCCGCCGGAGCTGCACGGCGCACGCGCCGAGTCGTTGCTAGGGCGGCGTGCCCGCTGCCGCGCGCCGACTCGACGCGGCCGTGCGAGGGGGCGGGGCCCCTCAGCGCCGGGGGCGGGGCGTGCCGTGCCCGAGGCCTCCGCCCGCCCACCTCTGCTGGCCCGGCCGCGCGGTGCAGCCGCTGCTGGGAGCGAGCGCGTGCCGGGCGGTGCTAACGGCCGGGGCTGAGCGGGGCGCTGAGCGAACGCGCGTCTCAGCTGCGTCCGCTTCCTGACAGAAACCGAGGTTTATGCTGGGAACTTTTCAAATAGCCCTGAAAGAAATAGAAAAAGGAGCCCTTTTTTCCTGAAGTTATACGTTACACCAGGTCGGAATTACCTGACTTAGCAACGTGCTCCTCTTAAAGGCACTCTCTTTTTCACCGAAAAGGGAAAAATATGATGAATTTTAATAGGGACCGTCTGAAATCAAGCAGCCCACGCCGCCAACGCCTTCTGCAGCGTGGGGATGTGAAGGCGGGCTGTCAGGAGGGCAGGTGCGAGGCGAGCACAGCTCCGAACTGCAGCCGGGGGCAGAAGAACTGCCTCACAACCCCGCTTCATCCACGGGCCGTTCCCTGCGCCTCAGCACTAGGAGTAGTTTCGTGCCTAGCAAAGGCTGTTACACAGCTGTTATGCAGTAGTTTCGTGCCTAGTTGTTACACAGCTGTGGGAGCTGGACCCCCTCAGATTCCCTCTGACAGGAGCTCGTTATGAAGGACATGTAACCTTGCACTTACTGCTTTTCCAATTCATTCGCTTTCATTCCTGAGGAAAAAAATAAAATAAAAAAACAAGTGCGAGCTCTAAAACCAATAATTCCATGGTCATTAGTCCCAGAAACGTTCCAGCTGCTCAGACATCCTCTATCCTGGTCTACTTAAGCAATGCACAGTCCTTATTATTTTCTAACCAAGGAGGCTGGCTGTGTTTGCTGACATACAGTACCCAGTGTAAGGACATGTCAGTATGGCAGAAACTTCATCAGGATGTGATTCGTAAGGAAATAAATGCTTGGGCTTGCTTACCTTCGAAACAGCAAACTTCACAAAGAATAATGATTCATGAGTAGGAAGTTACTTACTTTAATTATGTTGAAACAAGAAAATACCTGGATGCGTCAACTGTGCTGATGAAACTGCTTAGTTCTCATCTATTGATTCTATGCAAACTCAGGAGAATGACTGTTGGTCTGTCTTATCCCGGCTGTGGGATACCTTCCTACATGAGCTCTGTTAAACTAAACATGCATTTTCTGTTGTCCACTTCAGGCATTTCATCATGAAGTTTCTTTTCAGGGAACAGAAGCTCAAGCTATTCAGCACCCCTTCTTTTACATGACCTACTTTAAATCTGATACAGTGCAGCATGCTCAAAGAGGACAATGTTATTGTTGTTGGCTCTAGCACGTCAAAACAACAGTCTTGAAAACTTGTGTCTAAAGATGTGGTGTCACTTTCTTGACAACAGAGCAGAGATCAAGCATCCCGGTAAGTTTCTCATTTTGTCGCTGTTCTGCTTACAAAGAAGCAAAATTGCTTGTGACAGACAGAGTCTCAGTGACACCAAGCAAAGTATTTGCATTTAGGCCAATAACCACATTCAGAAAGAAAACCAGAACTCACTCACTCAGCTGGTGAAGGGGTTCTCTGACTACACAATACTCTTTTACAGGAAGCAGCCTAGGTCCAAGAGATGCTCTCCCTTTAGTGACTGGCCCAAGATGGCTCCACTCTGGCTCCACCCCTACTGATCTGATGGAGAGCACAGGTGCAAATGTTTTCCATGTGCTCCCTAGGCCAGCCACACCCCTTACCCGATATTCAGCCACCAATTCAGTCCTTCACCTACCAGTTCCCCTACAGTTACAGTTAGCTGCTTTTTGATTGGAAATGCATTTACAATCTTCTTAATTGTTCCGTTATACTATGCATTTGTTGTGATTTAGATTAAGGTTGTTTAAAAGTATTCTATTATAGGGAAAAAAATTGATTTCCCCCCCCCCTATTTAGTATTTAAGCCCATTTTGACCTTATACATTAAATATGTTTTCTAAAGAAATGCTACATGGCAAGTACAGGAAAGTTTCTCAGTAAAGACCAATGCCTTGTTAAAAGTAATTTTTCCAGTGCATTTATGTCTGTTTGTTCATTAACCATGTTTCTTCCCATGTATGATCTGTGCAGTAAACCTCTAAACATTCTTTTATGATTTGTAGTTCCTTTAGATCTCTGGTCTTTCCCAGCAATAAAAGCACATTAAGGAAAGAGAATTGGCAAACCTGAGCCTTGCTGTAAAGTTGTATCTGGGTGATGATGGAACTAACCATTATAATTGCTTCAGCAGAGTAAAAATTATTTTGATTTGACCTTAGAAGAATATTATGTAGTTTGAACAGATCTTTAAACCAGGTGTTTGTAGGGAAACAAATTAAAGCTGTTTCCTCCTGCCCTTTAAAGAACTGAATTCTTTTACCAGTACTTGTTGACGTTCAGTGTTCCCAATGCAAACACAAGTGCTCTTATCATTTTAATTTACACTGTGCTAGAAAAATAGGGTATATGACTTTAGTGAAATTACAGTGTGTCCAGGTTCAATTTATTTTGAATTTGCAAATCAATTTGTAGGATGAAAGTAGTAGGGCAACTTGTTGTTGTTTGTGACACTGTCTGTAAATAAAGGCTATTAGGATGTTTTGCAAAATTTAGTGACGTTGCCTGACACTGGAAAAGTCTAATTAAAAGTAACAATAACTTATGGTTCAGGCAGCTTTTAAAAATACATTTTAGAGTCTCTACCAACAGACTGTGAGCAGACAATTCAGCTTTTGGAACAGAACAGATAAATAAATTACTGAGATTAGCAGAAAGTTGGCAGATAAAATTTACTGTCATGAAATATCACTGCAGTCAAACTGGATTATCTGAAACTCTCATTCAATTATGAAATTGTAAAGCCTTTTTTCATTCTAATAATTAGTATGATGTGGAACGTCTCTCCTGTCCCAGGCAGGTTTAGGCTTTTAGGTGATCTGTAAGGCTGAAACATGCTTTGAGGATGCAACTGCAACAGTAACTTCTTGTTATAAATACCAGTGGTTCTAAGTATCAGGTTTTTTTTTATTATTTGTTTGTTTGTTTGTTTGTTTGCAAGAAATGCATAGAAACCTCTAGTTTCTTCCTAATCACCAAGATCATATTTGATTATTTCTAACAGTTTTACACTAATTAAAAGCAAAATAAGCTCTGGGAATGAAACCACTTTGTCAATGTTTATTTCACATGTTTATTTAATTTCAATGTTTATTTAATTTGTGCAAATTAACACAAACGTTTGTTAGCTCCCTAAAGCACTGACTCTGAATTTTCCCCAGAGAAGGAAAACCCTTTTGGACCACGTTTGTATTTTTAACTATAAAAAAATTTGCCATCTGTTTTGTCATCCCATCATAAATCAATCCCTATTCAGAGTCGCTTTTCATTGCTTATAACTCATACGAAACTCATCACTGGATTGTGTCTCAGTTTTGGTCATGGCTTAGCTGTTTCAAAGAGTGCAGTTAGACATGAACTGTTTGCTACGGGAAAACTCTTACAATTGTAGCAGTTAAAGCAGAGAATCTTAGCATGAATATTCATTAGGGAAACCCATGTAAGAGCTCTGGTGCTTTTGATTATCTAAAAGTACTCAAAACTGGCTGTGTCATAGAAGAACACTGGAAAAATAGCTGCTGTGCTCCCGTTCAGCAGGCTTTCCTTTTACACTGAGTAATTGAGCTGAAAGCTGGAGCTGAAAGCAAGGATTATGACTTTATTGAGTTCTAGAAGTTGCTTTATTTCACCTGCACATAAGAGTATGGGTTGTTAGAAGGAACAGAAAAAATATTTGGGATAGAAGAGGAAACGCAGAAGATCCAAGTTCAGGCACATAGGAAGAAACAAGCAGAAAAGTCTGTGGCAGCTGCAGGACCTCCTCCAGCAGCACAAATGGGATCTGTGATCCCTCACTCTTTGCTGTCACCAAATAGATGTGGAACTCACACAGATGTGCTCAGATGGCACATGCAGAGGGACATCATCATGTAGCTACTGTGTGCTTTGACAGTGCAAGGGGCGGGGCCATGGGCCTAAATACAATCATGACACTAGATCATGAAATACTGCAGAAATGAGTTTAATGAGATGCTGCTCTACACAATTCGTATGAGTATGGTGCAATATGAAGAAATTTCCAGGCTTTTTAAAGGCAAAGAAATTAAGTACAGGACATGCTTCACAATAGAATAGCATTCAAAGGTGTAAAAAGGACAAAAAAAATTATCTTGGCTGAGCCAGCTGTAAGGATGTGGCATTGACAGCTGGTCTCACAACAGCCTGATTTGAAATGACTGGCGGCTATAAACATCATTACCATACGTTTCAGGTTGCATTCAGAAATAAAAGAAATCACACTGAGATTATTATTCTGCCAAGTACTCAGTAGGTGGAAAAATTAGCATGTCATTGGAATCGGACTATCTCTACCTGAAGTGTTCAAGGGAAGTCAGCCTTGGTTCTGGAGTCAGTGAATTCACAGCACAACATTTCTCTTTGTAGTCATTTTTAAGTCACATCTTTTCAATTTAGTTTCAGTTTTGTTTTCTTTTTTTCTTCACTGCTGGAATGTTCTTCATAAGGATTGTGTATATCCCAAGAACTTTGCCTGGAAATAGCAGAAATACAGATGGAAGATTTTCATTTGAAAATATAGCCCTGCTCATTTGTTAACTTGTGAATGGCCAAAAAGAAAAAAAAAAAAAAAAGAAAGAAAAAAAAAAGTAAAAATTAAAGGACAAAAGCTACATCATGAACTTCATAGTCAAGAATAGATCCAAAGATCGTGTATCCTTTAAAGTGTCAGTCAGGTCTCATTGATATGATGGATAGATCACTCTGCTTTAATATTCTAAGTGCTTTTATGTGCCAAAAAGCATCGCTAATATAATCCAAGTTAGGTTATACCTAATTTGTCTTGCTTCAGACCCCAGACTCAGAGAAAGCAGGGAATGGAAAGGAGATTGAAAGACAAAGAAATATCCATCTATGTGCTGTGATTACATGTCAGTATGATGTGTCACTCTATTGCTATTTTATGTTGTGTACTTAAGAGCATATCTCAGTGTCTTCAGGGATTTCATATGAGGGTGTCAGAAATTATATGTGGTGTCACTTTTTTGAGAGAGAGAGCTTCTATCTTGTTTTGTATGGGACATTCAGCAAGATCTTATGTTCAGTGTAGTAGCACCCTGCCTTGCTTCTTTCTCACTTATTTATTCTTATAGCTAAATGGCCAAGCTTGTCACCGCTTCTATCAGCAAATGAAAATTAAAGACAGAATCAGTTTAAAATGTACGAGTTTTGCCTCCCCCTAATACTTCTAGAACAAAAGTATGCTAGATGTTTTTGTTTAGTTTGTTCATCAAAAACATTGAGATCTATGACAGTTGAAGGAAAGTGGTGCTTTTCACAGGTACACACTTGTGCACACAGAATGGTTGCAAAAACTGTATTTATTTTTGTTCAAGCATAGTTCTACTGAGAAAGATGACCATACAGAGTTTTAACTTAGCATGAAGCATGCTTGTAGTCAAAGTCATGTCTGAAATCTTTGGCAAAAATATATTTTATTAATCGCTACTTCATAGGCTTTGCAGAAATAATGCTGGGGGAGATAAATCCAAAGCCTTTTCTAGGTCTTTTATGAACAGAATTACCTCAGTTCTGACATTTATTGTTGGTGACAGCACATGAGATATACACAAAAGGGAACTGACTTTCAAAACCCAGTTTGAAATTGCTGAGCTGAGAGCACTTTTTCAAGTTCTTTGTGGAATTAATTTTTATGGCAATGGTAAACAAACCATTCATGGGGGATGAGAGGACGGCAGAACTGCATCAAAATGGACCTTTTATATTATCTTAAATTCCAGCTGACCTCACACAGACTCATCATCCTGACTTCTAGTCTTCCCATAAATGGATATGTGCCTTGCCTGCAGAGAAGTAAGAGTCTTCATTAGCTGGTGAGCTGCCCTAAGGAAAGGGAGTGGTGTGTGCGCATACACATGTACTCGTCGTAGAGCAGTTCATGGAGTTTTCATTTTCTCCAAGTCACATCTTCAAACTGTCCACAGGATAGAGGGGTAGAGAACTTTCATCAGCTTTTCAAGGTGTTTAGTAAATTTTTATTATTATTATTATTATTTTTAATCTGGACATTTGCCAGATGTTTCAACACAGCAATACTATATGGGAAAGCAGCAGTTCTTGGTGCTGAAGTGCTGACTTAGCGCACCGAGGAGTGGCAGAGCTTAAAAAGAAAAAAAAAAAAACGCACATAGAGGATGAGGCAGGTACTAATCACTTTCTGGCAACACCTGAAGACCTTTTGTCATCCTGTATAAACTCCCATCACTTCCGTATTTCATTCATGTAGGTGGTCAGTTTCAGCTTTTTTGTAGCCATGCCCTCACTGCCTACCCAGCCTTGTAATGTTTTTCTTTTATGCATTCCTTGTTCTACCATGTCTAGGAGGCATCACAGACAGTTCAGAAGAAATACACCTACTAATATAATCTTTCCCACCCTGTTGTGTTTTAACTCAGCAGACAACTAAGCACCACACAGCTGTTTCCTCACTCCCTTCTCCCTTTAGGATGGAGGATAAAAAACAACAAAAGAGAATTCATGGGTTGAGATAAAAAATATTTATTATGGCAGAAAGGGAAGGAAAAATAATATTAATGATAATTACATATACATATTTATATACACACACACACATATATATTTTTTATAGAACAAGTGATGTACAATGCAGTTGCTCACCATTCACTGACGAATGCCCGGACAGGCCCCAGGCAATGTCTGTTCCCCAAAGCCAACTCACCCAGATTTAGATAACAAAATGTCCTGTGGTATGGAATATCCCTTTGGCCAGTTTAGGTCAACCGTCCTGGTTATGTCTTCTTCCAGCTCCTTGTGCCCGCTGACCTCTTCCCTGGCAGGACAGCACAAGAAGTTGAAACATCCTTGGCTCTGTGCAACGCTGCTCAGCAACAACTAAAACATTGGTTTGTTATGAACCTTGTTTCCTTCCTAAAGCCGGAACACAGCATCATATCAGCCACTCTGAAGAAAATAACTCTATCCCAGCTGCAATCAGGACACACTCCTTGCTCATATCACATTTAATTCTCTCTTCTTTAAGAATCGTTACTAAATCAAAGATCATTGGCTTTATGGGCCATGCTTTGTGTGATGTTGCTGCTGTTTTTCTGTCCTTGCCTTTGTTTATGTCCTGCCTGTCCTCTTTTCTCTGCTGGTGAGCCAAGATACATTTTTCCATTCTCCCAGAGTTGCCGCAATGCTTCCCACTACTTCTCTCCAGCTATCAAATACTCCTCTTCATGATGACTCCCTCTGTCATGACACCTACTGAAAATGGTGAATAATATTTGCAAGGACAAAAGAACAGTGAGAACAATTTATGAAAACCCTTTCATTTGTGATACGAAGAAGACATGGATACATGCTCAAAGCTGACCATGGCCATTCAAAGTTTTTCTTCAGCTGACAACAGCAGCCTTCTTATTTTTCTAATTGTTAGAAGAATATAAAAAAACATTGCCAGAAATAAAAACAAATTAGTGGAACTGAAATTGCCTTTGTGATTCCCACACCTCTTAAATCACTGAGTTCTGATTTGTCCACACCTCTTCCAGAAACAATGGTATCATCATTCTTGGCAAAGAATGCTTCCTTCCTTAGTCACAGGTGTGAAGACAGGGCTTCTACTTGGATGGAAAAATAAGGAAATTATTTCCTCAGTTGATATAGTGTCCGTTCTTGGAATCCCCCAAAAGCATTACACTTGCTAAAAGAGAAGGAAAATAATATAGGGATTTCAGTTGGATTTATTAATTTTAAAATGGGAGGCAGTGCCCCTTGCAAGTACCTGGAACTCACATTGTTTACCATGAGCAAAATAGAATATTCTTTATCTTCTTTGCACTTGTGCATTTAACAGGCATTGCACAGTTTGTGCCTGTTGCCCCCTGTCCTGTCACTAGGCATCACCAAGCCTGGCCTATCCATCTGGCTCTTGCTCATTAGATATTTATACATTTTGATAAGATCTCCCCTCAGTCTTCTTATCTGTCTGAACAGTCCCAGGTCTCTCACCCTTTCCTCATAAGAAGGATGTTCCAGGTCCCTAATTACCTTTGTGGCCCTCCACTGGACTCTCTCTAGAAGTTTCCTGTCTTTCTTTAACTGAGGAGCCCAGAACTGCACACAGTACTGCAGATGTGGACTCACCTGGGCAGAGTAGAGGGAGAGAGGATCACATCTCAACATACTGCCCGTGCAATTTCTAATGCTGAAGTAATTCTAATTCTATTAAAAAAAAAATCACTTCAATTATTATTATGTGCATTTATCATTTTTTCAGAAGTAAATAGTATGTATTTACTTGTAAACTTATTACTAGTATTTTATGTGATAACCAAACCATATATATATTTCACTGTTAATAAGACTAAAAGAAGATGTTGAAGTATCTAGTATGGATATAATTCTCCAAATTCATTTCACAATGAGAGAACTTTTTTAATCCCTTCACATTTTCTGGAAATCACCTCTCTCTAACTTTGGTTACTTTGCACTTCATGGTTCACATCAGCATAGATGAGTGCTGGACATACTATGCTTTGAAAAATACGTGTGCATGTGTGTTTTGCTTTTAATCTACAGTTTGAAAGGTCGATTGTATTAATCTTTTGTATATTAATTTATCTGGAGTGTCTGTTCTTTCTGAGACAGAACGTACTCGGATTACAAAACCATCAATCCTACTTCTATTGCTGGAATGTACAGCCTGGTCTACAAGAAGTAGTACTGTTATTTTAGACATAAATAGTATTTAATGGAATAATGTAAGGGTTAACACACAAGTTCATGCTGGTTTAATATAAAAAATTAATTACATTCCTGTTGTATTCCCCATGGCTAGAATTTCCCTGGGAAAAGATAGACAACAATGGTACATTGTTATGAAAACTGTAAATGTTATAAGATGGAGGTTGATAAGTTTATGGATGGGGATTAAAAAACAAGATAAGAAATACTCTGAAGTTAGAATTAAAGCCTGAGATAATTGTTCTTTTGTATCCAGTTTCTTAGTAGGGCTAGTACCTAAGTATATTCTGCAGAGGAGATTCATGTTTTAGCCTCACATTAAAGGTCTTCTCTTGCTTAGCTAAGGGAGTTGGGTAGGGGCTGGTTGTCTCAGTGCATGGCAGATATGCTTTTGGAGTTAGAAGCTCTAGGAATATCTTGGATCTTTTGGATAATTTACTTCAAATTCTTAGTACTGCAAAAATTTTAAGGAAATGATTGCTGCTGTTCTTTTCTTGTGGTCATCAGGGGTTCTTATAGTCATCAAGGGTACAACGCTTGTCCTTTTCTTCTGAGTCTGTACAGGCAATCAGGTGCAGTGTACACTTAGGTATGGGATTGGTCATGAAGTAATTGTATGGCTCGTTTAAGATCAAATATCTGTTGCAATGATCCCTTGATTTCTTGGGACATCATTCAGTGACCTACATAGTATTTTTCAATCAACAGTTGCTATGTTTTGTACAGTGCTAAGACACAAATCCAGAAAATGAGAAGCAGTGCTAATAAGCTTGGGAGAGAAACTCTGGATGGCTTAGAGCTTATCTTTCTTGGCCAAATAAAAGATTTTTTGAGCAATTTCAACTCAGCATTTGTGGCTGTTGAATGTGTAACATGTAATTATTCTGCTCTGAATATGAAGAACATTTTTGTTTACTCTTATTTGCACATGACTGGGGAAATAGCAAAGCTCCCTCCCTGGGAGGCAAGCATTCCGTTTTTTTGCACTTCACAGCTCAACATCACAACACAGCTCATGACTTGGTCATGAGAAAAAGCAAGAAGTACTGGTATGCTTGTTACATCACTTTAGAATTAACTAAAAATTCCAATGTTATATAAATATTAAGATCACTGGACACCTTGTCTTGAAGATTTTAGAGGACACTCAGAAAAATTCATATGTATTAAGTATAGGAGAGTCCTAACATCAAAATTTTTTGTAGAAATTTCAAGATAAAACAAATCGTCTGAGGAAAAATTATTTATCACAGCATATAGGATCTTTGGTATTTGTGGTATGTAGTCCAGACGGTGCCCAGGATTTCTCTTCAGCCTTTTAACTGGGGAAGGCTAAAGTTCTTCTGTCTGCTAGAGATGTGTTACAGTCTTTGTTTGACCTTGCCTGGGGTAGGATGCTTCTTAGAGAATTAAATAACCAGAACAGTTAAAACCTAGAACAGATTTCACCCAGCCTATCATAAGCACCTCAGGTTAGGCAGTAGTCTAGACATCCTAGTCTCCTCTTAGAGTCTATGAACAAATTTAAGTACCCCCAGAAGGTGATTTATGTCATTATAAGATGCATCAGATAAATTGTCCATTGAAGAGGCCCATACTGAATCTAGAGGATCCCAAATAAACTGATTTAGCTTTGGACAGCCACATCCTGAATGCCTAAAACCTACATAGGATGAATGCTGCATTATGACCTTAAGTAGGGGGCATTTTAATCAGATGCTTGAATTTACTCATGGAGCTCTTAACTGTAGATTTGAGTTGATCCAAATGAGATTTCCAGAAGACTGCCTTTAGTAGCAATGCTTTAGTCTCAGAATATGTTTTTAATCACATGATAATCTCACATGTTTTTCCAAACTGTTGGCTGACTCATTCAAATGAAAATATTCTAATAATAGAGAACCAGACCAGTTATCTCTTTATATTTTGCAAAGATCAAACAAAACCCATTAAACTGTTACTACTTCCAACTTTGTACTGAAGGGCGCACTGTAAAAAGCTCTGTCATTAGATCTCTGCAAGGACTTACTAGACTCTGACATGGGTCATTTCATACAGAAGATGCAGCCACCAAATGGTGTTACTGTATGAAGTAAAAAGCATGGGACATTTGCTGGGGGTAAAGCTTGATGATCTCTAGAGGTTGCTTCCAGCCTCAAGGATTCTTTGATTCTGTGATAACTGCATTTTTGGCATGCATGTACATACCTCCACTGAACCATGATTTCTCCATTGTTTTGCCAGTACTGTCGCTATACTTTCTTCATTAACAACAACAAAATCTGCATTCGGCTTTCTAAACATATTAAATATTTTACCGTTATGTCAAAGAGACATGTGGCAAATGGGTCTGATATATTTGAAGGAAGCATAATGAGCAATGATCCTCAAAATGGAGTCCTTTAGAGATGGCTTAAATAGCCTGCCAGTAATGGAGTAGTGCGCAATTTTCCCACCAAATTCCAGAGGTATTATTATCACTGAGCACAGGTTAACTTGAGTAATGGTTTGAGTTGATGTAATGAAAACAAATTCTAAGTACAGAATTTAAATTACCTGCCCACATGGTGTTAAACAAAATGATATTTATTTCTGTTATACATGTATTTAATGGAAACTTTGCAAAAATCAATATCCAGCATTCCACCAGCAGAGCATGGCATATGATTTTCCTTTTGATTTTAATATTGTTTTATGTGGGAATCAGAATAATCGCTTTTTTTTGGATTGAATAACAAAGGCAATTGCATGAAAAATAAACTACCGTATGTTATTTTGGAGGACATCTTTACTATCTTCTTTTTGTTCCTAAATACAGTTATATGCTACATCTGAGGGCAAGGGTCCTCACTGTCATGTAATATATTTCAATAATTTAGAATCAAACCTCAAAACTCTCTGCATGCAAAATCAAAATTGAATTTAAATATCAGAGCAGTATTTTCATTTTTCCAAATAAGAGCATGTTTTCATTGCTGCAATTCATTTATGTGTGAACATAATGAGTTCTACATAGTTCAAGATTTGAAATTAGGAGACAAGCAATGGGTTAGTATTCCAGTGCCAGACTCTGAAAGCAGTAGTCACAGACTTACACATCTATATGCAGTAGCACTCATTCGAACAACTGTGTGCTTCCGTCCGGTCTTAAGCCTTTAGCAACGGTTTTGGTTTCCTAACGAAGCACTGAGAGAAGGAGGGACCAAGAAAAAAGTTGATGATGACGACTATGGAAGTTTTATTTGCTGAAATCAAAATATGAAAAATATTTTGATTGAATTTATTTCCTTTTGATTTTTTTCCTGCTTTGCCATACTGTGTTTTAGGTGAGTCAAACTGATGATTCACCTAAATAAGCAGCACCTTAATATTACCTGTGACCAAACAGTGCTAAAATTCAAGCTCTGTGGCTGCTTTACACTTGCCTGAGTTTTCAAGTACTGTTAGTGGAGATTAATTGTCATCATAGAAATAATTAATCAGATGATAAGTGATTTGCCTTTCCACCATGGAAATGACTGCAATGGATGTCCATCATAAATGTTATGACATTTCTGAGATTGCTGCAGAAGAAATAGCCTTTTCAACAGAATACTTAATTATTTTGACAGATAAGCAAGTATACTCTTGACAAAACTTGCAACATTTGTCCTGGCAAGCTGTATCATTTTAAATCACAAACATTAGATCTGTACAACAGATTGTACACAATCTACAATATACTGTTTGCCTACTGTGTGACAATCTACCACAAACAGTTCTGCATAAACTATTGTGACTCTGTGCAGAGAAGTTACACGTTCATTTTGTGAAGTCCTATTTTCTTTTCTTAGTATATGTTTTTTAGTTTCTCAGTGTGAAATTATTAGTGTCATCTATTACTATTGTCATCTATTGCAATTCATGTTAGGAATGTAGGCAGGTAAACTTGCAGAAAGAATACGTGGGTTCAGCCAGACTCATTGTGGTTCTGTTTGCTCTGAGTCTGCTGGATTTTTCACCAACAGACTCCTAGTAGTTTTTTCTTACATCTAGCAGTTACCTTGGGATGCATATTGAAAAACTTTGCAATATCAAGTGCTTAATTAAGAGAGTAATTTGAGCTGCAGGTCTTTTTGATCAGTTAGAAATATTTTATAGATACATTTTAATCTTAACTTGTATGTCTACATAAAGTTAGTATAGATATGTAAAGTTTGTCTCTGTTGATGTTGCTTCATCTTCACTGAATCTTTTTTTAAAAAAACCTAAGCACTCACAGTGCCCATGAAAGACAAGATCTGCTATTTACACAGGCATTAATGAACCTTTCCAGAGCTTCTCTCCCTTGCATACCATTTCTCTGCCTGAGTTACAAGTGCAAAGAAAGTCTCAAGACAATTGCACAACTGGCAAAGAGCCAAATACAGAGCCGTATCCTGATCTCGATTTCAAAACAAAGATCATCTTATTTTAATCCACTTACTGAAGTCTCATAAAATTAATCCCTACTTCTTTTTTCCAGTTCTTGATCATTTTCTGCTCAGCAAGACAATATTTGCAGCTACAAGCTTTTTAGGAACAGTTGGAAACAGTTCTGTTTTATTTGATGTTCACATACAAGTGTTAGACATAGGGTTTCTTGTTTAGTTGTAACTTTTTTGCACTTTGTTCTACTTCTTCTTTTCCACCTTGTCCATTGGAGAGCAAAGCATCTGTTATCTAAACAAGCCATGAACTGAAGGAGAAAAATCATACACTGGCTGTATGTATTTAGACAGTAGAGCAGGTCAGCTGCATGTGAAAAATACATGATGTTCTTTATTCCGATTTGGTTTTGGTTTTGATTTGCATTATTTCATGTTTTTTCAAGAGATGTTGAGCAGGAACCAGCTCTTGTTTTCATATTATAGGACAATAATTCAAACAAAAATAACAGAGATTTCAGCAGTTTCCTTTCATACTCAAACAGTTCATGAAAAAGCTCTCGAAATATGTAAAATGCCCTTATGCTTTGTAAAGGGAAACATAATCTTATCTTCTAACAGTTCAGTTCAGTGTAACTCTGCCAGTTACTTGCTTGTTATTCTTGAAGAAGCAATAGGTCAGTGTATGGGAACTGCTGAATCACGGCCTGTACCTCTGATTAATTCAGCAGTTCCCATGCAGTCAGGCACACAGGTATCAGTGCTCACACGTTTTTGTCATGTACGTAAGCAATCTGTGCAGCAGCTGGGATAGACGTAACTTTCTCATCCTACCAGTGGCCTCTCCAAGTTAGGTCCCAGGCTCGTTAGCAGTGGTAGAAATCCTGCATTGTTCCTTTCAGTCACACAACTGTAATTTCAACGAGTGCAAATGGCCCACACAGAGCATTATTAAATTTCCCTCTGTTTTTGTGCATAGTGGGACTGAAAAGAATGTACCTCAGAGCACAGCACAGAAGCCTTCTAAGGAAGAGTGCTTCTGCAATTGTTTCCTAAAACAATGTTCTCCTTCTGATTAAAATCCGTGCTGAAACACTTAACCATCCTGAGTGGGACATTTCAACTGAGAAGCAGAATGACACATTAGAAATTCTCATTGTATTTCTTTTTCTTCTGTCTTATCTTCATCCAAATGGCACACAGGGATTTCACTGCCATAGGCAAAAGCAGCAGTTACTGTCCCACTCTCTGAAAATAGCACAGCATGGCTATTCTGAACATGACCAAAGTAACTCAGGAAACTAGTCAAAGCTAGAACTATTTCTAAATGAAATAAATGAACATTAAAAAAAAATAATAATAATGCAACAAATGAACTACTGCTTCCTTGGTGACAGGATTATTGCTCCATCATAATGCCAGAATGGATTTCAAGAAAAATGCAAGTACCAGTAGACTGTGGAAGCCATGAAGAATTTGCTGACAACAGTCTCAAGAGAAAGAAACAAAAATATCCTGAGCAGTGTTTGTGGTAATTATAAACACACAGAGTAAGCTTCCTGTCACTGTCAGTCCTTGCCTTGCCAACTGACACATCTAGTTGCCATGAAGGACTTTCCATGTGATTTCTGTATGAAGTGTTGAGGTGTTTTCTGACTTTTAACAATGGTCTCCTTGTATGCTGAGCAAGGCAGGGCATGTACTCGGTCAGCTGACAGAGTTAACCAAGATAAAGTCCTTTACATTTTCTTCTGGGTTGAAGTTTGGAGGAAAAGTTCTTGTGAGATTTTATAAATCAATGCTTTTTTTTCACAATGTTTTTTTTCAATGTTCAATGTGAAAAAGAAAGAAAAAGAATATTGACCATAAAATCAGTAGGTGACATTTGGAGTAAAGTAGAAGCATAGAATCATAAAATCCTTAGAGTTGGAAGGGACGTTTAAGGGCCATCTGGTCCAGCCGCCCTGCAATGAACAGCATCCACAGCTCAGTCAGGTTACTCAGAGTCTGGTCCAGTCTGGCCTTGAGCATCTCCAGGGATGGGGCTTCCACCACATCTCTGGGCAACTGTTCCAGTGCCTCGCCACCACCACTGTCTTTTACAGTAAGTAAAAGACCTTTTCCTTATATCCAACATAAATCTAATTACTTTAATTTTGAAACCATTTTCTCTTGTCTTGTCATCTCAGACCCTGCTAAAAATTCTGCCCCCTTCTTTCTTCCAGCCCCCCTTTAGACACTGAAAGGCAGCTATCAGGTCACCTCGGAGCCTTGTATTCTCCAGGCTGCACAGCCCCAGCTCTCTCAGCCTGTCCTTGTAGGAGAGGTGTTCCAATACATTCTAGCCCCTACACAATTTCCTGAAGTAGAACTTAATTCTACAATAGATAAATCTTCCAACAATATCATATGCTCTTCTCCTTTACAGAAACAGAAATTTCATTTACTTTTTCTCTTTCTTATTTCTTCTCTAGGAGAACTCAGAGGCTATGAATTCAAATGGTCCAGGTGGTGCCCCTCACCCTTCCTGGGAGTGAAGTAATGAATGATGGCCAAAAAGAAAAGGGTGTAAGGACTGTTTAACTGTATAGGTGTCTAATATTGTAAGGACTGACTGTATAAATGTATTTTATTTTAGAGTTCGAAAGATGTTTAATAATGAAGTCTGGGTAGTACAGTAGTTGTACACCCCCATTGCTAAGGAGAGAGAACAACCAGCAGGGTGAGGATGCATGCCAAGCTCTCCTACTGGTCCCACATCTATCCTAAGAGTACTCAGCAAGCAGCCAAAGTTAGCTTGCAAGTTAGCTGGGGACAAATGCTTCCCTTGCCCACAGCGTGTCTCGCATCTCCACCCACTAAAAGGAATCCTATGTTTGGCACCACAGTGCCAGGAATACAGAATCACTCCCTTCTGCTCAGCCCATTTCAGTGCCAACTAGAGCAAAATTCAGCCAACAGAATTCAGATTTTGGAAAGTAAGCAGAAAGTCAGAGGTTTTCCTCCATGCTCCAACAATAGGTATTTTTAATAAAGTGGGGCTTTTAGTTAGTTTGGTTTTTAATTTTGCCCCAGTGGTTAGCAGAAGCTTTTACCTACAGTATCTCAGGAACTCTGACCTCAGCTAATGCTTTGAGGAACTAAACTAATAGGAGCCAAAGACATTACTTTACCATCACAAGAATATATATATATTACAGACATGTGCTTTGCTAAAATGATCTTGGAACAATTTCTGCGTGCCTTTGTGTGTCCTCTTGGATCATTACTGCCATTCTTTCTGTACTGGCATTCCAGAGTTGCTGATTCACAGTCTGCATCTGGTTCTGTATCGTTCTTTCCAACTCAAAGTCTGGTGCATTATTTGAACACTTGACTTGCTACAGTGATTGTCCCTCTATGACTAACTTTTTCATTTCAACATCATGTGTGTTATAAAAATATTTCCGCAAGGCTTTTTCTCGTTGCATTTGATTAGACTATTTCATTTATTGGAAACGAAACCTTTTATTTCTTTATTTATCTTTTTCTCTGACTTTCTTCTCCATTTTGTGTGACTTCGGGAAGACACGGAGAAGGTGAAGAAGTCTTTCTACGAGAAGTGATTAGGCCCAGGATCAGGTCATAGCTCTGTAAGTTGGGGCTGGTGATAGCAAACCTGAGACAATATGTGAGGTCAGAAAACAGCTGAGATTTCTACCTAATTTGTAGGCAATTAAGAGGCCCAGGGCAGTAACTGTGTTTCACTACATGCACATTAGGGAGGATGCCTCTTGACCTTCTTCAAATTCCTCTACTTAACTTACATGAAAAATGAAATTACTTACCATCCTAAGGAGTTCATTTCCTTTTCATCAAAAGTGGTTAAGATTCTAGCTTACTAAAATCAGTGAAGATTTGCAAGTATCTCAGCAGATCTAGGATTACTTCCAAGAAAATATATTTTACTTGCCTTAACTAATGTTGACTTGTTTATTTTTCCTCTGCAGCAAATTCTGTGAGAGATTCTCCTAAAGAAAAGAAAACAAAACAACAAAAAACCCACCACAAACCAAACCAAACCAACAAAACAAACAAACAAACAAACGAACAGTTGTTTAGGGTACGAGTAACTTTAATAGAATGATTTTTCCTCCACCAAAATGTTTAATGTGGGCAGCAGCTGTGCAGCCCTCTTCATCACAGCTCTTCCAGCACTGCTAGATAGAAATTCCCAAGAGTGGGATGTGAATTTGATCTCCACAGCCTTTCAGTCATTTTGTTTTCCATTGAAACTTAATTACACTGCCAATGTGGGGGTGCATTTGGTGATAAATGCACAGTGCACGGAGAATAGGATGGGCAACTTTGTCAGCCATTTCAGGAAGTAACTGTTCGCACTGACTGAGCTTTCAGTGATTTACAAAGTCTGAGTGCTGGCTGTTTTCCAAAACCTAAAACTAGCAGACTTTCCAGTGCCCCATCTATAAGCTGACTCAGAAACCTACCATCACTGACTATAACAGGAGGCATTTATATTTTGAATGGATGGAAATGGACCAGGTACTGGCTGTAATGGGTATTAACAGAAACATAAGCATGCAACAAATCCAGGATCAAAAGGGTCCTCAGTTTCTTCAATTCAAATGTTGTCAGCTGCTCTCAATTTGCAATGAGCTTTGCAATGCCAGGTTTTTTGCGTTTTTTTTTTTGTTTGTTTTTGTTTTTTGTTTTTCTCCAAACCAACATTCTTGAAGTTTGACAGTTCCATGACAATTTTCACTTTCAGGAATTTTCTTGCTAACAAGCATGTCTCAAGTCTGAAAAACACATCGCGCACTTTGCTGTCTCAGGGTCAAAGAGCACAGTTTGTGGATCTTTTACTTGTTATCAGCCTGTCATGATTTTTTTTCACTGCTTGAGTTCACAGTCCAAGAGCTGAACTGATGGCTCACATCGCAGCCAGAGTGACCGGACAGGCATATCTACAGGGGATCATGTGCCAAAGCTAGATTTCTAGTGGGTCTCAGCCAGCTAATCTGAAGTTAGCTGAGAAGTCTGCACTGCACTGCAGACAGTCACTGTGGTAGCTGAGTTTTCTCAAGTAGACATGCACAGCCTTTCCTTATGTATAAGACGGAGTGGGAGCTTCTTCCTTCTAGACAGTGTGCCAGGTCTGAATGCCATAGGAAACTTGATGATTTCCAGTGCAGGCATTTCCTTGTGAAATTTATCCTGAATGTTTCCAATCTAAATTATTTAAAGCGATAGTGGCATTGCAGCCAAAAATAATGTCTCTATCAGCAGATACAGCTGAGCTGAGGTCACAGAAATCCCATTTGTCATAGCCCAAATAAAAGCTTTCATGCTGCAAACAAAAAATAGAACATGGGATATTTCAGCAGTGCTGAAAACAGTTTAGTTTAGTGCTGGCTATTACAAGCAAGACAGCTGTGCTTTCTGAACCAATACTAACTAATGGAACTCAGCTTCTCATGCTGTGATAGTTGCTGCCAAGCAATGGAGCTTCCTTACCAGCCAGCACAAAGTCAATCTTCTGGCAGAAACTCAGTTCCAGTTCAAGTCTGAACTGTGTTATGAATATTTTTTCTCATTATTTAGTGCTTTTCTGCATGGAATTCACATTCAACTTCCTCTGAAGTCTTCTCAAAGCTCAGAGCTGGTCAAACATCCATGCTTAGAGTGAGTTGCTAGAAATTTGTACCAAGAAACTGAATGGGTACGACAAAGAACAGCAAAGTGAATCCAAAATATCTAGTGAAGAGAGGGATAAAAGCCAAATTAAGTAAGAGAGGAGAGCTTCTGAGTGCCAAACATGCCATTACTAGAAATCTTCTAATAGTTATGATATTGGTATTTTGAAGATGCTTGAGGAAAAAAAAGTAAATAAATGGAGATAGCTACCAAGTCAATGTAAGAATATATAGTAAGCCATATGAGGAAGGCCACTAAGTCCAGTGGCATGGATGTAATTCACTTCAAGGCAATGTGCCAATTTATGGCCTAATCTCTGCCAAAGTATTTTTGGGCCTGGTCTCTGTGGTTGTTGATTAATCTGTCTTCTTCCATCTCCCTGCAAGAGAGTATTTAGCCCAAGGAGACATATGAAACTGAGCAAGAATTTATTTCAGGGAGTGGGCTTCATGTTCCTGACAAGATGGAAAGTTACCAGCTGGGTTACCTTCTGCATCTAGTCCACATCAAATATTTTTATCTTAATGTCTATTAGACCAGCCATAAATGAAAGGTAGATTTTTTTAACTTTCCTTAAAGCTGTAGCAATTGAGAAAGAGGCCATATGTTGAGTCGTGTTTCATATTGAAGCAGTCTGTATCCAAAAAGGCACAACGCCTTGACAGGTTTCTAGCATGCTAGAGAGTACAATTTTAATGTCATTTTTATAGCAATAATCTCATTCTTGAAGGTTGGTTGTTCAGCTGATCTGATTGGCCCAGTTATATTATAGGATATGAGATTTCCCCTGAAACTTACAGGTTAAATGTAGAAGTCTTGTTAGAAAGGGTAGGATCTAAAGACATTTATGGCTTCCAACTACATTGTTCACGCTGCTGAGGAATGACCGTGAGTGCAGCGTTTTGAAACAGTCATGTGAGACTTTGCAGAATAATCTGTACTGCGATTATCACAGCAGCGACATAAGGTGCCTAAGTGTTAACAGGTGTTTTTGAACTCTCATTACAAATTCAAAGCAAAGTGGGTCTTAGCCCCAGTTAGATTATTTTGTTTCCTGGTACTCCAATATTAGATAGAGCTTTTCAGCATATTATTTTGCTTATTGTTTAATCATCTTGCTTGCCTCTGTAAATCTCTTCTGAGACCATATGGGGGATTCTCTCTGGGGAATGCCATAGAATAATACCTTGTCACTCTGATTAACAAGGTGTGAAAGTAAGCACTGCACCCCTGCCATATTATTTTTGTCATTGCTTGATTTAGTCCATGGGAAGGATTTTTTGAGGCCGTCACCAAGGAGGTATTTTCATAGCTGTATTCAGTGTATGTGACACAACTTTTCGGTGCCATTACTTATGTAAAATCCTTTTTTACCTTTAGCAAAGGCACGAGCTTACTTCAGTATCATTAAATTTGAGGTGGAAAATCAAAATGCAGCTTCCAGTAAAAACTGAATTTTTACTACAATGGAGCATGGGTGATACATCCTGCACTGGCTTTGTTAAAAAACTAATCTTCAGTGCAGCGTTTTGAAGAACCATATTCTTTTTCAGGATTGAGACTGTATCATGTACCAAGCCATTTAATTTTCATCTGTCTGCTTACAGAGCTCTAAATGAATTGCAGTTATACTGATTGGTTTCATGAGAATGATGATCTTTGTCAGGACCTGGCTTGAGACCAGCACTTTAATGTAACCAAACAGCTAAAAGATGTCCTTTGTTAAGCTACGGTATGTGCTGCAAACAGACATGTCCTTAAGATGTCCTTAAGGTAAATCTCTGTATGCAATTGAAATGCTTTTCAGCCCTCAGAAGTCTTTGGACCAGACATCTTAACTATACTGATATTGTCTATGTTGAAAGAAACAAAAAGATAAAGTAGAAGAGCAAGAGGCAGCCTGGAACAGCTGACAAAGTGGAGGAGTAGCAGGGAAGAGAAAAAGAGTCGGTGATTAGTAAGCAGCTTGGGAAGGCAGATCTATGAACCATGAACCAGCAGAGAAGCTAGCAGTTTGATAAGTTAGAAAAAAAAATGCATGAAAGTGGGTTTAACTGATGACAACTGATGGCTGTCACCAGCCAGTCAGGCATTGCTCCAAAGCACGAGGAAGAGCAGCCTGCCAAAGTGCTTATCCCAGCTGCTTGCCAAAATCCGTGCTCTAACAGGAAGAACATTGGCGCCAAGGAAACTGCAATAGAGGCTGTTTATTTTCATTTTCAAGGTTTGTTAAGTGTTTAGCCACATCCATCTCTGCATCTTGGGGCAGTCTTTTTCTCCTACCCGCTTGCACACAACCTATAAACAGTGACACAAGCCTTCTGTGGAAAGAAATCTGAATTCTTTCAAGGCCGCCGGCAATGACTGAGGGACAGTGCTTATCGTGGGCATCAAGGCCAGACTAATGCTTACCCACACAAACACACAGAAGTATGTGCTGCTGCAGTAGTTATCAGGGACACTGTGGCTACGGTAATGCCTACCTACACAAACATGCAAAAGTATTTGCTAATATAGAAGCCTCCTACCGCCAACTAATTCTAACAAGGAAGCTTATGAAGAAATGAAGACTGGGATATACGATGGGCACATTAATGTCCTTCCTGAGCCTTAGCATATATTATATTTTCCAAGATACAAATATACTGATAATCTCTAGTGCACAAGCACACAAAACTTGAGAAGCTTTTCTTCTAAATTTTTTTCATGTTGATCAGATTGCCAACCAAATAGTAAAACACACTGCCCATTCCAACTCCATGAGGTGATCTCCTATGCCAAAGCAACAGCTATAGTAAACATTCAAAAATTTTACGCTTTAAATCAGGCAATTTTTGAAGCTGAAACTTATGCCTGTTGTACTGATGGTATCAATGTACCACAAGCTAAATAAAGAACTTTTAAACTCACATGAGATGCCAACGTCCCATTTCCCTGTGCTTTATCATCTCTAGTCTGATTTTGATGTGGTTAATGGTCACAATGGTTTAATTTATCTGTGTATATACATACTCTATAAAATAGGATTATCACGCTGAGATATGCAAATATAAAACAGAAAGCACTTTCAAGCTGTATGAAATACACATCTGTAATACTAATACTACTTGTAAGACAATATTATCTTTATAGTTAGAAAATATGATTAAACAAGGAGATGTATTTGATGATTTTATCCCATTTTATCCATCACCTCAGACATAAAAATATAAAACAAAACAAAACAAAAAAACCCACAATTGTTACTTTTTTTTTTCCCTCAAATTAAATTCTTCAATGATAAAAGTAGAATTTATCCTGGAAACTGAATAAAATACAAGGCCAGTTTAGAAAACATTTCCAGCAGAGTTTCAAGAAGCTGGACCCCTTATGTTGCAGTGCTGGCCATTGGTAGTATCTTTGTTGTGTTTGCAGACAGTGGTAACCTACTGCAGTAATTTTCTCCGCTGTTGATGTGGATGAAGGAAGGAAAGCCATGATCCTGGTCCATTTGTGCATGTGACATTATCTCCATCTTGTATGGAGATTAAATATTTTATTGGGCACCAAGTTTTGGTCTGATCACAGACCTTGTGCTCATTCTTCTTTCCTACTGCATCAGTTAGGGACAGACTTAAGATTTTAGATATTATATTATGTGAATTTTGAAATTTGCTTTAAAATCTTATCAATGCTGCTTGCAGATAATGTTTTCAAAGTTAGGCATCTCAGAGGAGCTGGCTCTCACATACCAAGTTTCAGTGAAAAACACGTTGCTGAAAATACTACGTGAAATTAGTTTCTGTAATTGTGACCAAAGTGACTTTGATTCAGTGACTGAGAAATCTTCTCTTCTGACTCCAGGAGGAAGCCTTTGATTTCTCTGCACCTACTACCACCTGAAACAGCACTGTGGGTCCTTACACCTCCCTGAGTCGATCCTTCCATTTCCGGAGGTACTACAGTTGGTCCCTTCTCCACTGGTAATTACTTACGGAGACTTAGTGAATGTATTATTTCCCAAGATGGTATGTTTATCTTGTGAGGGTGTGAAAGGAGAAAAGAGGGGAAACAGAGTTTTTCTCTTGCTACCCACTGAAGAACTTTCCCTGAAATGAAAATGAACCCTCTGCCAGGTCAGTATTTCCTTTGCATGTTGCACTCAGGTGCATATCACAGAGAGTCTCCATTCAAACAAAACATATTTGTTAAAACAGCTCAGAAATTATACAGCCATTAGGACTGCAAACGTAAGAAAATATCTAGGCCTATACAGAAACTTCAAGTTTTAGAGCTGATTTAATTTCACTGAATGTTTAATCATTTATAGAGAAAGCCCAATATTTGTACCCGTAAGCTTAAAATACTAAATATTGACTTCCTAGTTTGATATAATTAAAATATTTATTGTTTTCCAAATACTATTAAAATGGCCTTTCATTTTTGCAGTCATAAGAATTAGTTTGGGAATTCATTTGTTCAAAGCTTCAGATTCAGCTGAATAAAAAACTGAATTTATCCCCTATGCTTTAATGAACCCGACTAAAGCATGCTACAAGGACATGAGCTTCTGGTCCATAATTTCATTAGCAGACTGTACCCGCTATAATGGACGGACTAATTTGTTATTCCTAATAGTCTGTCTTTTATGTTCTGTAGTGAAACAAATTACACAACCATGATTCAAGCACAGCACAGTAAAAGGCAAGGCCAAAATAAAAGCAGTGATGGAGCCATTTCTGAATTAAGAACATTTTGAATTTTGAACTAAGGGATGGAAGACTTTGGCAGCTAGATGGGTAAAGCAAGCTCAGTAATTGTCTAAAGGAGCTTGAAGATGTAGCAGAGTGAATTCAACAGAAGTCATGTAGCAACATATACTGATTTTATTTTGTTGTATACCAACTACTCCTGTTTTTAGAATGTTAACTTCCTTCCATCAGATATCTGATGGGGAAGATTTTCACAAAGGTAAAGTATGTATCTTATCCTTTTCTTTAGTAAGCCTTATATTTTATGAGATTATACAATTGATACAATTATAGTAGGAAAAAGTGGGTTTTATCCAGAGGCCTTTATTTTATTTCTCATTGCTTGAACATTTTACTTATCCTTTCTGAAATCCATTGACAATTCAGGGCAGTAACTCACAGAAAAAGAATTGGTACCACACATAACCGGGCTCTAAAATACAGTGTTTGTCTATTAGTAACACAATGTAGTATTTGGTACTAAAATGATAAAGGTATTTGGATGTACCACAAAGTTATGTTGAAAGGCTTTTGCTAAATAAGGATTAAAAGGCAAAATACTTTGAAATACCTCTCCTACACGTATCTGAAGATAATCCATAGCATAATCTGTCATGGCGTGCAACTGAAATCCACTAAACCTGTAGGCCGAGAGTCCTCAGCAGGACACAGCTCCCTGCCTGGTACAGGCATGCTTGGTTCTGCAGCAGGGAGGAAAGCTTGCCTCCCTCCCTTCCTCCTTAAGTCCTCAAGGGAAGGGCGGGTGTCTGCCAAGGGGGAAGGGAAGGAATATGAAATGAGAAAGGAATCCAGCTATCACTGTAGAAACAAGTGTGGTTTCTTAAAAAAAAAGTTGAACAGTTGGAAATGTCACTTTTTCTAATCTCTTCATGTTACTCCACATATGTGGGCTACACTGCCTAGCGGTTTTGAGAGAATAATAAAAATAACTCCAAAAAACAGGTGGAAATAAGACCAAAATATAAGGCAAACTGTGAAACAAGGCAATACAAGGCAGCAGTGATAGGCTGAAAACAGGAATTGTAATGCAAGTATCACTCTCTGTGCCACTCTGCCATTAGATGTACCAAGGAAATATTGTTAGAATAGAACAGAACAGAATTTATGGCTGGGAATCAATTTGCCCTCAAGTTCTTTTACTCTGTTGTTCTGCCTGTAGTTAAAGGACACCTTGTCCTGCCACAGCAGCGGCTACTCATGCCACGCTTCAGACACTTTCTCGTTGGCCTGTCTGGCCTTGAATTGTGTGAATTAGCTTGTGGCCAGAAACTCTGCTCCTATCAATTTGTCATTACCCCCTGTATCATACACTAGGAAGGCATGGAAGGAGAGACTGGCAATGGAGACATATCAGAACTAGTATGAACAAAGCACAGAAGGCGTTAGCAGGAGGAATTCTGCATCCTCAAAGTTGTGTCCTGTAATTTTTTTCTGTGGCTAGTACTTGTTTTCCGATAGGTAGAGATACAATTCATGATTTTTAACACAGAAAATAAACACAAACTGCATGTTGTTTGTCATATGACACTGCTGAAAACTATACAGCTGGAAGACTTGAAGTGGTAACCAAACTATGCGAGATTAACAGTCCCAAAGTGGATTTTAATGGAATGTTTATGTAGTCATTCAGACTGTGTTTCCTATTTTTTTTTAGAATTTTGACTCTTCTAAATCTTGCTTTTGGTAGCTATTTGTATTTCTCCTATGTTTACGTTCCTGGCAGCAATAGGCTTACAGCTTAGGATGCTGGCTGGTATTATGCAAACATTTCTGTGCCTCTAACATCTCCTACTTCCAGAGAGATCACGAAATGCTGGAATATCAAATTATTAATTACAAACTTGCTAATGGAGCTCTTGGGCTGGATGATTTTCAGATGTCCTTTCCATCTCCTGCAGTTCTGTGACTCTGTAATCGCAACAGTGGATTCACTTTCCCAGCAAAGTTCATCCCCCTGTGCTTCCTCTATGGCCAAGAAGAAATTTCTAGAATGCAATTCAGAGCAGAAACCAAAAATTTAAAGCTAAGATTTAAGTGCTGATTATGATTCTATAGAGTAGGTCTGACTATAGGGGGGCTTGAGACACAGCATCCTTAGGCTGCAAATGTCCTCATTTTCTATGCCAGGATTTTTTTTCTATTTAAGAAAAGAAATTCCAATAAATCAAAACAAATACCAGTCATTATAAGGGGGAGGGAGGGAGGGGTAAGAACAAGAGGAGAAAGCTGCTGATCTCATGTTTCCCTGCAGAGAAAATGAGGAAAGGGTGGAGAATGGCCTGGACACCTGATTATCTCGTAAGATAGGATGGGAACAATGAGGCAGCTGGTTTGAGCCTGAGCAGAGCACTTTCATTTTGGCACTTCAACAAATGGCTGGCAGCATTTTCTTTTTTAATGTCAACATTATGTGCACAACTTCAAGGTAAGCTTTCCAACTCTCTCAAGTTAATTGATACATCAGGAATTCTGTACTGGAACATCATGTCCTGAATAATGAATAAAAAATATTGCAAATATATATACGTTGCCTTGGAGGAGGATCTAGAAAAATCCAAATGCATTCCAAAATGTTGGCCAGAAATTGATGAATTCACTACAGTTATTTCCTTTAGTGTGTGCCTCAGACTGATTTAAGAACAGTGAGATTATGTCCTCTGCCATAGTTTTGATGAGTCAATCATAAAATCATAGAATGGCTCGGGTTGGAAGGGACCTCAAGGGTCACCAAGTTCCAACCCCCTGCCACAGGCAGGGCTGCCAGCCCCTAGATAAAGTACTATGTTGCAGAATGGCTCAGGGAGCAGGGCTACGGCTCCCTGAAAGTATTGTACAAGCGGGGGCACGGCAGCTCTGAGTACATACAATGGAATAATACCAGACGTTTGGGATCATCCTTGAGAACATGTGTGCTTATCTGCATCGGGATGTTTTGGGTCTATGTTTGGAATCAGTATCCTAATTAGCTATCATACCTTGTTATTGACGATGTATTCTCAGCTGTTGTCTTAAGGATGTATTCTCAGCTGTTGTCTTGATCATATCCTCTTGTTTACCACATTATTATTGCTTACCACATTATTAGCATTGATTTATACTTTTGTTTATCACATTGTAAGCCCTGTTAAAAAACTATATAAGCCAAGCCTACAAAACAATAAACGAAGCTCTTGCTCATATTGAGTCGATGTGCTTCCCCAAGCGTCAGCGGGTAACCCTGGCTAAGTGTCGGCAGGTTCCCGACAGTACTACATCAGATTGCCCAGGAAATACTGTCCTGTCTCTCAAGTTGATCAACTTTCATCTCGTATGTAACTTACCTTTTAGTGACTGGTTGTATATTTTTATACAAAAGAAGAAAGTAATTTTTGCTCTGAACCTAGAGCTGTCCGCTGCAATATAGCCTCAAGGCTTCAAAGCAGAGGGTTTTGTATCTGGTACAAGAGATTGTTGGTACAGAGACATTCTACTGATCTCTTGGAGAAAATAAACGTTACTTACCAGTAGCTATTGCTCTTGGGATACATATGATACATCCTGAGTGTATTCTAATGCTGTAGGTGAACATCCACCTGTGATGCAGGTATCACAAATTCTCAGTACACATCATCTTCTGTCTCACAGGTACACTCAGCCCCTGCTTTTCTCATGGCCATACAGGATAAAGTGATGCCAGCATCTGCTCAGTGAGGAGTGGGGCACAATCAGTGAATGCTGACATTACAGTATTTCAAATGTTTAAATACAAAGTCAAGAGAAATGTCTTAGCGGAGCCAGTCTGGCCTCCAGCTGCCATTCCAGATCAGTGCAGTTCTGCTATAGGTTATCACATCAGTCTGGTGGAGATTTTATTGGGAATGCAGAGCGTGTCACATGGGACAAAATATCCTGTTTGATCAGCCAAAGCAAGCAACTCAAATAGTGACAATTACTAACTAACTACTAAGTAATGCATTGTGTTGGTTTTTTTCCTTGTTGGTTTATTTTTCTTCTTTTTTTTTTTTTCTTAAAATACATTGTCTGTCAAAACTACCTGGAGTAAAAACAGATGCTGGCTGTGTTCCAGCGCAGGTGTCCTGACCACTTGCTGTGCCTTTCTCCTCCAACATCTCCTGGCCTTAGAAGTCTTCAGAGGCTCTTTAGAGCTCCTGAGTCACCAACTGTGCCCCCAGAAATAGCAGCTTTCTGCTGCACGAACCTTAAGAAGGTCTGCTCTGTACCTCTCTGGGGTACTGCTGCAGTTTATCTAACCCATATATTCTGCTGCAGTCAGGTAAGGAAGGCTTGTAAGGCCTGTCATAACTGCATTTTTATGACCAGACTCTTCCTGTGCACAATGAGTGGGTGGAACTGCAAATAAGAGCTGCTGTCATACTGAAGTTCAAACTGACAAGGTTTCTTTCTTGCCTAGGCAGCACTGATCTCACACAGCACTGCCGTGAGACAGAAGACTGAGAGCGGCCGAGGACAGCTGAGGTTTTGTGCTGTGGGGGTGTAGCTCCAGTTAGCATTCTCTGTCTCAGTGCTGTGCTACTTGGTTACATACTTCACTCTGGGAAATCAAAACTGACTTCATTACATACAGTCAAATCAATTAGATCTTAAATTCCATGCTTGAAACCTGGAGCACTTCCTGTGTTTCGGCAACACTTTCTAGGTTTTAGTGTCAGTTAATTTTATCACGTGAGCAATAACACTGCATTCATTTTACCAAAAATGGGCCAGAGGTAAGGAAATAATTCAGCACTATGAATGGAAATCTTGTGGTGCCTTCAGCTGAACCTCAGAAGATCCTGACTCCCATTCATTGCTTCCATTTACTTTATTCCAGTTCTTCATTTTGTGCAGCTTTACATTCAGGCACAAAATAAATAAGGTGGAGAGATGGTGACAGTTGTGTTTGTTTATAAGCAGCATAAGCAGATGTGGTGTCCTCCCCTGGAGAGGTGCTAAGTGCAGGAGAGAAGTGTTGTGAGGAGCCCTGTAAGGATGGCTGTGTGCACACCTGGCAGCATAACTGCACCTCCTCGGTCTCTGTTAGCAGTGCAACTTTGACATGATGCTGTTTGATTCGATGAGTAATCTTTTAGGGAAAATGTTTCCTAATGGAACTCTGAGCCATGCTAGCAAAGGAAATGCTGCTCCTCGGTGAGAATGCTCCTGCTGGTTAGCTGATAAAATAGTATCCTAACCCTAGGGTTAGTACCCTAACCCTATCCCTGTGGGGGCAGCCCTGCAGGCTCCGCGCCTCAATAGGCTGCAGCTCGGCCCTGCTGGGCTCCCAGAGAGAGTGAGTGGCAGCAGCTGGTGATCTCTGTGCTTAGTGGGGAGCTGTGGTCTGGCAAGGCCTGCTGCTCCTCAGGAGGAAGGTCTGGGAATCTCTGGGCCCTAAACAAAAATAGCTTATCTTGCTGAAAGCTTCAGTTCTTAGTGAAGTCAAATGCAGTAAAAACCTTTCTGAACAGAAGTGTGATTTTGTTCAGCTGACAGAGAGCAGCTCCTGCCTCACTGTGGCTGTTCCTACTTACCTTGAGCCGGGACCATTTCTTCCCCCAGCCCATGGCATTGGGAGAACAATCCTTAAGCTGTAAAAAACTCTGAAACTAAACAAATCAGAGCTGATACCAGTAAATGTATAATCTGTGCTGGGTTCAAGCCCAATTTAACTTTTAACAGTGTGCACTATGAGAGCACTTGTAGTCAAAATCAGCCTTAAGAACACAACAGGAATCTATAAAATGTCTTAAGAGCTCTGATTTCTGTGTAAATATATGCTAAAGAAGCTAGATCTGACTGTGTTGCTTTCAGAGTAATTAATTTTTAACCTTAGTCTTTATGCAGTGTAGACAGTTTATTTCTCAGATGTTTGTATTAATTTTTTAAGAAACTGAATACATAGGAAACTCTATGTATGATGTGAAGGCAGGCAACAACCTGGTATAATTTCCCTTTGTTTCTCTTGTATAGCTCATGCATAATGTTTTTGTGGCAGAGGATAAGTTTGTACTGCATTAGCTACACAAAGAGTATTTACAAAAAATGAAACCAACAGTTTTGATTACTGAAGCTCAACATCAGATATATGTAAGTTAATTGCTGTTAATGAACAGCAACTTGATCAGGAAGTGCCCTGGCTTCACGCACTGTGTTACCACACAGCGGTAAGCTGGTATGCTGGTAAGCAGTACTGCTTCTGCTTTCTGAAAAATAAGAGTTTAAGGAAACTCAGCAGAGAATGATATCTATTCTGAGTAGTGTCAGTAGCTCCTGAAGCCAAGAGAGATATCCCAGAATAGAAGAGATCAGAAAAGGCCTCTGGAAGCCCAACCCGTGTTTGTGCAGGGCCTCCTGGTGCAGGCTGCCCAGGCTCACACCCATAGAATCACAGTCACAGAATCACGAGGTTGGAAACGACCTATAAGATCATCTAGTCCAACCGTCTTAATCAGAACCCAGGTGGCTTCTGAATGTTTTCAAGGAGGGAACCCCACAGCCTCTGGGCAGCCTGTGCCAGGGCGGAGTCACCCTGATTCTGGAGTATCTTCTGATTTCAGACAGAACCTCCCATGTTTCCATTCGTGCCCATCTCCTCTGATGCAGGCACGGGGCTCCAGGTTCTGCTGCACTACATGTGCCAGAGGACTGCCCCTCAATCTTTAACTTTTCCTTTTAAGGAACAGCCAGTCTTGATGTAAACATTTCTAGAAATCACAGTCCCTCAGGCTTTTGCTGTTAAGCTTAAATGAGCATACCTGGTTAATGACACATTTACCTGGCAGCTTCAAAGGCTTCCTATTATCCCACTGTTGTTCTCCTTGTAGGCACTTGGTGACTGTGCTCAGGCAGCGGCACATAATGAAGCAGACTGGGCTGCAGGGTGTGCTTGTGACTTTTGTATATTCTCACAGCTCCTCTCAGAATCCTTCAGAGCACTGCACAGAGCACTGGTGGCTCTGGCAGCAGCTGCTGAACTGGTTGGTGCCAAACACTGCTGCCTTTACAGCTACCTGAGAGAGAAACACATAGAAGCCCTTAATCACGTGAACAGACCCACAGGAAGCACCTGCAGGTCCCCATGGCCATGAGTGTCCCTGTGGTGCAGAAGCACACAGCTGCCACTCGTACTGCTGCTGAGCATTGGCAGGAAGCCTTGGAGATGAGCTTGGTCTGCTCAGGGTGAAATTTAAGAATTGGTTCGGTGTGAGTAGAGCCAACTGCCTTTCCTAACACCCACCTATAGAAATATTTTCAGCTCTCCTAATAGACCTTCTGAGACTTCTTGCTATCATTTATTATCCAAACTGTTATGCAAGTCATAGATCCTGTCTACAAGCTACTCCCAATTACAAGCTAAGCTGAAGAGACTGCAGCCTTGACTTCAAGAAATAATATGCATTCCACAAAAAAAGCAATAGGCAGGAGGGAAAATGACACATTGCCACATTTATGTGATGACTTAGAATACAGGCAGGGAGGTGAGTGGGGAAGGCCCACCCTGCCCTCGTGGATGCTGAGGGGCACCAGCAGTGCCAGTGGAGGCATGCAACTATGATTGCTTCAGGCTGCGTGTACTGTGAGCTGACATGCTCTTCTGGCTTGGTTGAGATATGAGCAGCCCCACAGCAGCTGTACAGCTGTGCACTGTTTGCACTTAGGCTAGATTTTAGAAGGATGTGCTTTTTAGTAACAAGCAAACAAAAGAGATGTAATCAGCCTGCAGCAAGACTGGAGAGTGCCTGTTTGCCACAAGCAGGGATTCACAGGAACAGTGGCCCATGCTCAGGCCAAATAAAATCTGTATGCAAACACTTGGACACGCTTACTCTGTGCAGCAGAAAATCATAAAAGCAGCAGCATTTTGGTAGCTTTGACTAAGCTCTGATTTTATTTCTAGCTTCTGCCCATCGTGCCCATTGCTACACTTTGTAACAGCTGCTGCAGCTGCTGCCAGGTTTCAGGCACACACACAGCTTATGAATGTGATTCACTCTCACTCTCCTGTCCAGTTCCAACATGGGAATTCTGCCCAGCTGAAAAGCAGGTAGCAACTTCTTTCAGCACGCTGAGGGTACAACTCTGAGGGTACAAATCTTATAGGAAAAGTGTTACAGCATGACAAGAAGAGACACTGCAAAAGTTCTAGGAGAATCCTGGATGGGGGTGTTTTCCTTTTACGTGTGTCAGATGGGGCTCCGAGAGCATCGAGCAGCCCACCTATCACAAGTGGGAAGGGAAGAGCAGTTAATGCTCAGATATATTCTCTACTTATTTACTGGAAAACAGCACTAGTTATAATTAAGTTTCCAGCACAAAGGTCTCGACAAGGAACTGCAATTCCCGGTTTGCACGGTTTGGGTGCTTTGTTTTAGACTGCCACCTAATGGTGAGCAAGAAACTCATTTCTCAGGATATCCTGCCTGCTGCTGTCATTGGCACCTCAGCACCCCCAGCTGCAGATACCAGCACACAGCACCGGACAGGATTCTGCAAGCAGCAAACCCTTCCCTTTCCCAGCGATCCTTCTAAACTGTTGCTCCAGCTACACCTCGCCGACAAGCTAAGCTTCCAACATGGGGCTATTCTCGATTTAGAATTACTTCATTTTTGCAGGATTTGACTGTGTGACCTGAATGCATGAAACACTCGCGTAGAAACAAGTTAAATTTCTGTCCTCTGGCTATCGTATGCAAATATGTGGAAAAAAATATTAATACTCAGTGAAAATGCAATTTATAGTACTGAGAAGTACAGTTACAACCTACACCATTTTGCACAGGACTCTTTTAAGCAGAAGGCGAGTTTGAAACATACACCATTAGTCTCTCATGGCCCTGCTTTTACTCCCTGCATGCGGAGCACACCTCAAGTCTGAGCTACGTGGGATTACACAGCTTGCTTCCATCCTTACACTTTCTCTGAAGTACTGAGAAATTGAATTATTCATGGCCTGTCAGTAATGGTTCCCTCCAGCTGTTCACACTGCTGTTTGCATACCTGCATGCAGCAGTGGCTCAAAGAAAGTCTTCAGTCAACGCACTCTGAATTTAGAACAGTCTGTTCTTCGTTTTGATGAAAATTCTGCAGTATCAGCTCACAGTTCCACAATGTAGATTTTTTGCTTCTAGGACAGAACAGTGCTTGAAAATTCAAAATTTGCATTAGTATTTTCTTCTCAGCATCAAAATGAAGAGCCACGCAGACAGAAGCCAAATCCTTAACGTCCACAGACAGCA
>JAPSGF010000005.1:9055133-9095133 GCA_035772895.1 Perdix hodgsoniae | reverse complement strand
TGTTATTCTCAATTTACAGTTCCTACATAAAAGAACACCTGCTTTCAATTTCAAAGCAAGTCAAATCTGGAATCTGATTCTCCGTTACAAATTCAGCCAATGACACACGTTCAAGATTCCCCTTCAATTTTATCTCAGGATTACAGAGATGCTCCCCAGTAAGTGCTGTGAGCAGCACTCACACTCCTAGAATGCATGACAACTTGTACTTTCAGGAGAGCTCAGTACTGTATGACAACAAACCCCACCGCATCTTGTTCACAAACTGCAACTGCTGCCCGCTCATCTACTCCTTCAGGTCTGCTCACCTTCAGAAAACCCTTTTCTATCAAAACCAAACCATCTCCTGCTTCCAGATACAGGAGCAGCAGTTGTAGCCTACATATAAACCTGAACAACAGGTCGAGAAAGTAAGAACTGATGTCTGAAAACGAACTGCTGAACATGCTTTCCTCCAGCATACTCATGAATCTGTACAACAAACTGTACAACACTGTTCCAAATGCCTTTTTTATGCCCTGGAAACAGTGCTACATTTTTACTTGTACTTTGGTGTATCTGCACTTGAAATTCTGAATCCTTATTCAGCTTTTACATTCAGATAACTCCTCTGTATTTCAGTAAGACCCTTCAGCAAGCAGGAATAAAGCACGCTTGTACTGCCCAAAGTGATTCCAATCAATTCCCACTACTCCCACAGCCACATCTCCTTTCAGCTGCCTTCACTTCTTCACCTTCTGAAGTCACATTTAGGGGGACAGCTTAGAATTAACATCCCTTACCAATTTCCTTACGAAAAGAAGTACCCTAGAATTCACAAACTCAGTATTTGAAGTTGGCTGCTCACAATTAAGTTCTACTGTACATAAGGAAAAGCACCACCTGCTAACAGGCTTTTTATTTTTTTTTTAATTACCAGGAAACACAGGATTTAGAGCAGGAAGCTTTACCAAAAGATCAGCATGCTGAAAGCTAAAGAAGCAGCAGCAGTGGAGGCAGGAACACAGATGCAGTTTTGGTATGGACATATCCTTCATTTGTATTTATCAGTTAGTGGAAACTTAATTTAATGCTTTACTAGCCCTACAACTCCACATGTGTAGGTTCAGCTGACAACACTCCTGCTACTGAAGGCTCCACGTACCAGCACAGTATTTTACCCCCCAGCATGACTGTGCAAACACTGCTTAGAAAGTTTGAGTAAACTTAACTCTCCAAGCATCAAAGAGGAAAATGGGCAAAAAAAGGTGCATTTCATCTTTGAATTCGAAGATGGAAACCACCCAGTCATACCTGCACACACCCACGTGAGATGGATGGTACAGTGACACTTGGGAACTGCCAGTTCCAGGTTTCCAGCTTTAGGTGCATTTCAGACTATGGCTTATAGCCTGCTACAAACATACTCCTTTATTTCAGAAGAAACACAAGAAATCAAGTTCTCTGAGACAAGCTTTGTTTGTTTAGGACAGCAGTTATTTAGTGCTTAAGTGCTTCTTCAAATTCTTCTCAAAGTGACATTTCCAAGGCCTGTACTTTTAGACTGTGCATCACTGCACTTTGCTAAGCAGCCCACCACCCTGCTGGCTCCTCCCTTCTGCCACACAGAGCAGTTATCCAGGTGCGGAAGTGATAAACACCCCATTACGACTGCCACATCCTCATCTGCATCCAACTGCTTCTCTCACTTCTGCTTAAATATCCAGCACCACAAAGGGCGGCCTCAGCACGCAATGGAACACCTGTGTGTTTGTCATCCCTGACAGCACACCCAGGTACGCTGCTGCATTTCTCAATGAAAGTCTGAAGGCAAAAACTCATTAAGGCTTTTCAAAATACCATTTACAGCTCTATCGGAGATTCACTGTGACTTTCCGACATGCCATCCTGACAGTTTTACCAGCAACTGTACGGCCATCACTGAGAACCCAAACTAGATCACTACTTCTGAAGAGCTACAAGCCAGGACAGTGAGTTTTATCTTTTTCTGCTGAGACCCACCATTAACTCACTACCACTCTTACTAGGTTTCTTCCAGTCCTGCTCTTGGTGTACAGTCTATTAAGCACTCCAGTTCAAATGGAAGGTTACTGATGGCAAGGCTTTGTTTCTGAAAATTAGCATTCTCATACAAAAAAAAAACATTCACATGTGCTTCATGTTGAAGTACAACCACCACTTCACCCTTCCAGATTTGTTTTCTGTAGCAAACAGTTGTGGCTGGAACTCAGGAAGGCATTCTGGTGAGACCCCCAACACAGCAGTGCAATGGAACCAGGGCTGTGCTGACCTGTGCGTGCCTCTAGGCATAGCCTTGAACTTCCCCAAAGTCCTCCAGAGGGTTCAGATGCCCTTTTATTTATTTATTTTTAAAGCAAATAAGTAGAATGCCCTTCAGGCCAGAAAAACACAGCTGCTGATTATATGTTAATTGTATCTACTGTACAGAACATTTACTTCTCGCCTGCAAATAGCAGGAATCTATTTGCCCAGGTGCCAGATCTGGTTTAGCATCACTTTTTCTAGAAAAATGAGTAATTAAAAATACAGCCTTCTAAGCACTTTTTTCCTAGAATTTTATCATCAATTCTCATCTTTCTTCTTTAGGAGAGCCAGGGCACAACTGAAAACCTTCCATGCTTGTCGAAGAATAATGGTGAACAGCAGTAACTAGACTGAATGTCATTTTCATTTGTAATCCTATGCTGGTCTTTATCTGTCTGCAGAAAGATAAACAAAGCAGCAGGCAGAAAGAGAGCCCACCTCTCCACACATCAATTACCAGCCACACTTCTCCTTACTCAGAAAAGTACTGCTATACAGTTACACATTCCTGATATGACACAGCCAGCTGAACAACAGCAACTGCTGAAATGAAGAGCTTCAAGTAAAAAAAGAACTAAAACATAACATTTGATATTTGAAGATGACAAATTAGAGACTTAAATTATTACTTCAACAGCCCTAGACAGGAACACAGCACCTACAGAGTCTACTCACACAGCATGCTGGGGCCACAACATTAATATTTAGGGCATTTTTAGACTGTTTAATACTGCAGAATTTATCAAAATAGAGGAAAAGTTTGATCCCCTACACAGAATCCAACCAAATCTTAACCAGTAATACAAGTAAGAATATTATCTCTTCCTGAAATCTGAACTGTCACAACTAAGAACTGCCCACTCTTCAAGACACCTGGAGTCACTCACACAAGGAGAGCTCCCCAACTCCTTCCCTAACCTTCAATTTTGGGAGCTTCTAAAGCACAGCCCCACACAGAGCAACACCCAGCTGCAGTGGCTGCCAGGGACGGGCAGCTACAGTTCTACTGAGGCAAGGCCACAGGAATGGCTCTCACCCACCTGTCAGCAGCACAGATTTGATGTCTGTTGCAAACGCTCAGCACATTTCTGAACCAACAGCTGCCAGGATTTTAAGTCACTGCAACACATTATGCTGTTACCTTTTTCATTTAGCTGCCTGAGACAGCACACAGCCTGTTCTACAAGAGCCAGTGCAACACTTCAGCAATAAACAGGAAACGTATTCTAGCTTGCAGAATACTGAAAGGAATCAAAAGCGCACTGAGTCACTTCGGGAGTTTCCAAATAGGAATACAAGGAAAGAAATATTACAGTTACTGAGCCTGACTGACAGAATAAATGACTGCTCACAGATTTATTTAATATCTTCTGAGCAACAGTTACAAACCCTGTCAGTAACTCCGATTTTTAACAGCACACCACTCAACCAGCTCACTAGCAGCATGTTCTTCTTATCATAATTTAAGTGACTGAGATGCATACTACCTTTCTGATATGTAATTACAGAGCAATTTCCTTCTCAAATTAAGCCACTGAATATCTGTGGATTGCATACCTTAACATCTCTCCCAAATGCAATGGGATGTTGGTCCTCAGAGCACAGAGCTGCTGTCAGCAGTTTCATACTGCAGCACGCAACTACTACCACAGTGCTATCCAGTTTTACAGCAGCACTTAGCGTGCACCAGCTCAGAAAACCACAGCCTGTGTTTCATTCCTCTGAAATTGCCAGTCCTTCTCAGAAGTGGCTGAAGCCATTTAGGATGGCTCACTGCAGCATCTGCGTAAGGAAGAAATCCCAAAGAACTGCCTTGGCTTTCTAACAGCCACAGCCCCCCTCCTGACCACCCCTGCAGTGTTACTGTGAGATGCCCTGCTTGCTGTTACTCTACTTCACTGACACAGGAGAATACAGATTAAGGGAAGCAGCGACTGCAAGAACCAGCTTCCTAAGCACCACAAAATGTATCCTGGACAGCAGAAAACATGCAAGTACTCCTGGTCCCTCTACTAGCATCCCCCCTTTTTAACATGAATGGAAAATGCCTTGACCAAACCATTCAGGAAATGCTTCAAGCCCACCAAGTATCTGAAGAACCAGATATTCAGAGTTATTAAAAAAAAAAAAGCAACTGCTTCATAACATCAAGTTAAATATCCATTCTCATAAGAACTGAGATTTCCATAGGAAAACAGAAGAACTAAGATCATACTGGAGGACAACACCTCTCTAACAATCCTTGAAAAGGATTCTCTGGCCCTTCAGGCTGAGGTGATGGCCATTAAAAAGGCAGCTGATCAGGTGAGAAGATGAGACACCACATAACCAAGGCTTCCAAATAATAAAGTTCTGTAACTACCGAACTGCTGAACTGCGGGGGGGAGGGGGAAGGAGGACAAGCCTATCTCCTGTTACAGTATTTTCCCAGGAGAATTACACAAGAGCACATCTTCGCTCTAGAGAACAATGAGTTGTTACTAACGAAGTGCATGCAAAGCAAGCATAATAATATTAATGATATTAAGTAATCCAGAACATCACATTTTTGTCTTACAAGAGATGTTATCTGGGTAACACTGCCTGGTTAAGAATGTTCTACTGCACAGCAAGTTCTCACCAGTGAATTCAGAAGATTGGAGAGACTTAGAGCCAACAGAGTGATTCAGTGTTTGATGCACAAGGCCCAAAGATGTCTCACTTTCTGAAAAGAAGTTCCAGATTTATTTACTTTAACTAGGCATTATTAAGACACTATGAGAACATGAATTATTAAGCCTCTGATTACAGCCTTGTATTTCACCCAAACAGAACTCAGCCTCAAGCTCCTGCTGTCAGAACTCTACAATTCCAGAGGTGCAAGTTACAAGCTAGATGCCAGATGTATATGTGTACTCCCTACCCAGTGGTAGGAAAACAATTAAAAAACAATGACTAACAAGGGTTTTTACTGCTTACCATTGGAAGAAAGCCAGAAGTGCTTGCTATGCACTGGTATCTGGCTGCCCACCATCCTAAAAACCAATTTCCCAAGGAACACCATGGGCTACTTGAGGTACACACAGTTCATTCCACAGTCAATCTGTGACCATTCGTGAATGGAATGCAGACAAAGTCTAACAATTTACACAAATCCATGGATCCAACAACTTAGAGCAAGGTCTTACTCCAGCTGACTTCAAGCTGAGCAAGCAGCAGTAGTGCAACTACAAAGACTCTGCAGAGAGACATGTGGGTAAATGTTTCAGTAAGCACCCATCCTTCACCCAGGTCACACCATTTCCCAAAGAAGTAGGTTTTCTCAAGATTTCCTCCTTCAACTCACTCTAAGGCTGGCTATAAGCCCCTCTGCTATTCCTAAAGTGCATCTAACTCATGTTTCTTCAGTTAGGATCTCAGCATTCTGACCACAAAGAGGCTAAGAATTTTAATTCCCATGGTAACTGAAAGGGGCTATTAAAAGCATCAATATATTTTACTGACCAGGATTTCCCTCCCATAAGGAAACAGGTATCTGGAAAAGGGAAAATAGTAAAGCAAACAGCAGTGTGAAACTGCTACAAATGCAAGAGTTAAATAAAGACGTGAACAGCCAACAATGGCACAAAAGCAACAAAAAAATGCAACAGGTCCTACTGCTTTGGAATGAGGAACTGCCAAAGAGACTGACAAGTTTCCTCCATCCTCTTTTCAGGAAAGCAGCACCTTAGCTGCAGGTAGGAGGCAGCAGAGCACAGGAAGGGCAGCAGTTACCCTTCCAAGAACAATGTAAGCACCAAAACTACCAAAGACTAGCAGAGATCCATCAAGCATCATTACAGAATTGGAGACAGGAATGCTACAAACACTTGGGAAATGAAAGCACAGCTCACCATCCCACTAGGCCTTTCACTGAGCACAGGACAACTTGTTTTTTTGGTTTTGGTTCGTTGTTTTTTTTTTTGCACATCTTAACTTACTTCTGAAAAGCAAAGCTTACTGGGGTAAAAACTCTTTTTTATGAAATCCTCACATACAAAATTATTGAATACCAACAAACAACTTGTAGCAAATTATCCACATCCCCAGTTTACAAGAAAGGAAAGACAAGGAAAGACAAGCTATTCTGGATTCCTTGATGATATTCTGTATGTCTGTTGGTTTGCACGTAAAGTAGCATCTCTAATACCAGAGGTAACTACGAATCTTCAGAAAGGCTTCTGCCAAAATACTCAGGCTTCCTCTCAAATACAGCACCATGAATTCAGCAAAGAGACTAAGCAGACTTGCAGACCTCTCCAAAGAGACCCATTTCCCCCTAAGAAGGCAGCAGAAAAGAACAGAAGGCATCACAGAAGCCCAGTCTTACTGCAGAGCCTCTCATCTTTGCTAATAACAGACGTCTCTGGTATGCCCGCTAAACACAAGGCTGGGATAGAACCATTTACACAGTACAGTTATAAGGGTCTCAAACTTGAGATTGCCAGATGAGACATTCACACAGTGAAGGCAGTTGTTAATAACAAGCCTGCAGGAGGAAGTCTCCAGAACTCGACACAGCATGAAGACAACCACCTGCTTGCCATTTGCCTGGCTAACTGGATCGATCGACTCAACAAGGAAAAATGAGTTCTGGCATACATGTAGTTCAGATGAATATTCTTGCCTATTGCATACTCCAAATTATTAAGGTATGCAAAACCCACATCTTAAAGATTATAATCTGGACACAAAGACTCATCAGTAATGGCTCCTTAAGTATTTTGGTTCATTTTATTCAGAGTGAGCAGTTCTCCCCACTGAAAAACAGTTCAGTCCTCCATCAGAATCATGTTTTTACACTCTTGCCTGCTTTTTACTGGTGCCCTTGGAAATATATGCCTGAAAATCCTTGAACCAGCTTCTCTTGTTAGAAGGTAAAAACGCATCTTTTCTAGTTCTTCAGCAAGATGAGAAGGGGCCACCTCTCTTCAAAGGTGATGCTACTTTTCGTGGCTACTTGATCCTGCTGCTGAAGTCTAACCTTCTGCATAAGGTAAGCGTAGTACAAGCCATGCTTCTATGTAACTTGTAAGAGATTTAAGACATCCCTTTCCCAGCTGACATAGAAAATCTCATGGTAACAACTCCATCTTCCATACTTTTTTTTTTTTTTTTTAAAAACGCTGAGCAGTTTGACAACCAGTATCAGAACAGCTCCTGCTTCTTCAGGTGCAAAAATGATCACGGATCACCTCCTGGCTCTTTGAGGAAACCTCTCTCCAGGTCTTCAGGACAAAAACCAAAGCCTCCTGTAGCCAGAGAAGAACGGCATGTCACACCACAACTCTTATGACTTGAGACACTATCTCAGCTCCTTGCCTCTGCTGCCCACATACGACAGACCTGTCTATAAAGGGCTGTGGAAGATGCTGTTTGACATCAGCAGCATTTTTTCTGGACTGTTCTAGGTGGAAAATGCTCAATTTCTTTAAGCCTCTTTGATATGGAACTGGATAAAGCACATCACGTGATGGAACACAGCAACATGGCCACCTCTGCTAACCGCTACAGAATCTCAAGAGGAACTTAACCCCAAAGGTAAGCGATTTGGCTGGACTGCAGCTCAGAGCAGCAGCAGAACATTAGTAAACAGAATGGCATCAAGGTGAACTGCTGTACACTGGTTTCCAACTCCTAATCCTAGATAACCATCATTACACCACATATAAACAGAAGAAACATAGCTATAGGAATCCAATTAAGATTGTAAGTAATTCCAAGAACACAATCTAGCCCACCACACTGCTAACAGATAACTATCCAGAGGTTGCGGGAACTTGTTTAAAGTACTCGGATAAACATTCAGTATTAAAGCATACAGATGAACTTCAGTTTTTCCTGGAGAATGACACTCCCATATTTAAACTTAGTAAATACACGTGAATCTGAACTCCAGAATTTAAAAGTTCCCAGTATTTGCTTATTTTACACCAGTAAACCTCCTCAGTAGAATTCCAGGCACAAATGAACACAATATGCCAGGCTCTTATACATACTTCAATACACAGCCTTGTAATTAAACTTGGTACAGAACTCATCACCATAACTCCACTTCCTTACCTCCATTTAGGAGGTATTTCAACCACCTTTTAAAGAAAAACATTCTTAAAGAATTTTTTATATGTATACATATACATACAGACACGTGTTTTGAACTCAGTCTGCTCATTTTTGTTAAGTCTCATTTCCAGGTACGATGCATTGCCTATCAATATTTCAGAGAATATTTACAGAGAATACACTATCCATTGCAGTTTTGTTCTGTTTTTTGTTTTTTGCATTGGGCAGATGACACTCCAGTTCTAGACATGGTTTACTAATACAAAACCTCATTTGAGAGAAGGGCCTGAATTCAAACACCGAAAGCCACACTTAGATCACAACCCCCAGCTTTAGACTTCACACGTTTTCCTGCAAGAAGAGTCATGAAAGGGGACGAAGGTGGTGCTGGTCCTGGGGATAAGGATCTACTCTAGGACAGCATGGAGAGGAAGCGTGAAAGAAGGGAGCTGAATAAATCCATTCCATCATTCTAAAAACAAGGAACAATTTTCAGCAAAAATAAGGGGGTGCAAGGATGGACAAAATATACTGGAGAACAGGAAGATAAATCAGATACCAGAATACCTTTCAGCAAGTCCCCAAAACATCCCACAATCCAGGGAGTACATGCACCTACACCCACCTCACCCCTGTTTCCCAGTTTTTTGTTTTTGTTTTTTTCAAAACTGTAACTTGAAAGGGAAAAACATGATTTCAATCCTTAAAAAATTGCAGTGAAGAACTTGCAAAACTATTTGTTCTTTAAAAAAAAAAAGCAACAATAAGAAGAAATCCTCTTCAGTTCCCTTTCTATAAAAACAGCAGACTTAAGTGACCAAAACTCAAGTTCCCTAGGTTGCTAACCACACAAGCCCCAGCCTCTTGCTGTTATGAACACAATACAGAGATGCTATCCAACAGTATTTCAGTTCCAACACAGCAAGTTTCATCAAGACTTCTGAGGTCAGTTCCTCAGTTCTGTAACTGAAGTTCTACAAAAGCCACCTGCCATGTGCTGCTGGGATGCACAGGTGTTGAGTCCCTGAGCTCTGCTAAGCGTGAGCACACACGCACAGCACGGGTGGCAGTAGATGGGGTTATTTTTTCAATGGCAGATGGTATTTATTTTTACCATGACCAGATGAGAATTCATAAGCACACTGGGAGCTTAAATGCAAACATTTCAGCCAAACCACCACATTTCAAAAAATTCAGAACATAATCTTTGTATCAATATTTACATCAAAGCATTTTTCATTTTCAAAGTTTAGACATCCCAGGTTAACTTCAACCCCACACAATACTGTTCCTAAACCACGTTTCTAAAATCTTAACTATATATACACTAAGGTAGTCTGCATAAATTTGAGATGCATTACACTACTGTTGGCAATAACTAAGAATAAGCATTCTGTGCAGCAAAGATAAAGGATAGGCTGCTATCATCAAAATAAAATATGCACGGTCTAACCATATTCAGGATTCTCTGAGCCAAGTTCAGTATTTCTAAAAGCAAGTTTGTCAAAGTAAACATACCAAAGTGTGCTGAACCACTGCTACTTTTACTTTGTATAGAGGTACTGCATGTCTGGGTCCCAGGTTGTGCTGTGCCTGTTCGATTTACACCCCTGTACAGTTTCCTACAGGAGAGTTCGTCATTGTCACTGTCATGTAGGGATGGTGTCCGAGGCCTAAAGTGCCGCCATCTACATGATTTGATATTGACTAGTATCTGACTGAGGTCTTTCGAGAAAGATTTGTCCGAGGTATTTGTTTCTGAGGTATTGGCAAATTGACTGATTGAAGAGTGTTGTGATGAGGAAAGCATTTCCAAATCCAGCTGATGAAATGTATTATCGTAGTCCGAATGCGCTCTGTCTAGCAGCACCCTAAAAGAAAACAATGCAGAATTACACAGTGGCCAAAAGGAAAATACCAAGAAGTCACCGGCTTGTCAGGTGTGCTTGGGGAAGATGTACATGAAGTAGAAGAAACCACAAAGCTGCCCCAGAACACACAGCTTTTGAAAACAGGCACAGGAAGTATGACTATATCTGTAGTGCTTCATAGGATGTAGTACATTTAGGTTTCTATGTTCTAGCTTTTACTGTATGAGTAACTGTACACCATGGTGGACCTACTGAGGCACTGCAACATCAGTTGCGGAAGTCTTCCATCAAGTTCAAACATTTCTAGAGTAGAATAAAAACGGACACCGAAATGTTTAAGTAATCAGGTATCCTCTTACAGCAAATTTAATCTAAGTGCTTTACTAACATACATTAGCACATCTACCATCACTCTACAAAGAACCAAAAGCTACCATACCCCAATCAAAATGCCACTAACAGCCTGCAGCTCCTAATGTCACCTGCTAATACAATAAGAAATTCTAAGCAGATCTGAATACCAAATCACAAATTTTTCCAAATTATAATTAAAAAAAAGACTGGAAAGCTGATGTCAAAATACCCAGTGTTCACAGAAGCACACATGTACTAAAATTTTTTTTATTTGAAATTGTTTTTTAATCATTACAATAGATCAAAATAAAATGCTTGAATTAACAGACTTGAATTCATTAAGATTTCTGATAACACTCAGAACTTAACTGTTACTTTTACTTCTAAAAATTCCTTCCAAAATTCTCCTCTATAGCAGGACTGAATTAAGAAAAGCATTTCCATCAAAAACCTATTATTTTAACCTCCAAACACAATATACTGTCTTAAACTACACCAGTCACTTCAATATGAAACACCTACAGCTAAAACCATACATTTGTTTTCACCCTGAAACTGAGCACTGCTGACAATAAATAAAGTGAGAAACTTTTCAGCAAGCAATATTAAAGCAGCGTCATTAAAGCAGCGTCTGCTACAAAAACGAAGACACTGATCTGCTGAGGAAACCATCAAATGGAAGAATTTAAAATATCGACTTCTGCGATGGTTTGAGGGTTGGTGTTTTTTTTTGGTTTGTTTTGTGCATTTTATCTTTGCTCAGTTTAGAGGTGACTTGTATTTATTTATTTAAAGTGAAAATAACTAAAGAAGTAATCACAACTGTAGCACTCACCTCCCTCCTCGGCCGACCCGCCTTCGTGCAAACCCAATACACCTCTGGGGTACTGTCAGAGTGGTTAAGCAGTATCTGTAACGCACATCTCCTAATCTTCCCTCTTTAGGGTTACTCCATGGCCAGTTGCCAGGTTGGTCTAAATGAGGCTTAAAATAATTACGAACAATTAAACACGTAAGTTTTCCCATCAACAACGTTATGTCTTATCATACACAAGGAAACTCTACTTACAGCATAGTACTGACAGCCTGCTTTCCTACGGAAGGCAAAAGGACCATCGGGATCATTTTCTTCCTCAGCCTCTGAAGAACCAGACAAAACCTGTAAAACGCAAGCAGGGTGGGCACGGGCAGCTATTAGTAAGTGTGTGAGTTTTATTACTATTCCTTTCCTAACAGGAAGGGAGAATTCTAGAGATCCTACCTGGGAAAGGGGTTCTTCATCTGAGCTAGGGAAATCATACTGATTCATATCTTTAGCATTAAAGACTGGCAGTGCAGCAGGACTTGTCTGTTGAGGAGTAGCAGCAGCAGATGAAGGTAAGACTTTTGGCTTCTTCTCATACTTTCTTTTGGGCCGAATAACATCGGATTTATCCTGCTGAAAGTAAAAGCAGCAAGTTTTTACACACATTGTATCAGACTACAAAAGTAGCTCTGCAAAACTACCATCTAAGCAAACTAAACTTTAACATCTTCACTATAGTATCTTAATAGCTACAGAAGCAGACCTTTCAAGAATATTTGTACTTCACTACTAATAACTGAAACGTTTAATACATGAAGTGGAATTAAGCACCATTTGCTCTGTAGCTATCCCCAGTAGATCACCAGTGGTCAAGGTGAATACGCTACTCTGGGGAAGCAGACCAACATGTACACAACAGTGCTGTTAGGCTGTTTGTAGCATTTTTGCAGTGATGGGGTACCAAGAACCAAATAATGCTTTAAAAGGCAGAAGCTGACCTCCTCAATGATACCCAGAATCTCTGAAAACAAAAATTAAACTGATTTCCCCAAGCGAAGTTCAAATGCATTTTCTACGTTTCTGACAGACGTGTCTCTTGCAAGCCCTGAGACACCACATCAACCCAGCATCACTCATAGATGAGTTCACTCCAGCGGTCTCAAATACAGTGTCCTGCTATCAGTGGAAGCATTGATTGATTCAAGCTATCCTGTCAGATCCTAAACAGTTGCTGGACATTTTTGAGGTACAAGAAATCTGTGCAAAATTCAAATGTACAGAAAAGCTGAAGCTTTTCTGCTGTTATGTCACGTATTTATCATGCTAAACTGTTGGTACTCTAGATATGTTACATATGGCACAAAGCCAGCAGAAGGAAAACACTAGTCAGGTAACTCAATAACTAACTGATATTTACTTAGTACAAAACCAGGGTAGTAATGGTAAGGCTGCAGTTGGACTTGATGATCTTTAAGGTCTTTTCCAAACTGCGCAATTCAATGAATCTACGAAACACAGACTTAAGCATACTAGGAACGTCAGTGGCTCACATCAAAATACATGCACTGAGTCAAGCAAACCTCTGCATTAAAATAGCTACATGAATTCACAACAGACTAAGGGCTCACAACAGACTACAGACTCATCAGTCCTATCTTTACTGAATATCTGGGTAACAAACACAGCTTTGTTCAGTATACCCTAACTTCAGGGACATTATCTGATTAAAACATCAATATCAACCAGCGCAAGAGTTTAATATAACTACAAATATCCTTCTGTTTGTAGTTCATGTAAATTCCTTCTGTTTTTGTCCTGAGGAACTCCATTAGTTTCTAGGTTTTCATCACTCCAACAGAACAAAGCAATCTACTTCTATAGCAGCCCTGCCAGTCTATGTCCAGCACCCAAAAGCTCCCACATCCCTCCCAATTAAGAATATTTTCTGCAGATATATCCTAAAATGCTGTAGTTTGCTTATGTCACAGCATAACAACTCTGCTATCGACATCACTCACTTTAACTTTATATTCTTTCAGTTCCATAGTTTCTTGATGTTTGAAAGGACTGCTGTTAGTCACAGGAATGATGGGAATAGCATAGGTAGGTTTCATTGGCTGCCGCTGTGCCATGACCTCAGACACAATCTCTCCACTGTAATCACCCAAATTATACCTGTAATTAAAAAAAAATTACTTATGAATATTCGTAACACTGGTAAAAACACAAAAACATGCAACAGTTAAACACAGAATAACAATGAATAACAATACTTGCAACCTGGGGCAAAAGGACTCCCAAGAAGTCAGCACAAAGTTCAAAAATGACTGTTGCAGAAGAGACAAATAGTGTGCAAACTTTTACTGCAATGCCTAGTTCTGACAAACAAGGATAACTGTCTTAAAAAAATAATGCAAAGAGGAGAAGAGGAAACAAAAACCTGTAGAAAGAGCAGGACAAGGTCTTTCCCTCCTTACCTGGGGACAATGCCACTTAAATTTTATCACAAAAGTTGTTCAACAGAGTAGCAGAAAGCTTTATTCCTCTTTGTGTAATAGCATAGCTTTATAAGATATAGAACCATGAAATGCAACACATTTCAAGACCTGTGCACAGTGCTAATTTGATGTTTTTTTTTTTAAGTAAATTGTGTTCAAGAGCTTACTTTCTTTAAAAAGTTAGTGCATCTCTCCCCTAACTCTATTAGACATGGTCACTGCTTGAAAAAAGAGCAACTGATAAAAAAGACAGAGGTACTCAGCTTGCACTCCCAAGAACTCAAACTAAATCATAAGAAGTCTTAGAGCTTTACAGTACTGACTCTAAACATCTTAAGATGGACACTTAAATTTACTAAGTCCATTCAGATTCTAAATATCATCTGCCTAAAAGAACAACTCCACATTTCAGATGTGATTCTCAGTTCATTGCGGAAGTGACAGCTGACTGTTTGGTCTCCTGCACAGCTGTCAAATAGGATGCCAACAGAAACACGAGTTGGAAACTACTCACAGAACAGTATGTTTTGCTGAATGAAATGCCTGTTTGCTTTCTTCAGGGGGATTTTCCTTAATCTACACAGTTAGGAAGTTTAATATATCAATTTCTAAAGGAATTCACCTGAAGCTATGTTCTTCCTTCCTACATAATACACAGAACATGAGATGCAAGTGTTTGAATACACATATAACAGAACAATGCACATTAACGTAGCAGGCTGCTTTTCCACAATGAGTGACTCCCTAAAATCAATTTTGCTCTTCAGAGCCATAAATGAGAATATGCTTATATCGTTAACAGCAGAAAAACACAAATTTTTATTTTAAGATAATCTCTCATATTTTATGAAATATTCATGAGAATCGAAATCTATAGCAGTTTCCAAAGCTTTCTGTAGCACATTTGCAAAAAGCGTTACCTCTTTTCAATAATTTCCAGTGTTAAATGCAGCAACTCCCTCTTGCTTTTTTCCCTTCTCTTTATCATCTCCAGGATGGTTACTGCACGACTCAGGTCTCGACGCAGTTTAAGCATCTTCTCATAAGATGCTTCATCATTTTTTCGATTCTGTAGATACAAAGTGTTATGTTTTCCCACACATTTAAATAACATAATCTGAACTAAAAGTAAATAGTAAATATTTGTTTTTTTAAACCACACACTAAAATAAATGAAGCGAAACAGATACATTTACTAATAAGCTACAGCTTTCTGCCATCACAATCAGGTTTAGCATCCAATTTAGAGAGCAAAAAACTACTGAATACAAACTTCCTTCAACAGCTGGTCTAAAGTAGTTAATCTTTTTTTTTCTTGCAAATTAAAAGGGAAAAAAACAAGCAAACAAAAAGCCAACTTGTATTACTTTACTTTGTCTCTTTTAGATAAGCTACTTTATGAGAGGGAAGAGAAAGTAGAGAAACAAGTCACAGGGAAGCAAGCATTAGTCTACTTACTTTCCTTGTCTGCATCTTTTCTGTTCGCCGTCTAAAAGCAACATAAGGATCATTTGTGCTGGAGCCATCTCGCTTCTCTTGTTTCACTGCTGGGATAAGAGAGGGCCCTCGACAGTTTTTCCTCTTTTTAATCCAGTACTCGTATACTTCTCTGATCAATTCATCATCTTCTTTCAGCAACAGCTTGGCCTCTTGCAGGCTGACTGGCTAAATGTAAAACCCAGTGTGTCACTGTCATATGGCATTGCAGACAACACACATTTCAGATTTTTTACTCAAAGCAACACCATACCTGCTGACCGCTGCCCTTTTCTAATCGGTCTATCATCTCTTCAAATTGCAAAGGAGAAATATCCATTCTCTTCTTCAGCTTATTGACAAAGACCTCATCTTCTGAATCCATGTCATAATCCGGCTGCTCAGCATCCAAACTAAAAGCTGAACGATACAAATTAAACTCAAGTCACTGTTTTACCACAGAAATGTTCCGTTCTAAAAGCAGTGTCTGGAGTATGTGTCAGATCCTTCTGAAGACAAAACCAAAATAACGTTTGAACACTGCTTAGAAGTAACATTTGCCTTTTTACTGGAAATAAATTGTATGACCGAGATCAAGGACAGACACTGGTATCTACTTGAGCATGCTTTTATTAACTAATGAAAGCTTTACAGTGTCCAAAACACTCAGAGGTATTCGACCCCATTGCTTTCAGGGAGAACCTGTTGTATTGCTCAGACTTCACTACCATCTCATGTTCTACAATTTCATGTTGTAGCATCCATGTCAGAAGTTAAGACTCCAGCTTAAATGCATTTAAGAGATATTCCTAGAGAACTACATGCACAGTGTATCAGAGACTTCATAAACCTTCTCAATGACTTTTGTGATCTAAAGGTGTCAGACCAAACTAGTCCAAGAGCATAGTCTACACATCGTGGCAGGGGACCTTCAATTATAAATCGTGTATTACAGAACAAGCTGTTCAGTTTTTCACAACATCCTCTGAAAATACAACATCCAGAACATCCCTGGTTCTCAGCTTCATGCAAACGGCTTTGGCTTCTCAGAACTATCAATTTCTTAAACATGCATTTCACACTGCGAAGAGTAAGACTTGCTTTTAAAAAATGCAGTTGAATGTTGTCATAGCAACTAAGAGACCACTAGTAGATAAGCAAGAGTGAAAAACTGCACCTTAGCATCAGCATATAAAACTCCTAGTATTAGTCTCTATATTTACTTATTAGAGCATGCTGCTCTGCTACTTCAGCTTATTGCTGAAGATCAGACTGACACAGAAGCCTAACACTAAGCCAGTTAACAAGGCATAACCATGCTTATGTATACACACAACAGATTATCAGAATTTAAAAAAAATAACACCCCATGACAGTTTTCCAATGCATTTTACAATGTTTTTAAAAGTCATCCAAAGTAATGTGCTCATGTCAAGGTCCGCATCCAAGCAGAGCAGCTGCTGTATTCCAACACCAGCAGCATCCTAACATATATACAACTCAGTGAAGCTGCTAAAATTAAAGTTTGAACATATAGACATAGAAAGACATTAACTTCTTCTTGAAGAAAAGCTTAATGTTCTTCTGAAAAAGTATGACAGGGGAATGCATATTACTTAAGCGCTGGAAGAAATAAATGCTCCCAAGCTAGATTTGATAGGAGCTCAAAAGACATTTAAGAGTGATCTCTAACTGCTGGTAAAATAAAGTTCCTGGTGTAGACTCCAACAACTGCTTTACTTACGCTGTATGTGAATCAGCTGCTTTGGCATTTTAAATTCTCCAGGATATATAGATTCATAGTATGCAATATTACTTTCTGCTTCCGGGACTGGTATAACCATGTTATCCCTCTTCTCTCCATATACTTGTTGTGCTGAGATAGCCCGTTGGAGATGATGTTCCTATTAAAAAAAATTAAAAAAAATGAAGTCAACGTTAAAAAAAAGCTGTAAGTATATTTGCAGAGCTCAGACTTCAAAACACATGCCTATTTCCTCACAAACGGTCCCATTCCCAAACCATGAGACCACACATAAGAAACCACTTACTGAACTCTTAATTCCCAAACACAGTCTATCAACTTGTAGGTTTTTCCAGTAGGTGGAGCCCTCTCTCCTACACAAACATAACAGACTTCAGCTACTGAGCTAAGCCGCATGTTCTTGGCACACCACCCTACATAAATCCATACTTAAATATTTCTGGAAAGACACTACAGATGGATGAGACATACAGGCTGTAACAAGTACCTGCAGACGGATATTCACAGCAGTTCTTTTCTGTTATTTGCTTGGCCATTTGTGGACAGCAAATGACAGAAAAAGACAAAGTAGGCCAGCAATCATCTACTGTGAAGATAAACAACTGTTTATCCCGTTGAACAAGAATCGCCCGCTTGGGTTATCACAATGCCTTACATCACCCTCCTTTTTCCCCTCCTAACCTATCAATGCTTAACATTAAACTAAAAACCACCACAATGAGAATAACTTGCTGTCAAAACAACAGCAGTTTCTCAAGACTAAAAGCAAGTTGCATTTGCAACTGCTACTGCAGTCTTGAGTAACAGGTCAGCAATACTGCTGAGAACCTTCTAATGCTACTACTGAAATGCACTCCATCTTTGCTGTGAGTCTGTCACGACAGCAGGCAGTAACAGCTCAGCCTGCGTAGCCCGCACACAATGTTCACAACACACCATGAGCGGCTTACCCGCACCGTAACACTGAACTTCTCCCCTAGCAGCAAAACGCCTTTGTTGCTTTCTGCATTCAAACCATTCTTCCCAGGTGCCGTAATCCAATGCAGCACCAGCTATGCCCTACTGCTGCCTATCAATGGGATGCTATAATGCTGGCTACTGAAATACTGACACCTACAGCTACAGCCAAAGGGCAGGGGGAGAGGGCAACTGATTCCACAAGCAAAGTAAGAACCTACCCGTGTTCAGCTGTATCACCTTATCACAGCTTTGTCAGACTCCAGCTTATGCCTCTTCAGTACAATACAAGCAATTAACACCTTCTAAATAAAGTGACATTAGAAACTGTAAAATTAACATTATTGTAAACCGTAAAGCCAGAGCAGAGCCTCAAACTAAAACCTGCTGCAAGGTGTAGTTCTGTTGCAAGAATTCACAGGGGTTTTAGCTCATCACTTCCTTCAAACAAGCAGAGTTTCAGAGTCTGTCCTGTTACGCCATCCTTTTATGAAAAGAGACCAACTGTGGTAACATGGCATCACACAGTCACAAACAAAACTCGCAGGACTTTTGCATTTGACAAACCTCAGCCACGTGGGAGATACAGCAACAAAAGTGAATTCTTGGGTATGACTTACTTTCTTTTTTAAGCACAAGAGACTCCACTGTCAGAACCTCCCTATCTCCCAAATGTTTGGGCAGAAACTACTAGCAGGGACGCTGCACCTTGCTTCAACGAGTCAGCTGGTGGCTGAGCCACCTCCGTCCTGATAATAAACACCAAGTGTGAATAGAACGCTGGAAGCTTATTTTTCAACACAAAAGCATGTTAAAAACTACAGCCAACCAGCCTATGACAGCTTCCAGTTTCTATTCTGCATTCATTCTCCACTATGGCTGCACAGCTGATTCCTCCCACTCAAATGTAACACTTCATTCATCTGAAACTGGAGCCTTCTGCTTACAAGTGCAGCACTTACCCCAGTTTGCCAGAATGGTTCTGAATCAAACAGGCCAGCTGCTACAGTGGTTTACTATACAGACATTATAGACCAAATCCTCCCCGAACCTGGCAACAAGCACTTCAAGACAGAGCTCTTCAGAAACCCAACGGATCTTTGCCCAAGATCATCCATGCCCAAGTACAGTTTTCCAACCAGTTACACTCTCCCTATGCCACCAGTTTCAATGGCACTGTTTCTGTTTGCTGCAAAGCAGAGTGAAAGACCAAGCCAAGTGCAGCTATCCAGCAGGTCTCAGCTGGCCACAGAAAGAAGCTGGACTGGATTAGCCCAGTTTCACATGGAAAAACTCCTGTTTTTGTTTACAAAGAGACTAGTATTTTCCAGGTGATCACTGGACCAAACACTTTCTGCCACCCACACCTCCCACAGCATGCAGCAAAGCTGGCTGGTCACAAGCCCCCAGCCCCCACCTTTCTAGCAGTACTGAAAGCAGTGTCACTGCAGAGCCCTCCCCCATCTTCTGAGGTGCCACCTGTCCTTCACAAGTTCTCAAAGAGCTGTGAAATTGTTTCTGACTGTTTCTTTAAAGCCCCAACACGAATTTTAGGTGGTTAAGTTGAGCTCCAAGGCTAAAACTGTCATGTCAGAAGGAAACCTGGGTAACAGCTGGCTACCACGAGGTGTGGTCTTGTCTCCTCACTGTCAGTCTCTATTATTGCTGCCTTATGCTGGGCTGATCTGTGACAGCTGAGGGGAGGGAAGGGACAGAGCAGCAGCTCTTGGGTTGTTCTCCCCAAAGCAATTAGTACTCCAATAACTGGCTTTGGGAGCAGGATGGGAGGAAGAGAGACAATTCCCTCCGGCAGCAGCCAAAGTTGCTTAGCTTCATCATTACATCAAAATTTGTCTTTTTAGGAAAAAAAAGAATTCTGAGGGCAATGAAACCAAAAACTCATGAAAAGCAATGCTGGATAAGCATTTTCAACAGCTCAGCATCAAGCATAATCAAGTCTTTCTCTTAGTACAAATACAGAATCCCCTTCCTAAACCACATTTGCAGCTAACTGCTCACCACCTTGTTCCTTTTTCTGAGACAAGCCTTTCACTTTCACATTCACGTATTATTTGTTCCAACTCTCCAGATGCAGGTTCTTGTGCCAACTGATCCTTCTTATCAAAGCAACACTGGAATGGACCACCGCTGCCTGTCTTATTAGCACAACCCAGGCTAAACTACTGCAGAACACACAAGTCAGCAGTTCCTTCCCTCTCAGTTTGCTTCCCCTGAATCTTTCATACACCCCCTCTGTTTAACTAGTAATTACTGAAATGTATTTCTCTTTACTATTGTTTCTTTATAGAAAACTGTAACCACAAAGGTGCCTTATCCTCACTGAAATGCCTTCCATTTTTACATTAACTACGTTCAGCCCATTAGGCTCACATCCAGGAAAGCCTCCCTTGCAGCTGCTTCCTCTGCCTGACATGAAGGAAATACAGCCTTGAGACTTGTGCTATGATGCCCGTCTGATCCGCTGCTTTCAGAGCAGTGGCACCTTTCCTCAAACTGCATTCCTTCTACTCAGTGCTGACACCGATGCCCATCAATCCATGTATGGGGCTACTCAACGTTCCACCAAAGCCAAAAGTCTCCCCCCAGCCCAGCTCCCTACCACAGTTCACCACGAGGTCAGACAGCTCCAGAGCAGAAGGGCTGCAGCAGGAGCGCACACCCAGAGGGGCAGCCAGCAAACAGCTGTTTTGTGCAACCCCTGGCCGTGAATATGGCACTGCACCCTCTGGATGCCTGTCCAGAAAGGCATCTGGGCAGTCAGAATTCCAACACTCACCACTGCGCTTCAGGTTACTCTGCTAGTTGTTTGAACAAACAAAATAACCATTTCCTCCTTTTTTCTCTCCTCTGGTTTTCTAATTGAAGTCTACAAAGAAAGCCCACTGAAACAGCAACCATCCCTCTGATTACCAAGAGCACAGCCAGATATGACATAGCCTATACATTTTCTAAGCTAAATTATATATGAATACCATCCTTTATTCCATAGTCTTCCTTTCTATTAATTCCTAAGATACAACATTTGTCACTTGCATCCACTGTATTTCACTGTATCAGTACAGCAATTATGCCCTACAATATGAAAGAGCAGATGTCTTAGAAACAGTCTAAGGCACAAAGGCAGTACCAAGGGCACCCAGCAAAGCGGGATTACTGCAGCTCACGGTGCAGCCGAGCACAACAGAATTGCAATTTCAGTTCACTTCTGATCTGAGGAGCAACAAGACCTCTCTCAAATGATAATGCAGGAACCCAAGTGGAATTATTTAGAAACTCATCCGTGAGCTGAACTAAGCAGATGATGCTAACCGGGAACAAGCACTCTGCTTCCTTGCTCCTTTTGGTAATGCCCAGCAAGTTTCAGGCAACAGGACCGTTGGATTCCAAGTTACAGTTCCTCACAGAAAACCAGCACTGACAGAGCACAGATTACTTTGACAGAGCACTCTGCAACACACCTTGGAGGCTACACTCTAAGTACATTTAGAATAAATAAAGGCATTTAGAATAAATTGTAAAATCTAAGGGACATCACCCTGTCATTGATAGTCACACCAAAGGAACAGAATGCATGGTGTTGTTACATTACTGCAGTAGAATAGAGTGTATCTACGCAAGAATGAAGGGACAAATTCCCTATTTCCTAATTTGACTGCATAATTCTTCTAGCACTTCATTCCAGAGCTAATTTAAAGGCACATCTGTTTGCAAAAATAACCAGAAGAGCCAACTGTGAAGCCCACTTTGTAGAGAAGAGCAGCTCAAAGAGGAAAGCAGCCCCCATACTCTGGAAGTCTACACAAGAGTCGTTCCCTTTGCTGGAGGAACTGACTGGGGCAGAGGGGTGAACCACACCGCCACTGGAAGAAGTTTTAACGATGTTATTATGAAAGGGACACACGGACACGCACGAAAAAAGAGTCACCGTTCATTTAAATACGAAAGTGTTATAATGAAGATGGAACCAGAAACATCAAAAGCTGTGTAGTTATCAATGCCACCTGACAGTTGATGAAGTGGTGTACAAGCAATCTGATTTTAACCCGTAAGGTGAAGGCTCCCAGCTGCTAAACTCACCAGGATAGCACTGCTCCTGCACCTTGGTTATCTCAAGTCACCACCAGCAAGGTGCACTTGTCTAAGGAGAACAGAGCACAACACAGCCAAAGGCTACAAAATCCAACCGAGACCACTCTGGTCTACCCTGCAACACAGGACAGGGACTACCGAGACACTGGTGTGCCCACTGCATGCACCATGCCCCAGCCTCACTCCTCAGTAAGCTATGGGGTATATTAACCGCCTCCTCAGCACAGGACGAGCTCAGTGACCTGCACAGTCATGGAATGTGTCCTCAGAACAAACCATCAGCCTACTCTAATGGAAATTTGTCCATAAATTGAATTCAATGATCTATTCACTGAAGGCAACAGAAAGGAGTACACCAACCTAACTGCCTTGCTCAACACACTCTTGCTGTTAACAGCTCTTAGTTGCTCTGCAACCTACTAAACAATCATTAGTTTACATAAAAGACTGGGAGGAGCACGAAGACTGACCTCGGAGAATTACATGAATAAAAATAAAGCTCCCTCAGTATGTCCTTATGCCTCCCCTTACTTCTCCCATCTCTTCTTGGCCCTCCCCAGGGCCAGTCCAGACTCATTACTGAGCCCAGGATGCATTTCTGTGGCACTCCAGAAGGCAACTCCCTGCCACTGCAATAGGAAGGGCCCACATAGGGACTGACAAACACCAGCAAAGCTGCAAGCAAAGGCACAGACTACAAAAGCCAGTGTATGACATCCATCTTGGATCAATGCAGACTGTCCAGAGATGCCCCAGGTCTCCTTTGCATGTTTCTAATATTTAAAACAGCAAGTGGCTTCAGCAACTTCCAGTAGGACAGGGAGCAAACCCGTTCAGTTATTCATAAGCAACAAGCTTATTACAGAAGCAATATCACACGCTTTCCTTTTTACTACCTCACATGCATATTCAGTCACACACAACACGCAAAACAGCAACGACATTCTGACAAGTCTGTTTCCAAACAACTACTGTTGAAGAGCTCCAAAGTCACCCTTGTCATCCTGAGTTACACCAATCTCTGAGTCGCAGAGATCTGACCTTTGAGAATGGCAATGCAATAGTTACGCAGGCAAGCACATAAGATGCTTCCATTCTCTTGACTCCAGGTACATGAACATCATGTAACATGTTGTGGCAGTATTTACATTTGGCCACAATAAGAACACGACTGAAATGAGACACAAGGGCTGTGGGAAACCAAGCAGCACAGTGATGTTCCCTGTTCTCTCTGTGATGGATCCTGAAGAACACTGTATGTTTAAAAAAGTAAAGTCTGGTCAACAAGTAATTGTTAAGCCATCTTTCTGTTATGGGTTCTTGTGCGTACAGACATCAGGTAAACAACTTCTCACTTTGATTGAAGCTGCATGATCTCTCAATGCCTTGAGTCATCCTATGCTGAAGAGAAATTCGTGCTTGTTACTATGGCAGAGCTTACAAACGTCCCTTTGTATTCCAAACACGGTGAAAAACTATGTAGATCACTTCTCTTAATCAACAGATGTCAGTCTCATGAGTAGGCAATTAGAAAGATTCCACTAATTACTGTAATAATTAGATCACTGCTACAAATTCCAATTTAAAACACCTGCTCAGTGAAATATAATCTAGTTGTACTTAAAAAACACACGTATTTGTAATTAGCAAACTATCATGAAACCTTGGTCGTTCTTAGTATTTTAATCTGGAATACTGGTTAAAAGTGAGATCAGCAACAGTCTTGAGCATCTTAGTCTACTGCTTTCCTTATGCTCAGATTGGCAATTCCAGGAGCACACACAGTCTGTCCTTTTCTTAGAAGGAAAAAAGAAAAAATCTTCTGTGCTTCTGTACATGAATTACTTAAATGATCTGTTAGCTGTTTGTTCAGTGGTTGGTGGTAGGGGAGCAGAAAACACACTGGGCAACGCTTCAAGAGTGATCTACTTTCACCAAGTAAGACCAAATAAAGATTGGTTTTCTATTCCAAATCACTGTGGAAAAGCAGATGAGCAGAAACAAACAAGAGTGGCTCAAAGCAAGCTATGAGCATGCCTCTGTTTGGCAGAAACACATAAACCAGCTGAATCCATCTCCTGTGACTTTACCACACAGCCATGTTTCACAGGACCCCAGATACAGCCACACATCTAAAGTGCCCTTCCTGACCACAGCTCACTGGTTGTCCCAAATGCATCGTTGTCATTTCTGAGTCTGTAACACACCAAAGCCATTCAGTGATTCATATTGAACAGAATACTAAATGAAGGATTAGAAAGGGTATCTGAAGATGCTTTGAATGCCTATTACTGAATAGCCAACAGCATGACCTCCTTCAAAATCATACTATACCAGAAAAACGTATCATCCAGTCTACCACAGTACAGCTTCTACAATACAACCTACACAGGATTGAGAAAAACTATTTAAAAAAAAAAAATGGAGCCACCTGTTACCAGAGCTTCCAGCCAGGAGGCCATTTCCAACAGCTTAAGCAAAGCTTCATGGTAAGAGTATGGAAGGGCTACTTCAAAATCTTGTAATTAGCTGACACACGAGGAAATTGTATCCAGTTCCCTAACAAAAGAAAAAGAAAAAAACAAACCCAATCTTGTCCCTTACTCCAACATTACTGCATCAGCAGTCCTACCAACCACTCCAATGCTTCTGAACGGCAAAAACACCACACTAAGAACTAACACAAATGCTGGAAAACAAGGCCCTTACACTAGCAGTAACAGCAGTGGGCACTGTTTAAGAAAGTCATGAGAATAACAAGGTAACAAGTAACACACCAATCCAGCCTCTACTGGGCTTCACTACTGTGCAGCACAGAACTAACGCATACATGAACACAGGGATGTGTTCCAACAGGGACAGGGTGCCACAACTACCCACACTACTTATGGCAGAATACCCTACACAGCACCAGAAGTTCAGGATAGATTATAAATCTACATTTAGATAGGTAATGAGGCTCAAAAAGCTTGCATCAACTTTCATACTACCTTTCTCTCAGAGTTTTCCATTCCATCTGTGAGGGAAAATACCAGCTTCTTCCACAGGAACTGCTGCTCAGACTTCAACTGTTCCTCATTAAAACAACCCTTTCTCTTTTGCAGAGAAGGCGTATCTTCAGGCTGATCCACTAACCAACCTGACAGTGGTACAGAAATAAGGCAGGTACAGCACTGGAAAACACCAGGCAGCAAAAGAAATCTGTAACATGCAGTTTGAGGAGCCCCCACATCTCTCCGGTATCCATCTAAAGAAGGCTTAAAACCATCCCCTTCCACAAACCAAAGTACACAAACCAGGGAATCAGCAGCTTCCTAGATCCACATCTGCTCCAAGATTTAACTTGATCTTCCTTCAGAGAGAAAAGGATTTGGTTTCTTTTGTTGAAAAAAAGATGAATCTTCTTTCTGGGCTTCGCATTTCAGGACCACTACTTTTCCTTCAGTGTTTCCAACAGTACGACAGCAGAACTTAATGCTACCTGGAACGTGAAGGTCAGCTCCCTAAAATATCAACTTGTGCAACACCAGCAAGAGCTCAGGTAACTCCGTGCAAGACAACAGTGTGCATTTTATCAGGAGTGCTTTGCCTAATGCAGTGTCTCATGAAGGAACTTATGGATACCACAACCAAAGAGGGCAAGAACTGCCACAAGAACAAGAGCTGTGCCTTCACAGCTGCACACCCCCTGAGCCACAGCCTATCACACAGTGGGAGCTGTTCCAGTCTTTGCACCTAGTACTGAAGTATTTCTTCTGAGAGCTTTCAGAGCAGCATGTTACACAACTCTAAAACCAAAGAGGCCTGACAGACACCAAGAAGGTTTCTGGGTATCTCATTTTCAGTTGAGAGAAAAAGGGTTTACCCAAGGATCTGTATCACAGAAATAGAACATGTGTATCTTCCTTCATGACTACCTCATGTTTACTATGTTGGCAAGTTTACCTACACTCTTCTGTAGTTTCATTACCTCAAGAAGTCATTCACGTTTAAGAGTAATAAAATTAGATTGATATTTAACTTGAATTCTATAAAACATTCAGTGACGGTGGAGACAGCAAAACATCAAACCATCACCACAAAAACAGAGCATTAACATCCAAGTGAACATGTGCTCAAAGGCCAAGGCTCAGCACCTCCTGTCACATAACCCAGCCCTAAAGCCTGCCTGCACAGCCTCAAAAGCTAAGCAGTTCTTAACAACAGTCACACGTTTTATTTTCTTAATGAGCTTTTTAAATACAAAACAAGCAGAAGAAGCTTCCAGAGCATCTCTTTGGAATTCCAAGCTAATTTTATTTCCAAAACCAGCCAATAAACACGTAGCTCCTTTCAGCCCTACAGGGAAGAAAGCAAGCCCACAGAGAAAGCACATGGTGAATCACACTCAGGACTCAAACTCAGCCAGTAGTATGAGCACACTTTCACTGATTCCACAGTATCCACTGTTAAAGTACGTACTTCCTTTGTTTAACATCCCACATAGCAGTGGAAAGAAACCACCACTCAGCACTGAGCAGAGCCAGGGGCTGCAGCAGCACACAAGCTGCCCAGGGCACACCCAGCCACAGCCCTGCCATCACTGTAACAGCCCCAGCAATATCCATGTTCCCATCTCACATTCCTCCAAACCACTGCTTTTTTTTTTTTTAAAGAAGAGGAAAAAAAAAAATGCATGGTATAGTTTGTAACTCCTTAAATAGAGAAAGTTTTTCTATGTCCTGGGAGAGTAAAGTATTGAGGTAGCTCTTAAGATATGTCAAAACTCAAGTAAGCCTTCTATAAAACACAAAGATCAGAAGAGAAGCACTGAGTTCAATGCACTGGATGTGTATTAAAGAAAAACCCACCTAGCTACTGGTATATGATTGGGGCAATCAGCTAGAATTTGTCAAAATACGCTAACAAAAATGCAAATACCACCCACCAATACTTTTCTACCGAACTTCTCATTAGATTCTGCACTCAAAACACTCAACAGATCATAATTTCAGGTCTGATGCCACAAAAGAAGTGCTTCCTCAGTAGTGACAATGACAGGTGCAGCAGTGAATAACTTAAAATAGACTTCCCGAAGATCACAGCGCTTATCTGTGCACTTCCTGCTGCACAGATCAGTCTGCACTCTGCCAGTCTACAGATTTAGACACTTTCTTGGCTTAAAAGGAATACAGCTACCTCCAAATGCACAAAGATGCTCCCTGCAGCCTGTCTTAGGCAGGAAGGCTCACACAACATAGAACTTACACGTTTTCCAACCTCTAAAAGCGTATTCTGAAAGACAAAGCACTACACACAGTATGAATCAGATGCCAAGTCATTATTCTTTATAGGTCAGTTATTCTTAGTGTCTTGTAATCTCCAAGTTTATTTAGATTGCCTCTAAAAACCACAAGACAGACTGGCATTCCACATTCATGACCTTCTATGTGCAATTACGATCAAACCTGGTTTTAAGTCTGATATAAACACTGAGTGAGACAGGTGGAGGCCAAACTCACATGGAGATGGAGAGGACACAGGAAGAACAGAGGCTGAATAGGAGAGGTTTGCTGCAGGGCCAACCACTTCCCCAATGCCCATAGACTCACTGCACTACGGCCATCATGGTCATTTGCTCTGCATACACACTGAGAGCTCAGTGTGATCCCTGGGTGAGATGTACAAGGAGACAGCACCAGTACATCCGGGCTATGCTGCCTGTTTGATGCCAGGTCTTTACCTGCCCTTTTGAAAGGGAAGTGCCATTTTAATGCCTTCCACTTCTCTAGCGTTCAGGTCACCTGTGACCTTCATTTGTTAAAAGCGTCCAAAACAAACAAAAATAAATGCTATGCTTTTCTGGTATTCTTCAGGCCTGCACTCCTGCCTATCGTACAAGTACAAGCCTGTACCCATAGCACAAATCAAATACATCCCACCTCTGAAAGAACAGATACATAGTATTTCCTCTACCTCTCCGAGGCAGAACAGTCCTAACAGCCACAACCTACCCAAAACTAACCTAACACCAGTATGCAGGCCACAACACACAACACTGAGCAGCTGCACACTGCTAGATTCTTAATGGGTAACTCCTGGAGATAGGGAACAAAGTTAGGTATGAAAAAGCATGCCTTGCTGGATTCAACTAAGTTACTGTTATTTTATTGACATTTTAAAACTTTATGCCAAGAAAGCAATCTGCATATCAGTGGAGAAAACTACTTAAGGGACTTAAGAAAACACCCCGTTACCCAGTGACCCTACCTCTCTCTGACCACTGATCCCATACAGGCCACAGAGGCTGCAAGTAAGAGGTTGTTTTCCATATCAGTTCATCACAGCCTTTCAATACAAGGAATATTTTAGCTCTATTGCATTAGCATCTGCTAAATAAATACAGTTGGTGTCTTGAAAACTTGATCCTGCACGTATTTTTAGAGAGCTGCCTTTGAATTACCAATTATAATGTTGATTTCATACTGTTTACCACACTACACTGTCAGCCCTTGCCACTCCCACCTTTTCATCATGTTGAAAATAAAGCACCAAGTAATAACCAATCAACAGAAAAGAGAGGGGACATTTCTAAAACAAGGTGGGGAAAAAAACAAAAGCCTCGGCATAATGTGAAATGATGCTCTTAACAAGACATTCTAACGGCAATGACCAAGTACTTGCCAGTTTGCTCTCAGAAAAATAAATAAATAAAAATCAACAAACATCACTCAAACACAGAAGGAAACAGCTTCCAGACTAACAATTCAGAACACTTTGTAATAATAGCTTGAAGACACCTGGAAGGTTTTTCAATCCTTTTATGTTTACATCTCTGGGCATTTCTGACAGCACGCTGATTCCCATCATCACCCACTGGAGACTCTCCAATACATGCATTGTGTGGCCTTCTCCTTAGGCACATTTTATTTTTTTCCCCGTACAGATAAGTGAAATGGAATCACTCCAAGAAGAACTGATTACCTCTCCACAAGGCAGCGTGTTCTTGCTTCTTCCATCCACTCAGTACTACAATGATGTGACCCAGCAGAGTCAGTTCAGCAGCAATATGCCAGAGTAAGATGTTCTCTCACTGTCTGGAAGCAACACTGCTGCCACAAGCTGGCTTAGGACATCAGACAGCGGTGTCACCCACACAGACAGCACTGCCTGCTAAGCTGGTGGTTTGGCTTCCTTCGAACCCTCAACAACTACTACTGTTCATCTTTTTAGATAACTGAAGTAGGCAATTTACATTAATCAAACGTGAAAAAGCGAAGTTTCTAACAGCATACTTTTCAGCTACTGTGATGGCCTGAAGAAAAAGGACACCACAGCACGACACACTCATTCACACTCATTCTGTTAATGGCAGGAGAAACCACAAGAGCTAGACTAACATCCATTGTAACACAAGTGAACTACACAATACACTCCTGACCACAGCACAAACCAGTTGTGGATAAGACTCTACCTCCAGGCCTAACAACCTTCATCGCTTACATCTTTTTTATTAGCAAAAAGTGCTCTTATCTACAGTCCTGAGCACAGGTCAAGCATGAGGTCAACCTCAGACTGCTGAAAGACAGGATGGTGATGTTCATGAGAAGACTGACCTTGGAAAACATTCAAGCTCTTCCTCATTCCCCACCCTCATAAACGTACAGCAGAAAAACCTACAGCTTAACACAAAGATACAGCGGTGGATACCTTGCTTCTAGTTTTCCAGCCGGAGAATTGAACCATTTGCTGGTTACAACATCCAAAAATAATGAGGCGACCAAACCATGCCCAGGGACATTTCCCTGCTGAAGTAAATCAACAACCATCAAATCAAGAGCTCAGTCTTCACAGGTTTTAGATCTATTTATCAGTAGAAATATCCATGAGTGTTTTTCCAGATGGCCCGGGCACCTGACACAACAAAGCTGCAATCTTCCCGCAGCGCTAACCACGTGCTGTAGCCTTGGATGTAACACAGACAAGTTACGTAGCTGGTCAGTGATTTGTGTCCACTGCCCTCAGTAACAAAAGTTCATCATGACCACTTCAGTTTCTCTCTCCTCAGTAGCCTCTCCATGTTTTCCAATGATAGCCAAGGATGCCCCTGCCTGTTCAGGACCTGTTACTTCCACAGCCCGTACTTAACTACCTAAAAGCTAGTTAACACCCAAACAAAGGTGAGATTTAAAAACTACTGTTTTTCAGCTCAAGGTCTGTCTGCAACGAGAACACTGATGCCATGGAAAACCAGAACAGAACTGCACAACAACTCCCTTCAGTCAAGCCTTGAAGATGATCAGAAAGCTCACTGGTTTCTGTTCCAGCTGTTTTTAATACACAGCCATCACTAAGGACACTTCTTAATATCTTTCCAGACACAGTACTCCTCAGAAAAAGAACATGTCCAGAGGACAGCTAGACATAATAAACAGGCAAAACTCCTTATCACTTCTATTAAAGTTTTCAGCTATTAATGTTTTGCTGACTTCCCAGACAAACACACTTTTTCCTAATTGAACAAGTCACACTACCTGAGAAAAATAAAAAACACCAGAAACACCCGGTCCACTTCAGTTCTGGTAGCTCAAGTTCTTTCCCCTCACATGCAAACACCTGAGGTCTTGTCTACTGGCACAAAGACTGATTAAGTTTTAACTGATGAGATCATCATCTGCCCAAGGCAAACTATGAATACTGAACAGCCTTTGTCCCAGCAGCTAAAGTCCCTCAGTACCTTGCCTGCACTCCATGACTACAGCATCCTCACCACAAACAGCTAGCATTATCCTCTAACAAACAAAAAGGGAGAGAAAACAAGGTTAACACTTTAACAATAAACACATATAAGCAACAAAAATAAATTAGAAAAAATAGCAACTTAAAAGACTACACAAATGTCTTCATAAGCACATGAGGCTTTAACAGCACTGTAGGAGTAATCCACTTAAAGCAGTCCAGTAACAGGATACCAAAGTGCTGCAGTGCTGAGCTGGCTCTTACCTATCCCACATCCCCACTCCTCCTCAACAGAGCAACAAAAGCACTGTGTGCCCTGGCTTTAAACTCAGATATTCTCTGAGCTACATCTAGGGTCACAGAATCATAGAGTGGCCTGGGTTGAAACGGACCACAATGGTCATCTAGTTTAAATCCCCCTGCTACATGCAGGGTCACCAACCACCAGACCAGGCTGCCCAGAGCCACATCCAGCCTGGGAAGTGGTTACTACATTGTAAATACTATATCCTAAATTATAATGTTGTATGATATGCCCTCTTTTAGAATTACTTAGCACTTAAAAGAAGTGAGAAAAATCATATATCACCAAGGTATGCAAAACACATCCTAGTAGCATACTAATATGGTATGGGTAGGAGAGGGGGAAGACTCACAGACTAGACAAGTAAAAGCTGCACTTCTCAAGAGAGAGCAAATACACAAGAGAGACCAGGAATACTATTTTATCTCTAGTGTTATGAAGAAACTTAACAAAGAGAACAATAGAATTCAGAAGCAGGAGAAAATGAGACATGTCAGATAACTAGATCTGGGGAAATGCCTAAAAAAGAAAAAAAAGGAGGTCAGGTACTGCACAGACAGACCAACACGGGATGATAATGACTGGAACAGAAGGAAAAAACTCATCAAGTTACACCAAGTGTTTCCCTACCTACACCTGGAAGGTCACTTGGGGCAAGATGCATCACAGATCAGTTATTCAAGTTATCTGCGCAATTCTTTCCTTTCCAAGTAGGTTCTGTACTTTTAACCCATCATCAGTATACTTTCATTACAAACTTCTTGATTTAAGAAGTATCTGAGAACAGAATCCTATGCAGAAGTCAGCTTTCCATCCTAACACCTTCCTAGCAGCTACATGCTCTGCAGACCTGATCAGCAAACAATCTGCAGACCACAGCCTTTCCAATTAGAATACGTTCAACAGCACTAACTGCACACATAGGGCAGTCCTCACTACCAACCTCTCCTTAAAGGCATGTTTGCCAAGTCTTCCAGGGAGGATATTAGATTCCTAATTTCTATTTAAAACCTAGAAGTAATAACCTCCAAATTGTGAAACTGGTGTAAAGCTGTGAATGTAAAAATGTAAGAGTCATTCACTTGATCACTGTATTTACACCAACAATCTGACCCTTCTAACTGCAAACTGCTCCATTTCATACCAAGATGCAACATCATTTTGGATACTGGTGAGAAACCCTTTCCAACAACAACCCTCTTGAAAGTTTCCATTTCAATTCAGGAAGTGTGAATGTCTTGACTTCTGATTAAATAGAAAGGAAATGAATCTTTCAGAGTGGCACTTGAACCATATGAGGATTGCTTCCTCTCTCACTGACAGCACCTGTGCTTGAACAGACAGGCAGACCAGTAGGTTTCAAACATTTATTTCACCCTCAATTCACTGTCACTTATCTGTGTAAGCAGAGAGGCCCCTCCCAGAACTGGGTAAGTCCTACAACAGACATACAGCTGAGAAATAAAGACACTGCTGGCAAGGACAGAAGAGCATATAAAAAGGCTCATTAAACAGGAAGGGGTTACATACAGACAACCTCCAGGATCTTTATTCTGATGCATGGGTCACCTGATGCATTCCTGGACATTTGTCTTGCCTCTTAGAGAAATAAAAGTACTAATGAAGTGGAAAAAGAACAAGCAACTTACTACAGCTACCTGAGGCCATTAAGTTACAGCACAGTGCTCTGGGAGCAGACTGCTGCACACAAGCACAAGTTCCTAAAAACAGTGACTTGGAAAAGTAAGACATTAACTTCCAGGTATGCGCAGAGCTCGCACTGAATACTCTGCTAACTGGTAATGAGACAGATGCACTGCTGAGGCATACAACTGTAACACAGCTGCTGAGACAGCGACAAGCTCAGTGGTTTGTATACACAAATACATGTTTCCACCCTGAAGAGCCTGCCTCACCATGCTGTTTTACTACATGTGATCAAGTATTAAATAGCCCACGGGAGCCTGCCTAAATACAAGATTTTGGCTATTAAAAATCAAAAGAAACACAAAGACACATTGCTGTGATCCTCAAATGTTTGAATTAGCGGATTATCATCCCCTTCCAAAATTAATAACAAATATTTTACTGCATACAATTATTACCTGTTCATTTGCTGAAATCTATTACACGACATAACATCAGAAACAAGCAGCAGTGAAGACAACATTATGAATCTCCTCCTCAATACAGAACGTGAGAATTGCCAGGAGGTAAAACCGCCCCATCCAAGCCTGGCCATACAAAGCCCTGAAGCACATTCTCAAACAGGCACCCCTTTTCCAGCTATTCCTTCTTGTGCTGTTAAGAATACAGCCCACAAACTTAACTTGGTTAGCAGTTTTTCAATCTTAATACAAGTAAGTTGAACAACAATTTTAATCTCTTCTAAGGATTAACCATCCTAAGCAAAAATGCTCTGACTAGCCTATTTTAAGTATGAGCATGAACCATAGACTCAAAGTAGGTTACTGTGCTATACATAAAACCACTGCTGTCACAGAGGCCCTCTGCACAATTACTAGGAAACCAAGAAAAGGTTAAAAATAACTTCAGTATGAGTATGTTAAACTAACCCCTCGGGATTGCTCTAAACTCTTCTGAAGAGTTTTAGAAGGAGTTGTCTTAATATGCAGCATCTTTTAATGGAAGATGAACAGATGAGAAAAAGAAGAGCTTTCTGTTGAAACAAGTGCCCAGCTTGAAATTCTTGTAGAAGGAATTGGCTAATTCACATCCTCCATGGTATGAATGACATTCCCCTGTATTTCAAAACAGAATTTGGAGCTTCTGATTTCCACGAGATGCCCACCATCAGAGACAGTGAACAGAATGGTATTTGACAACCTGAAGTAGGTGCTTCCAACACAGTGCTACAGCACAGCACCTTCACTGCTCTACATTTACCTGACAGTGTGCAGACCCACCACCGCATTATCAACTCATCTGCTTGACAACCCTCTGCTCACAACTCCAAGTCAGCCCGACTCCCAGGGCGTACCAACAGGCCACATACTGCAATTTCTAAACCAACTGTTAGTTAAATCCCACGGCTGTTTTCTCTACTGTCCCCAGCTGAATACACTACATTTTGGAACACAAACAAAAAAAAGGAAAAAAAAAAAAAGAAAAACAGACTTGAAACTAATGATTCAGTTACAGTACTTGTCACGATCATGCATTCATTCCATTCTGACTGCCCCCACAAGATCCAAGAGCACTTGTACTGGAGAACCATACATCAGCAAGGTATGATTATACCTGGAGTACTCAAGTACCTGTATCCATAGCATTTCATTAGAAGAAAACACATACTTCTAGGGAGGCACACAGGATGCAGTTTCTTAAGCATTAAGTATGCCCTAACCAAAAAAGATAATAGGCTCTCCAGTGAAACTCAAGTATGTAAACCAAGACTTGTCCTACACTGACTCACCATGCCCCGGCTATACGCCTGATTCACTCATGTTTAAATTCAGAGTGGCTGAGATGGCAACTTACAGGCCACATCTGGTACATTCTGTGCTAGCTTTGTCCCTTGGAAAGGTAGAAAACAACTGTTCCAGCAGCAAGATAATCACAGAACCACTGAAGTTGGAAAAGAGCGCTAAGATCAGCCAGTCTGCCAACACATCACACTGTGCCCACTAAACCACGTCCCAGCGTCACACCTCCGTGTCTCCTGATATGCTGCAGCCTGGATACATCAGCTTCCCAACACTTTCAGCATGGATCTGAAAGGATGCATTTCTCTGCATGCACTACCTGGAGAGGAGCTACAGTAGCTGTGCTCAAGGATGGTTTATGGAGAGGAAGGCAATATCTGAGCAAACTGAGTAAAGGTGAAATTAACAGCGCTCTGCTACATTGGAGATGTTCCACTAGATAATTCATTTCTAACACCTCAAAGCATTTGAATGAACATTAGGTCACCTCATCCAGCTTGTACACAACATTCTGAGAACACTGCATGGTCATGCTAGTATCAGAAATAATGAGTAAGGATGCCTAGTAACAACATTTTATCAAGTAAACTTCCCTTCAGCATCTCCCATGGTGGGGCAGGGAAAAGAACCACAACCACAGGTTTAATAACATCAAAAGCACATTTTCAGCTCTGTCAACTGTTTGTTCAAATAGGTCAGATCAAATAGTATACAGAACTTGCTGCTGACAACAGCATGCAGAGACTTAATTCCAATTCCTGTGCAGTGTATTGGTCATATTATGACTGATCTGCCAAGGAAAACAGAACCAAATAAGCAGTTACACTGTTTATCGCTTCAGATTCTGGGTGCTTAATTGTTTCTGCTATTAACAACTCTGGCTAGGAGAAGCCACACAGGACGAGGAGAAATTAAGAAGAGGGCAGAGATTAACCACTGAACCATGAGCTTTGTCAGAAGAGAAAGTTAAGAGAGTAACACAATAAAGCAACAGGGCTTCTCACATTGATACCCTCCCCTCTGCCCCAGCACAAGGAGGGAGACACTGGGACAAACTCCACCTGATGAAAAACAAGCATCTACCTTACATAAGCTTTAGCATACACAGGCTAAATGGAAATACAACACGGAAAACTTTATTATAAGCACAGTAATATCAACATTTACATCAGGATAACAAACACACCAAATGAAAACAAAACATTGATTTCTATGCCCCGATGTTATTTACATCAGAAATGTCACGAAAATCCACTGCAGTGACATATATTGTAACACATACGTAGTAAAGCTTGTGAAGCTATGCATGATTTCTTCATATAACACGGCAGTGAACATGCTAAAAAGCCTCAGCCTCTTGAGAGAACCACTGAAATATAACTTCGCTCAAACAAGTTTAGTTATCATTGCTCTGCTGTGCCATCTCCCTCATGTTCCAGCCTGAAATTTGAATTTCCAGCTAAAAAGATAAAGCAAAAAAAAAAAAAAGACAAAACAACACAGGCCACGCAAATTAGTATCTTGAGAGAATAATCCCTCCCAAATGACCAACACACCTGACACCCCCTATGTCCTTACTTCGGCAGTTTGTAATGAATTGGAGTTGGTACTGAAATCTGCTTCACTGCAGTACTAACAGTGCCCTGCTCTCTGACTGCTTAAATCCCAGCAGCAAGGACGCACTTTACTCAAAAACAAGGATTTTGAGATAACGCAGTGGATGTTCAGTACTGCATAAGAACATCCTTTCATTTTGAAGGCTTACATTAAGAGATGCACACGTCTCCTGACTGTTTTCAGTCTCTTACATTTAGCAACAGACTTGGCAACAGCCACGTGTTTATCCGAGGAACCTAAACCAACTGTCAGAACACAGTTATCAGTCAGCAGCTCTGAGCACCACCTGCCTGTAGGTCAAACAGCATTTCACTCTTAAGTCTTTTACCTCCAAACAAACCACTGACTGAACTTCTCCCTTAGTGAAGTATACCCCTTCTGCTTGGTGGCAGGGTTATCACTCTGGGCTCCTAGGTTGTCACGTCTTTGTAATAGCTGCTATCTCTCTACTACCTGCTGCATATTTTAGAATGCATAAGGGTTTTTTCTTTACCTTCAGAAGATTCTTACAAAACATCGCTACCTATTTCAAGTTGTGATAATCAGATGTACTATTTTCCATATTTATTCTTTGAAGGAACAGGATGGGAGAAAGCTGAGATGAAAGGGAAGCAAAATAGATTCCTTTTGGTGCATCAAAACACTAATTAGTCATTTAAATATCTTGTGACTCAATGCTTATTAAATCTGATTGCATTTTTCCCTAGAGAAAGTCATTTTGTCAAGAGAAGACTTCTCAACTCCAACTTCGTGCTCACTTTGAATTACATTTACACAAAACTCAAAGCAATGTTACTAGCCTATTTACAAAAAATATTACAGATGCCCACCCTCCTCTCCCCCCAGATTCCTGAGAAGGTTTTACCATCTGTCTGTGAAGAAATGGATGACGGCCACTATTTTCATTCAGCATTAGAAGAAAACAGTTAAAAAAGTCCTCTGTTACTACATAACAGGAACAGCTTCCAACTTCCTAAAATCCTGCGCAGCCCAAAGTTGAGGGAGGAGAATGCAGCAAGGCGTTACACCTACGACAGCCACCAGAACTTCAGCAGACCGCTGTCACTGCACCGCCAGGACCACTAGAAAGCCCAGGAGAAAACTCAGTGGAGTGACATGAGAGAAGGAAGGAAATTTGCCAATTTTGTAGAAAGAAGAAGTGGGAAGAGTTTAACGCCAACCGTTTTATTTAAGAAGCCACTGAAAGGACTCAGGAAGACACCTGTGTTTACTGGTAGGGAACGATTTCTCCTGGGGGTGTGTCTGTGCCTGTATGTGCACGCACACACCTTCAGAACAAAGGCGTGAGCAAGCTCACTACAGAAAGTGTTTACCTGCACCTACAGCTTAGAGATTAACCCTCAAAGCTTGATCTTGCTAACAAAAGCACTGCATTAACCACAGAAGCAAAGTCCTATAATTAATGTTTAACAATTTTCCCTCGCTCGTGACTACTTTCCCTTCGCTAGTACGCATCTGTGGGCAGACAAACAGATATTTCATGTTATTTTCTACCCCAAAGATTTATAACTGTAAGGCAAGCAGTGAAAAACAGCTGTTTGACATTTACACAAGAACATATGCATGCACGGCTACCTGCTCACCGAAAAATAAACTCAGTAAGCAAGTCATCATCAAAAATTTTTTGAGATGCTGGGGCAAGCAGTGGGCTCTCGGGTGAGAATGCACATGCACTGGTACAGAATACACTTCCTATGTGAAAGAATGAAGGCTACCTCAGCACAGCACTTACTGCCTGAACACGACTGCTCCACAGTTACCACAACAAAACAACAAGCAAACCTCCAACAGTTCTGTGAACATACAGAGTTATCTGTGACGTGCACAGGGCTCTGAAATATTCCTTAAGCTACATGAGAGTGGCAGGCACTGACACTGAAGGGAAAGCGAGAACTCCAGAGCAGTTACTGAACGGAGACACAGCGTGCCAAGGGCAGCACCCCCAGGAATCGCTCGTCCTCCGTGGTGCCCGGTGACAGCTCAGCGCAGCAGCTAACGCGGCACCGCAAGAGCAGAGCACCTCTGCAGAGCCCACACACGTCTGCATTTCAGACAAGCAGCCCAGAGCTGGCTACACCTGGAAGCCCAGAACTTCACGGCCAACGGCACCGTGACAGCAAGCCGAGCCGCGGGGCGCGGAGCTGTCACAGCCGTGCTCCCCACAGACCCGAGCCCCGCCGGCGGCGCTGCGGCTCCCGCCTGCCGCACTTCGTGCGCTGATGGGGAGAACTGCAGAAAGAAAGCGGTAATCGAACTTAGAGGCACGCGGAGAACTACGGGCAGCGCCAGCAGGATCGCAGCGCGGGACCCGCAGCGGCAACTGGGCGCCACACCGCGCCGCGGTGCCGGGACGGCCGCGGTGTGAGCTCCGAGCCGCTCGGCGACGGCCGCGCCGCGCGGGAGGCGCCGGGAGCCGCGTGCGCGCACGCCGCGCAACGAGCGTCCGGCCCCGCCGAGCCCTTCCCGCTTCTTCCGCGCCGACACGTGCGCGAGGACAGCGCCTCGGCGCGGTGCCGGCCCCGCCCGCAGCGCTCCCTCCCGCCGCCCCCAGCGCGGCCCGGGCGGACGCGCGCTCCCGCGGCGGCCGCCACAACTTCCTGGCGCCCCCTGCGGCGCGGCCCGGCTCGGCAGCGCCACCCCGTGGAGCCGCGCGGCAGCGCCGGGCCCCGTCTCTGCGCCGCTGCCGCACCAGGCCCGTTCCGAGAACCAGGAGACAAAATGGCGGCCGGGCGCGGGGTCACGTGACGCCCTTTGTGCCTTTCGGGGCCCCGCCGGAGGACCGCGAGCCGCGCCGGGGCGCGGGCCGGGGGGAGAGGGGCCCACGAGAGAGAACTGGGGGCGGGCGCGGCGGGGGGCAGCGGGGCTCCGCGCTTTCCCTCCCCGGCTTCCTCCCCTCCCTCCCCCCCACCCCCCCCCTTCCGCGGCGGGCGGGGGGAGCGGGGGGAAGATGGCGGCCCCATTTTGTGCTTGCGCAGAGGCGAAGGTGGGGGCCCCGGGGGCGGGGGGGATGGAGGGACCCGGCCGGGGGGGGTGGGGGGGGGGGTCTCACGTACCGACTCCTCTTCCTTCTCCATGCCCGTGGGCATCTGCGGCACGGCCCGGTTAATGGAGGCATATTCGGCCAAGTCGGGCAGGTCCTCGCAGCGGAAGACGGGCAGCGGCTTGGACGCGTCCAGCGCCCGGGCCCGGAACGACAGTTTGCTCATGTTAGGCGGCGATGGCGGCTCCGGCTGGGGAGGGGGGGGCGACAGCAAGAGCGCTCCGAGCTGAGAGCCGGACCCCGCCGAGCGCTCTCATGGAGAGACCGCGGCTCCCCCGGCGGGGCGGGGCGCGCTCCGACACGGGGCCCGGCGGCGCCGGCTGGGCTGGGCGCTGGCTCCGCTCCTCCGCCGCTCCGGCTCCGCTCAATACGCCACGGCCAACATGGCGGACATTAAACCTCGACTGGCCGCCTCTTTCAGCCAACCCCAGCGCCACAGCCATTCCCACACTGCATCGCGCAGGGGCGCGGGCACAGCGCCGCCCGGGGGAGAGAGCGCGCGGCGCGGGCACGGGAGCGCGGGCGCGGGAGCGCGGGGACAGCCGGCGAGAGCCGGGACGGCTCGCCGAGAGCCCGCCGCGGCCGGCACGGGGCGCCCCGCCGCTCCTCGCC
>JAPSGF010000005.1:8966292-9054733 GCA_035772895.1 Perdix hodgsoniae | reverse complement strand
GCCGCTGCCTCCCGAGGGGAGGCCTGCCCCGACAGACCCGCAGCCCGGCCCGGGCCGCCGGGAGCAGGGGCAGTAGTACCGCCCGGCCCGGCGCCCCGCTCGCCCGCTTACCCGTCGGGGCCGGCGCCGGAGCCGCCCGTTCCCGTCTGAGCGCGGCGCCCCCGCCAACGGCCGCAGCGGCGCCCGCGGGGGTTTCGCGGCCTCGGAGGGGAACGGCGCCCCGAGCCCCGCCGCGGCCCTGCCCGCCCCCTCGGGCCCGCCGCCTCTCGCCGACCCCGGCGCACGTTCGCGCTCACGGAGACGGAAAGGCGGACCGCGGCGCTTGGAGCGCCGAGGGGCGCGCACCTGAACCGCCCCAACTCCTGGCTGCAGTGACCGCTCCGCTCCCCGCTCTGCTCAGCGGGATGGGACGCCCCGAGCCCGCTTCGTCTCGGTGGCAGCTCCCGGCGCTGCCGCACGCAGCCCCATACGGCTCACAGCGCGCTTCTCCCTGCCCCGCGCTGCAGTCCCCGACTCGAGCAACGCTACAGTCCGCCTTAAGGCTTTGCGTCGCACCGCGCCGTAATCGCAGTCCCGCAGTTCACTCACAGCACGCGTTAGGTTAGTTTTAAAAGAAGCCGAACGCTGTTTTACGTGTTTACACGTTCCTCCGCAGGTGAAGCAAAATACCAGTTTGCTTCTGTTTATGACATGCGGTAGCCAAAACCCGTGCTTTCTCTACCACGTATTAGTGCTAGGAAATGGAACTTTAGGGAAAAAAAAGGATAAGCAGCCGAAAAAAGGACTTGATTCATTTGCTGATTTTTTAAGCCCGCACGTCTGACTTCCCAGCAGGAGCATGGAGCCGCTTCGCCTGCAGTCACTGGGCCCCGGGACACGGAGCTCCGTTTGCGTGGAGAACGGCTCACAGGGTGGGAGATGAGTGCTAGGAAGAATGGCACTTGATTTGAAATATTGTGTTTGCTTGTTTTTGAAAGGATGCTGGTAAGAACCGAAGGGTAGCACCGTATTCATTTGTGTTTCGGTACTTACAGCAATACCAAATGCAAAAATTGCATCTTTTTTTTTGTTTGTTTTTGTTTTAATGCTTATTTTAAAGCTTAAGCATTCCCTAGCTGGAAATAGTAATCCTAAAATAAATTGCATGTAAAACTTCCAGAGAGTTTTCAACAAATACCGAATAACTTAGTTTATCCAAATAGCAGACAGATAAGGCAATGAAAAAGATAAATAGCAGCACATTGTCATGCATAGGCTTTGACCTCAAACCCCCAGTGAAAATGAAACACCTGGAAGCTAAGCAAAAAATAAGGCAATTATGTATGACTCTCCACTTTCACTGCCACTTCACTTCCACTGATGAAAGAAAAACAATACATAACAAAAAGCAAAGTACAGAAAACATCCTCAACAATAAAGAAAGAATACTCAAGTTTAAGCTTATCCTTAGTTGACCTTTGCATTTCTAACCCCTCTCTGGGCCGCAGAAAAGTGCAGAGCGTGCAGAACGGACAATAACGCTTGGACACAAACAGGATGCATTAAGATGAAATGTTGGCCTGAAGCTCTTGGACTCATCAGCTTTTAATGTTTTACCAATAAAATACTGCCCAACTGTTCTGTGGCAGAAACTGATTAGACCTCAAAATCACCTTAATTAATTTGCTGGTAAGATGAGAATTGTGATTTGAGAACAAGGATATTCCAAAGCAATGTGACGTCAGCACCAATTTCAGTTCTGCAAAGGTGATATCAGGAACAGTACAGAGCTTTCAGAGGCAGGTGTTAAAACAGACTGATAGGTGTTTCTATTTTACCTTCCTCTGTGTTAGCACATGCAGATATATTTTACATTCTGCCATTTGGGTGACATTTACCAAAATGCTTTTATGTTACATTTGTAGACATCAGCGCTGCTCTCTGACAGCAGTCAATCTTAAATTGGTATCATGTTTTGCATAACAACCCAAAGGCTTTGACAGCTCTCCGTAAAAGATCAGTAAGTGTAAATGTAGCTGCTGCAGAAAAGTACTATTTTTCCCTTAATCTTAACAACAACAAATAAATGCATTTATACTAAATTTTAACATACAGAAGATGTGTCTTTTTACACCGTGTTGTTTGTCGGGTTTATTCAATGAACAAACAGCATAATGCAGCCTTTCTCTAGTTTGAAGTTGAGAAAATGTATGGTTTCCATTTTAAAAAGTGAAAATTAATGACCTGTAAGGGAAGTGAAATGTAATGAATACAATCATTTGAAACCCTGAGGAGGGTTTCTTCTTCTTTTAACAAACAGATGAAAATAGTGCTGTAACATCAGAGACTTTTCTTTAATACTCCATCTATTTATGCTCTCAAAGAAATTATATTTAAAAATGTGCTTTACCAAAAAGAAGGAACTCTGCACAATGGTTTTAATATATCATCTGTCTAGGTGGTAAAATAAAAGCAGATTTCAATATGCAATGAACGCTGCTACATTCAGATTGAGCATTATGGGAGCAGATCCAGCAGTTTGCTCCATACAGCTACAGACAGCGGTCTCTTACAGCACCTGACTCGGTTTATGAAGCCTAATTACTTTCTATTTTGTTTCTAATTCTATGAAGAACCTGACAGCTTTTTGTGGTTGTTGTTGTCACTGCTGTTTAGTTGAAAATTCATTATTTACTTTGTTTTGTAGATTAAAATTTCTTGGAGTCAAAACCAAAAGGCTTTCATTAGTTTCATTAAACATGGATTGTGTCCTGAGCAGGTATTCAATATTGTCTCCCATTCCAACAGTGTTTGTGATTTCTAGTCAGAAAATAGCCATGCATAAAGGCCTTATTGCTCAAATGGTGCACATCACTTTTGGTGCTTTCTGGAATCAAGAAGTTCTATAGTTTAAGGATATAAAATTTAAGGAGGAAGTTTTTTAACCTACATTCTCTGTTTTTAATATTTTCTTTTTAGTTTATTTCCAATTATTTAAAGGTAAGTGCAATATAGAGGAGCCAAAGGTTGAAATCAAGTACAGTACAGAGGCTGATTCGTATACTGTAAAGGCTAATATTACATACGTGAGTGAGAAAATAAATCTTCACAGCAGTATGTAATATCAACTGTGAACATTCCACTCTCCAGCCTCATTGGAGCAGTACTCTGCACCCCCAACGAGGAGTCAAGCTGACAGCAGAAATCCCACACATGCTCTGATATCTCTGGCCACACTTTTCCTGCACTTGCTTAAAACCATAGCAGAAGTCTAAAAGTAGAACATATTAAAGGTAAAGCATGTTTCTCATTCACCAACCGTTTAGAACAGTTTTTACAGAAGATACTGCCATGGTTTACCAACTGAGGAACGTGCTGTGTACACTAAGTTGTATGCTCATTTATATATCCCTCAGTATTTGGAATTTCTAATTTTGTCTCACTTTGCATCTATCTTATACCCAGTTTCTCTTGTTGTAGAACTCAGTCACTTATCGTTTCATTGTATAGCAATTTTGAGAAGCTGTTTTTTGCCTCTTAGCTCTGTACAGGGTGACTACTCTGTACTGATAAAACATATCGCTGATATTTTTTCTCCATTTTTGGTAATCACATACTGAGAAAAAATCCATTATGAAATTGCCATACTTTGGTTTCATTCCAGAATGACTTACTTCTGGGGTATTCAAAAAAGCATCGGTGGTTCTTTCATCCTATAGTAAGAGGTAATGGACTCTGTATGCATATTGCAGCTTATATTTGCTAGTAATTCTTCTGTTCAAGTTTAATCATCGCCTATCTTTTTTTTAATATTCTTTATAGCTACAAATAGCTACATTCATTTAAGTCATCTTGGTGAAGTGCTTGCAGTTTGAATTGAAATGAGCTAAGTGTACGCAAATATGACACTAAAGGTTATTCATTTTATGAAAAGTCACACTACAGTAGTAAGTGGTTGTATATGGAAATTATCTTAACAGCATAAAGACTTCAACCATAAATGAACTGATGTAATTCACAGTGAATTTCACCTCTGCTGATGTCAACTACCTGTTCTAGAAGAGATAATGGAACTGTCAAACATACTTAAAGTGTTCAGACACCACACTACAAAGGTGCTATAGAATGCCTATGGTATCTTAGGCCATTTTCTGAAACATTATTTAGTGTCTCACAGCTTTGATATCTCAAATAATGGTATATTCACCTAGTTATTTTAGGAATCCATGGTCAAGATGTAACAGGTACGAAGCTTGCCTGAAGTTCTTAGGAAATCGTAATTTGAAGTAGTAATTGAGTCAATCTCTGTTCCTCAACTCTTGTCTCAAGGAGGAAGAAAGTTCTTCATCTTTTATATGTGTATATATATTTCTCTATATATACATACATACATATGTATATTAGACAAACCTGACAATTTTTGATTCTGTACTGAATGGGAAGGTACATGTGCTGCAAGACCAACTATTTACATTACTTCTATTTTTCTCTAAGCACTTTTAGTTTACACTTCAGAATACAAAACAGAGCTGAAAAGAACAGTTGATATTATGATTAAAGCAGCTGATATTTTATTTCTGTTCCTACTCTACACCTAGTGGTAAAAGCAATCCTTTAGACTCCTAAGCTGCCTATTCTTTTTTTTTTTTTTTTAATGCTTGTTTTTTAATTTGGAGATATAACAGCCTGATAAAATCAGAAACTGGCAAGTGTTAAGCACGACTATGTGTTTTTCTTCCACTACAGAACCAATGACTATTTTCATGAACAGTATCTTATAGCAATGTCTAGTAAAGCAGTGTTTCAGAACTGTCTTCTCCATTCTAAACAGAAATGCAGAAGTTGGCAACAAAATCTGAAGTTTCAGTTTGTTGCAAGAGGCCATACTTTAAATTGAATAAGGAATTACCATGTGATCAGCGGATTTCACATTTTAAAACTACATGCAGGAAGTCAGAAGAGAACTTCACTTTGCATTATGGCCAATAGCTGTCAGGCTCTGAGCATGAGACTGGTTTTGTAATGTGTTGCCTTCATTAATGGTACTGGCTCAAGATACTGCAGTCCTGCTCCGACACATCTTTGAGAGGCTGGGCACATTGATACCAGGCAGGGCACCAGATCTGGCCAGGTGGAGCAAGTGTGTTCTGGGCAGCAAGCTGGCCGGACTGCTCAGCAGAGCTATGATCTAGATTCAGCAGTGGAAGGGGATGTACTTCTGAGCGATAAAGATGAACCAGAACAATAACACTTCAGGAAGCAGCAGGGAAATACCTGTGAATTGTTCCCAAGGAATTAGGGACACTGCTGATAGCCCTGCTGAAGTTCTTCTACATATCATGGGAAACAAGCAGGAGGAGGTGGAAGCCATGGTGCAGTTAGGAAACTGCAATCTAATTGCTATCGCAGAAACGTGATGAGGCAAATCACAGGAGTGGAATTCTGCAATCCAGGGCTACAAGCTGTCTAGAAGAGAGATGCAGGGAAGGAGGCTTGGGGGAGTTACCCTCTGTGTTAAGAAATGGGTAGACTGCAAAGAGCTAGATGCCTCTGAGAAACACACATGCTCAGGCTGAGAGTTTGTGGGTTAAAATTAGGGACTGGACCAATAAAGGACATCTGGAGGTCAGGGCCACATGGTCAAAGAAAGCTTGTTATTGCAGCCTTCTTGCTTCAGCTACAAGAGGCTTTGTGCTCACAGGCTCTCATCCTGATGGGGGATTTCAGCTATCCAGATATCTGCTGGGAAAGCAATACAGCAGGCTGTAAGCAATTCAGGAGACTCCTGAAATGCACTGAGGACAACTTCCTGGTCCAGGTATTAAACACACCAGCAAGAGGTGAAATGTTACTGGATCTGGTGCTCATTGATGGAGATGAAAAGTCATGGTAGTCAGACAGTCTCCAACGTCTAGAAAAAAATGGAAACATCACTCCCATTTTTAAGAAGGGTAGAAAGGAAGTCTCAGGGAAATACAGGTGAGAGAGTTTCAGTTCAGTTTCAGAATGGAAAGAGCGTGGAACAGATACTGAAGCTATGGTAAGAGATAGGCAAGTTGAGAAGGGTGAAGTATAGGCTTCCATGATCCAAGGCTTGAGTACAGACTGGGAGGAATCAGTGAAAGAAGCCTGCAGAGAAGGTCCTGGAAGTACTGCGTCCAGGCCTGAGGCCCCAACACAAGAAAGACACAGAGCTGGTGCGGGCCCAGAGGAAGCCATGAGGATGCTCAGAGGACTGCAGCACTTCTACAAGAAAAGACTGAGGGAGCTGGGACTGTTCAGCCTGGAGAAGAGCAGGCTCCAGGGTGGCCTCATTGTGTCCCTACAGTACGTAAAGGGCATAGCTTGAGAGTTATAGGACAAGGGGGAACAGTTTTAAACTAAAAGAGGGGAGATTTAAGTGGGGAAAATTTTTCACTGAAAGGATGATAAGGTCCCAGAATAGACTGCCCAGAGAAGCTGTGGATTCCCCTCTAGTGTTCAAGGCCAGGATGGGGCTGTGGGAAACATGGTTCAGCAGAAAACGTCTTTGCCCACAGCAGGGAGGTTGGAATCAGATGGTCTTTACGGACCTTTTCAAAACAAGCCATTCTGTGATTCTCTGTGGCCACACTGCTCTTCATTCATATTAGCACACTTGCTCATGAAGCTGCACTGAATACCAAGTTGGGAACGTGATTAAATACTTTAACAATTCAGCAAAAGCAAACAAACAAAAACCAGCTATATAAATCAGAAGGAAATTCAGTTAAGAGATGTCAAAAGTTATGTTCCCTAGTGAGATACAGCTTGCTGCCACTACCCTCTTCTATTTCATGATCCACTTTGTGAAGGCCATACACCATATGGCAGGCTGGAATGATATAAACACACACAAAAGGATTTGTATTCAAAAGTGACCAAACTAGGTGCAATTTAATGCATACTCAATACAGTAAAACACTGTCCTATGCTATGTATTCGAAAGCTTTTGCCTACTGGATTAGTAACTGAACTAGTCTGTAAGAATGGGATTTACTGTTTTCTTTCTGAATGGTTACATACCAATGCTTATGGGTGGAACTGTATAGTTTCTAATACATTTAGAACAGACAACCTTTTTCCATGTGTGAAAATAGTGAGATGCCATTTTAGCAGAGCAATCCTTCTCAGAGACTGTGTTGAGCCAGGCAGCCACACATAATGAAAAGTAAAATCCAGCATACTCAGGGAAGAAGTCTAAACGTGATCCTACAATAAACAATTTACTGTGGGCAGTACTGAAAACCTAAGCTGAACCTGAAAGGTGTTAGGCCACTAAGCAACACCCAAAATGAGAGTTAAAGTCACTAACAATCAGTTATCTGTCTGGGAGGAAACTAAGAGCTGAAAAAGCCATTACTGCACTTCTACTATTCCTCAAAATAACCTTTTAGAATGAAATAGTAAGGATTTTATTAATTCGTGAGAACACAAATTACTATAAGGGAACGGATTCCTTAACTGAACACTGTAGTTCAGTTAATACTTCAAAATTAAGTTTTAGTTAACATTACTTAGACATTACTTGTCATATCTAATAACTAGTCGAGATCATATTTACAGTATAAGCACTTTATTCATGCTTGTGAGTGCATGCACATGTAAATGACTGCATCAGAGCAATAAAAATGGATGACTGTTAAGGTTAACGTGAGGAAAATACATTGCCAGATGCCTTTCAGTGTTTAGAAAATGCAGAACACATGTGGGAGTTTGGCAGATGTTGAGAATGGAAGTGTTTTGGTTTGGATGCAAAAATGAAGTTGTCCTGAGAATAAAGAGAGAACTCATGGTAAATTATTTTCTCTGTGTCTCTAACATAATTGGGTCCAAACTGACTTGATACGGGCTAAGGGGCTGGTCACTCTGAAGAGCTGAGATCACAGAATGGCTTGGGATGGAAAGCACCTCAAAGATCATCTAGTTCCAACCCCACTGCTGTGGGCAGGGTTGCCAACCACCCCATCAGGCACCAGCTCAGACTGTGCAGAGCTCCATCCAATCTGGCTTTGCACGCTGCCATGGATGGGCCATCCCCAGCTTCTCTGGACAGCTGTGCCAGGGCTTCATCAGCCTAAGGGTGAAGGATTTCTGTCTTATATCCAATTTAAATCTACCTTTTTTTAGATACTGAAGTAATGTACAGAACTGGAATAAGAAAACATTTATTTCAGGTGAAATCTTCAAATCTGGTGCAAGGGCATCCTAAAAAAGACAAAGAAGTGGAAAGCAGCCTTTGCAAATTATTTACAGTATAAGTAGTTCTGGCACTCTCCCTTATTCCAATACAGATGTTTCCATTCTTTTATTAAATAGTGTCTTAATTTTACTCTTGTTCAGCTCTCTACTGGTCTTTCCAGGAGAAGGAGACAGACCACTGTCATTAACCCAGAGGCCTGTGCAAAGTCAGGAATTGGTCGCAGGTGCCAAGTTTGCAGAAGTTCATCTAATTTGCAAGCAACTCAAGGAACGAGTTACCACCGAAGTACGTGACCTAATTAAAATAATTAAAATATACATATCAAAGGAGAACATGGAATGGAAAACAGTTTTTACCATTAAAGTAGCTCATCTTTCTTAGAATTTCCAAATCTGCACTGACTGCTGCAATAGCAGATTTTCACCTTGGAAGTTGATTTAGAGAAGACAAAAGAAATTAGAATACATTCCAGTGGAATTCACATTCTTTGAGTGCTTATAAATGAGTATGGACCACGCAGAGTGTGTGCATATGGAGTCTATCAAACATAAGTTGTTTTCCCTCTGGCATTCAGCATGGCGTTTCCTTAGGAAGGATGCCTATCACCTATTTGTGATTCAAAAGAAGTGCCACAATCACACTGACTATTCTGCCCTGTCTGGATACCTTTAAGACTAGAAGAAATAATGCAATTGCTCTACACAATAACATTTTGAAATTAAATTTTAATTTTTCTTCAGGATAGAAGACTCCCTGAACCAATTCATCAGGCTAAGATGCTGTGTCTATGCCTGGCATTACAGATGACAAAAAGCTGCCAGGTAAAAGGATTCTGAGGAAGCTATCCTTTTGGTCACCAGGTTATAACAGCAGCACCAAGACTCCTAGTAGATACATACAGGACCTATCCCTATAGGGGATGCCTATAGTGTTGAATGGCCCTGATTGGACTCACCTATTTTTGAGCTTGTTTGAACAAACACAAAATACCCTTATCTACATACAGTCATTTACATACTCATGTAAAATGGATCAGGTGAAGGAAGTTCTACATTATACATCTGCAATACAGTGATTCCAGTTTACTCGGAATATTACTTACTGTTAATCCACCAAAGCATGAGTTAACACCATCTTACAGGCCCATGACCTCAGCACCCTGCCATATACTTGTTCTGAGAGAAAAAGCAAAACAGAACCCAAGATGAAGAGGTGTGCTCTGGGAGGAACACATCCTCAGCTCTATTCACTGTCCCTGGGTCCTCCTATGTTTTGTCTTCTACTGTAAAGTACTGCATGCCTCTGACCAACTTTCCATTCGCTGCCCTCTATAGCAGGATCTCCCTGCATAGCCAGCAAGAGCTACTACTCGCGTATTAGTTAGCAGTTACCTTCTCTCTCTGCTGTTTATAGAGGAAATGTTTAAGGTAGGCAGAAATAATCATTTTTTAGCAAATGTATGTCAATTTTAAGCACTGCAATGCCTACTTTAAGATTAAAATTCTGACCACTAATTTTAGGCTTTTGCTGCTATCAGAAGAAACCTTAAGAAACAGAACATCCTATTAAGGAAACATATAGTACTAATATTATCTTGCTGCTGAGGCCTGTGGTAACCTGATATACTGGAAACACGACTGAGCTAAGAGTCTAAAGAAGTTCTGGGGAGCTGGAGCCGCTGGTCATACGTGTCAAAGTTTTCTTTGTTTTCACAGAAGTAAATCAGAGAAATTCTGTTTCAAAGTGCTGATTTTCTCCCCCCATGAATTGAATAATGTGCTTAAAATTCTAGATTGTTTCAAGGACTCAGACCTCTTCATTACAACATGAATTACGTTCTTCAGCCATTTGGTAGAAGAGGAAAAATACAAAGAATGTCAGAAGGTGGAAAGATGCTGTAAACTCTGACTTACAGGAAGAGGAGCAGATTATTTCATAACTCTCAAGAGCCATACAAGTTGCAGTCTGGAAGAAGCATGGAGGAACCTGACCTCCTAGAGCAGGAGAGTCTGGAGCAAGAAAGATTCACAGCTGGGAAACAGGTTACCACTGAAGAAAGCTTTTTATACAGTATTCATTGCTGTAACTTGATACTGACATGTATGATGTGGACTACTACAGATAACAAAGTCATAAAACACGGAAGGAGAAACAAGATTCTACATCCAAAGGATTTGTAAAATAGGAAGACCTCTTTATTCCCTCTCCTGAAACCTTATTGAGTGTTGAACTGAAGACTCGATGAATAGTTTAGAACCCGCAAAAAGGAAGAGCCAGGCAATGTAGCCAAAGTGTGTTACCACACACAGGAAAATAAAGAATGTTGATATATGGAGTGAATAAAGCAGGAGGTATGGCTTTTACTTGAAACAAGGCTCAGATGATATTCTCTCATACCACAAACACACATCTGTCTACACATCACTGTTGGCTAACGTTGGAAGCTGATTAAATCTGCCTGTATGGTCTGTAATGTACATCTGCACCTCTATGACAAGTGTAGACAGCCAGCCATCTTCACCTGCTGTCTCTTATTGACACCAGGAACAATGGTAGGATGAACATCAGGAAAGCACACAGAGGTGATGGGAGCACAGCTCTGGGCCATCAGTCAGGATGAGCCCGTGTCTTAGAAAAGATTATCTGGTTTAGAATAGCATGCCATACTTCAACTAGTTCTAAACCAGGAGAGCTAGATACATTAAAAAATGCATGTAGAGCCCACACAGAGTTTTTAGGTAAATAGGAGAAAATCGTATCAGCTTTGCTACCCCCTTTCAAAACAAACAAAAAAAACCAGCAACATCAACAACATCTATAAGCCTAACAACAATAACCACTGCAAACTGTTGTGCTTTAGATCCTGGCATTCCACAGCCAGGCACATGGACTTGTCAGAAAGGGAAACGTGCAACCAAGGCAAAGCCACTCCTCAGTAATGGCTTTTCCAGATAGTTCTGCATAAGATGCAGGAGGTAAATTAATTGTGATACAGCTTTCAGAGGATGCTAAATCTTAATCAGTTCTTATTCCATATTGGCAACCCATCTGCTGGAAACTGTTTCTTATTAAACAATGGCTCAAAAAAGGAGGAAGCCACTAAATTGCAAAACATCAGTGCTTCACTCCTCCTAACTTAGAAATTCTTGAGAGGAGTGCAAATAGACGCTTTCAGAAGGTGCAGCATCCAAGCTGCAAAACCGCAACCAATGTTAAGTACCCCAAACTGAATGGAAGAAAAAAAGCAAATTTCTACTGAGAATTCTTGTTCTTGCTGTCCTGGACTAGAAGCTGCCTCTGAGCAGCAAGGCCACCAGCAAACGGTTCCGTTGTGGCCTGCACGTACACACTGCAGCCACAGAAATCACACCCCGTAGGCCTTGCGGCAGGGCGAGCAGGAGCACAGAACTGCCTTCACAAGTTTACAGTTTGCCCAACGTTGTTATCTGTGGATGAGCAAACTAAACACTGGTCTATGTGACGTGAAGAAAAAAAAGAAAGTGGTATCAGAATAACTCGGATTTTAACAACCCAGAGGTTCTCCAAGACTTACAGTAACAGTTTCAAGGAGTAGCTCTGCTGCTAGTAGTGTAACCCCAAATGCCCACAGTGTGACCTGGCCATCTCCTTTCAGATTTGGGAAATGTCCAAAATCCTTCCCAATGGGCCCCGCTCATACTTCTCCTCCTGATCCGAGAGCTGTCTGAGGGCCCTGGAGACATAATGGCCGTACTGATCCTTCATGGCCCAGCAAGGCTCCACATCGCTGCCGTGGCCTCACGCAAGCAGACTGTGTCTGACAGAGAGAGGAGATCCTGAAAGCCGACTGCTGTCTGCTTGTGGGGGACTCTTACCACAGGGAGGTTACAAGGCGTACCTACCCAAGGTAAAGTAAGTCCTACCTTTATTTTGCGAGAGGGGGAGAGGGACAGAGCTTTACAGATCTACCTGAAGTAGTGCATCAGTTTGCATTTAAACTAAATAACTTCATCAGCAAGCTTTCCTAAATATATATATGTACATTTTTAAAGGCTAAAATACTCATGAGAAATCTACAGATGGTTTTCAAATAGTAAAATATTTGTCAGATGTATTCTTTAAGAGTAACAGAAGTATAATAAAGACGCAGAGGTCTGTGCAATGATCAACTTTGTGTCACTCCTGAGTAATGGCACACTGACACCTCAGAAGTGTGCTAGATTTGGTGTTAAATTTATTCTTAAACCTGTTGAGTTATCTGCTATATGCTCTGCTGTGGGCTTGGCTATGCTTTCCCACCCATCTCCTCAGAACATTAATCACTTCTGTTTTCTTAAATGCTGAATATAGTGAGCGGAAAGCCTTGAAAATATGGCCCATGGAGCTGAGGTGGTCTGGGGATTGCAACAAAAGAAAAGGAACGTGGATTGAGACACAGATGCACAGACGCAAACCAGCGTTCCAGTTAAAGCAGGAGAGACAAAGCCCACCCACTTCAGGTGAATCCTGGTTACAGTCTGAAGAAATAGGGTTACATTTTGCATTCTTTACACCCCATCTCCCCGCACAACCCGGACTCCTGCAGGCAGACAGATCCGCGCACGGAGCCCATAGGGAAGAGGCACCTCGGGGCTGATGCCAGCAGTGCACGCAGCCTCTAAGTTCCCCACACAAACAATGGGCGAGTTGCACAACCGGTGCGTGCCGGAGCCTTCCATATTGTATGGAAAATCATCTCAAAGCATTTCGTTTGCGGCCACCGCAAAATCATTTCGGGGGTGGGGCTGAAAATCTCCTCACTGAGAGAAACTGATCTCTGGGTACCGGAGGAAAAAAAAAATTATAAAAATTAAAACAACAACTAAAAAAAAACACCCAAAACATAAAATAGAATAAATCTGCTTCGTGCCACCGAACGGCAAAGGGTGAGGTCATGCCTGTGCCGGGCCCCGGTTGGCGCAGCACCACAGTTCTCCACGACACAATTCCATCGCTCTCCCTCCGACCCGCGCTGCGCGGCTCGGGGGGGGGGCCCGAACAGGGGGCCCCCGCCCCCCCCCCCCCCCCCCCCCCCCCCCCCCCAAGGCGGCCGCAGCACCCGCGAACAAAAATCCCCACCCCCCCGCAGCGGGGCGGAAAAATGCGCCGAGGAAGATGCCCCCAATCACAAAATGTCTCCCGAACGGCCCTTCTGAGAGGGAAAAGAACAAATAAACAGCCCCCTCCACCCACCCCCCCTCGCCGCCCCCCATGACATCTAAATGAAGAGCGCAGAAATAAGGGCCTTTATATAACCGACGCCTTACGCCTATCTCGGTCACGGCATAATTTGTAAATAAAAGGTCACGATTTGATACCACGCACCCCAATGTGGTGTCAGCTCCCCCACACCCCGAGGCTGCCCTCCCCCGGACTTCGGGCCAAAGTCATCCGCCGGGAGCCCCCGCGGGCGCCTTTGTGAACTCGGAGCCGCATTGTGCGCGGGGGCTTGGGAGCACCGCCCGGGGACAGAGAAAACCCCACCGAACGGGCAGAGCCGAGCCCATCGAAACGCCGAGTTCGGGTACTCCCACACGGAACTCGGAGCGCTCAGCCCCAGCGTGCGGAATCGCGCGGAGCCGCCCGGAGCCACGGGCGATATTAAGGAGACACCGGCGGGCGGAACGCGCCGCTCCGTTTTGTTCCCCGCACAGGGAGAGCCCTCCGCAGCCCCGCGCAGCGCCGCAGCGCCCCACATTTCCACCCCAAAGCCCCGAACTCACCTCCGGAGACGGCAATCCCCGCGGAACGGCCGCCACGATGCGCCCCCGGCAGCCCCCTCCATGCTGCGAAGGGCCCACGGAACATCTTTAAAATGTTTCGCAAATGCAAAAAGTCAGACTTTTTTTTTTTCCTCCTCCCTCCCCCCTCCCGTTCCCCCCCCCCCGGCGCGGAGGAGGCGGCGGCTTCCCCCGCGGGGCCGGAGCGGGAGGGGGGGGAAGGGGGGGGCAGCGCGGGGCCGGAGCCACCGGGGGCTGCGGGGGGCTCCGAGGGCAGCGCTCCCCGCCGCTCCCCCCGCCCCCCTCTGCCGCCGCCGCCGCCTGGAAAAATGCAGTGTGCCATTTTCCAGCCGCCTTCCTCCAGCACAGGACCAAAGTGTAGCGCTGGTTTTCGGTGACACTGCAAAACTACGGCGCAGCCCCCCACCCCCAGCCTCCCTCCACGCCCGCCCCGCTCCCCCCTCCATGAGAGCAGCCGCCTCCTGAGAACGGAGCGATGAAGGCGGCCGGGGGAACCATCCCGAGGCGCGGCCGCCCCCGCCCCCCGCAGCCGCCGCCCCGCGCATCCCCTCGGCCCGCGCCCCCCGCAGCCCCGCAGCGCCCTCCCCGCAGCCCCCGGAGCCGCTCCCGCCCGGAGCCACAGCCGCGATCCTGGGGGGAGGGGGGGACGGGGAGGGGGGCGGCTGAATCCCACCAAACGCTCAATTTTACGGCTAGAAATACGTACCTTGCGAAAGGGCTAAATTAACGCTAAATTCAACAGATACGTCCGTTATGGCAGGAATAGTTTTTCCATAAATACGGGTTTAAAAACCCCTCCTCATACTGACTGACAGAATGCTACCATGCTGCCCACAAACAAAATGGCTGTGGCACCGAGTTTGGTGGTTCCTCCCACCGTGCCTCCCCCCGGCCTCCAGGAAGTGCTGAAAATCCAAAATAAAATCAGCACCGAAAGTGCCGTGCCGCGTCCCAACCCCGCCCGGCCCCGCGGGCACGGGGCGCCCGCACCCACGGAGCACTTTTCTCGAGGATTTTTATTGTTTTTCGGAGGGCATCAATCACTGGGGACGTACATCACGGCGTAATCCGAACTTCCTGCTTTACATATTTATAAGGGCTTTCACCTATCTTGGCCCGCTTTCAGATGAAGTGGGTTGGGAAATTGGATGCTGCGCGTCTACTTTGCGCGCTGAGTCAGGCGCTGCCGGAGTCTCGCTGCCAACACACGGCCACGGCCACACAGAATCTTACAGTCGGAGACTCGTGGAATCGGTAAGCTTGGAACGGACTGCAAGATCATCAAGTCCAGCTGTAACCCATCCCCACTGTGCCCGCTAAGCCACGTCCCCGAATGCCACATCTTCACGTTTCTTGAATACCTCCGGGGACAATGACTGCACCACTTCCCTGTTCCAATGCATCACCACTCTTTCAGAGGAGAAATTTTCACATGTGACCTGAGCTAACCAGAACCTTGCCCTTACAGCAGAGCTCAGCACGATGTGAAGTCACCCCATCCCATGTCGTGGTGGTGCCAGTGAGCACGTAGGCATGGACATGGCATGGGAGTGAGTGTGCCCAGAAAGGACCCAAAATTTGGGACTCTTGCATATAAATACCCATTTTGTTACATTTATGCTTTTGCATTTGTGGCTCACAGTAACCTGCAGATGTGGAAGTCATCTTGGATTTTCTCTTATTGTCACCATGTATAGTGCTACAACCTTTAACTGTCTTTGATATTCACCCTAAACATAAATAAATACATCGGAAAATTCAAAGTCAGGCTGGATCAGGCTCTGAGTACCCTGATCTAGCTGTAGATGTCTCGTCACTAGAGGTGTTCAAGGCCAGACTGGATGGGGCCCTGGGCAGCCTGGTCTAGTATTAAATGGGGAGGTGGGTAGCCCCGCATGTGGCAGGGGGAGATTCATGATCCTTGAGGTCCCTTCCAACCCTGGCCATTCTGTGATTCTGTGATTCTGTGTCCCTGTTTATTGCAGGAGAGTTGGACTAGATGGCCTTTCTTCCAACTCCAGCAATTCTACGATTCTCTAATAAGAACATCGGAGTATGCCCCCCTGAGCCAGCACCCTTCTGGGCCATAGCACAGCCCCTGTGCACTGCTCCCCGAACTCCATGGGGCCTGATTCATCCCCACGAGAGCCTTTCGATTGCCCTCAGTGGGAGTTGCAGCGCAGACGCTGCCAGACCTGCTGAGCCTGATCCTGCACTGATGTAAAGCCTGGAATTAGCCTTCCCATCCACTGCTGTTCTAAATCTTTTTCAGAGGCTCTGAACAAAAACAAAACAAAACCACCAGTGAAATTGGTGGATTTGTTCCTGAAGCACCTCATACTTCCAGGTCTTTAATTTAAAAATTTATATATCTTCAAAAGAACACAAAGCAAATTTTGTCGTAATTGTTGTTTGCACTATAATGATATCTAGCAGCCCTAATCCTGGCCGATGATTACAATAATATACCATCTTGAAATGTAGGGCAAAAAGATAATTCCTGCCCTGAGGAGCTCCAAAGTGTGAGACAAAAGGCAGCAGATGGCTCCGGGCAGATGAGGGAACAATGATGTTATCGATCAGGCAGACGTGCCGCACACCGTCAGCCCAACTCCTGTTCTGTGCACACATCACAGCGAAGAAAACAACGTGGAACTGAAAGAAGAAAAATAATTGTTCTTGTGGCCATTTAGAGAGGACTTCTCCAACAGCAAGGGCAGCATGGAAGAAAGCGTGAAGGCATTCCTACGAAAAAGCAGTGGATGAACTACAGAATTCCAACATAATGGTGTTATTTTGTTTACGATAGCACAACATGGATAAAGGGTGGAGTTAGCTATGTTAGCATTGAGAACAGAGGCACAAAGCCTAGATTCGATAGAAAGGAGAGGCAATGGAGTATCCTACATGTTTTGTGACATGAAAAAATGCACAAACCAGACCTGGAAGAAGTCAACGCACCCTAGAAATAAAGATTTACTGTACTTCGACTTAGACAGATGTGAAGAAATGTATCTGCTGAGATCAATTCATTAAAACAACCAACCAAACAAAAAAAAAACCCTCAACATTTTTTAATAGCAATAAAGGTGTTGTTAACCATGTGTTTGAGGGTTATAGCTTGCTCATCTGAACTTCCTTTCCTGTATGTAGTGACTGTGTGCATGGTGCTTCTCTGGGGAGTGCTTGTTGTGGGAACTGCTCTCCAAAGTGTCCCTCACACTTGGCACACAGCTGGCTGGGACCAGAACCACCACAAGCCCTGGAAAAGTTCCTTCTCCTGTCACCTGTTCTGGGAAAACTGCAGCCTTCTTGCAATGCTCCATATCTTAAATGGTCATCAGTCTCTGTCCTAAAACAAGTCTCACTGGCCCTGTGCCCTAAATGGAGCGGTGAGGGAAAGGCTGCAGCTCTGTTGGTAGAGGAGCTGCAGCAGGAGGAGCGCACTGTGGCTTAGACCACTGTGGCCATGGTCTACAGTTCATACTCCTCTATAAATTCTTTGTTATTTGGGTTTAGGTTTTTAAACCTGATAAAGTGTTCCAAGTGGAACAATACATTCTTATGCTTTAAGAATGGCTCTCATTTGATTCAATGTCAAAATTTCCCAGATTTCCTGCTACTGAGAGTAACTCCAAAGGGAACCATCTCTTTGTATCCATTCCACACTTTGTGTTGTCCAATGCTAGCTGTGAAGGTTCTCCTTGAGATCTTACTCAAAAGGGGCAAATGGGACATTTGTATAGGAGCAATAAACAAATGAGCTGTACTCTAACACAAAAAAGTGGCTAAAACGAATAGCGTTCAAATAACATTTTCTTATTCAACTTAGTAGAGCTACTGTTTACTTGGTCTGCTTGTTGTATAATAGCCTTTATTGCTCTTTATCTTTCATTTCCATTAATCTTTATCTTACCCGTAAAGATTTAACTCTGCTGCCATATTTCCAAGTAGGCCTCTGTCTCTACACTTGTAATAAACAAATTACTCTAATCTTCTGACAATCTTTCTCTTGATGTCTTTACAAAGTAAATGATCAATTCTGCTTGGTAAGTAAGTCATTAGGTAGGCAGCAGTAGCTGGAGGATTTCTGAGTGCTTTTACTACTGCTATGCAAATTACAATTTCTTTTCATAAAAATGGCATCGAATGTTTCTCACTTGAAAGATCACCAAATGCATAAATATTTTGCCTTGTAATTCAGTAGATAAGGTTCACATAGCTGCATAATTGCTCTTGAGGAGTTTAAGGAACTGATTTTCTGCAATTTGGAAAATTCATAAATTATAACATAAGAATGGATCACTGATGCCTGGCTGCATAAAAGAGGACATCAGATTTCCCTGCTTGATTCTTCTTTGACCCAGGCCAGATGTTTTCAAAACCATCCTATCTTGGCTGATAATATATAATGATAAATAAACCACCACAGTATTTGCTAAATTCTTACAGTGATTGCTTAACTCACTCAACATTTAAGGTACAGGCCTCGTACAACCTGAAACCACCCCTTTCCATCTCTCTTTGTCCAAATTCTGTTTTTGCATGAGTGCAGAAAACTCACACAGCAGCACGTTTCTCCTTGCTCTGGGAGTTACACGGTTGTAGTGCTGCTCAGAGTTGTCCCCAGTTTGTCAGCAGCCAGCATGCTTCATGAGTCATGCACACAAGAAGCAGATGTATGACGCTATCAGCAGGCACACTGTTTGCCACCTACTGAAGGAGGGGAACACCTCTTTGTGCTGGGGCCTCATTTTCAAATACTTTTTCATTAGACTAAATAGATCTAAATTACAGTATCATCACAGGTATACGTCGTTCACCTTTTTCGCATCAGAGTTCCTGGCAGAGCAGTTAGTTACAAAAATACATGGGAGTCTTCTGGAAACAAAACAAAACAGAACAAAAAACCCCACAGAAATAAATCTCCAAAGCATCTGTTGCTGGTAGTTGCCAGGCTGTCACAAAGAGCACACAGCTTCTTTTTTTTTTTTTTTTTCCTTTTGTTTGTGCCACAAAGATGATAAGGGGCCTGGAGTGTCTCCCCTATGAGGAAAGGATGAGTGACCTGGGTCTGTTCAGCCTTGAGAAAAGAAGACACAGAGTTGATCTCACTAATGTTAATAAATATCTTAAGTATGGGAGCCAAAGAGACAAGGCCAACCTCTTTTCAGCTATCTATGGGGACAGGACAAGGGGAAACAGCCATAAACTGGAGCACCAATATGCGAAGGAACTTCTTTACAGTAAGTGTGATGGAGCACTGGAACAGGCTGCCCAGGGAGGTTGTGGATTCTCCTTCTATGGAGATATTCAAGACATGCCTGGACTCCTGCTTGTGCAGCCTGCTTTGAAGGGGTTCGACTTGATGATCTCTGGAGGTCCCCTCCTACCCCTCCAACTCTGTGATTCTCTGTGATTCTGTGTTACGTCTTTGAATGGTGGTCTGAAATGATCTTCTCAGGTCCACTGTACAGAATGGCTAGCTCATAGCCTACCTCTGTTGATGCATTAACAATTTTCATCATTTAGAATGTATTGCTGGAGGAATCACATTGTTGCATTCTTTGAGAATTAAATCTATGTTCACATGGAAGGTCCTGTGTGATAGTATGCTTATGAAAAGATCACTGCTGCTGCACCACGTTAGTTCAGATATATTTCAAAAAGTTCCTGTCTTTTAGTTGTCTGCATTTAATTTGATGGGAAAACTTTGGGTGTGAGTTCAGAATCAAGTCAGAAAAAAAAAATGAATCCCACTGTAAAACCTTTCTTTTTTGATTTATCTCCTTTTCTGTAAAAAATTTGGCAACTGCTTGCCTGGGATTGTTCTGCATACTTTCCTTGTTATGTGCTGATATTTGGAAGAGTTACATCAGCCTTTGTGCTGCTATTCCAGGCTGAAGGTTATTCAGTGCTTTTGAATCCAGTAAGGTGCAAATGACCCATTCCTCATCCTTGTGTTGAAACTGAAGCTCAAGAAAAATTCACTGAGATTCTTATAAGCAGAAGTGATAGTTAAAACATCCTTTATTGACTTGCATGTGTTTCTTTCATGTCTACAGTGGTTCTCATGTGAGCACAACAGTTGCTTCTGTTGTTGAAGTACTTACAGTGTGTTGTGCCAAAATGAGGAAACATGCAAGTGATGCATCTGCTTTATTAAATGCATTCCGTCTCTTCTGGTAATTAAGGGTATCCCTTACAGATTTTATTAAGCCATTTTCATTACACTGTTGGAGACAATTTCCCCAGTGTAATTTTTTATACCTAGGAAATTTCAGCAGAAACACCATGGATTCAGAGGAGGTGAAAGGCAGCTTCAGTCCCTCTGTGTTCAGCTGACTTCCCTGTTGACTGCTCCATGTGCTCAGCAGATTTTATCTGTTCTTTCCTGAATTCACGTTTGTCATTTAGAATAAAGGGCCACTGTGGGAAATGTCTCAGAAGTGTTTGGAGTTACTCACAGCGTTCACTTTCACTGCTGCTGGAAACGAATGCATCATCTGTGCGACAAAGACAACACTGTCACAATTCAGTTTTCCTTTTTGAAATGTCCTGATGACAGTGACACACTGAATGGACAGTGACTTAGTCAGTAAAAGCTTCATTAACATGGGAAGAGTGTATGGAGGCAAATTAAAGAAAAACTACAGCTAGGGTAGTTCTGTCTGATGTGGCTGAAATGATGGCCTTTACAATCCCAGATTCAGCAAAACTATGAACTGCTTCTTTTCCTTGCTGTGCCTTTTTATGCATAACACTATTTCAGTTTGGGTACTTTTCACTGAGTAACTAGAACCACACAGCATAAACTCTGGTCAGGAAGCTCGAGGCATTTGTTGATCAAATCATCTGGAATTCCAGGGTGCAAACAAGAAAGGTTTCATTATTTTAAGGCATCAGAATCCAGTGGCTGATTTTTTCATAGTGTTATTTATGCTGTTGGAAGATAAAATATCTCATGTACATCTTCTGGCATTATCACATCATCATATTCTCAAATATGAAATGGCCTATTTGACATACTTGCTCTTTTGCTTTATTACTATTAGCTGTAACATTTCCAGCAACTCAGGAGCAACATAATATCTACAAGCTTTTGCTTTTCACCTCCTTATTAATTTTTTTTCACATAGATTTTCTTAAATCCTTTCTTGTATTCCTAATTTTTCTGAACAAACACTCTTTGCTTTTTCATATCCTTGCTGATGTCCCAGAGATTCTAACTTACAATACATATTTATTGGAAGCTTCCCTATTTCTGAATTTAATCAGTGTGTTTACTAATAGTTTTTATTCATGTTAGAAAAGGCTTTAAGGACTAAGGTCATCAAACATAACTACCTTGTTGAGTACAAATGCAATCAAGCAACAAGAGAAGGTATGTATTAGCAGACATATGGTGATGAGTGATGCTGCCTTTTCATTTAATGTCCTGTGTGTCTTGTGACCCAGCAGTCCCAGTTTTGCCTTCCCCATCCTCCCCACCCTTCTACATTTGCTACAACGATGACAGAGACTTTCATTCCTGCTCTGCTCATGTACAAGAAATGTGATTCTTGCTCTGCTTCTTCCACTCATATTGGCCTTAATGGTAGCAGCATCTCTTAGCAAGGGGCAAGAAATCTCTGTGTTCTGTCAAAAAACTGCTCCATAGTTTCCACAAATAAAAAAATATCAGACCAGAAAGAAAGATTATACAGTGTAGATCTTGTATGTGTATTGCCAGCTGGGTCATAACACCCATTTACAAAGTAAATTTCCAAGAAATGTTGCCAGAGCCCTTTTGATCCTAACAAAGACAGAGAATGTGCACAGCATCCAAAGCTGTTACACAGAGATCTCAATGTCGATGCTTCTCTGTGGTTTGTAGATGGCACACTTGCAAGTCATGAACTACACTTGTAACACTGGCCATTAAGCAGTACAGAAATGTGATTCATTCTCTGGTATAAGGCAGGAAAATCCTTTGGGTTTGTCTGACACTAAAAGGTCAAATTAAAAGAGGTATGTTGTCAGTCTTAAAATGGAAAAAAGGACAACCTATTAGCTTATAAACATATGCTTTATCTACTTAGCTATGTATTTCTTTCTCATGTCAAATATCCCTTTATTTTCAGAACTAACACAGAATTTCTTTTGTCATCATAGAACTGCAACATTTACTTTATGAATATCCACCAACTTTTCTCCTGATGTAGTTTTCCCTCAAATTATTTAGCTCCAAATTTATTATTTTTAGCAAACCAAATCATTTCAATCATTTGTAATGCAAGTTATTTGCAGCCATATTTGCTGTCTTATGCGTTTTGTTTGTTTGTTTGTTTGTTTGTTAGCCAGTTAGTTTGTTTTTAAAGGGAGCAAATAACAAGATACTGATTGTCCAGCAAAAGTATCTATTCTAGTATGTGTTCCTTAGGAAAATGAATACTTTGTATTAAAAACATTCCTATTTTTGTCATTCAAATATTAAACTCAATATAAAATTAAATAGATTCCCAGTTCAGCTGAATCTTTTATGGACGAGATCTGAGCATGCACTGAAGTACAAACCATTACAGTGAGGCTGGCTAATTTTCTTCTGGCTGGGCAAAACCTGCATAAAGTCCAGCTGCATCCTGTCTCTTCAGTAAGGAGAATGAAGCTGTGAGGGGTCTGGAACAGAAGTCTTATTAGAGACAGCTGAGAAAACTGGGATGGTTCAGTCTGGAGAAGAGGAAACTCATGGGAGGCCTCACTGCTCACTACAACTGCCTGAAAGAAAGATGTAGGGAGGTGGGTGTTGGTCTCTTCTCCTAGGTAACAGCAATAGGTAGTGGCCTCAAGTTGTGCCAAGGGAGATTCAGGTTGGATATTAAGAAAAAAAATATTCCCAGAAGGGGAGGTATTGGCACAGGCTGCCTGGAAAGGTGTTGGAGTCACCCGCAGTCTCTGGGACTGTTCAAGAAAAGTGTAGATGGATGTGGCACTGAGTGACATGGTCTAGGGTGGTGACAGGCTTGGGTTGATGGTTGGACTAGATGAGCTTAGTGGTCTTTCCAACCTCGATTCTATAATTCTGTGATACTGTGGGTAAGGGCCTAAGCCCTGGCCACCAATTTTCCCCAGCCTAGTGCTAGGCTGTGTTAGTGTTAGAATAACAACTGTCCTTCACTGCTCAGTGTACTCCTGCACTATCAGGTGCTCTGAAGTTTTCATTCCTTGTGCTTCTGTCTGTTCAAACCTTCTCTTCTGTACTTTGTGCCAGTGAATGCTTTCCTTTCTGACTTCTGGTCTTGTCACAGAATACATTCCTATCTTGCTCTTTGGACTAATTCATCCAGTGTTTTTTTCATCCCATCTCCACTTATGGTTAAGCTGCTGTCAGCTGGCCAGCGTGTTCAGGGCATGCGCAGAACACTGACTGCACTTTCAATCCTCAATCAGGTCAGATCCATATTTATGAAGAATCTTCCTGACCAAGCCAGTGGTACCCAGGCTTTTTGGCACCTGTTTCTCCACCTGTTATCCACCAGATGATGTGGGTGCCCCTTACTTCCCTACAGTGCCCAACATCCTTCTGTCTCCAGCCGGATACCCTGAGTGCTGTCAGTCTTTCTCAGGGCTGCTGCATGCCCTACATGCTTCTGTATAAGGCTCAGCCGCTTCTTTTCATCTCTTGCATGACTTTCTGTTTTATTTCTCCTGTTGTGACCTTCACTCCTCTCTTTCTCCCCGTTTCACAGTCACTGTCTACTGTTCTTTTCCCATATGAGTTTTCCCTCTCTTTCCATTTGCAACACTATGTTTCTAAATTTTATGCCTTTGGCACTGTTATTTCTTCTTCTTCTGCCTAGAAGATAAGGCTTAGAGGCTCTTAGAATTTTAAATTATTTGGCAGATCAGCATACTTGAAGTGTAGAATAATGTTATGCTCAGGGCTTACAGTTACAGGAGGATGGGGGAGTAGCAGTGTGCTTCTCTAGTCTGACTAAAAATTCTCATTTGCTCCTGTGTGCAGAGATCACAGCTCCCAAACAGCTATTGATGTCACCTAAATACATTTTGAACCAGACTTGGTCCATTCTCCTTCCTTATGCTATATGAGAGCAGGAGGAGAGAAAGCAAATGACTGCTGATTAGAATCACCCTCAAAATAAAGGCGGCTGAAGGAGACACAGAAGCCAGCATTGGCTGTCCCCGCTGCAGCGCCCCCAGGTGCTGCATGGCCGCCATCCCTAGGAGGCACAGCAGCGACACCGCAACCCTCATCCCACTCCTACGGAGCTCTGCCCTCCTTCCACCTTCAGTCTTCCTCTGAGAGCTGCTCAGAAAGAGCCAAATTTTAATGTCTTTAGTTTGGAAGTTCTGTGCATTATGTGCTGTAACTTTTCTCGGGGCTCACTCTTTCAAAAGAGATCCTCTGGGTGCTTACTCGTTTTTCACAGCTGCACCAAGCCTTGAAGGTAAATGAGTTCATCTAAGGAACAACGTTTGTCTTTGTGACTTCCTTGTTTAAAGGAAAGAAAAATGTGTTCATCTACTGGGTTGCAGGAGAAGCAGGCTGAGAATTCTCCCGTGTCTGTAGATATGCGAAAGTGTGTGAAGCAGTGTCGAGAATCCACCTGGAGATTTATTATCAGTGTGTGTATCTCATCAAGCTTTGGATTTAACCCAAAGGCCATGATGATTCTTTGTGAACCATAAGTAAGGCATTACATGTGCTTGAAGCTATTTGATGCCTAGCAGCTTTAATTATCCTGTTCTACATATTGCTGTAGAGTGTCAAGCACTGGCAAGCACTGACTTCAGATATTCAGATTCTTTTCAGTATCATTCCTATTAAAAAAAAAAAAAAGGTAATGAGAAGAGCATCTACTTTACTATAATTATATAATGTCTTAATCCAAAATACAATGAAATTGTGACTGATAAATGTCTTTTAACCTATAATATGGTGGTTTTTTGCCCTAATGCATGCTTGCTGAAATTACTGTTTCATGTATCCTTGATTGTTAATAAAAACATCCTAAACTTCCGGTCTTTTGTCAGCTAGCCACACAAAAAGACCACATGGCTCAAGAATTATCACTCGGGCTTTGTCCCACCTTTTGTCACATTTCTCATTTTTTCTCTGCTTAGGTTCTTGTCCATCCATGCACCACTGATTTTGTATTGGTTCAGTAGTTTGGTTTGACACTGATAATAACTACAGCTGCTGAAAGACAATTTGCAGGTCGGTGTTGAGGACAGCTTGCGAATGTCCTAGACTTGCTAGGTGGCTGGAGTGCTTAGCATGTGGTCTTACATCAGAAGGAACTGGCATGCCTTGTCCCAAAAAACTGACTTCTGATTCAAACAGTAAAGAAATTATATCTCAGACTTTTTAATTCCAGTCTTAATTAGTAAGCTACTCTCTTCTGAGTAAAATTCTGTACTCTTTTCTTGTACATGACGGCAACTACAGGCTTACTGAAGATGTGAAAAGCTCTGCAGCTCATCTCCTGTGCTACTATTGCCTGGTGCAATGGTGTGAACCACACAGTAACAGCTTTGAAAATTCCATTCTCCAGAGTTTTTTCCCTAATTCTTGCATGTAAGGATTGACTGTTGAGTTCTAACTGGACCAGAGCTTTCTCACCCCCTCATTCTGACTCTAATGTGGATCCTGATGTCCTTTCTCCTGTATTTAGCAGCACACAGCAGCATTATTTCAAATATGAGTGATAATAAAAACTTCCATATGAAAGCCTTGCAGCTGTGTGGAAGCAGATGATGATACCCAGGTGTGCACTACAGTTGTTTGATATGAAAACAGAATGTTAAAAAACCAGTGAAGTACCTGCTGAACATTTGTTGCGTGGGATATCTAGGAATAACCAAAACACTTCAGTACAGAGAGATAATTTATATGAGAGGCACTGGGAGAACAAGCAGGGAGTCTCTAGTGCCAGCTGTAAGCTAAGTTAAATGAATTCATGCAAGTTGACATGCAGAACTTTTTGTTTTGACATGAAGAAACTGCTGATGAATCTTTGCACAAATATCAGGTAGCTTCACCACCATTTATATGTCCACATAATCATTGTGAAGTATTAAAATGGACTATGAACAAAGATAATTCCTTTTTGCTTTGAAATACTTTACAAGACTGGTAATACTTTCATGCAAGAAAAGAGCTTCACAAGAGCTGTGAACTCACAGTTGAATTGAGCTCAGTTGCTTTTACACAAGACAGCTCTTCTATCAAGCTTTTTATCAGGCTTTAGTGTAGACCTTTATTTCAGATAGGCTTAAGGCACTTGTCAGAGCATAGTTAAAAATGCTTGTCCCAATGTAAAAAAGCTTCTTACCTGGGTTTATTTCATTTTACTTTAATTTAGTTTTCTGAGCCAAAAGTCATTCTTGACACATCTTTCTCATTACTTACTGGATATCATTTGGTCAATTGCTAGCTAATCTACTGACACTACATTTCCTCAGTTATCAAACAACACAGCAAATAGACTTGCGACACCACTGAACCTACATAAAATTAAATGGACTTTATTGCTGCAGTATTAACAGCTTAACATCTTTAAAGAAAGCAATTAGGAATGAAGTTTTGTAGCAAGAATTCTCCTGGGTCTAATAAGAAAATGCAAAAAAAAAAAAAAAAAAAAAAAGGTATTTTTAGAAAGTCTGTGAGTAAAGGATTTGTTTTCCCAAGTGAAGTACTACTTGTTGAAGGACAGGAGATCTTAAGAATATTCTACTTTATCAACTTTAAGAATGTATTATCAGCCTTAAAACCCATCCTAAAACTGTTAGCACTTCTTGGAAGGTATTAGATAAGATTTAATATGATAAAAAACATTATTATTTTTGGTGCAGTTCTACTATTGGAGCTCTCTAGTCTTGTGAATTTGCTTGTAAACTAATTTGTTTCTTCTTCCTTGTTCTTCAGAGTAATAATGCTCAGGAGTTCATTAGCACTTTTATTCTGTACAATTGCCTTGGAAGAGTTTAGGTTGAGTCCTTAGTGTAAGTATAATATTAGATTGTTGTAATGAATACATTTTACATTTATATAATTCATGAAATATTAACAATATTTAAGCTAAAAGTATTCCATGAACTGTGTATAACATTCTAATTCTTTCAAGCAGTTGTAGAGAGCAATCAGGTTTCCCCTGAGCCTTCTCGTCTCCAAGCTAAACAATCCCAGTTCAGCTGCTCCTCATAAGACTTGTCATCCAGACCCCCTTGGTTTTGCTGCCCTTCTTTGGACTGAACACAGAACTCAAGTTGCAGACTTACCATAGCTGAGCACACAGGGAAAATATAATATAAAATTATTTAAAGAACTCAAAAATAAAGAGGCAGTTTGTCAGCCTCTTTACAGTTATTCTGTCTAGAAGGAGACTGCTACTTGGACAGCATCTGACATCTATTTCAAACATCACCGTACATGTTGCTTGCTAAATGAGCACAGTATTTGGTGCTTCTGAATTTCAGAAATGTGTTATTTCAGCAAGATGTCTTTCCCATTCAGAATAATGCCACCTTGAGATCTCCTGCAGATTAAGTCATTGCCTTTAGTATTTCTGAGGCTTCTCTCCACACAACTAAACACTGTCTTTTCATTCCCTACCCTCATTTCCATTACAGTAGGGACCAGAGCTCTGTACAGCTCTCCCCTCAAAGTTTTCAGAGGACTTTGTAGTAGGTTTCACAGGGAAATTAGTTTTGTACATTCATTTTTGAACCTGCCAGCCAGTTTCAAACCTATTTGTCAGTCTGCTGTGGTATGCATAATTAATGTTGAACTTCAGTCAGAGTTTTGTGAGCTCCTACAGTGATATGTATGCATTCAATTGTATTCAACTCTTACTAATTTCAATAAGACAGAGACATCATTTTAATATCCATGCTGAAGAAAAATAATTGTGCAAAAAACAGTTCAGTAGTGAAGAACATCACTATCCTTTTGCTACTATCCTTTTGTTGCTCTCTGAATTTTTAAGAATTTTTATTACTGAAATTACTTTCTATCAAAATGCCATCAGTTTTAGGATTAGATTTTTTCTGGCCTTATCGCCACAGTAACAGTTCATTTGTCTGGTTGGGATCATACCATGAGCTATTCATGGGTTCACATACAATGAATGCTTTCTCACGTGCGTAGAATTGGAAAGTTCAGAGGCCTGGTTCCATCTGCTTTAAGAAGTAAAATGTGTTTTGTGGCAAACAAGCTTACTATTTCCACTAACTGTAAGTAACATAGAAGAAGAAACTAGAATTTGAAGCTTGGAGAGCAAGGTGTTTCCATAAATAGGTGGTTCTGTGTGGAAGGGAGCAGGAGAGCTTTCACTGTATCAGTGAAATATTTTCTTTGATGTGAAAGCCTAGCAAACATACAATTAGTGTGAACTGAAGAAAGCACAGGAATCTAGGCCACATGCAGATTGGTGAATGCTTTTCTTATTTATTTGGCATAGTCTTGCTATGCAAATATTGCTTCGTATCACAAGAACATAAGAACAGAAAAAAAGTGAAATGACACGTCAGGCTGCTGCTGCTGCTAATGACAGAAGGGAAGAGTACAGGAAACAGGTCAAGCATAGGGTGATCCTTGTGGTGGTATGTGTGCTCAGCTCTGACAGGTGGCAAGAAACAGATTTCCAGAGCTTGTGCTTGCATAGGGTTTGCAATGCTTATTAGTCACTGGAAATAAATGTGATGAACTTGTGCTGCATGTATAAAAGCCATTAATATTTTTCATTTCTGTAATATCTAATAATTTCCAGTTAGCCTTTATTGTAAATGGTTGATTGATCAAACATTTTGCCCCATTTCTTCAATTTCATAAATGACAAATAACAATTTTTAACTCCATCTGTCACTCATAATTCTATACCATTATTTTATCTGTTGGATAAGAAGGATACTGATCTACTAGAAAAAGTTTGTAATGCCTGTTTTTATCTTTGTCACCTTTTTTGAACTTCTGTTTGTTTAATAAGAGATAGGAGTGCCAAAAGTAAATGTAGTAGTCAAGGTGTGGCCATGCATACAGCAAGATGTTTTCTGCTGAATTTTAGTTTTTTTTGCTTGTTTTTTTTTTTTTTCCTGATTATTTTTATTTCCATTTTCCAACAGTTTTTTACATTATTTACCTAGTGCTAAGAGTTGGTTTTCCTTGGAGACCCACAATGATGTCCATGTCTTCCTTGTTTCAGGAGAGGAAGGAAGTGTTAATAGTGACTTCATATATATGTAATTGCATTTATTTTCCAATGAGCATAATTTTCCAACTAGAGAAGTGATGATGACTTTTCCCCACATACACCTTATTTATCCACCTGTCATTTGATACTACAGTACTTTCTACCACTATTCCCAGTAGAAAGGTCAGTCTTAGTGGCTTATAGATCCCCCTATATACCACATTTTTCTCATTAATTTCCCAGGTACTAGTATTTTAGAACTGTAAGCTCTACTATCACCACATTTTGAAGGAGGGACTTTGAATTTGGCAGCTGAAACTCTGATATAATGAAGTGAATTTGCTGTTTTTATGACAGCCATCAAATTTTGGCAAAATAAGCTCCGGAAAAAAAACAAACAATTCCCATCTGTTCAATAAAAACCAGTAGGTGTCTCTTACTTCTACCTATACACTGCCCAATTTGATTGCCTTCACCTCCACATTCTATTCTTCTACGGCTTATTAATTTTAGGAAAATCGTATCTATATGTAGAGTTCTTCATTTTCACACAGCTCCTACATACTACATATTAATTAGACAATCTACTGCTTCTTGTAGGTACTGCAGCCATCAGATCTTTAGAACAGCTGTTTCTATAGCTCTGCTTGCTAACAAAATGGTAGTTTATTCAGAGGGCTGAGAGCTCAGCAGAATTTCTAACATTTCTGTTAATGGTATTAAAAGCTACTGTAGTGCTAAAACTAAGATTGTGGATAATGTTTGAGACTCTCCTTGTTCAAGAACCAATGTGTGGAGGGCATGCAGGTGCAGTCTGACTGGAATGTATATCTGCTAGGCAGCTGTGTGTTAGAGAAGACAAAGAGAACTTGATTAGGAGGAGAAAAACAAAGTACAGTGACTAAGGACGAAGGAAAAATTTCTCTGAGAGCCTGGAATTAATCTGTAATTGTTGGAGTCACTATACACATTTGCTATCAGAAAACATGTGAAAACATTAAAAGGCATGTGACCTCTCTTGTGGTTCCTGTGGGTAGAAAACAGCAACAGGTCCATGGACAGCCATCTGTGTGGATAGTCTGAACACACTAGTGTTGTTCAGAATCTGTATAGGGTAAAACATTTGCACTGATTAAATGTCTAGAGGGAGGAGGCAGAGAGCAGAGTGTACATCTGTATCTCCATCCTTTTTACAAAATGTTTGGAGAGGTCTATTCATATCAAAGCAAAAGAAAAACAACACAGAAGGCCCAATTTTAGAGGAATGCTAAATTGTGAATTGAGGATTCTTCTTACAGAAAGAGCCATCCGTACAACCTTCATTTGGAGAACTTTGATAAAAGTAATGCACTGTGGGCCTTAACAGGGGGTCACTTAGTACGTTTCTTACAAGTTCCTTGCTTCCTTCAGTGCATGAAGCATCCTCAGGGACTGAAATTGTCTCTAATATTTCCAGCTCATTTGTTTTCAGAATATGCAAACTGAATGTACAGTGAATGAAGTAGAAAAACACCTCAGAAAATGAAAGGATTAAGGCAGCTGAATAACCTGCAAGTAGGACTCAATTTCTCACCTCCTGTACAATCCTGGTCCTGTTAACCCAAGAAAACTTGGAAAACTGGTGTAAGGTACAATTTGGAAATGTCACGATGTGTAGTGTGCGTTAACATTCCTATGTGCATGTGAAGACAGTGGGAATCCTGTTTGGAGCACACCAAGTGCGAACATCAGGAAAATTAAAGCTTTGCTAGCTCATGTTAAACCTCAAAACAGGTCAGCACTTCGGACTTTCGTCTTTTTATGCTCATGTATAAAATAACACCACAACCTCACCCGTCATCTGAAGCATCTTTGAAAACATGTCATTTCACAAGTACTCGTGGTGGTGACTCGCACTGTAAAGAGGAAAAAGTCATGAGGAATTAATAATCCATTTCCAAAGTCATGTAATATACATACAACATTATATGAACATGTATCAACACAGAATGAAACTATTTGTAGCTGCTGGTTGAGGGTTTCCCTTCTTGTTAATTTTCAGGTACTTATTACATTAGTTCAGGTACTTATTATATATTAGTTTTTCTATGGGACCTGAAGATGTGTAAAGCACAGATAATTAGCAGGAATTAACATTTAGCAAGCACATTTATTTATGGTACTTCCTAACCCACAAAGACTTGGTCATACAACGATGCACATTTACATACAGTTTATATGCAAGCTCATTGCTTACACAATCGTCCAGTCTAGCAGTCTGCTAACGATTCTGCTCCTCGCTGTGAAGTACAGACACTCCATCCACGTGTTTTCACAAGTGGTTCAGTGCCAGTACCTTTCTAAAAGTGATCGAATTCATCTGGTTTCATGGGTTATGCCTTAGAAAATATGATATAAGGAACATCCGCAGCTGCAGATGTTTGTATGTCTGTATTTTTAGAGCATTAACCCCTAGCATTTGCTCTCGCTTTCCCCAGTCTGCTGTGCAAGTGTTACTCCAGTTTGTTACGGACCTCATGGCAGGGACGGGCTTTCTGCTTGCTTTCGCAGGGATGATTTCTGCTCAGTGGAGCAGAACGTTATGTGTACCCCAAGGAGCACTCGTTAAATTTTGCTTCAGCTAAAATGCACTCTTCTGTTGTATCTCAAGCTTCTTGGATCTCGAGTTTATACTTGATCTAAGCAGGTCGTAACGGGAGAATATTCCGTTACAGAAGTTATGCTTAGCACTCTCCCCGTCCTCTGCGCTTTAAAAGAGGATTCTCCCCGGGGCCGACACTTCAGGTCAGGCGTAGCGCAAGGACCTCGACTCGCTGTTTCCCCTCAGGACCCGCCAGGCGGCGGCCGTTCCGCTCGCTCCCGCCCGAGCCGTTTGAGCGCCGCAGCGGCGGGGAGGTGCGCGCTCACCTCAGGGAGGAGCTGAGGGCTGCTCCCGCGGCAGCCGCAACACCTGCGCTCAGCCCCTGCGCCCCGCCAGGTGTCACGCAAAGCGCCGGGCCGCCCCTCCCGGCTTCCCTGCGCCGTGACGGATTGACCCGAGGGGCCACCGAAACACTCAGCATCCCAGCGTGGTACTGGTATGGGTTGGCTGGCTTAGCAGCGGAGATTAGTATTCAAGAGCCAGTGTGTTAGTTTAGCAAAAGGAATCCGCGAGTGAGTGATGGTTCCACACCTTTCCATTTCAGCTTTAATGGGTGTGTAGTCCTGTTTTCCTCAGTAATTTTGCACTGAGGTCTCAATAGAATACTCTCACCTTTTGTCTCAAAGATTTTGCCTCACAAGAAGCACTAGAATCATAATAGCACGCTTCTATCTTTTGCCTCAGTAAGTGCGAGGACATCATCTTCGTTCCACAAATATTGTTTTAAAAGTTGCTCACGACGGCCCAATAAGCAATGGAAGCTTTCCAAACTGGGGAGATGCAGCTGGAAGCTGGGCAGGGCTCACAGTGATGAAGCTGATGATGGAAAATGGGGAAGAAGCGTGTGGGCACTCGACCACTCTAGGTACCACTGAGCTTGCCCAAAGGGACATTGGCGGATATTAATGAGTCCTTGAAGAAGTGTGAATATGTATGCCTATGTACTGCATATGGATGTCTTAACTGTTTAAATGTAGAACCTGAACTGTCCACCAGTGTGCCTGCTTGTCAAGTCACCAGGTACATATCGTGAGGAACAAGGGAATGCCCCTTTCTAACACCACACTGGGGTCAGACTTTTCTTCCCAGATTTCGGATGACGGTACAACGTAGGGACCTCCCTCAGACCTGAAGCGGTCCTTGAAGCACACAGGCTGGTGAGGTTGGACAGGGACATTTTTTGCTCCCCCAGGAATATGACTGAGTACATTCGGTGTGCTGCATGGAACGTGCTCTGTGGCAGCTAGGAGAACTGCTGGAAGTGCCCACAGTCAGAAATACAGAAATATCAGAGGCCCTGAGAAATGAGGGAAGTGTCAGGACTGCCTGTACTGATGCGTGGCTGAAGTGCTACCAAAACAACCGAGCAACACACGGCGACAAACAAAACAAATATCTGTCAGAATAGCCGAAGAAGGATTCTTTTCACAGTGCTGTGGTCATCACAATAAAAAATACATTTAGACTAGATTAAAAAAAAGATAGCTCAGGCAGGCTCTGAGAAGTTAGGTAATTATTTACTTACTTTTACCATTATCTTGATTTACTTAAAACTTTTAAGTACTTATTACTCAGATTCATTTATTTTTAAAGTAATATAAACTTGCAATCTGCTGAGAAACAGTAACCCAAAAGGAAAGCCTTGGAATACTTTTCCTGTGTTTCCCATGGTGCTCAGAAGCAGCTTGGAGTTGTCCAACCCAACCAGAAAAGCCTGAAAGCTTTTACAGTTTTACCACTTCAGGAAATGGGATTCTCTTGCAACACTGTGCTTCTGATTATTCTGGAGCTGCGTATGGGCTTCTGGGTTTTGATTTTATTATGGAGGTTTCTAACCTGAAATGTAGTAAGTGCTTTTTAATATTGTCATCGCAATACTTTTTATTTAGGAAGATTTTGATTTAAAATTAGTCTGAACCTCAGTACACAATATTCTGTATTCTCTGCTTTGTTTATATATATATATATATATAATCTTGTATGTACAAATTATGCAGATGCACACTCACTACAATAGCAAAAATGCCTACTCTTACAAGTAAACACTACCATTTCCTGCTTACTTATTTTCTTCATAGTTTTGTGTTGTTTGAAATCCATATCAGTACCATATTGCTCATAATGATTAGATCTCTTTAACAGTGTAACAGCTGGATTTAACTTCTCAGCAGTGTTTTCGGTACAATTTTTGGTTGGGGCTTGCAAGGAGGTGGAGATGTGTGTCAGAATGAGTTCTATCTGTACCAGCTTTGTGCTCTCCCTCAGTTGCATGCTGCCAGCTATTACCGAAGACTCAGCATAGGATGCCTTCCTGTGATCACAGAGCATGTGATCACATCCCATATGGCACTTACAATGGCATTCTGGTGAATTCCCAGAGCTCTATTAATTAGAGCTCACTCTTCTGCATAGGTTGGCCTAATCTCTTCAGTTCCAGTTCTGATCTAAATTTTTATCTCATTTTTTTTGACATATATCTTCCCCCCCCCCCCCCCATTTTTTGAACACGTAAATTGTATATAAGAAGCAGTATTAATGGCAATAACCTATAGCTTTCTATGGCTTTCTTTATTCAAGTAAGAAACTGCACAGTGAGGGCTTTCTGTCTGAGCATTATGAAAACACAGGAAGTTATGGTGCCTGTCTTCCTCATACCAGAAGTGACCCAGAAGGGGAAGGGATATACTGGCTGGTTCTGCGTTGTTTAGGGAAGCCTAAAGCAAGAGGAAAATGTGCTGAGCGTTATTAAGAAAAATGAGCTTGAAAGAATCAGTTTATTCATTTGTAAGCAATATATCCATTAGCACAAAACCCATTTGCAGCATCTAAGGACTTTTTATATTGATCTGACGTACTGATATTAACTGGTTCTGTTCTTCAAGTCTAATGTTTTTTTTTTTTTTTTTATTGCTTTTCCTTACCAGAAACAGGCAATATCACATTGACACTTCTCGAGAATGAGAGAGAATTTCCATCATTAGCTGCCCCAGGTGCCTGGGGAGATGAATGTTTTAGTTTTCTGTAGCCCTCAGCCTGTCTGAAAAAATATTCAAACCTTTCCATGGCGGTAAGAAAACCAAATCAAAGCAAAGAGGTTTGTCCATGACCCGACAGACAAAGCAAGCAATTCAGTCTGATGGCACTGATTAGAAATAGTTTTGCTGCATTTGTCTGTGAGGCTGCAGTAAGCATTTAAGTCAGTTGCAGCACTTACCCTTACACACCCACGGTACACCTTGATGATGGCAGGAAACAGCCGCTGCTGCTGCAGGAAACGGGATTGTAATTGTGGCCTTCCTTCCTTGGTTCTCCTTCCTTTTTTACACAATATTCATTAACTACGGTGGTGTGTTTGTTTGGTGTGTGTTTGTTTATTTTGTTCTTAAACATCTGCTTTACACAGATCTTAATAGCACAAAACAAAAATGTTACTGGCTTTATCAGCCTGCTTTACCATAGCACTTTTGGCTTCTGGTACTCTAATAGAAGCTGCTTACACATGCTACAAATATTAAGAAAATTATTGCCCTGATTGTGTTCTTAGCTTTCATCAGATCTTTGTTTTCTCACAAATAATACTACTAAGTTTTAATCCTTCTAATCTTTATTTTTTTTCCCCCAGAAACATATTTCTGTCTTCCTAAATGTAACAGACGCAATAACAGGAGACAATTTCTTTGTACACTTACAGTGGTGAGCTTTATCTTGTGCTTGCTAAATGGCTTCTTGCCTTCAACACAGATTCTAAAATGAGCCTTTTGATGGTGCTAGTTGACTTCTTGTGATATATGGCTAATTTATGATCAGCTCAGGTATTTCTTCAATTTGGTAAGTAGGTAGTTACCTCCTGCAAGCTTTGACTATATTTATACACATGTATTACATAAGAAGTAGATTTATGTCACATGAGCTCTGAAAAACATGGATGGTTTCAAAGAGAACTGAGAGCTAGTGGAAGAATTCAGACAGGACAGCGTCATGGCAAGGGCACACTAACAAATCAAGAGTTTTCAAAGAGTTTCTTTCTATAGCATTTCATAAAGACAGTAGGAAGGCCTCATGTTTGTCAAAACAGGGAAACAAGAAGGGTTTCTTTAGGTACATTGGTCACAAGAGACAAGCAAAGGGATACCCCCTCTGATAAATGAAAAGGGAAAACTGGCCTCCTAGGATGTGGAGAAGGCTGAAGCACTTCATGAGTTCTTTGCTCAGTTTTCACTGCCAGTCACACACTGGCACTGCCAGATGGATTTGAAGGGCGGACTGTTCAGTGTTAAAGAACTGCGTGGATGGCTGTAGAGTGAGGGTTGTTGTTAATAGGTCTACAACCAGGTAGAAGTTGGTCACAAGCGCTGTCCCCAAGAGGTCCACCTTGGGACAAGTTCTCTTCAACATCTTCATCTTAAACTGGGATTGAGCGTGCTCTGAGTAAGTTTGCTGCTGACACTAAGCTGAGTGGTGCAGTCAGTACAGAAGGAAGGGATGCCATCCAGAGGGCCCTGAACAGATTTGAAAAATGGGCCCATGAGAACCTAATGAGGTTTAAATAAGACCGAGTACAGGGTGCTGCACTTAGGTTGGGGCAATTCTAGACATGAATACAGACTGGGAGATGGACTCCTCGAGAAAAGCCACACCAGGAAGTACTTGAAAGTCCCAATAGACAGAAAGCTTGACATGGAACTAACTGACCATCAAGGTCCCTTCCAACCCAAACCATTCTATGATTCTGTGATATTGAGTTGAGATGAGGCATTGGAAATAAATGAAAAAAGAAGAAATCTAGAGGTGCTGAAAAGAGGAAACAGCAAGATTCCAAAAAAGTAGATTTCTGGTTTTTTTTTTGTTTGTTGGTTTTTTGTTTGTTTCCCCTTTTTTCTTTTTCTCTAAGAATAACGTGAAGGAAAACTGTAAAACTTTGCTGAGATTAGGTACCTGAGTATCCAGAAAGACTTTTTTGGAAAGTAAAGAGATGCTGACATTTTTTGAAAGCAAGATTGCTCTTGTTCACAAGTTTTCTTAAAGCTGATAACGCCTTGAAATGACATAATTTGAGAGCAGGACAGAGGGGTAATATTACAAGAACAATTAATGATGCTGAGCTTGATTTATTAGTCATTAGGATAGACACAATAACTGAAGATGTGTCAGCTGATGAAATTGCACAGAGAAAGTACATTATGTAAGATGAGCAAAAGGCTATGGACACTGCCCTGGGGAATAATGAGAGTGGGAAAACAGTAAAAAGACTAATGAAAACTAAAAGAACAGTCTTGAAATGAGCTGGAACAAGAAAAGTCATCTTCAAGCCTAGCAGGTATAAACTGCCAGGAAGGCAAGAAAGGTCAATGGCATCAAAAATAGGAAGTAGGCAAGAAGAAAACATAGGAGAACAGTGGAAATACGTGCCAGGGCACAGCAAGGGTAGACTAATCCACAAGGGAAGGCCATCCAGAAGATAACGACGGCAGAAAGACCATCGAGGGCAGTGCCTTCACAGAGGAACATAACCCAACAGTGGGTGAGCAAGGCGAGCAGTCAACCAGGTAATGGTTATCAGGATCACTGAACAGGTCACAAGACAAGTCTAAAACGATGAGAAAGGATCTGAGGTGGAGTCAAGCTCTTGGTCAGAATCAGGGCTGGTAGAGCAATCAGCTTCAGCCAGCAGTCCAGTGTTTGTCAGACAAACCTGTAATGGCAAAGCAAGTCCAAAGTCAAGGCCTGAAACCAAGTCAGCAGGTTAGGATCAGTGACAATGGTGGCAGTTGAAGGGATGCCTGCAACATAGCTCAGGCAAGGGCCTGAAAGCTTTCACAGCTCCCAAAACAAGGAAGAGAACTTCTCAAAAGAGGCCTAGAGCTTGTTCTCACACAGCTCTTGATGCAGCCTTCTGCCCGTGTTACAGCTCATAAAAGAGCTGTGTGGTTCATACTATTTAATGACTTACAGTGGACTCCAGTTAAAGAGAATTTTGTGAGTGCTTTCATTGGGGTCATTCCCAATCCTACATCTGACCATAACTCCTTTTTGCTATTTGCAACATTTCAGATGGGAAAACAGGATAATGTGATCCAGAGACTGGAATAAGAATCAGTTGCATTGTGATACAAATGAAAAGATAATCTCTGTTTTGCGGGGGTAAACATATAACATATTTGAAAGGCAGCACTGGAAAAGGAGATAATTTTTTTTCATGATTTATACACTTTTAATTTTGGTGTTAAGGTGCCATAGAAAAATCATTTTTGTTGGTGAAACGACCAATGTAGTATGAAGGAAAACAAGTATTCAAATATCCAAAATAGAATTGCATCCCTTGAGACCAGACCGAATTGCTGTTCTGTGAAGTGGATATAAAGAAGATCAAATAACGCAAATTGTACATACAGTGCAGCACTCACTTTTTCCTTATTTTCAGTCAGACTAAATGCCATTCTCAGACTGTTTAGGTGCTATTTGGAATGGCAATACAAAACAGAGCATTCACAAATGTGTGTGTGTGTATGTAAGAAGCAATTCAGAGCAGTACTGTGGATTGTTATGAATGATAGCAGGCTAAACTATTGCTTCTTCCGATTTGTGACTTTGCTCTCGTTTGCACCAACCAGCAAAAACATACCTGTTGCCAACTCCAGTAGCCCACAGGAAGTGAGGGTGCTGCAGCTCCAAGTCCACGGGTCCAACTAATAGTGAGCCTAAGTGCACATTCCCTGCAAGTGTGTACATGCAGAGAACATGCACACACCGCATGCATAAACACACACAAAGCATCACCAAAAACAGCACCCATAGAAATACAAACAGAACCAACGGCCTCATCCTACTTCCACTTTCTGGCTGAGCAGAATTTAGTGGGAAATAGGGACAGGAGCGCAGCATTCATCCTGCAGTGACTGAACTCAGACAGTTGGTCTATCCAGCCGCTGGCCCTTGCATCTCTACTCTCCTCCATCACTACCACATGAGCATGTGCCGATCTGGCTGTTGGTGCAGACTCAACCGCTTGAAGACACCAACATAAATACAATCCTGCTAATCAGTGGCCTTACACAACCAGGGCTGCCCAGTAATTGGCTCCCACCTCCAGCTGACTCTCTAGGGGAGAGGCACTTCAGCCACCCACATTTCAGGGAACCTGGGCTGCTTCTGCCCTTGGACTGAAAACAGTGAAAACAACTTTTAAAACAGAGCCCGTTCATTAGCTTTTCTTTTCTTAAAAACAATGCATTATTCTTCTCATTTGCTGTGTGTCGTGAAACAATATTAACCAAACAGTCCATCTGGTAGAACAGTCCCAAATTACAGAAATTCTTTAACACACATGCCGTGGCTTCACATCAGTTGTCATTCCATGTGATAAGCAGATAAGCACTGTGCTGCACCCTGGCCTTTGTGCCCTTGGTACATCTAACTTCTTTTACCCAAGATCAGCTTTACCTAAACTCCTCTCAGATTCGATCTGAAGAACATGCTTTATACTACTACAATTTTTATTATCTCTTGCCCAATCAGACAGTTCTCTTTTTTCTTTTTTGTTCTAAATGAGATCTACAAGATAAAGAGACAGCATGCAAGTATTTTAAGGTACTTTTATTTAATAAATAACTTCAGTAATAGCACTGTAAAAAGTGAACATCTGTTAAAATAAAAAGGCACTTAAAACAAGGATATGACTATAATGCAGTTTGAATGGTCAAAGGCAAATATACATGGCACATGGCAAAAATGTGTGACTTGTCACATGACGAACTATGCAATCTTAGCTACAGGGCAAAGGCAAATTTACAGCTAAGACTGCCCAAAAAGAAAAAAAAAAAATGCTTGGGTTGATACAAAAATATTACAAAGAATCGCAACCAAATACGTTAAGAAGATTAGGAGTGTGACAAAGCACCAGACTAAAGAAACATTACACAAGAAAGACACAGTGTGATGTAAGGCCCTTATGTGTTTTGAGGATGTCTTGGTAAAGCACTTCATGATACTGCCCAAACAGGGCTTGAATTTACAAAGAAAAATGAAGCAAGTTACCAGTCAGCAACTTTCTCAGTAATGGCACGTGTTTTAAAGCTATTTTTTTTCCTTCTTAGAATTCGTTCCAAACCCTTTCATCTTAACCATACCCTGGCAATAAGCAATTATAAAAATTAAAAATAAGCATGCTCACACTTTTTCCACCTTTTACGCTGCTCATTTCCAACTCATTCAACTTACCATCTACTTAATCATATGTCTAGCAAGCTGAAGCCCAGTAATACACCAGCTCCATGCTACATGAGTTTCAATATATCTGCAAACTCAAGCCCTGATTTCCCTGTAAAGCTACAAATTGTAATGCTAAATGGCTAGGCAGAGCCCTCATGCTGATTGCTTTAACCAGCTCCCTCCCAGTCTTGTCAAAGCACAAGCACACCCTGTAGAAGATCTAGATTCACAGCACGGGAGTGGAAAAGGTCAAAAAGGCACCATGTGACCTTAGCTGACTAGGCTACACAGTCTCAAGTTTTTGTTTTTTTGTCAGACCCCTGGCACTGATTTTTATTTGCAAAAGAAATTAAAAATAAACATAAAAAAATTACATATGGTACATTCTCAAAACCTGAACAGGAAAACAAACCTATATGTAATGAATTAGTAAAATCACTGCAGTTTGCCCTAACTCTAACTTACTGTGACTACAAAAACTGCTATGCTGCATACAGTGTTGTGAAGTTATACAAGCAGTGTTCATTTTCCCTCATATTTAGGATTGACCACAGTTGTCACTGCACTCTTGTAAATAGGATTTTCACCCTAGAAAAAGAAAAATATTTGCATTAACATTCAGAGATGTGAAAAAAGCAGTGTTTTTAACAAGAATGAACATTAGTTTAAGAAATTACTCATTAATGTTTTGTTTGTACACAAACAGTTTAAGTAAAGCTAGTTTTCCCTCTAGCAACTTAAAGGCATGCTCAGCTACCAAAGCAAAGCGTTAGGCAGATCCTACTCAGTTTATGTCACAGATTTCTTTTAAAGCTGCTGAACCTCATACTATCTCATACTATCTCAGGCTGAGCAGTCAGCTCAAGTCTGGAGCCCAATATGGTTTTTAAAGAACAGAACTGCAAACAATATCATTTGAAACTATGACTGTTCAATGACCACATTCTGCTATAATTAACATTTAAATAGCTTATTTCATATTATAATTGAATTCCTGAAACATAAAGGCCTGTACCATCTTAACAGTACATATTCAATAATCAGTGTTGAACATCAGCACTTGTAATTCTTCTATTCCCGTAGGTTCCCTCCTCCTGGTATGTACAAAATGCAGTTAAATCTGTAAGATTGCTGTAGTGATGCAAACGTGTTTTATCTTAGTAAACCTTACTCCATTTATGGCACATCCTTGCACACCTAGAATGAATAGCTTAAACTCTAAATGAAGAGATGAATCTCATTACAGGGAAGGGCTATTGCAAGAATTCTGCCAGCACAGCTTATTTTTCCTGTTCTGTGCTCTTATCACAGCTGAGCTTCAAGCTAAACAAATGTTGTTTACCAACATCAAACTCTTCTGTGTATGTACAAATAATTGCTGAGGAAGTTCAGTACAGAGCAGATGTCAGCCTAAGTACAGCTCTGGCCACAACCATATCTGGTCTTAATCAGCAGAAGGAGAAAGAATATCTCTCCCTTTGAAATTCCTCTCAACTAAGATGTCTTATTACACCATAATTCAATTCGACTCTATTCAGTTACATAGCATTTAAAATATCTCAGGTTAATATTTTTTTTCCTACAGTCAATCAAAGGAAATCCTGCTCCTACCCCCTGCCCCCTACTTCTGGATATAATTTTTTTTTCTTTAATCTTTGATAGTCTGTTTTTTGGTGTGGAACAAACTGTGTCTGGTGGAGACTTATTGCTTTAATAAAGCAGATTTTCAAGTAGAGTTTTATTGTTCTACACACAGCACATGAGATCAGATGGCACAGAGGAGGTGTTCTGTAAAGTGTCAAAATCAAATGGTTAATATTTATACATAAAATGGCTTGCATCATGCCACGAGGTGCTGCTCTGAATGATCTTTTCATTTGTAAGGAACCTGAAGCCCCTATAAATGTGTGTGATTTACAGAGATTAGGCATGTCTGTTTTTTTTTTTTTTTTTTAGGGTTATAAAGCTGAAACATCAACTACAAATGCCACAGGATGTGCCACAAAGTGACGAGGTAAGGAAAAAACTACTTGGGCTGAAACTTCTATAACTGTTCCTGGGAAATTCTGTTACCTTCTGTGTGCAAGACCTAGTAAAGGACAAGCTGACTGGTGCACCCAAACAACGGTGGCTGCTCTAGGGCAAGGCCATTTAGATGGGGTTCTGCCTTCGTCACAGTTCTTCTCTGACAAAAAGAGTATTTCTCCTTAAAGTAGCCTTTTCTCCATGCAAGGAACAGAAAGGCACATCCAGTATTGCCCAGGCTGATTTGCCAAGCCTAATCTCTCAGCTCCAAAAACTGGACTGCTACACAGTATCTTTTTCCTTAAGTCAGTATTTTCTGCTAATTCCTCAAGAGTCAGCATCATCTGGTTTGAGGTGAAGCTGCAACTAGCTGTCCAGTGTAGGCTAAACTCAGTAATGGCAGAAGACTCTTACATGAGATCCCAGACAAAGCTCTCTTGGTTAAAAACCTATCATCTACCAGTACAGAAAGAGATGGGGGGGTGGAGCGAAAGTATTTATCATGGAAATAGTGCTAACTATTAATATATATAATAGAGCTAACTCTCAGCCAGATAAATTACCAAGGCAAAATTTCTTGCACACCCCCTGCAGAATATTTTTATTCTAAGACTCTGCAGTAGTAACATGTAGACAAAACTGGAGGGCAGAAAAGAATCCAACTGCAAGGGATGAGAGCTTTCATCATCATGTTTAAATGCTTGGCAACGTTACGTTGACTGGTTTCTAAATAAGTTCAGACTTCTCCCCCCCGAAACAGTAAAACGTATAATGCAGAGAAAATCGGTAAGCTTAATAGGCTGTATCATATGCAGACTAGAAAATACATACAGAGCTTTTCAATAGTAAGGCATGGTATAACATTTGTTACACCATGCTTTCAACCTTCAACACTGACATACAGTGAGGTGTAAGTTCGCATTTTTTATTTACAAAAGAGAGATAACTTCAGTCAGTTGTCAGTCCAAAGTTTAGCAGTAAAACTTGGAAATGTGCAGGGTGGAGTTGGTATAATTAATTTGAATTTGGAATCAGTTCAAAATGCAGTTTTCAAGATGCAACTATAAGTCTAATGCTTTTTCAAGAGAAGTAATGATATGAACTGTAAGTGCTCTTTCTTTAGCACAAGGCTGATTTTACAAAGAAAGTGAAATGCTGTACTGTCTTCCTGCGTACTTGCATTTATGTCTGCAAGAACTCTCAGAAATGCACAGTGAAATTTAGGTCACAGAATAAAGCACTTAACAAGGTGTCTCCCAATCAGCTGAAGTGTCTCAGGACCCATTACAAATAATGGAAATTCAGTCAAAACTGTTCAGCTCAACCTTACACTTCATCAGCTGAGCAGCTTATGTGGCTCTACTGCCTTTTATTGGAACAGAGGTACCCAAACACCTCCATGAAGCAGGCACTGACAGCACTGGCCTTGCCAGCTGTACTGGCACTGCATCTCAGCAGGTCGAGCTAGAGCTCTTCATTGGAACTGTCAGAACTGAGATGGAAGTAGCAAATGAACACCCACTAGTCCAACACAACCTTTACCCCACCTGGGCCCTCTTGCAGCTGGGACACAGAACAAACTTTCAGAGGTTAGCAGCATTCTGCACTTTTAACTGGTGACTACAATATGGTACTACACCAAACTTGCTTAGATAAAAGCTACTGCTCTTTAGGTAAACCCATTTCCTTTATGCCAATGCAGAAAAGGCATTGATTTAAGCATGCAACATTAGGAAAAACGCTTCCGTCATAAGCCCTTTCACAAATGAAAACATCATGCACACTTATGCAACAACAAGATGGAACAGTAAAAACCAACAAACAATAACTATATACAAAATAGGGTGAAGTACGTTGGAATAAAGATAAAGATATTTATAAAAGTACCTTTATCAGAGAATAAGTGCCATGTTCTTATAACAGTACACATTTTTAACTAGACTGGGCTGTTCAGAGGTAAACAGTTTAGCCTGAAGTTGAATGAAGATGAGCTTACAACATAGGATTCTTCTCCATGGATTTACTGTTTCAACAGTCACCTGGAGTACCTACCTTACTAATGGGTTAAAGTCCTAAGCCACTCTAAGGAACTGCTGCCCAGAATACTTAAACTCACCCAAATACAGTGCTCAAGAGCTAGTACTTAGTATTTTCAGCTCTCATAAATATTTTTATTTTAGTCCCCGTTTTGCTGTAATTCATAATGATGTTCTACAATATGACTGTTGTTCATTATTTTACAGTAACATAAGACAGGCATCTGTCAATCTGTAAATACAGCAATTGAATCAGAAGGTAAAGCAAGGGCCATGCTTGAGGGGCAATGCAGACAGCAAAGGGCATCACCCCATGACTAGTGGAAGAAAACTACTAGCATACAATTAAAAAATACTCTTAATGGCAATTTTAGACCCTCAGAAAATCTCTGGGAATCTACTGGGAAAAGGAGGATTTTCTCCTTTCTCTTCCTAAGGCCAACCTATTGCGCCAATGCTTTCCTGGTGCTTGATAAAACAGAAAATGTCAGCCTCTGTATCTCCGAAGTTCAGCTACTTCTATGAATATGAGCAAGGATTAAATTATACTTGAAGACCCACACTCTGTCACGTTCCTTTTAATCTTCACAGTGAGTGAAACAAAAAGGCGGAATTCAATCTTTCCATGAACAGAGGAGGGAGGGGAAAGCTTTTAGCAATAAGTAAATTTTGAGGAGAAATGGCAGCACTGAGGATATCATATCCTGGGAGAGTCACAGAGCAGAGAATGAGACCAAAGAATGGAAGTTACATACCACATGGTTCGTTACATGCTTGTTCTGCACACAACACAAAATACAGAACTCAGTGAACAGCACAAAAGATGCTAATGGAGACTCAAACAGATGGATTGCATGAAATGTTAGAAAGGAGCAACAACTCAATTTCCTCTCCAAAAAAGCACAGAGAAGGAAAAATGGAAAGAAGGTGAACGTGGTTGGTGTGGCAAGCATAACAAACATTTTTTACCACCAATTTGGGATACACTGAAAAGTGAAATGATTGTAAAGAGAAAAGGAAAGTACATTTATCAGGCTAGGACTCAGAATGCTAGGCAAAGTATCTGGAAACGTTGTCACAGTGAGCACAGGTAACAACTTAAATACTTTCTATTCCTATTTTCTCCCCTCATTTTCTCTTTACAAAATCTTAAGTGCAATGCTGAGAAAGGGAGATAACAGAAAGAATAAAATTACAGAGATAGCTCCTTCTTTTCCACTGGCTCCTGAACCCTTTAGATTTAAAGAGATGCAATGCCTTCCCTACTTTCTCAGATTCTACTTCTTCCCTTTATTCCATATTTCTTATCCCTCAACATTCATTTGACATCCACTCCCTCACTATCATCCCCCATCTCCTTCACCAGCAACTGGGTGATCCAGGGAAGGAGGAGATCCCCTAAAGCACTCAGGAAAGTGCAAGAGCAAAGTCTATGTAGGTTAACTGTCACTTCTGGTTTACCATCTTGGTGTTTGGGGTGATACTGTTTCTTGCTGTGTCTGAATAGAACTGAAGTTAGCAGTTTCAAACAGAAATCAGGGGTTCTCACAAAGTTTAATAGGATTCAGAAACTGAGGCAAAATACATCTGGAAGGGACAAGAATATTTTATGCTCTTGTGTGAAAGTCCTTTTCAAATGAGGGCCCTAAGCTGACTGAGCTGCAAGGGTTGATACTACCAGTTATAAAAGAAACAGGAATTGAAAGAATTAGGTGCATATTTAATTACCAAAGCAGCAAAAAATACGCGTTTCACACTCTAAATATGGCAAGTTCTATGTCGATAAGCCAAAGCAGTTGGCTTCACCCTGAGAGGCTTCTCTGAATGTTTCCAGACTTATTCTAATAATAATAATAATGAAAACAAAAAATGGTGATATTGACAAGCTGGGATATCTCAGGAACATCTAAACTAAGTTTGAAAACATACCAGCTTCAAGCAAACTTACTGCTGATTTGAGGGAGTAGAAGATAAATCCTTCCCTGAACTTCTGTTTTTCTTCACAATCCAGAGAGATTCATAAATCCTATCTACTGTTCTGATATATACCCACATATTTATCCACAAGAAGTTCATGAAAATCACTTGTAGAATAGTTTTGTAAGCTAGTACTGGTGGTATTAGTAAGTAAGCAATCCTTCTGTCCAAACAAGTTAGATTTTCAAATTGCATTCTTTAAAACCCCAGAACCAAAGCAGCAGTAGATAAACTGTGCAAGACTCAAATTGTGATTAACTGACTGTGACACACAGTGAGTTTGAAGTGACATGCAAAGGAAACAAAAGGAAGAAAATGAAAGAAGATACAAACTGAGACTTAGAGACCAGCTTTACGTCCATAGTTTGGGTTCTTGAAATTGTTAATAGGACTCTTGTATATTGGGTTTTCTTGCTGAAGTAAAAGAAATGGTCAATTTCAAATAATTCAACAGGAAAAAAAGTAATGCTCTCAAGTATCACCCAAAAAATCATGCTATATAAACGTAAAGAAAAATGTTAGTAACATTTTTTTCCAGTTTAGAACTAATTCGTTTTCTTAAATAAAAAGATTTCCTAAGAGATTTAAAAAAAAATTCTTCTCATCTGGTACACATGGGAATTAGCAGATGCCTACGCTTTCCCAGAGCAGAAACCCAAAAACATGCCGAAGCCTACAGACCAAAGGTTTACGTTTCTTACATTTTTTGTTGTTGTTGTTGTCAAGAGGTTGAGAAGATTTCAACAAACCACTAGCAACCACTGTTGTGTTAATGAAATCTCTTGCTGAACTATTCTGTCACCATCACATTTTATCTCTGAAATTTTATTCCAACTGAAGTTACTACTCACTTTTCTAAGTCAAAATGTACTTCTTGAAGAGGTCTGTTTTATTTATTTATTTATTTATTTATATTAATAACAAATTACACTTGTTTCAAGTCAGCTTAAAATAAGGATACTTCTGTATTCCTGCCTTAAGGAAAAACAATCTGAAACAAAAAAGGAGGAACTGGGAGAAATTCCTGTCCTACGGAGAAACAAATTTGAAACATGAAGGGCATGTGAACAAAAGAAAGCTATTCCTCACCAACTACCATAGCTGTTATAGAGATAAAAGCCTCCCAGCTTACCGTATCCCACTTGGCATTCATCTTCTCCTTTTCAAATTTAGCAAATTCTCTTCTGTCATGAATGATCATTAGTAGTTTCCAAATCAATAACAATGCAAGTCCAATAAGAACAATTCCAGCAACCACTCCAGCTACAATGGGTATGATGTCAGGGCCACTAGGGCATTCTAGGGTACAAAAACAAGAGAAACATGACTTTACAAAATGGTAAAGGTAATGACTGTTCAGATGCTTTTTAAAATGTTCACTTTGTACTGAAGTCATTATTTCAAATATCTAAGAAACGCTAATACTGCTTTCATGTCAAATTACAAAAGTTTGGAACAGCACATCTTTGGAAAGTTCCAGATATTTGTCCTTCTATTTTTTTGTTTAATCTTAGCAATAGAATAATAATTATTCTGATGATGAAATCAACACACTGGCAACCTCTTAAGCTATTCATTTAGAGAACTCGGATAAAATAACGAGTAATTGTATTTTAAACATGCAGGAGCTCTAAATCAAAGATGGCGCTAGAGGGACAAATGTCCAGTTTGTCAGTCAACAGCCTCTATAGATAGCATTCCAAGGGAATGGTGTTCCTCATTTTTATCTCAGATTAGCTCTATTACTTTTTCCTATATATTTAGCAATTAACACTTCTATGGGGCAATGTTTTTAGGATATTTTCTCATCTTGGGAATTGGTCTCTGCTGGAGGTAAACAAACAAACAAACAAACAAAAAACAAAAGAAACACATCTTTGGATAAAAATATCATGCATCTCCAAAATAAATGAATGTTTGAAAGTAACAGCACAGTTGAAAAATGCATTAACTAATGGGTAAAAATAACCTCGAAATTAACCCTGTTAAAGAAAAATTCTCAGTAGTCACAAACTGATGAACGGCTTCTGTAAGCAAAGAGAATTCCTGTTACTCCTATGTCCATATGAATGGACTGTGGACTCCTAATCTTGGTAGATGATGCTGCAGGGGTGAGAAGTGGGAAGAGATAGGGCAGGGATTCTTTGAGAATGAGTAAGGAGTGAACATCTGCTCCCCCAAACCCAGCTCTGCCAGACAGAGCTCACTCCTCTAGTGCCCATATCACACAAAATCCTCTCACAGAATACACTGCAGAAGGCTCGTTTCACTCTTATCTAAGGCAACATAAATTTATATGGGAAGAAAAGGACAGGTTCCATACGTACTGGGTGGGTGTTGATTTGTCCTAAGAGAATATGGGGCTCGAGATCTCCTCTCAATACTTTAGAAAACATTTCTAAAGAATTTAAAACATTCTTAATTGTAAGTGCTATTTAACTCAGGAAGAATTTAACCATTGATGGGTATTAAGAGATGATCACTCAAGTGATCAGATCCAAAAATTCCTTGAGGAGTTCTAAGCATATCAGCACACAAACAAGGCTTATATTTTGTGTAAGGCTTATAAAAAAAGTGTTTTTTTCCCCCTTTGGGTTCAAGACTGGTTTCCATTTGTTAAAAATCAAAAATGACAACAAAAATCCACATGCACTACTACTTCTGTTCTGCAGTATAAGCTCAGTCGAAAAACAGAAAGCAAAATTCAGATACCTACAAGTTGCTGCAGGACAGGCAATACAAGCCCAAAGGTACCAAACAGAAACATGAAATATGAAAAACAAACTTACATCCCTGATTGACTTTACAAAACAAACAAAAAACCAAACTTGTTTCTGTTAGCCTAAAGCTTAGAATTTAGCTTACATTTCTAAAATGCCACTTCGTTTCTGGATATCCGCAACTCTCACACAAGGAACAGATACTGTTTCTGAATGCAACTCAGGCAAAACAACCAGAGCTACTTTATAGTACACAACATCTGTGAGAATTAAAGTGAAGGAAGTGAAGGTAACATTAGGTTTCATACCTGGTGTCTCTACCACATGGACATTGGCTTCACCATTTGAATTGACAGAGTATGTGAAGTAGAACCAGCAGTCATCAACGTCCTTTTCTTTGCAATGAGACAGTGGATCGGGCTGGCCAGGCTGTGGCAATTTGTCTCGACTTTCTACCAGTGTCATGTTAAAATGCATGCATTCCTGAGAACAGGTTTCCTTTTTTTCTCCCTTATCGAAAGCTCTGCACTGAACACAGTCCCTGTGGAAATACATGATCAGAAACAATGCTTTCTCATATGTTCACAAAAGCTTTCTAGTATTTAATGTAAAGAAATGTAAAGGAGAAAGAGAAAAAAAACATAACATTGACATAAGAGCCAAACAAAAAAAAAGACATGACTTTTTTACCAGTCAGAACACTGATGTACCTTTAGATTAACAAGGACCTGCTTTACCAAATTCCTGTTTGACTAAATGACTCACAAACTTCAAGAACAGGGAGGGGAAATAAACAACCAACCAACCCAAAAGAACTAAATGCCTAAAAGGAACGGTATCTACAACTTCTTCAATATTTCCACCAGGAAAATGAATACTCTCAGACAAGCTAGGGTATGAACAAAAGTTTTACAATAAAACACTATCTGAGATATTGGCTTAGAAAGGACAAACTGGGTGAGAAGTTTTATGGTAAGTTATCACTCTGAATACACCACTGAAAAAAAGCAGACTGATCAGGAGTTTTATAGCAGCTGAGAGAATCCTTAATGCCTGGAATCAGCACAGCCACCAGTCACAAATTTATTTCAAAAGTTTCAGAGAATCACAAGGTTGGAAACGACCTATAAGATCACCTAGTCCAACCGTCTTCACATTCCCACTGCTACCACAAGCACTAAACCAGATCTCGCAGCTCCTCATCCAGACGCCTCTTGAAGACTGCCAGGGATGGCGACTCCACCACCTCTCTTGGCAGCCATTCCAGTGCCTGACCACTCTGAGAGAAGAAGTTCTTCCTCAAGTCTAACCTAAACCTCCTCTGGTACAACTTGTGGCCATTTCCCCGGGTCCTGTTTGTTGCCTGGGAGAAGAGGCCAAACCTCTCTTCACCACAACCTCCCTTCAGGAAGTTGTAGAGTGCAATGAGGTCTTCCCTGAGCCTCCTCTTCTCTAGACTAAACAACCCCAGCTCCCTCAGTCGCTCCTCATAGGACTTTTGCTCCAGACCACTCACCAGTTTTGTTGCCCTTCTCTGGACACACACCAGGGCCTCAACGTTTTTCTTATAGTGAAGGGCCCAAAACTGAACACAGTACTCGAGGTGTGGCCTCACCAGTGTTGAGTACAGGGGGATGATCACCTCCCTGCTCCTGCTGGCCACACTATTTCTAATGCAGGCCAGGATGCTGTTGGCCCTCTTGGCCACCTAGGTGTCAACCAACACCCCCAGGTCCCTTTCCTCTTCACAGTCATCCAGGCACTCGTACCCAAGCCTATAACACTGCATGGGGTTGTTGTGGCCAAAGTGCAGGACCCGGCACTTGGCCTTGTTGAACCTCATCCCATTCACCTCAGCCCAGTGATCCAGCTTATCTAGATCCCTCTGAAGGGCCTGCCTACCCTTAGGTAGTGTTGTCTGCAAACTTACTGAGGGTACACTCAATTCCCTCAACATCAGTCTGTACGCAGAAAATCCTTCATTCCAAAAACCTGGATTTCCTAAGACAGGGATGCAAATTTCATTGGCCCTCACACATCAAGGTTTAGTTTTTGCCTCTCAAGAATAATTAATAATTATATCTATGAATTAATAACAGCACAATGGCATTCTTTCAATAAGTTTTTTTTTTAATATTTTAAAACAGAAGTCTTAAGAAAGCGCTTAGCTGAAATTTTAACTCCTCTGGAAACAGCAGTATACTTCTGCTTATTTCTGCTATGTGGATTTTAAAAAGCCAAGATGACGGGACTTCAAAGTCTGCTGCATTATGCCTACGCTTTCTTCAGCTCCATAGAATGTTGGCTGTTGGTAATCATACATAAAGCTGTAACCTGTCCAAGTCTATCAAATCAATCTGAATGGATAAAGCTGATTTAACAACACATACATTTCTGTGCGTAACAAAAAACAGCAGGGAAAGAATTTTAGAGATAAATAGCCTATTTGGGAGCAACCAAAATACTGTTTATTTTACATTTCCTGATCCTCATCCAACAACTCCCATTATCTAAAGGGATTATGTGATATTCCTACATTTCAGGATAGGACAGAATAGCACAGTATCAATAGCCTCATTTTCAAAATTCAGCATAAGTACGTATCACAGAACCAAACAAACATAAGTTGGGACTTGGATTTCTAGTTACTTACTTGTGCTCTGCACAGACACCAAGGCAAGTCTGACACATCTCACATGTAGGGCCTTGGAATTTGGGATCTGTACAATTACAGGTACCGCATTCACAAGTTCCCCTTCCATTGCAAATCTGTCCGTTCGCTGCCAGGCATGGAGTGGTATCCAAAGAACAATCACAAGCACTGCCAGTGAAGTTGGGGAAACACTCACACACTCTGCATTTGCAGATACCATTTCCTGTACATTGAAAAGATATTTCAGTGAAATAAAGTCAAACATTAAACACATTTATGACAGTAAGAAACAAATGTTTGCCACCTTAGGATAGAAACAGGGAAAAGAGAACCCCATTGGGCAAAAAAGGAAGAGACCAACGGAGCAAAAGAGCTACAGATTTAAGTTTTAATTCCTCTAAAGAAACTCTACATGCAAAGGTTTCCCTTCTTTTCCCAATTTCCTACATTTAGATTTCCTTTCATAAATGAAATAAGATTTGGGACAGCTGATCATGGCAATACCTCATGGGCAGAGAGCATCACAGTATTGCTTCAGCTGAAAATTTTGTAGATGCACTGATCAGTACCATCTCTGAACCTATCTTCACATAAATTTATAAAGATCTAAAAAGATCTTGGACTTCATATCACAGAAAAACAAAAGACTTTCGGCTCCCTAAAACCTCATTCAGCTGCTGCAACTTGTATCCCCAGTGGGGCAGTTTGGATGGAAAGATCTACAGCCACATCTCTCCATCTCCATGGAAAATAAAGTGTTTAGATCAGTGCTCATCTGTCACCACGTATCTTAGGACAACACCACCATCACTCCTATCCTTTGGACAGCTGATGAGCAACAGGTGTATTCTGAAAGAACCAGGCAGACTAGGTATTCTCTTAACTTAGTTAAAAGCTTAGTGGCTTCTTCATTTTATTTCTGGATCACAGTCAAAACTGAAGTAGTAGTTAAATACCCAGTGAACACTTCCAAATCTAAAGGAGCCTAAGGAACTAAAAGGGCAAAAATACGTGCATCAACATTAAATTAGACTGTAGGTGCTAAAGTATTTTCTAAATTGCTTTTGATCCCAGAATTAATTGCCATTTAAAATCTTGTTTCAAGCACTTAAGGTGTCTCCCTGGGTCTTGCACATTTGAAAGCTTCACTCACCTCTAGAACAGTCTCAAGAAAGCATCTCACTGGTATCCTGTCAAGCACCAATTCAAACACTAAGCTGTAAGTGAGGTCATTATCTCTTTTTATTGACTCAGTGGGTACACTGAGCCAGTATAACTTTATAATTTCAGGACAGTTGTCTCAGCATTCTTTATATAATATCTGAGCATAATTCTGTAATAAAAGCAGAAGCCAAATTCATTTTACATCATTCTTGGAGCTGTGATTCAAGGAAGATGAAATGTGTATAAATACTCTCTATGCTCATGACTGCAAAGAGCTGTTTTATTAATAGACAAGTGTTTTCAACCACTGAAACTCTGCATATTACCTCTGTTATCAAGTAGCTAAGTATTTTTAAGCTAAGTACAACTACTTTACAGGCTACAGTTGAAAGATTTGTAAACAATTGGCCAGTTCTCTTACAGAGAAGTCTGAAGTAATTTCTCACCTCCACAAATTAAACCGTTTGATCGATCGCAGTTGAAGTTATCACATTCACAATATTTGCCAGAATACACCTCGTTAGTGTTTTCTCTTTTCTTGCACACGCACTGTCCACAAATGCACTCTCCATTGTTGCTGCATATTTCTGTACTGTTCTCCCTTCTGCAGTAAGCATCCATATCCTCACTGTTTACTTCATCTGTACTACATTCACAAAGTCTTCCGATGCGTCCTTCATTACACCTGCAAGATAAGAACACAACTGAAAATGTGAAAATCCACCTCTCTGGGTAAATAAAACAGCTCTTGAAGCTGCTGGATTTAGCTAGATGAAAATGATCTTATATTGATAACTTATTCCAGTGAGAAGTGTCACCACCCCTACCTAGACTGCCACATGACCACTATTAATCCCTCTCTGGTGTGACAGAACAACTACTTTTAAGTGACAATAACTGCTCGATGTAGCTGCTGTCAAATTTCAGTGAAAGAAATCTCCCCCAAAACAGCAATTAGGCAGGGGAGCAGCTGATCACCAGCAAATTCAACTGGGACCTTGGATTCAGCATTCTCACTGTCAAGGCTAAAACAGTGATGAACAAATGGAGGTTATTCTTGTTCAGCTACTGACAAGCTGCTGTCAAAAAGACAATCAGAGATAATGCTTCCATCACAAAATTGCTGCTGCTGCAAAAGATGAATGCTGTTCTTACCTGGAGATTTTACCCTTGCAACAAACCACAGGGACACTAGTAACAGTGATACTAAGTTTAATAACTCCTTCTATGGACAAGGATGGGAGAAGCTGCTTCCATTATTTAAAGAGACCATAAAAAATAACTGCAAAATTAAGCAGTTTATCTATTGTATACGGTCTGTTGTAGCTTATTCCTCAGCTTACTAATATTAAGGTGTTAGTCATAACTCAGTCTTTCAAGCACTCAGCTAACTACTGTCATCAGCCTCACCAGGAAGACTGTCCTATACTCAAAGTCCCATAAGCTAGAAGTCAGTAATGTTTTATTTTTAAAAAACAGTCACAAGGTTTTAAGAACAAGATTTATAATGTTTTTATATTTTTATTTATTTATAGATGCAGTTTACTGAGCAGAAACCATCCAGTACAGCTCCTGAAGTCCTGGATTCTGTTTTCCTAGGGAAGTACTTAACTGCATTCAGCTCTTACTATTCATGCCTCAAGCTTTTCCAACAAGAAATGCTTTTCATTTTTGCTGTCTTGGGAAAAAATGGCTTAAACCCTGACTTACTAAGTTGATATTCAACTACTCTCCCGCTAGCATTTAACTCCAGAAAATCCAGTATAATGGGAAATAATGGAAGTTCCAAAAGCATAATTATACAAATGATTAGATCTATGCCTAAAGATTTACAATGCAATTGGAAGAACTATTGTAATAAGGCCCCCAGAAGTTACAAAGCAAGGAAAAGAGAGCAAGGAGGGTATAAGTCATCCAAAATAAAAGGATACTCTTTTTACTTTCCCCTCTTTGAAGCAATCTGGGTAGGAGCTTCTATTACAAACTAGAAAGCCTCTGAACTTCTTGAAATCAGTAGACTTTAAATTAGAAAAATAAAATTAAATCAGTATGAATATTTGCAAAAATATCACAAAGTAATCATTCATTTTCTCTGCCAAAAACACAGACTTTAAAATTAGATGTGAGAAATAAAATAAAGCATTAAGGCCTATATCCTTCAAAGGATTAAATCAAGGCCAAATTCTAATTCTGACTTGTACAACAATATCAACCTAATAGTATGACTTCTAGCACAGATTATTTGCAGATGTGAGGTATGTTAAAATGCCCTACAGGAAATAGGACCGTAACAATAATTCTTGTTCTTTCACTCAAAATCTATTAAACTCAAATCAACTTCAACTAAGCAAACAAAGCTATAGCTAATATTTCCCTTTTGCAAAGATAAATAAGCTGTCTGTTTATCTACCTGCATGCTCCACATTCAAATGTCCCATTTCCGTCGTGGCAGGCAGGACTATTTGGTTCTCCTTCGCTTTGACACAGACAATCACAGATGAACTGGAGATTGATTTCCACTTCTTCAGTGAATCCCAGTGGTTTAATTTTAATTGTTTCATTTTGTCCTTTCTTTGGACATTCATTTGCTGTTACATTAATCTCAAACCTAACCTGCAAACAAAAATAAATGAAGTCTCACATTATTAAAAGGAACTTTGTACTAAATAAAGAAAACACTAAGCATTAGAGATTTTAAGTGAAATTTGAGAGTAGCACATGCATTGTTGGTTACCTCATCTCCTATTGAAATGTTGGAACATTTTCTTCCATCTTCCTGTGTGTCGTTCACTCCATTCTTGCAGTATGATTTGTAACTGATTGTCACTCCTTTTGGTAGCTTACTGTTTTCCAGGATCACCTCTGAAGAAAGGGACTAAACCAGTAGTTATTAGCTAACTCAGAATGGAGTTGCAAAAACTGATGCAGAGACATCCATACACTGGGAAGTGCAGGACATGTGGGAAAATGAGCAGAAAAGGCTTTGGGACTCAATCCCAGTTCTGATGTGTGTTGTGTCCAGTGGCTCTCATGGGGAAACATGAGCTGTCTCTGGCTCTGAACACAACAGAATCCAAGCATGATGCTCCCCCTCAGGTGTGCCGTGCACAGAAGGAAATGCTATGGAGTCTGCCTGTGCCCAGCAGAGAGGGACTCTCTTGGGACTGGGCAGTGCTGGGGTACCCAGAAAGCCCAACTCAGGGCTGCCCATGGTGATGCCAGGTAACCCCTTATCACACCTCAGCCCAGCTACTTGTAGGCACTGGGAGACATTTGTTTTTGCTGCGTGCTCCAAAGGGGCAATGGTGCTTCTTGGTACAGCACAGCTATGAGGAAAATATTCTGGGTCCAAATGTAGGAGCCACTGGTGTTGATGAAAACATTTTTCTTGGAGTCAGAGAGCAGGCCTCTGCTTTTCCATATGGAAGAAAGGCAGGTAAAAATCTGAAGGCTCTAAAGAAACAGGTTTGTTTGTGTCGTTTTTTTTTTTTTTTTAAAGGGAAAAAAAATGATGATAACTTCTTTTCTTTCTATTTTTATTTTAAGTAACTTTAACAGTGAATCTCTGTAGCCTTCTGATCTCCACTGCCATTGTCTGAATACCTGATGTGGTTTTATATTTATCTTTCACAATACTAACCTCCTATTCTGTAGAAAAAATTAAAATCCACCTTGGAAAAATTCATAACAACTTAGAAGCAAGGAAAACAAATATTATGCAAACAAAATTTGAACTTACATTGTATGCATCAATAATCAACTGAATGACATTGCTGGAATTGGAAGACAACGTTCCCACTGCTGATTTTGGTATCAGGTTTTTCAGTTCCTGTAAATATTTATGAAAGCAAAAGGAAAATTGCTAACAATTGCTAAAATTGCTGCCTTGCTAACAATCCAAGTATAAACTGCACTGTAGATTTGTGTGTGGTGATAGTGCATAACTTCAAAAAATAAGGCTGAAGTGTTGTCAGATCTTTGAGATCATACCAAGCACCGCTGGAATAAACAAATATTCACACATTCTGCACTTTGGCAATTAAGGCATTCATGTTACTGTAACAGAATAAAATATTCTCTTGCAAAAATTAGCCACAAATGTTCATGATTTTAAGAAAGAAGCACAACACTTGTTGAGGTAGGCATACAATTTATGATTTCCAGAAGAAAAAAGCCTTAAAATTTGCAAGGAGTAAAAAATGCATCTTCTTCACACAGACATTTCCTATTTCATAATCATATGCAGCAGTTCAGTTAATTTTAACCATGAGGAATATAAACAGATCACAAAGAACAAAATGTGTTCCTTCAGAAGTGGCCACACTTTCCTAAGCTATTTTGCCGTAAAAACATTCCATTTGTAGCATTACAAATATGTTCTCCACCCCCCTTTTACTTATTAAGAAAGTCAAGGAGGATTCTTTTTCTTAAGAAGTACAAGATCCATTTTCTGCTTGGAAATTATGTACACACACATCATCACTTTGAACAAGTGGGGAGAAGGGGAAAAGCTTAATAATAAAAGCATGAATAGCCAAATACTGGCTCTGTGATCACTTCCATCTGTACTTCTTCTAATTTCATATCAAGCAACTTTAATAAATTCAGTCCAGATCTAAGTCAGCCTCTTAGCTGTCAGTCTCTTCAGGGAAAAGAAGTTCCAAGAACAGAAAATGCATTATATATCCTTACCTTATAAACTGCCTGAAACTCTTCAGTAACAGCAAAAATTGTCTGAATATTGTTCTCACTAAGCTTCTGTACCAGATGAGCAATAGAGGGATAATCCTGTTTAAATTAAGTAAATAAATAAAACAAATCAAAGTTATGATATTTAATAGAAAATAATTGTTAATATTTTGATGTTATAAATACAAAAGAATTTTAGAAGCATTCATAAGACTTCCAATTAGCCAGCTTATCTTATAGCTCCAAATCAAAGCCACCCTACAAACCAATATCCACTGAAAAGATTCTATGCACGCCCGAAGAAGAGAGCCGATTTTGGAAGGGACAACAGAAATGCTGTCATGTTCCCTGACACTGAAATCCTTCAATTCCTAATTTCAATATTGTCACAGTTACCTTCAACATTTTTCCACACATTTGTGAAAAGGTATCTGACTTAATACCATTAAAACCACTTCTGGTACTGTTCCAGAATAATTTTAAGTTGTCATTGGAGAAACGCTCTCTTAAATTTAGGAACACATGAACGTGCAAACTTGATAACGCTTACCGTGTTTACCCTATTCAGTAAATGCTTTTCTTTTCACCTTTTCTCTATTCCACCTCTCAATAAACCAGAGCAGCTAACCTACTTACCATAAATTCAGCATGGTAAGATTTCAAGTATTCTTAGGATTTCAATTAGCAATTAATGCAAAATTATGAGCAGTGAACTCAATCAGTGAGAGCTCAGGTTCAAATGACTCAAAACACCTAACAGACTTAAAAATGAAATGAAATAAAAAGCCAACCCTCATGAACAGAGACAGCTGAATCTATCATTTGGGTCCTAAAGTAAATGAAGCTAAGTATGACGCTATATATAACTGGGTAGTAGTAGAAATACTTCTAACCACAAATAATAGAGAAAGGATGAAATAACAGGACAGAGCCAGCACCACAGTTTGCCAGTGGATGAGCAGAGTTATTAAGCACCACAAATGAAAGTTGACATTTCCTGAAGTTTTCCAATTACAACAACATTAACTCTTGCAGTTTTGCTTTTCTCATGTAGAAGTCATTTGATTTAATAGAGGCAAAAGGGTAAATTCCAAAACACGTAGCGTTCAGAAGATATGCAAGTTGACTTAATTGATTATTATTATTATTATTATTATTATTATTTTTGAGTTAAGCACCAGAAAATACAAATTTCACTAAAGACAAAGTAAGACTTACGTAATAGTGGCTCATTGTGTACATATTATTTTCCAGGTGACATTTCCCATCATTTGGTAAAACAATTCCACCAAGTTTACCATCCCCTGCAAAGTGAAACCCAGCATCCGTGGAGAACACCAATAGCCTTGTAACATTTCTCCATCCAATCTGGTCCTTAGGAAAAAAACAACCACCAATTCAGGTATTTTGTACCACTCTTTTTTAGTAATATGGACAAACATTGAAGAGTTAAGTGCATAATAAAAATAGAGAGTGCATGATAAACTTAGGAGAAACCACACAATGAAGGGATCACCCTGAAAATTATATAATTCACTCAAATGTTGTAAGCACTCATATTTAATTGTGGGCTCTAAAATATTTGCTGTAGGATTTTCACCAAAGTTAATGAACATTCTATCCGCTCTTTTAAAACAAGATTCTGGATTGCTTCAGGAAGCCCTGACACCTTACGCTCATCAACAGCATAACAATACAGTAACCTCAGATATCATTTTTGGGGAATTCGTATTGCATAGGAACATAGAACTGCCTGTCAGATCAGAAAGATGAAAGGCAGCAGCGATCTGGATAAGAACTCCAAAAACATACAACAGTCTTGTTTTGATCTACTTCTGTCTAAGAAGCTGGTAGGAAATACCATTCATCAAGCTACTCTGAAACCTGAGCTAGAAGCAGCACATAACACTGAAATAATTGGAGCCAATTCACAACTCCACACACTTGGGAGCAGAACTTGACTTTTCTTTTACAGAAACCTTTAAAAACACGAATTTTGGAATGCATTCATCTTCTTTGAACACAACCTACGACCACGTGCTTCACATGTTCTGGTTTCATCCATTCACTACATCTACACAAAACAAGTCAATGTATTCACGCAGTCTGCCTAGCATACCTTATATTGCTAGCAAAAGTGGGACAAACTGAAACATCAGGCCAGCCACCATGAACACTAAGCTGTATTATTGTTATATTTCATCTAAGTGAGCAACAATTAGAACATTTCACTTTAAGAAAACCAATACACGCTTACCCCACAAACAGCAACTTGCATTATTGCATCAAATCCACCTTCAGGAGAATCCAGGTTCCCAGAAATGTGCTGTTTACCTACAAGCTCATTGAACTTATTTCCTTCACTAGTAAGACTGAGCACATTTTTATAGCTAAATGGACTTGTACAGTTCTGGTCACCTGTACAAGGATTTCTGAGTTTGGCTGGTGTTGTACTTATATACGGCATCACAGTTTTCTCCACAAAAGAGCCAAATCCTAAGGGAAAAAAAATGAGAAAAACTCATGAGCTGAAGAATGTAGCTCTCTTATTTACAGAATGCAAACTCATTATGAATGATATGACATCAGAAATGCTTCTCATACTTGTTTACATTCTACTTTCTCAACCATGTATTTCCATATTGCTTAATAGATTCTATTCAGTCACAATATTGCTAGTTTAAAAAAAAATCCCTCTCCATACATAATCATGAAGAACGTCAGGAAGGAATCATTTTAATAACAAATCTTTCTTACCAATTCGAAAATCTGAGGTTATTTTTTCCATCTCACGCATTAGAGCTGTTCCAAGGCTTTTCACATTTTCTAAGTCATCTTTCATAGAATAGGAGAGGTCCATAAGATAATAAAGGTCAATGGGGTAATCTTCAGCTCTCTTAAACTTTAATGAAAATGTTTGCGGTTCCCCTGTTTCACAGATTAAACAACAAACAGAAGCCATTACAAATTCCACAATAAGCACACTGGCAGGAAAAATGCCTTTTAAAGTCGTACAGATATTGATGGAAGTTTTGAACTAATTAATGGTGATCTTTTCTTTCTTCTGTTAATTGATATGATTAACATGAAATTACAATGAAAAAAATTCACAGAGCATTTCTTTCAGATGCCCAACACCATGCACCTAAGGCATTTTATCTCCCCACAGAAGATACTGTCAGAGCCTGACAAAAATCCAGCCTTTCTTACTGCAACTTTAAATCTTGATTCTTGCAATAATTTTAACAAGGTTCCTGTAAGATCTAATAACACAAATTTTTCCATATCTATTTGCATCCAAGATGACTGCAGGAATTCTAAGAGTTTGGTTTAGGAACAACAGTGTTAAAATAGGTTTATAAAACAACAGTTCTGGGTAGAATATTTAAAGGTACTCCGCATCAAGTGTAGACTGAGAATGTAGAAATAGCAGTGAGACAATTTGTTACTGTCTGTTGCAATTGGAAGCCCAGGCCCTGATCTTTGCCAACAGAAGCACATGTCCCGCTCTGATGTTGGATGACAGAACAGAATTGCCCTCAAGTTAAATGGAAAAGAATTCTCTTGCCTATTGTATATGAAATAAGGAATGGAATTAAAAGCCTTTTTTTCCACCCTGTCCTTTAGTCACTAAATAGGCCTTCTGCTGCTGATTAAGTCTGCTCAATAGTTAGCAAATATTTGCTTAATATTAGGAAAATAGGATGGGTAAAGGAGACGAACACATGGATCTGGCAGCTACGCAGCATGTTTTGTTAAAACAAACAAATAAACAGAACAAAACAAAAAATTCACAGTTTCCTTAGCTACTGCTAAAAAGCGCCTGCACAGAAAACAAACATCCCCTGTGTATGCACACAGTCTCTGATCAGAGAACTTGTGACCAGGAGAAGTGCCTCTAAACTGAGCATTGAGCTTTTGGGTCATTAGGTTTCAGTTGCCCAGGTCCCTCATGCTTCTGCTGAACACTGTGTCAAACAGAGTGATGATTATTTAGCCTCTCAAAGCTGAAAGGGTAACTAGAGCTAAACACCAAAACTGCAAAAAGACTTCTGCTCCTTCCTTTTCTTTCCTTCTTATCATGCTGAGCTGCCTCAGATCACCTTGCATTTATTACAGCTGCCCCTTACGAGTAGCTAGCTCCATGTATAGGCTCTTCTTCCAGGTAAATGCAAGGTATCTTTTGGACATCTTTAGAGCACCTAGGAACTCTCCTTAAGAAAGTCTCCACTATGTTCAAGCACTGCGTGAACTACAGGCCTTGTTTCCTGCTATCCTTTTAAATAAAATCTTTATGGGTCTCAAATGGTACATAACTGCTCTGTTTTCATTAATTCAGTTCTGTGTCCACCTCTTTAGCTCCTGGAACCTATTTTATACAGTGAACTGAAAATCTCACTGCACACAGCAACACCATTCAGCTCAGACACACAGACTTTGGGCAACTGGAATAATTCAAGGAATAGGATGTGCTCTCCTAGTCTCTCTAGGCTTCTGCACACTCCTCCACATCCATTCCAAGAAGCAGCACTGCAGACAATCAACTGCATATTACTGAAAACAAAAGAACCTAATCTTACCGATACATCTAATGAACTAAGCAGACATATTTACGATCTGTATCGGTTTTCTCAGAAGATATATTGGGAACAAGAGATAAAAAACTGCCTTATCTTTTATAAAAATCTCTCAGTATTCAAAATACCTCAACTCCTGGGGTTAACCTGAATAGTTCTGCTATTACTCATATAATCTGAACAATGATCATTTCTGAAACAAAATGACTATACATTCAATACACAAAATGCAGTTGTGGTGGTGGTGGTGGCAGAAAAGTCATATAAAAACTGGAATGAAACCGTCCTTACCGACTCTTAGTTGCAGTACTAATTTCTGCGGCTGGATCTGTGTAATGGCCTCTGGTTTCAGCTTCTCTGCAGCACCTATCTTACGATTTGTTACTTCTCTATCTTCAAGCACCCGTTTGCTACCTCTGGGATTTTCTATATCTTGCTCAGGACAGCCTTTACTCTTCAGTGCTGCCAAGTCATCGCATCGGGCAGATGTTGGTTCTCCTTCTTGCAGAAAGTCCTAGAAAATATGGGTGAGTAAACATTACATTTATAGCTCTGCAATGGGTTATATTCTTCACACAACACTTTCTTTTCTTAACTATTATTCCATCCTTTTAAAAAAATACAATAAACATAACAGTTCATATTTTACTCAATGCATGAGTGACTGTAGCTTAATCCAGGAGTTTGCATCTATGTATGCTAAACTGTGTAAAGGATATCAGCAAGATAAAAGAAAGTAGATATATTTTTAATGTTATCACTGGCAGAAGCAGCGCATCTTTGTAAATCAGCTACTCTGGAAGTTACAGCTGATGCAGCTGACAATTATATGAACTTACTTGTACAGCCTACTTTCCAACTACCCTCCCTTTTAACTCTTTTTTTTTTTTTTAAAGGCTCTAATTAGTGATTATATAAGAGTATCTCAGTAGTCCACAATATAACAAAGGAGATACTCTGACAGAGCAGGGAAAAGACAGGCAACAATTCTTTTTTTACTGCAGGAAACTCAATCCAAAAGTAATGCCCGCTACCAAGAAAAAGAAAAAAAAGCAACAACAAAACCTCTAAAACCAAACCACACCCAGCCTTGCTCTGAGCACAAACTACAATTCCCTCAAACACACAAAAAAGCTCTAATCTGAAATACGAATAAATACGGTTTCTAAGTGAGGACAGCCAATCTCATTTTTCCCTCTCCTTTTGAGGGAGTACTACGTGTAAATACATATATCTTACAGCTTGTCAGTTCCTGATGAGAAGACGATGAAAGCCTTCAACAAATCTGACTGCTTAAGGCCAAATTTTAAAGTCAGGTCAGTTTATTAGAAATGCCTAAAGTTCACAAACTGAGTGGAGGGACAGTCAGCACACACTGCAAGTGAGTAAATACACAACATCATCTTACAGATGAAACAGGAAAATTCCCCAGTTCTCTGTAACAACTGTAATAAACCCATCCTCAAAAACCAGTCACCCACCCCCAACTCTACACAAAAATGTGAACATCTTCCTTTCAAAACCAAACCTCAACTTTCTTCCTCTACTCCATCTATGTCTGCCCTAATTTACCTCTTACTCTAATGTCACTGAAAGAATATAGTTAAATACGTCCAGATGGACTGCATGCTGGGACAATTTTAAATAGTTATGAGATGGCCTGTAAAATATTTGAACACTTAGAAAAGTAAACACGTTGTGAAAAGATCTGCTCAACCCACGACATCGGGAAAATCAGGGTACTGAAATGCTAAGTACAAATAGGGATTCGATTAAGAGCAACAGGAAACTACAACTGACAAAAAAGGACACTTCTATACATTTGAAGTATTTATTTAAATTTGAAACCAAGGGAAAAACAGACAAACCGTGAAAGGAATTGTGCAATACTTACTGTTTTTTTACACCAACCACAGTTTGGTCCTGCCTGTATACATTCCCCACATGACTTTGCATTGGCTTTTATGCAGTCACTTCCACCTATGAAAGAACACAGATAGGTCACTTTATTTATAAAGAAGTGCTGACAGTAATATAATTTTAGTTTACTTCATGCTGGTCCCATAAACTAAGTTCTAACTACAGACAGGTTATTAATAAGAGACATGAGTGACATATTGCTATTGGAACTCATCTAGCATATTAATCATCCTAAGTAATTGCTAAATTTAAATAGTTTTTAAGCAACATTAAGCAGTAAAGTCAAGTGATTTACCTTGCTGAGCAGATCCACTCCATATCAAGCAACAGAGGACGCCAGCCCATGTGAGCAATGTTAAATTAGTCTGAAATACAAAACCAGATTGTGTGATTTACTGTGACTAGTGAGCAAAAAAAAGCTGCACTAAAGAACACGTGTAACTATATTCCTTCCCCGGGGCATTAGGTACAGAGAATACTAAAATACATGTCCTTGTCCACATCACCTGGACAGATGGATGTGTTTTCATCTGATACAATCACATTTGTGGACAAACCCTGTATTTATGAGATATCAAATGAGGAATCTGCTTCTTACGTTCTTCTGAAATACTCCTGTTAGGTAAACCATCAAGGTATGAAGAATTTGGACAAACTCAGGTTGAAAACCAAAACCTGACAACATATTAACATCTATTTAAAAACACTGATGCTCAGTATGTCACCGGAGAGCATCTTCAAAATAAAAATACTGGAGAAATATGAGTGAGAAACAGAGCTTCCTTATTCAAGTCTCTGCTTTAAGGCAAGAAAATCTTCCAGGCCCTTTTCAAAATCTTTTACAAAGAACCTTCTAAGGACATTTTACAGCCCAGCCTGGCACCTTGTACTCCAAACTAGCGAGTTCCTGTCAAAAGATGTTACTTAAAGCATCACTGATAAACACTCAGCTATTTTTTTCCCCTTTAGACAAGAGAAAACAAACAGGTAACTTTCTTATTAAGAAAAAGACACTGCACCCTTTTCCCAAAGCTATGAACCATAATGAAAACCTGCCAGAGCAATGAGTACATGCTAACTATATAATCTGTATGCTTTGTGCAAAAAAGATTTGAATGCTTATGAACTATAACCTACAGTCACTGAGCAGCAGTGTTGAGGAATTACTGCAGAGACTTCATATACCAGAGTCATCTTGGAATTCCAGAGTCAGGACTACAGTCTAAAAATCAGTTTCATACACCATTTTTTTCCTCTGGATTTTCTTCTACTCCAATAGTAGGTAGGGTCAGTTTTCACAGCTTTTATATATATTTGAAATGTTGAAGTTATTTTAAATTTAATTTCTCTTCTGCTCGTTATAATAATGTGAAATTGGATCCTGGCTGCCAATTTCCTTTGCAATCCTAAAATGCTGCTGCTGACTGTGGCCCTTTCAGGCATCCTAAAAATATAAAAATTCACAACAAGTTTTTGTTCTAAAAGCTATCTTGTAATTTAGCCAAGGAAAAGGAAACTTGGCAGTCCTTTAAAACGAACCTGCCATTTTCTGGAAGACATACCATCATTCATATGAATTAGCAGCAAAGAGAACGATGCTTAAATTAGCACAGCAGTTGAGTTTTGGTTTTTGCACGCTGATGTAGGGCCATTCATAATTGTTACTCTGCACACACAGCCCCATAACTTAGGATAGCTGCTCTAAAACCTGGTGGAGAAGGTTTCACACAGAAGCCAACCCTGTGTTAACAAAGTTTATCCAACAATAATATTACATAATTCATATTTTTTCCTGACATATCATGTTGGCCCATTTGTGCCTTCAGCAGATCCTGCAGCCAGAGAGCCAGGGAGGTTTGGACACTGGAGAATTGAGAGAAATACAGTGTGGAACTTTGCTGGATATCATGCAGATGCGCATAAAATTTTTTAAAAGAAAGAAAAGAAAAGAGCCAAATGACAAAATGGAACAGGAAAATGACCTGCGAATTACATGCGATGTAACTTTTGAGCATTCCTTCATTTGCAAACTTGTAGGTCAGGAATACTCTTCATGAAATGGACTCTATAAGCAATCTCTTTCTAAATCAAACTCGTGCAACTGCAAACCTGGACGGGAGGGTTACTGTGATCCAGGAAGTGCAGGCAGAAGATGGAGAATGAGCCTGAATGGAGGTCAGCAGGGGAAGCAGCCACAAGGAACATGAGCACTCTCATCAGACCAGCAGCCCTGAGGGGAAAGCCTTACTGATGTGCTGGGATTTAGGTTCCTCCTTGCCCGGTTTCACCGACTGTATGTTGCACTTAACAAACCTCACTTCCCCCAATGAAAGGACACACCACTGCTCCTGCAGTTTGGCTTTAAGTACAGACCATAATGGGGAGGTCTCTTCAGCAAGCATAAAGCCCGGAGCTGCCGGCATTGGTTTAGTACTGCCTTGTTGGCCAAAATTATAAACAGTTCACCTTTTTAGGGCAGACCAGCAGTGGTATAGCAAGCCCACGCAGACTATATAAATAAGCCAGCAAAGATGTGACACAGTGCTAAAACTATGACTAAGACAATTTGGAAAAGAAATGTTCCTGTGGAAATGCATCTGCGTGATGAATGCAGTTCTGGGCACCGGCTCCCCGTAAAGCTAACAAGGAAAACGTCCTTTCCCATATAAGGCTGCGACCGAGCAGCCCGCCCTCCCATAAGGGCTCACTTCCTTCATCTCCCACTTAACAGCTTTTCCATCTGCCCAGGGACTGAACAACCTCGGTACGGCGCTGCAGATTCGGGTGCAGCTGGGATTAATGTGAGCAGAGCCACACGCCGGCCTCCTCCCAGCAAGGTGGGGTGAACTTGCCATGGATGTGCCCACGTGTCACTGCTCCGTACCTGGCACTGCTGAGCTGCAGGCTTTATGCTATGGACATACAGCAAAATGAAGGGTGCCTGGATACAACAGATGGTTAAGAAGAACCTTTGGAAATCTGTGGTGGAGTGGGAACTAAACCACGTGTCAGTATTTGACCACAGAACGTGGCAACAGAATATAACTCATTGTTAAGAGAAAAAAACATTTTGCACAAGATTTATATTCTTTCCTATTACATCATTCCTTTTTTTAATTAAACCCTAGAAAAATATCACAGAATCCCTGAAAAAGGGATGGTTTCCCCTGAAAAAAAAGCAGCTTGAAGCATTCAAAAGGTAAGCTTGCCAGGAACGAACATCCCCCTATCTAACAGCTAAATGACCAGCGGGAGCCTCTTTAATAGGCTGCAAATAGCACGCTGCTGAGAAAGTGATCTTAAAATTACTTCTGTATGTTTGCTAATGGTAATCTATTTTTGTTAAGTATTTTAGGAAGACAAACATGGACATAACCTTGAAATCTTTAACGTGCTCTCCAACATTTTTCATTAACTGCCTCATCAAACACGCTTGAATAGACCTTTTTCATTGAAAACAAAACAAAACAAACAAACAAAAAAAACCCACAACACTTTTATGGAAATCCATGCAGCTTCTAATTTCAAATAAGAGACTCATCAAGTTGCAACGGGAGAAAAGGAGGAATACTTCTCTGTAGTGAGACTAATTCTGAATTTGCAAATCAAATATCAGCACCTTTGTATTCTGCTAATCATCATACGTTTAAAAATTAGATCTCCACACAATGAAAGCCTTTTGCAGCTTCAGAATTGCATCTAGAGCATTAACTGGGCAAATGGGATCAAGAAAACAAACAAACAAACAACAAAACAGATGAAAGTTATGGGAGCATTAATTCCTGTGAAATCAAGTACTGATGGCTGAGACGTTCAGTCACTGCAGCACTGATCCATGCTGTGAGCAGAGCCCAAGCGGGACACAGAGCTAACACGCACCGTCAAGGAAAGCTAAAACTCTGAGGCATCAGCCTCTGTGGCACTGAGTCATGCCCTGCTGTGCAGCTTTGCACGGAAACATGCAGCCACGCTTCAGAACACCAGGGAAGCATCTCGAGGTCAGATATCCGGCAAGAGCAAAGTCGCAGTGCAGAAGCCACCTTTTTGAGGCAATAACCACACACCCTACCCTACTGACAGCCACATCCCCACAGACCACTCTAAACCTACAAATCTAGAAATTAATAAGCAACTTGCACTTTTGGACTAGCGTTTGCACTTCATGAAGACTGATATCTCTGTGGCATGGGGTGTTTCCATGGGTTTAAATTTGATTCTGAAATGCTGTACAAAATTTCTCTCTTTTGGAAGTGAGTCGATGTTTACACAGCCACTAATCCAGCAAAGCAAGGAGCTGGTTTAAGCCTCTGTGTGCAGAAATGCTCACCCTGCCATGGCAGGAGCAGTGAGAAGAATCAGAGGGGGATGGAGGAGCAGTGCCTTGGCACAAGCCAGAGGATAGCTTTCTGGAGGAAAACCCTGGGGCTGTGTGCAGGACCAGTGCCTGCAGGTCAGCCCCCACTCCCAGCCTGGTTATAAAAGAAGAAGAGGCACGTTCCTAAAATAAGCAGAATTGAACACTCTCTGGAGAGGCCTGATTCAGGCTCAATGGATGCGATGCTGAAAGAGTTCTCTCTTCATTCACTCCAGAAGGCTTAATGGCCTTAGTGAAAAGCCCAACATTTCAATGTGATTTTTAGAGACTGACAGGACAAATCGCATTCACAATTCTGAAAGACGTGGAAGGAAACAACACAGCATTTTTCTTAACTGAAGAAACCATCCAAACCTGATGACACAGAACATGTACTGCAGACCTCTAATACAGACCTGCACTGCTACCAGCACTCCTGGTAACCAGCCAGGCCTCCTGCAGCCACTGCCATTCACTGCAAACCCAAATGTGCTGAGTATGCAGTGACTGCAAGCACAATACCTTCTGCTTGTATAGTGCTTCACTGCCAAGCCTCAAATCACTATAAAAAAAATGGTGGCAAATTGGTGTCTTCTTGCTCTATTTTTAGAGAGGCACATTCCTTCAAGACACACAGGTACATAAATTAAGTGTTTTGCACCATGGAGTTTATCTTGGGTTTTTTAATGAAAGGTGCGCTGTGGATTCTCCAACTTCAAGTCTTCCATCGGTGGTCTTCATCTGAGACCTCAGCAGCTCCCTTACTTAAGACAAATGTCACTGTGACACTGACGGCAGCTGGAACACACTGCTTGCAGAGTACATCCAGACTGAATCCTAGGTCCACCTCAACAAGAAGCTACGTGACATACAAATCTCCACATGAAGTGGAGATTTGAGGTCCGAACTGACAGCTGAAAAGTAGGATATCTCAATCAAAGAAATAAAACCTTCACTCGCCCCACAGCGCTGTTTCCCAGCTATGGACTTGGCCCGCTGCACAGCATGGTGAGGGTGTGCTCCTACAGGGTGGCCACTGCCCTGATGAGCAGGTTGGGCTGCCTACAGGCAGGGGCAGGGCAGGGAGCTGGATGCAGACAGCCCCAGAGGACTCTGAAGTGCAGGCTTAGGAGTGGGAGCTGGTAGCACTACAGCTCATGTGGAAACACCAGACATGGGCCTGCTCACAGTGACCTGCTGCATGGATGGATGGATGGATGACCCAGCCCAGGATGTTCTCACTCCCCAGCAGCTTCACAGATTAACCTCCGTAACATGGAAAGAATGGGATACTAACCCAGATCAATTCTTCAGTACTGAAGCAGTTTTTACGCAAAAAATCATCACATCGAGACTGCTTACTCAATCTGTGTCCTGAAAGAGCTTTAAGGCACGGCTTCAGCTGCTGTGAAACTAGAGGATAAAAAAACCATCAGTGCCTCATGCTGGGCTTCATTTCTCTTTGTCAGTCATCATCTCTAGGTTACTGGAATAAAACAAGCATGTTCACCAAATATCCATGATAAGTACTTCCATAGCCATGTTGCTGTAGTGATGCATTCTGTTAGAATAATATATTTGTATGACAAAAGGATCTGCGTATATAATATTGTATATAATACACCAGTTAGGGCTTAAATTTTAATTACAAAGAGTTAAAAACCTACCGGAAACCAATTTTCTTCTCAGGTAGGGAGAACAAACACTCTAGCATGTTTATCTGAGGTTAATCTGACACAGTGCATGCCACTGTTTTGTTCAGAAAATCCCCCTGTAGATTTGGGGGTAAAAAAAGATGAAAACACACTTTTCCGAATGCTAGAATGACAGAGAGATGTATCACAACTCTGCAACTTCTGCAAGGGAGTCAGAATCCAACTCTGTGTGTAGTAAGGCAGGCAAACACACCTGGTAACACAACTGGTTTGCTCAGTCTCATTAAGATCTTACAGCAGATAACTGCCCGTAGTTAATTTGTACTTACAGCTGTAGAAAAGTTCATAGGAAATTAAGTGGCCCCAGATTCACCAAAAAGGGATGGGACTCAATGGGAAACCTGCAGGCATTAGGTTCTAAAATACACCCATGTGTTTTAAACCACTACTAAAAACCCAGTGTGTGCTTGTGTCACTTTGCTTCTTCAGTTGAATACCTGAATTTGAGCATTTATCATCATTTACCTTATTCAGCACTTATCATTGCAACCACAGCTTCTGGGAACAGATAAGGACCTCTGCACATAATATCTGCTTGTGTGCTTAAAGGATGAGGTTTCTGATTGTTAATTTACAAAGGGCACTTCTTTAAAACAGAATGGCTAACTTAACAAGCACACACATAGTTGGATCATAGCATTCCTTTATATGCAGTACTTGCTGGTATTTGTTCCTGGATTTCATGGGAGCCTTCAACATAATGGCAGTTTTAAGTAGTGGAACGAACAATGATTAAGTAAATTTCTGAAGAATACATTTTGGTCTTGATTTGAATCTCTGAATGTAAACACATCTGTTCAAGTTAGGTGGCTGGCTGCATGGAGATGGGGAAGATAGAGACATTTTTGATAGAACAGATTTCCCCTATTGGTCAGAACAAGTTTCAGAAGAATATTTATCACCTGCAGTGGTTCTATATGACATCTCTCCAACCCAAGAAAGATAAAACCAAAAGGACATGGTATATCTACTGCTAGTAGAGTACAACAAAGAGGTACTAGTCATTCCCAGATACTTTATAGCACTAAGGCAAAACCAAGAATGACAAAAATACCCTTGCAATCAGCTGCAAACCTAAACTATACTGAATACAGACAAAATGATGTTGTGTAGTACTCCAGTAATTTGTAAAGATTCCTTCTGCCTATTGAAGGTAGAAATACATTCCAAAAAGAAGTAAATAGACACAAGTATGGATTCCTTGCTGACGACAGTGACAAAATAACAGAATGAGGGGAGAAAAGAGAGTTCAGGGACAATGTGAAGACCTTGCCACTGACAAAGAACTTTCATCTGTTGAGGCAGCAAACACCAAGACCAACCTGGATCTCTTGGCCTTGTTGTGATGCCTTCTGGAGAGTATTGTGGTACAGACAGGACAGATGTTGATTTGTAAGCATTGTTTTTTGAAGTAGGGATATTTTTTTAAACATTATGTATGTATTACAGCATGGACAAAGAGTGTATTTGAGTAACATTTTCTTCAACTGCTGAAACATAGTTTTAAGCCAAGGTTCCACAGCTAGGAGTTCCTTTGGAAAGCATCTTGATGCTTGTAAGGCAAACAGTACTTAGACTCTTGTAAGCAAGCAGCCTGCCCAGGATCACCACATGTAAGAAAAGACAAAGAGCCAAGCGAGGCGCTCCTTCTCATGAGAATATTATTTTTTTCATATGTTTATTTACACATTTTTACAAGTGACTTATGCACAGGTGAGTGTTTATGAAATAAGATGCATTTTGGAAAATGACTCAAACAGGTACACTATGCTTAATGTTCAACATTAAATTAGAAGAGAAACACTGCTTTTCATATTCTCAAGCAGAGCAGGCAGAGCCTCCAGACACGTCTAATTGGAATAAAACAGCAATCTGCTTTTATTGTTTATTATCTACATCTTCAGTATTCCCAGCTTCAACTGGAACACGTGCAACTTATTCTGAAAGGCAGTCTGTAACTTCTAGTTTTTCCACACCTCTCAAACTATGATGCTTACAAAAATACTGAATAAAAGAAATAACAATGCGACATGCCCCCATTTTTCTTTCTCTAATAAATGCCACATCAGTGCACTCTCTCTGCATCAAGCTGCAATTCTTACAAATACATCATGAATATCCTTGAATTTTAAGCAAGCACAAAACAATAAAACCTATTCATAATGCTGATTGTGGTAGCATGCAAGCACACCACCGAGATGCTCAGCCTTGCAGAAGTGCGAAGAGCAGGACCATGTGTAAAGATACTGTGGTTGAAACTAATATTTTCTCTAACAGCAGCTCCTATAGATGTATACCTTGAAAGCTTCCTCTTTTATATGGCAATATTTATGTTTTAAGAAACAAAACTTTTTTTTTTTTCCATGCGTCTTCACCGACAAAAATATTCCCCAACCAGTTGCCAGAAGTTTCCAATAGCCCAAACTCCAAGCACGCCACCTCCGTGACTTCACAGGACTCCTTACAGTGCCTGTACTGTTACCAACAGCCAGTCTTCCATAAGAAATACACAGGTTTTTCATTACTACAAGCACCTCTTAACACAACTGCATTAAAATAAACCAGAACATCTGTTGCATCACATTTCATATGCTTTGCAACCCACCAGCAATTTCTGCCACAATAATTTAATTTCCCCTCTTGCTTACTTTGACACTTTTGCATGGGGACAGATGCATTCAGCACTGAGCTTGTTTGCATCAGTTTTGCTAGCATACATCACTTCTCAACTAAGTTTAGCATTTCCAGCTCAGGTTACAATCAGGAACGCTATCAAACGATTTAAGCTATTCTAGCAGAAAACACGGGTGCTTGTTCCTTGTGGAAGTATTAGATTCCCACACACTCTGCACCACTTACTACTCCCATAAGGAGCCTATTTAATTTTGTGCAACTCAAACCTCACATTCACCCACACGCAGGGAGAAGTTTAGCTAAACATAGAAATATCACACAACACAGCTGACTGTAATTGATGCTTCTGAGGCTGCACTTGGTAATATTCCACAGCCATTGTAATGCCTGGCTAAATTAACTTTAATCCAAGCTTCTGTTTTAAGCAGAAAGCAGAAGAGGGGCAAGTACATTCTGAAGTGAAAGAAACTGTCAGTTAATACAGGGTACTGCTCGCTGCACTGCAGGTACTACAGGAAGCCATGGGCTGGCACACCACAGAGTGCAAACTCAACGGAAACTCCACTTTTACATGGCAGTGTTACCCGCCAGTAACCATCATTAACACTCCGATGCAGTTTCGGCAACTAAAACCAAGATGAAAGCCAACTGCTGCTAAAAGAAACCACAGTGCTGCATCCCCACCTCTGAAACTGAACCCTATGCTCTGGTCCCAGTGCCCACCATTTGCAGGCTGGGGGTGGGCGCCTGGAGACAGCCTACTCCTCCTCCACAGCGAGACCGACTTTCTGGAAGCTTCAGTGGACCAAAACAGACCTCCAAGTGGACAGATGAGTAGTGAAGAAAATGCCTGTGAAGTCACAGCGGTTGTCAGAGTGAAATCCCATCACGCTTTTTGGGTGCTGTTTATTTTTCACTTCGAGATTCTAATGACAGTGCCGACCATAACGTTTATATGTAGTATCTAAATATTTAAATTGTGAATTTTAAAAAAGATTCACTATTCTAATGCAATTTACAATGAGGCTGGTACTGAAACAACTCTCATCCCCAACACACTGTGAATACTGGGTAAATAAGTCAGGGAAGCAAACGTATACAATTCATAATAACAAAAAGGTCACCCTACCAAGATACAGTTTTGTAGATCTGTATCTATCTTATATATCTACCTACCGATAACAAAAACAACGATGATTGGTACACAGACAACAATATCAAGCTAGGTATAAGCACACATTGGAACAGTGGACTTCTCCTAGATTACAGTCTGGAAGCCTGAGCACTGGCAAGAAGCTCACCTATCTGAGGAAAAAAAGCAATGTCAATCCTAAAATGGCTATTTTTATTTTATTTATTTATTTGTTAACAAAAGATCCACCATAAAATGCTTCATAAAAAGCAGTCCTTGCCTGAATAACTTGTCGAATACACTTTTGCTGCTTCCCAGAGCAGGATGTTAAGCTTGGAGTCCACAGGCCTCTTCTGAGGGGACAGCAAAGGGCAGTAACAGAGGAGATTTCTCAGACATCTGAGCAGATATCCCACTCCAGCACTGCTGAATGGAGACGCTTCTTTAGGCCCGTCCCACACTTTACAACATCCATTCCTAATTTGCAGCCAATCCCACCCAGCAGATGTTGAAGGCTCCACAACAGTTTATGCCAACTTAACCGTGGATCATTGCAGTCTCACACTCCTCTCATTAGCCACATTCTCCAATTCCTCCTCTTCACCTAAAGAACGTTACCAGTGATGAATGTGGTCACCCACCTGAAGCAGCTGATCTAACTGAAATATTAACTTTTTAATCAAGACATGGGAGCAGCTGGGCTGGTTGAACAATGACTTTCACTGCTGATATAAGTACGATGAAGAACACAAGCTACAGACAGGAGGGAGAGCGTGATCAGAATTAGGACCTGCGCTGGCATGAAGTGCTGCAGGGCCATGTTCTTAGGGAAATAAAATGTATGATCAGTTGAATTTGTGGTTCAGTGGGTACTGGGACAATTTATGAAGTACCATATTCAGCTCCATTTGAAGCCACTTGCCTACTGCACAATTTTGAGCTCTCTCTAACAAATGCGCACTTTTTTTTCCTCTTTAAATTCTGCAGAGATGCAGCATTACAACTCCTTTCAGCTACAAGAAAATGTTAATCATATTAAATACTGACACTGTTCATTTAGAAAGTGAAACTGTATTGTGAATTATGCACCAAAAAGAGCCACTATCTGAGCAAGCTTTTTTATTGCCATCTAGACACTCTCCCAAAGGGGCAGCTGGCTGTGATAAAAGTAAAGTGCTGGCAGCAATTCTGCATGCTATAGTTACTCCTTAATGCTAAAGCAGAGTCCTTCACTGAAGCTGCTGAGGTCAGCAACATGGCTATGTAACATTTCATTTCAGCCTTTGAAAATATAAGTAAGCCACATCTGCAGCGGAGGGAGGTACAGACACAGAGAAAAAAAAAACAATGTTCATCATTGTTTATCAATTTTAAGATGCCGCTTAAACAACCTATAGCTGGTAAGGATAGCACGTTCTTCCGAAAAAGGAAATTTGCTGTTTCCTTGTTTTTTTAAACACTTGAGTCCACACCCAAGAAAATGAAATTCTTGAAAACTTGTTTCTCACACAGTTTTTTATTTGACAAAAACAACATAGGCAAAATATGCCCCATTTTTAACCAGCACGGTAAAAGAAGATGTTAAATCCGTAAGTGTTACACTTAAGATATTCTGCATGGAGGTTACATTCATGCACAAGTAAGGATAGATTTTTAAAATCTGTTCTGATACAAAACCAGCAAACTGACATTTCAAAAAATGCTCAGGCTTTGTGTTTTATGGAGATGAGCTACAGGACTCCTCTCAGTATCTGGACAGTCTTTGACTCACACTGAAAAGTGAGAACATACACTAAATGCAGCCTTGCAAAATCTTTGAGCTCCCTTCCAATCCAAGCCACCCCATGGTTCTATGAAAAACACCAGAGAAACCTCAGAGAAGGAAATTCCTGACTTTCTCCAAGGCCCATCAAAACTAATTTCTCAATACAAAGGAAAACATAACTTCAGTAAAAAAAAGAAATAAAGTAGCCAGAACGCACTGTTTCAAAGGCAGCAAATAACTGACCTTGCTAACACTTGACATCTTGCGTGCTGTGCTAATAAAAAACCTCCTTGATTCTCTTTTCTACCATCATCAGAAGGGGTATTTCACTTGCTGACTGGACACGTGCAAAGTCTTCAGTCATCCCAGCACTGAAGGTGCTGTGATAACATACTAACTCATCCCGCTGCAGAATGCAATGCAAATTTAATCACAGCCAACTACTGACATGTGTCAGCTCTCATTCCCCATAAAGCGCTTTTTATTTAACATCGTGAAGATAATAATCTTTTGTATTTACCTCCACTTCAGAAATAAGTTTCCTTTCACCCGTATGATCTTCACATCAAAGCCTGTACCAAAGAGCACTAGAAGCGGACAGCTGAGGGTCTAGGCAAAGACTGGATGTTGCACAATTTAATACTTGAGCAACTGACTCTAGAGGGGATGCCAGCCAAGCTGCTGCCACACCAGATCCTTCCAATGCCTGAGGTCTCCCAACACCTGCATTACTGCACGGCTTGGCAGGATGGCATCACACAGCATCTCTCCTTTGCAAAAATGACAATCCACATCCTTAAAAGTCATGGTTGTATGAACCGAATCACCCTACTGCCGTTGCTGCTTTGTTTTACATAACCAGGATCTTGTGGGCGAGATGTACGAACTGTCCCAAGATGCTACCTTTGACTCACAGTATTGCCATTTCCTAAATGAAATACTAACTCTTCCTAAATTGATCTAATCTAATTATTTTTCATTGTTTTTAAATAACCACAAATCAGTCATTTTTACACGAGGACGATTTCAGCGTTTCAGTTCAGCCCAATATATAATTATTGTTTCTGATTTTACCACAAAGGATGAGAAAAGAAGATACTTTCACTTTTTCAGTTTGACTTCCACATCAAAAGTGCCATTATTTGCACAGCTCTACAGGTAAAAAGAAAATCATTTGTTAACAGGCACAGCAGAAAATTACCTACACGTGAGTACTTAAACACAGCAGATATATCGCACACAGTCTTGCAGTTTAATGCAGTGGGAGCCCATACAAACGATGGCTTGCCTTCCTGTTTATACACCAGATACTATTGTGAGCAGAAGTTAAAAATAAGCTAAGCCAAACCTTGGACAAAGTTAAGCATAAGCGATCTTGTACCAACCCAGAACAAAATAAACACGTTACAAATGCTATGTTATTTTTTTTTTAGGGGGGGCAATGCCTATGTTGAGCGTGCTACAGCTTATATGCATTTTGTGCATTTGAGGAGAATCAGCAGTTAAACAAGTCTGACAAATCAGAAGTGTGGGGAAAATGACTACTGACAGTAATTATTTGTTGGCAAAACTGCTTTAATTTATCAAATATAAGCACGGCATTTTCTAAGGGAAAAAAAAAAAAGAATGATTGTGAGAAAACACCACTCTCTTCCTAGCAATAACAAAGTTGAGATTCCTCCCTGTTTTATTACTCGAAACTTCTCCCACTAACAAAAGCCACAAGTATACTAATGATGTTTCACTGCTGATGTTGGATTAAAAACAAACAAAAAAAGAAACCACTTTTAAGACAGAAAACATACTTTATAACCCTTTTTGAAGTCGTTCGTAAACTGAGAAAGATAGAGACAAAATCATCACTCCAATACACAAAAAGGTCTTACTGTCTCAAAGAGGATTACAGGTCATGTAGGAAACCTATTACCTTCCCAAAAGTAAGCATCAGTATTACAGTCTCACAAAACCACTTGCCTGCTTTTATGCAAAGTTGGTACTCAAGTAGCGACTCCCCCATCTCTCCCAATCTAAAAGAACTTCAGTTTGTTAATGGGAGAATAAAAAGCCCCCAGGAAGCCCACAGAATCATTCTAATTATTTTAAGATCAGAAAAGTAAGAGAAGGTGGTAATTAAAAAAAATACAGTACGTTTAGTAACAATGTTCTATAGAGAACACTCTTAATACTGAAAAACACAGCAGTATCATTTAGTGATACATAACGAGATGCCTGCTGCCTCTTTTTCCATTCACAGAAATCAGAATTTTCATTTTCTCTGTGTGACATTTCCAAAATAAGCTATTAAGCAAACTGATACACGTTTTACATCAGGCTAGAAACTCACACAGCTAAAACACATGCTGTTTTCTCACAGCAGAGCTGGACATACTTTTTTTCTGATACTTCTACTAATCCCTGGAGGAAAGAAACACATTTAGAGAGAGGTCTCACTGGAAATTCATCTGGACTTAAGATTTCAGCAGTTTAAGTTGTCAGGCAATGCCCATGGAGGAGAAATTGGAGAAGGAAAAGAACCCCACAAACTACAACCAACAAAAAGTAGGGGCTGTCTTCCCATTTCTGAGAAAAGGAGAAAATGACTCTGTGGGGCCACCCCCAATACGTCCAAAACCATGACAACTCACAGGCACTGGTCAGCGTTGTGGTCAGCTGTGGTCACCTTCTCTCAGAAAATTTGCAATGGAATACAGAACAAAACTGAGCAAGGCAGAGAGAAGAACAACTACACAGAAAAAAAGACAGAGAAATACAGACCCACTCTGAGCCATAATAAATGTCAGTGGGAGATGGCAATTTCAATGGGGGCACAGAAAGTGGTGGATGGCATGAAAACACCTAAGACAATAGTACATATACTGGCAAGTACTTATAAAAAGACAATTAAAAATATCTATCTATACGTTGCCTTAATCAAGTAACTCTTAAGAATCTATGTAATTGCTTTATGATCTCTATCAGTAAATTTTTTCTCCTATATTCCAGGAATCATTACAGCTCTAAATATAAAGAGTTTGACAAAAGGAATGGCCAACCTAATAAATGAATACATACATAAGCAAATACATATATCATCCAAAATTCCAGAAGAGAGAATGACAGCAGAATAGGTTCCACTACTGCCAAGCCTGGATTCCCTCTTTTCTGGCTCTAACCACTGTCTCTTCCAAGTGCTGTGTGAAAAGGCATGATGGATCTTAATGCCAGCTAGCCTGTCACACTTAATTAACACTGATTATAAATAAATAAATAAATAGTCATTTTAATATTCATTCTGCAATGTCTGAGTGCCTGTAACAGCAGCTCTCATACGGAAGAAATACAAAATGTATTTGGGAAGGGATGGTGAGGATGAAGAGGTTGGATATATCAATTATTGGCAACGGTCCATTCTGCCTCTGCTCATCCCCAGTTTAGAGATGTCCATTCCCCAAACCACACGTTGGGTGCAGCACTTTCCCTGAGCTCGTAGGGAGCCGAAGGCAGTACAGCTCGGCATCCAGACACGTGGTTTGAATGCTGGGTGGTCCTGTGTGGAGCCAGGAGCTGGGCTCCATGATTCCTGTGGGTCTCTCCTAACTTGGAATGTTCCAACAGTATGTGAATCAGCCTCCTACTTGTGATGGTGAAATAAGCAGTGGCTGCTCCGGACACTGTGTGCGGGTGTGCAGTGCTTCTACTAAAGAAGCCCACCTCCCAGCACTGGGGGGGAAGGGGCAAACAAAAAGGGTCCCACAGCAGCACAGATACTCCTGCCATCCTTAACACACAACCTTTGAAGGCCACAGTGCCAAGAACTGGACAGCATGGAGCCTGCAACAGGCGGGTCCATGTACACCACTCAGCCAAATCCAGACGGGAAAAGGGAGGCATGACAACTATTTACAAACAACTGAAGAGCATTCATACCAGAGGCAGTGAGGAAACGGTATTCAGGGTAACACAGCATGTGCCAGCCCCACACTGCACTGTTCCCTCTGAGCTTGCCTTTCTGCTGCTACCCAAGCTATCCACTTCCCCAGTTCCAGCAGATGTGCTCTTTTTAGAATGGCATGAAAGCAGTCACCCTACATGAAGTACCAGGAGGATGAAAACATGGATCAAGAAAGAAAGAACAGCAGGAAAAGTTTCCGGACAGTTTGTGTTCAGCTGTGGGAATCACTTCCCAAAGGAAGTGGCAGAACATTAACCACTTGAATCACTTAAAGCTCAGCAAGACCAACACTGGAATTCTGCACTCACATCAGATCATGAATATTCTAGAGAAAAACTTCAGTTCCTCCAAATTCATCCTTCACATGACTGGGAACACTATGCAGGATCAGACAAATACACGTGCAGGTCTCCCTGGCCACACTCAGAAGGAACACCAGGTTTTAACCCCGAGTTTCACTGCTGAAATGAATTTATTTATCGCCTGGCTGACACAGCACTCCCATACCAGCTTTGACCAAGGCATGCTCTCACCCTACCAGCCTGCTGGGTGTGCACCTTCCACCACATGAAACGCTTTTGGAAAGGACAATGGCTGAAAGTGGTGTTCTCCTGGGTAACGTGCCTTGTCTTGCCTGCGTGTTGCCAACAGCTCATTGCTTTTGCAACCCTTAAAAATATAGCTCTAGGCAGGCTTGCAAAATGCTACTTAATCATCTGCCAGAGGCAAAGAATATTTTTTAGCGACAGGACAATGAATCATCAGTTTCATCACTGCGATGGATGCGGACAATGAAGGTCTTCACAATGGTGAGTCTTGTTTGACTTCATCTAAGTCCTTCTAGAAGCACAACAGCTCTTTAAATAAATTACTACCAAGACATCTCATTTCACAGTAGGAAACCAACAACCAACCTTCCCCGCCTCCTACCAGGTGCTTAATGTGCCAGGAGCACAGATGACCCCAAACCGCTTTCACCTATGTAAAGTCCAGCTCCATTTCTGCACTTAAGCATGTACGGTTAAGCCAGTGTGGTTCCACTGATCTAGATGGAGGCGATTCCTCCTCCCAGGGTTTGTGTGTGTTGGCAACAACAGGACTGTGGCACCAGAAGCAAATCAAACAGCAAACCCAGATTTTCACCCATGAGGTATGTGCACGTGTGCTGGCATGAATGGGCCGTATAATATCAAGGACAAACCCAGAAGTGAAGAAATGTTCGATTTTTTCATAAAGAAAAGCAGTCACAAGATGAGCTGACAGGCGGTCAGACAAGGTTCCACTAGATAAAGACATCTGACATTGGGTCTGAACACGACCTAATCGCTGAGTCGGGGCATAACTTCCCATCCGATCACCTGCACGTGAAGGCGGCAGCACCAGACAGAATGTGGGGCTCCTGTTCTTTTGGGCCACTTCAGAAACCACCACGTGAACCAGGCGGTGCACAGAGGCCTCACGTTCCCGCTCCACCCCGAGGTAAGCTCCTGCAGGGCTGCCCGCGCTCACAGCCAACTAACAGCAAAACACGCACAAAGTTGAGCGCATCTAGAAGTGGAAACGCTGCGTTACGGCCACACAGCCCTTCTAACGTCTGCCGGTTTCGATACCCCGCGCAGGACAAAAACCTGCAGACAGACACACAGACAGACAGACACGCTCCTATGCTGCCTCGCTCTTCGTGACCCCGTTCCCGTAACTCCCTGCCCCGCCGCCGCCGCAGGGCCCCGCCGCCCTCCCGGCAGCCCGGCACCCCAAGCGGCGTTAAACTTTCCCCGCCGGGCTCCGGGCGGACAAAAGGCCGTTCCGCCCCGAGAGGCCCGACCCGCCGTCCCGCCGCCACAGGAAGCCGCGGGCCGGGCGCGCCGCCTTCCCGCCCGACCGCAGCGCCGGCCCCCGAGCCCAGGGGAGGCCGAGCGCCCCTCCGCCCGGGACGGGACCCGCGGCGGGGCGAGGCCGGCGGCACCGCGAGGAGCCGCGCTCTCCTCCCGCCCCAGCGCCGAGGCGGGCAGCGCTCCCCCTCCGACCCCCGCCCCGTCCTCCCGCTACCTCGGCCATGGCCGCGGCGCCGCTCCTGCCAGGGGGCGCGCTCCGGCCCGCCCGGCTCCGGCTCTGCCCCGGGAGCTGCGCTGGGCGCGGCGTGGCCTCGCTCCGCGTCCTTCCGCCCGTCTGAGGGCCGCCCGCTGCCTCCGCGCCGCTCGGGGGTGGGGGGGGGGAGGGGGGGAGCCCGGCGCGCGGGGCGGTGGAGAAAGGAGGGGAGGGGAAGGTCCGCGTTCAGCCGCTTTTTTGCCCGCCCCGGAAATACATTCCTCCCCGCTGCCGTCAAGCCCTGGGCGGGGAGGAGCGCTCCGGGCTGCGGCTGGGGGTAGGGAGTGAGGGAAGGGCGCTCCGTGGGCAGCGGGGACCCGGCCCTGCCGCCTCTGCTGGCGGCGGCGGCGCCGCCGGCAGCGCCGCCGCCGCCGCAGCGCCGCGCCGTGCGCGTCCGCGGGACGGGAAAGGCTCCGCCCGGCGCAGCACTACGAGCAGCGCCCGTGTCCCCGTTGCCCCCCACCTCCCCTCTGGCAGCCGCCATCGCCTTATTTGGTGGGATCCGATTAGCGCTCCCGCTCCCGGGCCGCTGGAGCTTCTGCCGTCGGGGCGGCGGCTCTCCCAGCCCCGCAGCCCCCGAGCCGGAGGTCCGCTTGTCCCCACGCTTCACCCGTGTGCTGCATCCCAAGTGGGTGGGAGGCACCGGCGAGGGGTCGGCGTCGCTTCGTGTGCCGCGGGAAGGGTGGAACTGCCTGCGTCCCGTGGCTCAGCTTGCTGGTATTCAGCACGTGCCCACGTGCTACTTAGGTTCTTGAAGGACTCCTGGTTTTGGGGGCAGAATGTCAGAGGTGTAAGCCACGTGATCACAGCTCACACACAACTGCTGTGCCTCTATAACTAACCTGCTACTGCTGCTGCTTGTTTTGGGAATCATATCCCAAATTTGGAATGGACCAACAAAAATCATTGAGTGCAGCTCCTGGCTCCAGACAGGACCACCCCAAATCCAAACCCTAAGTCTCAGAGCGTCGTCTGACAGCAGTGTCCAGATGTTCCTTGAACTCCGGCACTCAGGGCCGTGCCCACCGCCCTCTGGTGCAGAACCGTTCCCTGACCCCAGCTGCCCTCCCCTGACACAGCTCCATGCCGTTCCCTCGGGCCCTGTCGCTGTCACACAGAGCAGAGCTCAGCGCTGCCCTCCACTCCCTGTGTGGAGCTGTAGGCTGCCCTGATGTCTCTAACTAAAGGTGCTACACATTGATAATCATATTTTTTCCCCTTTTCCTGTACTAGCAGCACTTAAAAAAGAAACACAGTACTTCTGCCATATGTAGGCACAGCTTGTGCTTTAGAGGTTGTTCAGTGCAGCTGTCCAGGATGCTGTCTCTTACCATAACTGCCAGGTCTTAATGCTGGTACAACTGTAATTTTAAAACTGGTTAAATGATGCTAGAAAATGAAATGGAAATGGTAGGCTGCTTTCAAAGCAGCTTCATCAAAAGCAAACACTGGGCAAATGAAGTGGAAAATAAATAACATGCACAATCAGTGATAAAGAGCCCAGAAGCCATATGTCACAGCAGTTATGTTACATTATTAATACTACCAGGAGCAGAGAAAGAAGCTGCCATAAAATCAAACCTTTAAAATGGTATGTCTCATGAAATAAAAGTAAATGCAGGATGGTTAGTGATCTGCCAAAAATATAAGAAATTCAAATACCAGGGGGGAGAAATGACTTTTAGGTAAGGCATACCTCCTTCTTGAAGGGAAATAAGGGCCATTTTGCCAGAATATACAAATAGCAAGTAGATGTGCGCTGCGACGTACTGCGGGCAAGCAGTGGCAAACGTCCTCTGTTCTCACTGCCATGGCTTGCCAAGTCTGTGAGGAGTAAATAGAGCTGTGCAGTGAGCTGCTTCCAGCCTGCCACAGCTCTCGGCTCAGACATCTGTGTGACAGGTTGCTAGTGGCTGGCTGCACTGTGCAATAGGAAACTGTCAGGAGAAACCTCCCAAATGGCTGAAAAGAATTATTTGGCTGCTTTCTGGACTCTGTTTAGAGAGTGCAGGTGTGCACGAACACATTTGCTGTTTTCCAACACTTCTGGAGTACTGAGGATGTCAGAAAAAGTTCTGGAAGTATCTGAGCCAACAGACATGATCACAGATGATGTCAAAATATTTAATGTGGCATCTCCATATTGTGGGATATGTAACGTGTGCGAGTGAGTAATCATATCTGCGTGAAGGGGATGAAGCAAAAAAAGATTTTAAAGGCTCAATAGAGCAGTCAGAGGTGTGTAAGGTCACTGTTAGGCTTGGGGACCACTGCTATGTGATGCTGGGGAACCAAATATGAGGTGATGTGTATTCCCTTAGTGTATGCACCAATCGGTTTGATATCATTGGGTTTGTTGTTTTGTTAGCTATTTTTTTGTCTGTAAGTCTGAGACTTGTTACAAGATTTGGATGTAAGTTGTTGACTCTCCTCTATGTACTTGCAAGCGTCAAACCAATACAGTAATTGGAAAATATCAGAATTGTATTACTTCAGTTAGCTTAAATTAATTTGATATAATTGATTTAATTATATTAAAATAATATTCATTTTTTCCTCATTTCTTCTTGTGTATTTAATAGTTGGGTTGTCCTTAGGAAACAGTAAGCGCTGTCATTTGGTAATGATGCCTTTCATTTTATGGGTAATGTATGTTTATTTTCTGTGAGCAATGCAAGAAGTAAATATCTGTGCTGTAGAACAGACAGTCCCAGGAGAACTGGCCAAGTGATGTCTCCAGAGATTGCAACAGAAACAACAGAATAGTTTGTTAAATACTGTTTGCTTGTATGAATATGCATGTATCACTTTCTTGAAAAAAACATGCCTAAATAATCAGAAAAATATTTTAGCATTTTAGTTATTGCTTTCAAATTATTTACAGTGTATTAAGAAAATTATATTACTTAGTCAATATGGCTGATTTAATTACATAGAGTTATATTTTATACCTACTGGAGTTTGGCTATAAAAGTCCATTAAGGAATATGTTTTAATTCCATCTAGCTGTCTTTTAATAAGAGCCACTGGCAAAAGAGAGCTTCCTGTCACAGAAGAGCGGTAGCGGTCAGCAGTGCACCACTGTTGTGCAGATGATAGTGGGAGATTCTCTGGCCAATTGTCAGTGCCTCATTTTATACATATGCAAAAATGTTTTCATTATTATAATATTATCAATATGATCAGATTGTCTTGTGGAGTAATCCATCTGTATCCACAGCTTGCCTTGCAGATAATGTGTTTTGTTACGACTTTTACAGAAATAGCTAGGAATCCCAAACTAGATTTCTTGAAGTACTGCATATGTAAAGAGGCATGAATGGGGGATGTGGAACTGCTGCTGGGGCTGTGGGTGAGCATCCCCTGCCAGCTGCATGCCCCTAAGCTTGGGGATGTTTGGCACACTGGACCCCAGATGCCCACCCACTGTCCAGCAGGCTGGAGCATCACTGCTTCCCAACTCCATGCTACTGATTATCTTACCTCTTCCTAATACAAATCCTTTCCTGGTTCCTTGTTCACACTGCACTAGAAATCTCAGCCTCATTAAGTGTTCATTGATCAGTACTGCTTCTCTTCCCAACACACTTTGTTACTGGTAACAGAGTAGTTTCTTTCTCCTTCTGTCCCTCTTTTTTTTCTTCTTCTCCCTCTTCGAAATGCTCCAACCCTACCTAGAATAACTGTTTTTCTTTCCAAACTAAAAAAGCCCAAACCAACAACCACACCATAAGCCCAAGGTAAAAAATATGAATCTAAATGCAAAAGGCAGATAGGAGATTGGAGTGAAAACAGAACACCAAGGCAATTTTTCCAGGGTTAGTAAAAGAGCTAGAAACAGCAGGCAGCCCTCTTGACCTCTACCAGGCTGCTGTACCTAGGCTGCACCCATCCTGAGAGCCCCGTACCCATCACCATAGCCGTCACTGTGACCCTGTAGCTGCAACCATGGTGGTCACTGCGGCCCTGTACCTGAAGCCCTGGCTGTTACTGAGGCCTTGCAGCCCTGCCTGTGTGGCTGTGAGTTGCACAGTGAGCGAGGGGCCCTGCTGTGACTGCTCAGCAAAGGGCTGGGCCTCCCACAATCAGGAATGGAGGGGAGTTTAGATGTGGCCACGGGATTAATAGTGTACGTGTCAGTAGGAGATAGACTCAGACTCAGTGCAGGAAGCGATGGTGCTAAGCGGTTGTGGTAATTGCTTTGATAACGGCCTCTGCCTCCTCATGAACAGCCAGGAGCATTGCTGGGGATGCAGGTGGAGTGCTGCCCTGGCAGCCACACACAGTGTGCCCATTATACAGGGCAGTACATTTACATTGGAGCCAGGTCCTCTTGTCCTGTGCAAGGGCGGTAGTGGCTTGAATCACATATACATGAAGCATGATATTGCAGCAGGTTGTAGTCTAGCAGCAAAGGTTTTCTCCCCTGGAGTGTACCGAATGCCCTGCTGGACCTGCTCCTGTTCTCACTCAGCTCCTAGCAGCAGCAAGCTTGATAAATAAACACCTGGTTTATGATCAGTGCTTAGCTCTCTGTTCTATTTAATCAGCCAGTTGCGCCTAATGTGAGGGTAAAAAGGGCAGAGTCCACCAAGCCCTTCCTTTGGCTCCATGGTGTGTAAGAACACCTCATGGCCTGACAGGCAGGCCCCCAGAAGGGCAGCAGGGCTGAAGAGTAGTTTTGGCTGTAGCTATGCTATGCCTGGTCCATATTTCTCTGCCTTTACTCTGCCTTTTTCTGCCATTATTTCACCAAGAAAGCTCTCCCTCATCTTTTTGTGCGTATTTTTCTGTATCCAAAGAGAGACCATAGGACAGAAGGTGCAGACTTTTTAGCAGGGTCTGTTGTGGTAGGACTATGGTTTCAAACCATTCAAATGGTGGGAAATGGTTTCAGACTAAAAGAGGGGACATTTAGACTGGATATAATGAGAAAGTTTTCTACAGTAACGGTAGTGAAGCACTGGCACAAGTTGTCCAGAGAGGTTGTGGATGCCCCGTTCTTGGAGACACTCAAGATCAGGATGGACAGAGCTCTGAGAAACCTGGTCAAGCTGTAGGTGTCCCTGATCATTGCAGAGGAGTTGGACTAGTTGATCTTTAAAGGTCCCTTCCAACTCAAATTATTCCATGTTTCTATGATGATATGACTCTTCAATAAACTAAGCTACTTCTGCTGCAGTCCTATATTTTCATTGCTGCAATTAGCATACACATACACATTCCTTGTTTGCCACATGGATATATTACTTCCAAAGCTGTTTTCTGCAACTCCTTTGTAATTGCCAAGATCATTGATTATATGTTGAAATTCTATAAAATATTTTGTATCTCGTAAACAGGGTAAGAATCTTTTTTCACGCTTAGATGTGAAGCACAGTTTGCTCTTTTGATCTAAAATAAGGAAGCGAGTAAGACTTAAGCAAAGAGAGTAGAGATGTCTAGATTTGTGGTCCAAAGAAACACTTGCAATCATGATAACACCAGGCTAAGAGTTTCTGCATCAGCTCAGTATGGAACTAAAGCATGTTTGGTAGAGAATTTGATTTAAAAACTTCAAGCCTGGAGATATTGTAGTGCTTAATTTCCCAAGAAAAGATGCCTATGGGAGATTAGAAGTATCCCCAGGGGATGATAATTCTGAATGCACAATAACCCTCTGAGTTTCAGCAGTTGGTTAATTCTTACCATGTGCTGTTCTTGTTCTATGCTGCAGGAGGATGGGGCTCCGAGGCCACATGCAGATCCTGTTTCCCCTTTCTCAGGGGATTCCCACTGCTTGTAGAAGCAGCTTATGTTCGTTAGGGAAAAAACTGAATTCCACCGCTACCAAAAAAGCATGCAAGGAAGGTTGTGAGAATTTTCCTTTGTAGAATTTTCCTTTCTCAATTTTGCCATGGGGGACACACTCCAACATTTTAAATTTAATACAGCTGAAATTCAGACTTCTGTGGAAAAGGGGGTGTAGGAATAAAAGAGGAAAATTTTGATATCTGCTGCTGAAAAGGGAGGAGAGGATAACAGCCTTCTAGCAGTAAGAGTTTGTGGCATGAGAGAAGGAGTAAGGACAAATTTTGTATTCATTGCTGTACAAGGGAAAGAAATGTTACATGGAAAACAGGATTTTAAAAAAGATTGGAAGGCAAGAAACAGTCTGGAGGAAAAAAATGAAAATGCTGCCTCTGGGAAAAGAGACGTGGGCAAGTAGAATCACTATTGTATAAGATGATCAGCTGTTCTAGAAGAAAACAATGGCAAAAAAGGCAGACCACAATATTCCTTTTCTAATACTGTTTTTGTCAAGTAGAAGACCGAGTCCTGTTCTGAATTTCTTTTGAAATCCTGTGTTTATCCTCCCCATTCCTACACACTCAGACTGATTCTCCTGGCCATGTTTCTTCAAATCATTTCTTCCACTAATTTTTTTTTTTTTTTTTTTTTTCCCCCTAGACTCATATCTGAGACACTTTGGCAGTAATGATGTTTGGACTAACATACCAATGATTCACAGCCAGAATCTCTCACTTGTGCTCCTCAAAGATCTCCATATATTGTTCTCTCTCTAGCACAAATGTTATAAATTGTCTTGTTCCTAAGAGGTTACGTCTGCATGTTAATAGCAGTTCTGTTCAAGTGCTGATTTATCCCGCTATCTTGTCATCTATACAGAGGGTAATACAAAGCACTTCTGACTTTATTTTGAGCTGTTCACCAGGTTTTTCTTCCTTCCTTAACTGCCAGCAGTTGTGGTATTTTGCAACAGTAAATTGTCTACCTCACAGGACTCATCATGAGGAGTATTCCATGTCCCAGTCTGAATTCACAGGCTCTTAAATATCTCATTAATTTGAATCCTAGGTGTGAAACTACAGTAAGAAGAGCTGTTGTTCACCAGTATCCTTAGCAGTGGGATATTCTGGTCACAACTGGCACTAGATCTGCTACAAACTCAAATCTTCATCCTAGTTTCTGCTGGATATGAGAACCAGCAAGGAATGAAAGAAAAGAAAAGAAAAGAAAAGAAAAGAAAAGAAAAGAAAA
>JAPSGF010000005.1:8934028-8966192 GCA_035772895.1 Perdix hodgsoniae | reverse complement strand
GGAAAAGAAAAGAAAAGAAAAGAAAAGAAAAGAAAAGAAAAGAAAAGAAAAGAAAAGAAAAGAAAAGAAAAGAAAAGAAAAGAAAAGAAAAGAAAAGAAAAGAAAAGAAAAGAAAAGAAAAGAAAAGAAAAGAAAAGAAAAGAAAAGAGCACAGTTGTCTGTGAACAAATACAGGATTGAAAAAATCACAAGTAATTCTGAAAAAAGCTCCAAAAGAAAGAGGTGGAACATCACAAGGAGATGAACTACACCTCCTAGTTCCTGATAAAAATGTAATTAAAAATTACTATGAGGATAAAGCAGTTGTAGGCTGTGCTGGATGTCACATTGCTCAGGTGGTGGGAAGGCATTTGGCTTTCAGCCTTTTGTCTCACAGCTTACTCGGAATCTGTGGTATTTTCTGTAACCACATACTTGAATATGTGGCATTGTCTTTCTGCCGTTGCTGAGGTTTAGCTAAAATTAAACTGTTTTCAAAACAGTAAATGTAAATTTTAAGTCTCTTTGCTTGGCTAGTGCCAACATCGAAGAAAGACTTGTTCCCTGCATAAACCACCTTCCAGCCTTGCCTTTTCTCCACTCTGTTCTCTTCTCTGAGTCTCCAGGTTGCATCTACTTTGAATAGTCCCCTTGTCCCGGTCTTTGGTGTGCTTCCATCTTATCAAGTGGCATTTACACCTTTGAGCTTTGAATGTTCTAGCTACACTGCTTTGTTTCTGATTCTCCTTCAAGAAAGATGACATTTGGGGGAACTTCGCACAAACATCCTCTGAAGACATACTTGCACATTTCAAGAAGACACTCCTCAGCTGCAGCATATCTGGATCAGCGTCTGCTTACAATAGAGAAAGCTTTGGAAAATGTCAAATACTGATAAGTTTCCACCAAATATATGTGAACTGAGCTAGTCCATTCACATAAAGCATCTTGATTTACTAACTATCATATGAAAGGCAAAGAATGGATGAAAGACCAGATGACTGCTGAAGATCAAAATTTTGCCTTGAGGATGAGAGGTTGCAAGAATTATCTTTTTTTTTTTTTTTTTTAATCTTAAATTTACACTATTGGAAAATATTTGTCCTTTTTTTTTTGCTTTCCAAAGAAAAACTTACACCTTCAGGAAAATGGTTTTCTTAGATGTATAAATATATAAAATGTATAATAGGAATAAATAGTATAGTAGGATAAGATATTATCCTGTATAATAGGAAAAAAACATGACAGTTTTCTGACTTTGACTGGAGGCAGTAACAGAATCATAAAGTCATAGCGTTGTAGATAGAATATCCCAAATTGGGAGGGATCCATAAGGTCACTGAATCCAACTCCTGGCTCCACACCAGAGCACCAAAAAATCAAATCCAATATTTGAGATCACGGTCCAAATGCTTCTCGAACTCTGGAAGCTCAGGGCCATGGGCACTGCTTGGGGCAGCCTGTTCCATGCCCACCTCTCTCTGATGAAGAACTTTTTCCTAATACCCCAATATCCTATTTTAATATCTTCTGATCTTACAGGCAACACAGGTCTTCAAAAAATAGAGTAGCCTTTTTTGTCCCAAACCCTTATTTTAAACTTTTCTTTATAAAAGCATCCTAAAGTCTAAAACTGCTTTTAAAATTCAGTCCTTTGTTTTTATTGCTTTTCAAATTGTTTTATTGGTGTAAATATTTATTTGTGCATTATTGAATTATTCTGCGATGAATCTTCAGCAGCGGAATGGCTGCACAGAGGCTGCTGGATTATTAACTTGGTGAAGACCAAGGCACTGTATTTCATGGCTCCACTGTTGACAGTCTGATGAAGTCCATCAGCCTGCTTGCAGACAGCACAGAACTTTGTGGAGGGCTCTGCCTCACATGGAACCAGCTAATTAGTTTCTAGGCTGACAGCACAAGGTGGTGGGCAGTGATGCATACTGCCTTCTTTGTTCTATGATTAGGAATATTGGGACTCTTCAGAATGCTGGAGGAAAAGTTTGTATGTCTAATCTAAGCTGTTACAGGAAGTTGCACGCTATCATATAAGTAGATTAGGGACTGCTGGCCAAGTTCTGAAGTTTTATAAACATCTTGCTCATTTCTTACTGGGCAGTGCTCTCTCTGAAACATTTCCACTTAGTCATTGGCTACTCAGCAAGAATGATTGATCAGAAACATTTCTGTAATATAAGTCAGCCTTATCAAGTTTAAACACAAATATAACTCCTACAGCCAGGATGTTATACATGCTGCAAGTGGGAGGGACGCGAGCAGCTGTGAGTGCTGTTTACCCAGTCTGAATTGCCCTTTGCTTCTTTGCATGGGTTGAGAGCTGCTGGGCAGAAAAAGCAGTTCCCAAAGATTTTCAAATTGTTTTGCCTTAAGAGCATGTGGCTTGCCGTTCATTTTATGCCTTGATATCAGTACACTGTACGGGCTAAAAATAAAGAGACAGAAATGTTAGGTATGCTGTCGTTTTATTTATTCCACTGATTTCATTGCCAGCTAATAGTAGAAAATGCCTTCCTGCCATATACTCCTTCCATATCTCAGAGGCTCCTTTGTGCTGGCTAGAGTTGTATTTTTCTCTCTGTGATGGTACCATAAAAGTACACTGAACAGACTTGAGCTGACTCACGGTTGGTGCAGACGATGCTCACAGCTCAGCTGATTTTGGATAGCATCAGAGGTTATTTATACAAAACGCTGAAGGCTTTCAAGTGACTTCTGTATTCTCCGTTATAAAAACTGCGTTTTGTAGCAGGCACCTTGGGTGTTTCTGTAACTATTTCATCTATTCTACTTTGTCCTTTTTCAGTGTAAGTTAACTGAACTGTATTGTTTGCATGCGTGCTTTTTCAGTTTTTGCTGGGGGAAGGAAAGGACTGAAGTGAAAATGAAGGTTGTCATTATCTGGACACTTTCATCTCAGTCATACTCTCAGGAGCAGCCTTGACTTCCAAGGCTTCCAAGTGCTAACAGGAAATTGATTCACCTGTTGGAAAAGGTCCAGGATTGCTTGTGACACTAAACAGAACAGAGGAAGTTTTGCCCTTTGTTCTGATTCAGTTGCTGGAGCAAAACCAAATGACACAGAACTGATAAATCCATGTACAAAGCTTATATACATACCGCCTTACTCTTTTTTCTTTTTTTACCACTTACTACTTTAAGAACTGTGATATACCTGGAAATAAGTTTTATCTTGGAATACAGGAAAATGTATAACTTAACTTAATGATAACAGATATTTTTTTTCCCACTAAGTCATTTTGATAATTTCTTTTTTTGCAGACGTTATTGTTAAAGCAAATGCTTGGTGATGAGATAATTGCCTGTTTTTGTTTGACACTCAAAAATAATTATTGGTTGCAGTTTCACCCTGAAATCTGATTTAGCCTTTTGATCAGTGGTGGAAGAAGTATCCTGGATAGACTGGTGCAGGAAGCAAAACAGCACTTAAGTGCCTACTCAGGCATAATTTATATCTAAAAGGAAATCCCAGGACAGTTGCATTAAATGATCTGTTATATGACAGAGGAGGTTTCATCCACCAGACTACACAATATGCAGTTAATTTCTTGCAGGAGTCCATTGACTGGTTTCGCACAGCTCACAGTATTTAAAGTTTAATTTCCCAAGCTTATATCCAGTAATCAGGAGTGTTCCCCAGTGACTCAGAGCTAAAACCTGGCTAAAGGATCGTGGATTCCAACATCAGCTTGCTGCGTTTTAGGTGTGTCTCCCTGTCACATTTTCATTCCAATATTAGTAAATAGAAGACAGATTTTTTGGTTTTGGATTTCTTGAAGTGAGGGAAATGAAGTGGATTTATTATGTGAATGGAATCTAACTTTGACCTGTGTATATACGTACATACTTATGCATACATATGTATGTATGCTATAGGTACATATAAAGGCATGTATGTGATTTCTAAATTTTCAAATCTTCTGCTCTCATGCTTTTCTAGGAAGTGACAAATTTCTTTTTTGTGTTAAAAAAATCCTTAGTTTAACTGTATCACAGTTGTATCTGTCTGTACTCTTTAATTTTACTGTTCATTCATAACATTTAAATAACTCATACAAATGAAGCAGCCATGTACTGAATTTTTAAAACTTCATGAGCTAAACATTAAGGGCTAAATTCAAGACGTAAACGGCTCTCCTCTTGTTTCTTCAGCGTTGTTATGACATTCTCCAAGGAGAGCAGCATGTCCCTTTTCAACCTTTCAGTTCCCATGTTTCATGTTCCTCTGACCTTCTTACTCTTAGAAATAAGTGAGTTACACTAAATTTCGGATAGAGTATTAGATCTGAATTCCTCTAACATTTGCTGCCATGTGCCCCTCAGATGCTACCACTGAAAACATGAAGCTTGTGAGCTCATGAGAAACTGGTGAAGCATGTTCTGCTGAGCATTTGTAGCTTTTTGGTTTTCTTGCTTTTTAGATGTTAACACTTCCACTTGATGTCAGCATGTATTATGCAAGAAAATTGCTCTTCCCATCTCCTGTGGGGAATTTGGGCAGGAGCATACAAACTGCTGTATTTCTGGTTGCAGCACCCTGTTTCTGACAGCATGCATGTGCTGCTGGCATCATGCAGCAGTCCTGCTCTTTTCCTTGTGTTGTCCCCTGGATTTGAGTTATCACAGTGAATAAATGTCCTATGTGTGCCAAAATGTTGTCTTTCACATCCCAGGCCACCAGTCTCTGTTCCTTTTTGGCTGCCCCAAACACCATGTGGCTACTATGGCTTTTCCAGCTGCTCAGCTATAGTCATCTTTTTAGCTGCTGGTGCTGCTGGCCAAATCCTCTGTCTTCTGGATGGCTCCTCTTGAGCTGCCCCTGCTCAGCCCCTGCCTTCAGAACACCAGGCAGAAGCAGCGACAGCTAGAGGTCCACTTGAGTAGATCTGAGGGCAGAGCAGGATGAATGGCATACTGTGAAAAGGAAATAAATGTAATTCAGTGGTTCAGGATACATTCTTTAAAAATATTTCTCAGGCAACCAAAAATGTTTGTGTCTCATGTTGAGTTTGCTGGAAGTTCACTATTCGGTCCAAATGTTATGGGACACACAACATACACCTGTTTCTAGTCAGAGGATGAAAAATATTCCATGTTTCTTTATTGAGCTGGTATAAAACTTGAGCAAATATTGTAGAAATATAATTTGGCTGTACAAGGTAGAAATATTACATATAAAATCATTTTTAACAGACTACTGCCAGGTGTAAGTTATTGTTCAAGCATGCAAATTGGAGGACCCAAAAGGAAAACCTAACAGCCTGATAGACTGCTTATTCTGTTGTTTCCCACTGCAATGGAAATTACATTCTTGAAAACAGTATTGCAGGCTGGCTGGCTGTTTTCCTGGAAAATAACTTCTGACTAAATAATAGGGCTTGGTGGAAACTCCATGGAAACTGGGGTGTCAACTCTGTTTCCAGCTGCTGACCTCGTCCGTGGCTCTGTTGTAGCCACTGGATCTTTCAAAGTGTAAATCCAGCAGTTTCCTCCCTGACAGGCTTCCAAATCTTTCCCTTGGCTGTGCAGAGGGCTCTCTTCAGGCATTTTACAAGTCCATGAACTTTGCTCAGAAGGAATGGCTATCAGAAATTGTCAGTTTGGTGGCAGTAATTGGGTGAACCCATTTCATGCAGAGTCTTTGGCATCACGGACCAAGTTAAATTGTAATACCAAAAAAGGGAAATTAGTTGAAATCAAGCATGAATTTGGTTTGGTAAAATATCTCGAGCAGCTGTTTTTGCAAATGCTGGGCTTGGGGTTTTTTTAGCTCCTAAATCTAGAGTTCCTTGCAAGATTTGGTGTCTCAGCCAGAGTACATATTTTAATGTAATGGTGATATAAAGAGCAAGAAAAGAAAATGCACAGACTGTAGAACAATTTTATTTAATGTGAAAAAGCTGATTCCTTTTTCTAATAGCTTAAATAACTATTTGGTGTTATATTTTGTTTTCATTTTCAATTTTAATAATGCAGAACTGCTTAGGTTTTTTCTTTTTGTACGTCAGTCATTTGTGTAGGCAGTGAAACAAAACAGCAGCATAAAGGTCCTGGCAGAGGCTTCTGAAGATAGAAACTGTACAATAGGTGTGGTGTGCTTTTCCTCTGGGCAAGAATTCTGCACGACAGGTCAGCATTGCTTCAAGTGGGATTGTCTCATTTTAATGCTGTTAAGTGAGTGGATATGCTATGATTTCTTTTCCCCACTACATGTTGCCAAAATAGTTTTAAAATTAGATTTCATTAAAACAAGGCAGAGTTCTTTGCACACAAGTAGTTAGGAAGAAAAGAGCTAGCAGGTTTTTCAAGGGAATTAAGAATATCTGGGTTTCGTGTACAGAAACACCAATCCTCTACTGGAGAGTAGAGGCACATGTGGCGGTCGGTTTTCCTCCTGTCTCGTTTTCTTGGGAAGGAGGAAGGGAAAAATATTCCTCTCATAGTTTCCTGAAAACTCAGACAGTGCCAGCAGATCTGGAACCGTAGGGTTCTTCTTCATCACTGCACTAAACAGAGTGCAGCAGTGGAGGGATGTATGTTGGCGCTGAGATAGAGCTTACTGCAATGGATAGAAAAGAAAGGTTTCCATTTGCAACGCAATTATTTTAAAAATTTGGCTTTTTTTTTTTTTTTTTTTTTTTTTCCAGTTTAGCTTGGAAACATCCTAGTCAGCCAGAGGCTGCTGGACCTGCCTGTCTGCCAGCTTGGGGCCGTACCTGATGCAGTGCTCCAGGACTGTGCTGCACTGGTGTTGTCCAGCCCCAAGCTCCCCCAAACCTTGTCTTTGGGAGCAGCCTGCCATATCAAAGGTATCCCTATTTGTAGTTCGCAGTGTGAGATTTTTTGACAAAATGGAGCTGCAGAAGTAATCTTCTAATTAGCTCTGAAATAAATTCATTTGGTCCTGCTATGGGCACCCAAATGCAGAGATAGGAGTTGCTGTTCTTCAGTGTGACCTTGGGTTAATTTTAGCTTAAATAAAGATTTTGGTTGAGTTTGTAAGCAGAGTTTTGCTTTGTTACTCTGAGCCATTGGCGCATCTCTGGAGCTGGCTGCTGGGGAAATGGCAGTGCCCGCCTCCCCAGGGCTCACGTCCTTCCTGAGGCTATTGATCATTGCTGGAGACACAGGAATGAATTAAGTGACTGCGGTAGAATCATTCCTACATATTTGTGTGCAAGGACAAGCTCTTGCTGAAGCTTATTCTTCTTTATATAATATAATATATAATAACATAATATATTCTCTCTTCCTGCAAGTTTGCTTCCAAATACATTTTCTGCTGCGTGTCAGGAGCTCAGCTGGTCTTGCATCCTTTGCCTTTGTGAGGAGGTTTAACACATTTCTTTCCTCTGCTTGTTTCAAAACATTTGTGGACACTTATTTTCCTAAGAGATTTATGTTCCTCTCCTGAGTTTTCATTACACTTGACAGAATCAGTGCTAATCATCTGAATATGCGGAGATTGGCTAGGAAGTGAAGGGAAGAGGATTAACACTTTACAGATATTCAAAAGGCACTGACATCAAGGATGGAGGGGAGTTTTCTACGACTATTTAGAAGCTTATGCTAGAATCGGGAATAACTGTGTCAAATAGAGCAAAAACTTATTTTGGGACGAGTGGAAGATGCCCCAGCTTTACTGCTTTGTAGAAGAAACACTGGAAATAAAAGCCTTATGTGTCATCATTCAGTCCTCCTGAGCACTCTGGATTTCATCTGTAGAAGGATGGAAAAGTTGATGCGAGTTATGGCTGAAGTTCTCTAGAAATGAAAACATTTATTAGCATTATTTAAACAGGCTTACAAGAGTGAAGGCAGCCCACAGCCAGAAAATAAGACTAAGAGGAAGGCACCACCCGTGCCCTGGGAGGATTGCAGCCTGGTGTGGATCTTTTGTCTGTATGTTTAGGGAGAGCGGCTGGTGATGGGCAGTGCTGGGAGCCATGGCCTGGCAGGCTGAGCAGGGCTGCGGGCCTGACTGCAGGTTGATCTGTGTGGAGAGAGACACCATCAGCTTGTGTCCACTGCAGCAGCCCAGACTTGGCATGCAGATTGCCAGTGCATGTTCAGACATCCCTACCTGCTGCTAGAGTGGGCTCACCAGCCTGACTTCACCTGGTCCTGGAGCCCGCTGTTGCTGCAGGGGAGGAATGGCCCTTCCCTTTATTATTATTATTTTTTTTAGTAAGCTCCCTGAAACGGGCTGACTTTTGGAAATGTTTGTGCCTTGGCCTCATGGCCCCTTTCTAGGAAAATAACAAACCGTGTTCCACTGGATGATTACTGGACAGCACAAAACAACCCTGTGCCCATGTTTGCGGTTCTATGATGGGAGTTATGCACAGAAGCTCTAAAGAAACTGCTTGGGGGGGCACTATTTTAGTTTTGGATGTTTTTTTTCTACTAAAAAAATAAATGGAATAACTCAAGACCATGACTTCTCAGAGAACACCTTTGAAGCTGCATGAGTTTTGTACTGTTAATATGCAAAAGTGAATCAGTAGCCATCTCTGTCCTGCTTACTAAGGCCGTCTGACACAAACTGTGCTACAGGGAACCATTTCATATTGGGGGATGTTTTCTCCATGTCTTTTCTACTCCTTATTTTATTATTTAATTTAATTTGATTTTAAATTTGGGGATCAAAACTGCACACAATGTTTAAGATGCATCCACATCATTGTCATATATTTTCAAATCATGAAATTGTACAATATGAGGCTTCTTAAGACACGTGCTTTCAATTGTACTCCTTAGTTACTCATTAGACCTACCTTAGAATCTATTCATGCAGAGACAACTTTTCTTCTATTTAGATGGAAATGTAACATTGGAACTTGGAGGAGTCTTCATTATATGACACTATCACCAGCCCAAGCACTGGGAGAAATTTCCTTACTAATAACAAATATGGTAGTTTCAAACATTTATTTTTAACCCCACTGACCTGTTTTCGGAAATGATGGGGAATGACAGAACCTCCTTCTTTCTCTACTTTGCTGTTCACTATTACACTCATTCATTTATGCATCTCCCTTTTCTTAATTTCATTTATAGTTGCCTCTTCTGCTTTCATACCTTTTCTACTCTTTCTCTCTTACATCCTTTTCTATTTAATCTTCCACATCTTCTCCCCCACTATTTATTCAGTTTAATGTATTCTCCCACCCTGAGTGGAAAAATACATTTAAAATCTCCAAGGAGGCTCATAGTGTGGAAGCAGCAGGAAATGAGGGTGCAGAAACAAAGAGGAAATGGTGCAGCTCTGTCAGCAAAAGGGGGAAAAACTGGCAAAGAGAGAGACTACATGGTAAAAATCCAGCCAGAACTGGGAGCTTTCCTCTTGTCCTTCTGCTTTGCCTCACTGAGATGGGGCTTTGGAGCCTTTATCCCCAGAGATAACAGAAGGAGAAACAGAAACACCCATAATACTGAACTACACCAAGAAGCACATAACTGACATACTTGGTTTTGAAAGACACCAGGAGTAACCTTTGAACCTTTGAGTTTATTCCATTGAACAAGAGAAGCTGAATTTGTTCTCTGAGAATGGATTGAGAGCAAGTATTTCTGGGTGAGATGTTTTTTACATTCCAGAAATAATTGGTGATTTATGTGTGCTGTACTATGAAATTCATTCTAAATAAGTACAATTTTAATTTCTTAATTTCAATGTACTGTTTATCTCTCTCCTCAATCTTTAATAAAAAATTAAGTAAGACTTGAAACAGCTTTTCCTGCTGGACACATGCTCCTCTCTACTCAGAGACAGAATCATTTTGATCACTGGCATTTCATTCAGAGCCCCTCAGCTTATGCCTGTGTTTCTGTTGGTGCTGTAGCTCACGTTAATGAGCTGAAGCTAAACTGAAATTAGCTTGGTTACTGATGGCTCTGTAAAAATGGTCAAATGAAACTTAAGATTGTTTGCAGTACCTGCCTGGAAGGCTCTGTGGTTAACTAGAGTTGAGCTCTGTGGTATCATGGTTATGCTCCTTGTCATATCTGAAGTAGATGGGGAACAGCTATTCTGTGCTTCTCTGCATATTAGCCTAAATTACTGCTCAAGCTGCAGTCATGACATTCCTTCTGCAGGGGGGGTTTCTTCCAGCCAACCTCCACTCACCATTTAAAATACCATTGCCAATGTCACGAGCACTTCCTAAAATCAAATTGCTATAGACTACATGTATGAAATAGTTTTCACTTTTATAATAAGAAACAGTGTGTCTTGGTTTGTCAGATATGATTTACTTTTTATAGCACAGTTCTTCAGTTTTCTAGACACTAACATCTGCCTGCTTATATTAGCAAAGCAATTTTGGACTAATTTGGAATTCAAAGAGGACGACCTGTCAGTATTTCTCTTTTACCCTTTTCAAAATAAATCACTTTTCTGCTCAACTTAGAAGACTGAAAAATTATCTTGTAAGCCAAGTTCCTCTCTGTTCTGAATTTCAGTCCCTTGTAAATGCTAATGATTACATGAAATGGCAGAACTGACCTATATACCTCTTTCCAATCTTGGAATACTTCATGTTTCTGCAGCCATGATGTCGCATTTAAGGGGTTGACCTGTGTTAATGAAAAGGATTCATAATGTGAGAATAGCTCAAAGATACTGTAATTCTTTGCTAAACTGTGCATTGTGTTCAAGCAAGTGACCTGATGGGACACTGAAAGCAATTCTTTCACACACTTGTTAGCCATTGTGTTTTGAAGGGGCCTTTGCAGCACTAGAAGCATCTTACACAATTCATGCATTGTAGCTATCCTGCTAACACCACATTGGATCCCAAGGAGCTGAAATACGGAGTCTGTACGAGTGAAAGAGGCCCTTTATTCATGGCATATAAAGCCATAAGGGATCCTTGAGATCATCTAGTTTATCTCCTGCAGAACACAAGCCCTGCATAAATTCCTGTTTGAACAAAGTATATCTTTCAGAGAGTTTTCGCTCTTCTCTTGAAAGCCACAATTGGTGGGGAAGCCACCACAGTCCTCAGGCAGCTCACTGCCTATTTGTGGTCTTGATTGCACAACACCTGTTCCCAATTTGTTCCTGTTTTCTTTGGCCTGTGACCAAGTCACCTCTTTGACTTTTTCTTGTTGAATAGACAGACCAGAATAAAGAGTAGAATGGTAGGGTATTATTGAAAATATTAACATCTGAATTATATTTAGTTTTATTAAACTTTTCTGGTGCCTAATGACCAAATTGCAAGAGTTACTCTAGAACATTGTGAAAAATATTTCAGTGTATGTAGTTAGGCAGCAAGGGCATTTCTGGGCATGCTAGTAGGCATCTGACTCTGCAGTGCTCAACACCTTTGCAGAGGAATGGCTCTTTGTGCTTTCACTCATTTCCTGTCAGTTTGGTAAAACTGCATGCAATAAGTTCTGAGAGTAGCTCTGAAAGTGGCACAGCTGTATCAGCACACAACTGGTCCCTTTTAGGTTGCTTCTCATTCTGTCCTTGTTCTTGGAAGTGCTACGTTCAGTTGTTTCCCTGCTATTATGCAGCCCCTAATTAATTAGCTGATATTGAGTTTCCATGAGATATCTGTAAAAATCTGTGAAAAACTGAGAATTTTCTGAGATGAATTAGTGTCATGATATGGAGGTAGAAATACAGAAGAAGTGGGTATGTAGATGGCTTATCTCCAGCAAATAACTTTTGTGAAAACTACTCAATTATTAACAAATAACAATTTAAGAAGTCCCATTAATTTCACACAACAGACTTAGAATTAACGACTATAGTTCCAGGCAGCATGAAAATTTATTACTCCTTACAGAAGATGGGAGTGCTGTTTACATTTACTTTTTTATTTTCTATCCCCTACTTACATACAGCTCCTACATGTGATTTGTCAATGCACACATGTGATTTGTCAATGCACACAAGATCACAGTGGTACTCCTGGGTGCGTGCTTTGTGTAAATCAAAATATGGATTTACATAATACTGCAATTTATTATAAGTTATTCTACTGTGATATCCTTGAAACAGATATTACTTAACTTGAACTGTCTGGAATGCTTGGTAGGAAAAGTATTTAACTTAAAACTGGAAAATAAGTTATCAGTAATTACAATTACATATCCCTTAAAAATCCCAGGGATTTATCTGTGCTCTTTTTCTCCCTCTTTACTGACTGCCAGATAACTTTCTAGGTTAATGATACTTGCAGGCACAAATTCTTCCCCCAAGATCTCTACTTTTCCATCTCAGACTGGTTCCACAACTGTGTAGAAACAGGCCCTAGTATGTGAGGCACAGAGAAGAGATGCCCAGGCTCCTACTTTTCTTAGGACTGCCATCCTGGAGGAATGCAGTACGGTAGGGTTCCGTCAGGTATTCTTGACACAGACCAGTCTCACTGATCTACTTATTTACACAGTTGAAAACAGGTAACAAGAAATGCAAAAATACATATACGGAAACAAAAGTAAAAAAAAATACCCCACCACTCATCTCTGCTGGGCACACTGGTTAGCAGTGAAGGCTTCTTTTTCCTGTTCTGAGTCAACTCTCAGCCTGGTGGGTGTTTTGTACTGGTCTTGGCCCTATAGCTGTGGAACCGAGTCAGAGAAGAGTCCCTCCTGGGGAGCACTAGGTCTCTTTAGAGCCCACTTTTGAGAAAGAGAAATAGGAAATCACGATTTCAAAGAAGCTGTGGCAATTACTAACAGTTCACCGGAAGCTGAAAGTACTTTTCTGTTAAATGATAAACTCACCCACGCACAGAAGTCACTCCAGTTTGTGCTACTGAGACAGCTCTATGAAGTGGCACCAGGAACTGGTAAGCTCAGTCCTTTGGAAATGAGCTGTAAAGAGTCCTGTAAATGCTTTTCCTTTTTATGTGCTGGGCTTTTACTAACGGTGGAATGTAAAGGTATCTTTTGACCAAAAAGAATGTGTTTTTTTTTTTTTTTTTTTTCCCCTCCAGAATTAAAATGAAGCCATGCTAACCACTGATACAATAAAGCACAGGAATTTGGAGCAGTAGAATATGTTATTGGCTTTTTCATAGAATCATAGAATCACAAGGTTGGAAACGACCTATAAGATCACCTAGTCCAACCGTCTTCACATTCCCACTGCTACCACAAGCACTAAACCAGATCTCGCAGCTCCTCATCCAGGCACCTCTTGAACACTGCCAGGGACGGCGACTCCACCACCTCCCTTGGCAGCCATTCCAGTGCCTGACCACTCTGAGAGAAGAAGTTCTTCCTTAAGTCTAACCTAAACCTCCTCTGGTACAACTTGCAGCCATTTCCCCGTGTCCTGTTTGTTGCCTGGGAGAAGAGGCCAAACCCCTCTTCACCACAACCTCCCTTCAGGAAGCTGTAGAGTGCAATGAGGTCTGCCCCGAGCCTCCTCTTCTCTAGACTAAACAATCCCAGCTCCCTCAGCTGCTCCTCATAGGACCTGTGCTCCAGGCCCCTCACCAGTTTTGTTGCCCTTCTCTGGACACACACCAGGGCCTCAATGTCTTTCCTGTAGTGAGGGGCCCAAAACAGACAAAAAAATGTTTTATCCTCTCTGAGGGTGAGGAAAAAAATGCTTAACAATATATAAAGAGTAAAAGTGAGTATTTGATTTTACTTACAAACTGAATCACTGATCCTTTAATGGAAACCATATGATAGATTATGATATAGCTTGACTCTCATCCAGGAGGATGAGAATCTCATTTTTGACTTTTGGATGCTGCTGAGCCAAGTGTGCTTTACTTTGCTTGTTACACTATTATTTATGTTGCCCTGAAATGACAGTATTCCCTTGCCCCTCAACAAGCCACTAAATATAGTCTGTGCTTACTTTTGGAATCTGCCAAATTAGGCAGTTACCCATAGCAAAATAGTATTTTGCTATGTATTTTTTATAGTATTCTTCCATCTTCTGATGGAAGAAGAGGGGTGAGGTTTTATTGGAAAGGTTATCTTCCCAGTGGGTTTTTAGGCTTGTGTTTTGCACTCGTTCCTTTAATTATATTCCAGGCTGATGCTTGGAAACCAATTTTTGGTTTCTGAAACAAGAAAGAAATAATACAGTGGTTGTTGTGTGCCACCTAGCGTTCCTCATATGAAGTAGGATTTCGGGGGAAGATCGCCGGAGGCCTCCTGTGGATGTCCCCTACAGGAGAGATGTCCCTGTCTGTTTAATAAGTCTGTGTTTGTTAAGACAAACCTGTGCAAAAGACTTGTGAGCCACGTGCTGGCTGGTAGCACAAGGCTGGATGAAGGGAAGGTGGAAAGGGGAGAGCAACAGATCTTTTGGGTTGCAGACAGGTATCGCAATTAAAATGTCCCCCATGGGTTGCTCTAAAATATAGCGAGGATCACATCAGGGCTGTGACCACCCCCAAACATGAAGGACAGAAATTTGGCTTATAGCAAACGAACGGAATGTTCCTATATGTGCTATAGCTGGAGGTGTGAATATAGGCTCGGGGTGGTTCAAACCCTATTTCTGTGCTGTGTAGGCCTTGTGTTCAGGGGCCCTGCAGGGGACACTGCCCTCACAACAAGAAGTGGTCCATGTACTTTGTCTTTCTAAACTTTCTACTCTAGTCTGATTTATTTTGTCTCATTTCCAGCAAGTCTATTTCTGTTGATCCAAAAATAACTGAAGTGAGTATTGCAGTTAGTAACAGGCTCGTTACAAATGGTATAAACAAAATAGGATTGGAGAGCTGAAACTTGCAGGGAATGCAGTAACACTGAGGTGGTTTGAGCTTCATCAAGATTATCATGAAAAATTGCTGAAAATTCAGTAAATTGAATTCATATGGCTCAAGTCTCAAGCTTTGAAGACAGCCATTTAGCTCTGGTGTTGCTTGTGTGAGTTCTGCAGATGACCACAGGACAAACATTTGAAACCATATGTTGTTCTATGCATTAAGGAGGAAGTGAGATGTTGAAAAAGGGAGCATGACATGGAATTGAAAATATGTGAGCAAGTACTACTGGGTGTGGGAAGGGAAGGAAGCTGACATGAACAACAAGCCGAGTTCAAGCTAGATTTTGAAATACCACATTTTTGTCACTCTTTTGTTTCAATTTAGGTAAATGTAAATTATTTTGGAGAGGTATTCTTTGCAAAGGAAGGTCAGCTTAAGCAAACATAGATAAACAAAGTAGAGAAAGCTTAAACTGGTAAGTCATTCTGTGTGTGTTCTATGGTTGCAGGCAAAAATCACAGTGAAAGGTGCTATTATTAGAAAGCACTATGAGAAGTTATTTGGGAACAAAATGGACAGAGTCACTAAGAAATAACTGAGCTGTATGACAACCTTATTTTTGGGATCCCTCAGAAGTCCAGGGAAATCCACTGTTTGCATCCATTGAATCCATCATACCTGTTAAAAACAGGAACTGATAATAATTGTGGTGACCACCTCAGGTGAGACTGTTTCATATTTATCCTCACAGGCAGCACTCAGTGAAAGACAGATAAATTTACACATTCTCAGCAGTGGTATTTTTAAATTCAGTTGCTTTTGGCCCCCACAGACTCTGAAGATCCTCTTTCTAAAATAGTAGTACATACCTCAATACATTCTTAAAGCAAAAAAAAAAAAAAATACATAATTGAAGCAAAAAGTTATACAGGCTTTGCAAAACAATTACGAAAATCAATTGACTGAAGCCCAAGACATATTTTGTAGACAAAAGAGTGAGTACCTGTCTTCTTCTAAATACTTAGTGCATTCTTTGGATTAAAATCAAAATCCTATCAGGGATTCAGGATTCTTTTTCTTTTAAAATTCTCCAAATCAAAGACAATACATGTTACTTTTCCAATTAGATTTTGTTGACCAGAATAGCTAGCAAAAGTTTCATATATAGCCCTCAGACCCCTTTGCTACCTTCGTAATTCATCAGATGAGTCATTGCTTAGTAATTTCTCTCCTGGAATCCAAACAAAGGAAAACCAAGGGATGAAATATGTCTTTCTAAGAAGACTCAAAGTGACTTAAATATGGAAGTAAAAGATAGCAGCAAGCTCTGCATTGAATACTGTATGTGCAGGATGTAGCTCTGCGTTGATACCGGCATTCAGAGACTTTTCCAGTGTCACATGGAATTTGTGATCTGTGTGTAGAATGCCCTGAACAATTAAACTATGTATTCATTTTCTATGTGTATATGTGTGTGCGTGTGTGTACACTATACACAATACAACTCAGCTGATTGGGCTGGGCACATCCTCCTATACAATGTTATTAATGGGGAAAAAATAAACATTGTACACAGCAGCATAAAATGATAAAGCAGCCAGTTTCCTAAATGAAAGATGAGATAAGCTCAGGTCTGTAACTCAGGAAACACATCAGCATTTTCATCACACGCAGCCTGGAACGTGGGCTATAAACAATAGGCTGGCAACACAAGGAGAGGAAAGGAGAGAATTACTTAGTCTAAACAATTTATCTAAGAAAAGTTTAATGAGCTACTTCTGTATTTCAGTGTATTTCTGAGTTTAACTCAAATGAGCAAGTTCTCTATGGCAGTGTCTGAGGCATTACCAGTGGTGGAAGAGAGAATGCTGAGCATTGTGCAGTGGAGTTTTGTCAACTCTTTGAAGACAGAGGTTGCTCCATTCTGGGACAAGAGGGAAAGATCTACAAGGATATTTTCCCTTTCCTCTGACCTTCCACATTGTTTGGCTTTAGTGATCCATTGCTTTCTACTTAATTCTGTCTAGCTTCCACAGAAGAAAATGCAGGATAATAAAATGGAGAATATTTATGAGGAAAAGAGCACAAAACCTCCATACTGGAGTTGTTCTGGCCATGTTTGTGTGTGATGTAAGTTTCTGTCTGGGGCAAAAATACACAAGAAACTATATGACCAAGATCTTCTGGCCTCTGTAATGTGATGAAGGACAAAGGTTGCTCAGAGTCTTAATTATTTATTTTTATTATCTTAGATCCTAGCCTTGGAGCAGGACCCCATCATAGCAGCCACAGCACAAAATGACACGCTCTCTCCCAAAGACTGCAGAACTGGACAGTGAAAGTGGTGGGACACTACAGACTGCTACACAAACAATGTATGAGTGGACCCCATCAGCCAAGATGAAGACTGATGCCCTATGCCAGTAGCAGTCTCCTTGCAAGGATGGTGAAGTTGGCAGCAAAGAGAGTTTGAAAGAAAGGATTTAGCCTGAAGAGAGATAACAGCCCTGGTGGTAGATAGACAGGTAGATCTGTGACATGAAGACACGGTGGGAGAATGGGGACTTGCAGCTGAATCCTTTAAGGTCTAGCCACTGTTTCATGGCCTTTCATCTTCCCTGAAATTGAACCTTCACAGTGAGTAGAAATTGGTAGAAATCCACAGCCAACTGTATAATCACTACAGCAAACTTGAAGGCATGTCAGAAAAACCCTGACAAATCTTGTTACATATGAAGAGTCTATAAGGCTCCAGTCCATCAGATTCAGTAGGAAACTACATCCTCCAGACTTGCTTATCTCCTTGTGTACAGTGAGGGAACCCACGTGTCTAAACCAGACACAGTTACAGATCTTGGTTTGAAAGTTTTGGGGTACATAAATGGAGATGTCTTGATCTCAGCAGTCTTTCCTCCTTGATCTGATTTCTGAGTGCATATCTGGGGAGCTGGAAAACATTCAGAGCTTTGACAATATTTGAATATCTGGCAACCTTCCCATCCTTTAAAGAGCTTTTAAAACATAATACACACATTGCTAGGTAACACGGAGGCTGAAACCTTAATTTCAAGGTAATTATCTGTTCCTAACCATCAAGATTTCACTGAGAAGGGCTAAGGGCTCCTAAGAATCAAAGATCCAGTAGAACAATTGAATTTTAATTTTGGAAATTTCTGGAGGCCTGTGCACATTTATACATCACTGCTTGCACTCATTAACAATTTGTTTTAAGGAAGTGGAATCTGGAATAGAAACAATGGGCTGAAATCTCTGCTAAACTGACATAAAGTCAGCAGTGTTATGTCAATTCATAGGACCTGATTGGCCAATTTGAAAAATATCTGGAAACTGTGAGGAAACTAATGGAGTAAACAGCTTTAGTGTATCCCTGCAAAACTGTCCTACAATACCTGCATTACCCTGGGGAACAGTCTCTTGCCTATGGGAAAATCCAGTGCAGTTGTCCTTGCCCTTTATGGAGACTTCATGCAGACTCTGCTGACCTCTATGCAGGGCATAGACACGTAGTATGTATAGCATTAAAACAACTTGTGGGTAGGAGTTGAGCCTTTTTTTGAGCAAGAAAAGGGAGGAGAGAATGGAAAAAAATGCATAGTTCTTTGGAGGTGAAGTAATGGCAAAAAACTTGGGGCTTTAAAAAGGAAACCAAGATTTAAAACTCAGCAAACTTGCCAGTGGAATAAGGCCTACTATGTAGGTTATGAGTAGAGATCCTCTCAATGCATAGCATTGTTTTATGATCTCTTGAAAGAGGAAAACTATTTTGCCAGTGCAAGAATTCTCATATCAACAACACTGAATGATCCAACAGAAAGCTTTGATGAAGTGAAAGCCAAGAGGCCCCTTTTTCACACTGCCTTTAGAACGGTATGTGTCTGTAAGAAGATGCAACGCTCAAGTTTTTTGGCTCTAAAAATCTTAGGAAATATTTTCTAACTTTTAAGGATAATTTATGTTTTGGGACAAAAGTTTTGCCAAAGAAACAAGCTAAGAAAGTATAAGATTTGGAGAGCTGTGATTGTTCTGCCAGATGACAGGACTTTTATTTTGCTTTGAGATAGGCTGAACAGCAAAGAGAAATTGCAGAGTATGGCTTGCAAATTAGGTGTGATGGAAATTTATCATCTCAGAACACCTTAACATTTTAATAAAATTATGATTATCATCTCTAGAAGTAACTAATGACCTGATTTAGATGTTAGCGTGTTCTTGAATGTGTAACTCTGACCAGATGTCATGAACTATGGATGTGCTTTTAGCATTTGTGGCATACCAAGTATTTCATCAAGATTTTTATCCAAAAAAACACAAAAGAAATGTTCTGAATTCTTTGGCCCCTCCATTAGCACTCGCCCAGTCCCATCCTCCCCATACACATTCCCACTTTAAAGATTGTAGGAAGATATTACAAGTACTCTGTTACTCCACTCTGGTGTGAGAGTTTCTATGAGTAAAGAAGATAATTAAAGCCATATATTGTCAGTGTGGTCTAATGAAGCTGCTGAACTTAATGACATAGTAAACAATATTTTTGCCTAAATGCAAAAGGTAAAAAAGTAATAGAGGGACTTAAAAAAAAAGATTAAGACAAGACTTATGAAAGCAGGTAAAATGTATAACTACCATCACATGCTACAGCTTGCATTAACTTTACTCCATAAAGGACCGAAATCACGAGCAAAGTTGTTTGTCCTACTAGATAATTAAACTGAATACATTTTTGGGGTTGACTCAACTACACGGTTTTTTAATGTGGTATTTGGCCAGATTCTGATCACCTGCCATCCCTGTTTGTGCAGAGAAAAAGCTTGTGAGTGTGTGTTCAATCTCAGCAAGGGGAATTCAGGTTACTGAATTTAGGTGTGTAGGCAGCCACTGCAGGGACAGGATACACCTGAGACTCATGTGGCTGGAATGTTTTTTTCCCACTGTTTAAACTGGGGGCTTAGTAGTTTATGTAGATTGATGTATGGCTCCTGTAGATGGAGCAGAGTGCTCTGAGATCAGACAACATCACACCTGTAGTCCCAAGATGGTGAGGAGTTGCCCAACACAGGCATTTACAGCTGATGTTTTCATGATGTGGAATTAAGTACATCATTACTTTTTCCAGGTAGGTGCCCAGTTGCTGAGGATATGAATGAAGCCTTTTTCTTACCGTAGAGCTGCTCAGAGCACTGTTCAAAAGCAGGGCATTTCCTCGAGAAACATCTGCCCCTTCCTGGGCTAGGGTCTTCACCACTGGCCTCCAGGATAGCCTGAGGAAGGTAGCTCTCCTATTCTCCTACCAGTGCAGAGACAACACATGCCGGGAAATGCAAGAGAAAAAGAAAAGGCTTTGGGACCTTCTCCCAGTAGTGATGTGTGTTGTGCCCAGTGACTCAAGGGGGAACACATGTGGTCTCTGGCTCTGAGCACAACAAGATCCAAGCATGTTGCTTTCTTTCAGGTGTGCTTTGGGCAGGTGGAAGTGCAGTGGAGTGTGCCTGTGCCCAGGAGAATGGGACCATTTGTCCTAGCCTTGCAGATCTTGAGACTGGGCAGTACCACAGCCATGCGAGGTGAACTCACACCTCAGCCCTGCTACACGTGGGCACTGGGAGATATTTGTTTGTGTCGTGTGCACCAAAGGGGGAATGGTGCTTGTTTGTACAGCAAAACTTTGAGGAAAATATTCTAGGGCCTCTGATATTGATGGAGAAATTGTCCATGGACAAAGAGGCTGCAAAATGGCCCTTTCATTTTCTGTGCAGAATGAAGGCAAATAAATGAAGGTTCTGAAGAAAGAGTGGATATTTGTTTGCTTTTATGATATTTTTTAAGCAGAAAATACAGCTGAAGGCACTTCCTTTGTAATTTAAGTGGCTTTAAATGTGTCTTTCTAGTCATCTAAGCTCTTATTGCCGCAGTGTCTAAATGTCTGATATGAGTTTCTTGCAATATTGTGTGTCTGTGGTTGGGTTTATTATTTAAAGGATCAATCTAAAAGACCTTACACTCACATGAAGATGAGATGTGTGTGAATAGAGCCTGTAGGATTTGCCTAGTAACGGTGTGTGGTACCAAAGGGCTGAGAAAATGAGAGGAAAAAAAAGTGAAATGATTTGCTTTCTGTTTGCAGACCTCAAAGGAGAAAAATGGGAATCATTTTGGAGAAAGGACAAAGGAAAAGGCAAAAGGCTAAACCTGGCTTTCAACAGCCTGAATGTGCATAAGCTGCTTTAGAGACTTGTATAATTTATGTTGAGAGGGAGAAGGAGGTTGTCCCTGTGGCAGGCGCCTCCTGCATCTCTGTTCTGCTCTGCCTATGCATACTTAGTGGCATATGAATATGTCAACAAGAGAACACAACATACAGCTGAACCGTGTCAAAGAAGGCTTATGCAGCTCACCTACATAAATTACAGGAAATGTTTGAAAAGAAAACCCTTCATGCTTTTCCCTCTTCGAAGTGGCTGAGATGCAGATCTTGCTTGTCTCTGTTTTATTCAGAATATTTATGGATATGTTTACTTATTAATGAAATTCCTTAAAAGCAGACATAAGACCCGCTTCCATTCTCCAAATCACTTACAAGTAATTGTATCAACTTTCCTCATCTGTTGCTTACTTGGAGAACATGAGATCCAGGAAAAGGTGTGTGGGTGTTAGCGGGGTGGATGTGTGGGTGGGGAAGTACTACTTTGATTTGCATAAGGGTATGCATTTTTAGAGTGTTGTGCTTGAAGGATGAATGCTGCAGCACTCTCAGGCCTCTTCAGGACCTCTTCCTGTGGTATGCATGGTAGCAGTGTGTCAGATGTTGTGAGCAGTATGCAGGACTAAGGCAGCCCTAGGGCAGTGCTGTGCTCTCATTTGGCAAGGGGAGGTTCAGGTTGTATATGAGGAAAATTTTCTTCTCAGAAAGAGTGGTGATGTGTTGGCACAGGCTGCCCCAGGAGTCACCATTCCTGCAGATGTTCAAGAAAAGGGTATGGCACTGAAGGATATAGTTTAGTGCACGGAGATGATGGGTTGATGGTTGGACTAGATTATCTTAGTGGTCTTTCCAACCTTAATGATTCTATGATGATTGTGTTGTCACATTCTGTGCAAACCTAAAGCCACCCATGCCTGGCAATTGGAGGGACTGGAGAGGGAAAGGGAGGGAGTTGTCCTGGGTTGACTGTGAAAAAATTTTTTATGAATGTAACATTTCACCATTGCTCTGGCAAAGGAGGTGAATGTGCTGTGGAAATGAGGGTGTTGTGAGTGCTAGTGCACAGGCTACCACACCTGTGCAGTACAATCATACAGGCTTTGGTATTTGTGAACTAATGCTATTTTTCAGAATATTTTAGGGAGTTTGAGCTAGCCCCAAGGAGCTTATGAGAGAGTTTTCTATGCATTTCCCCCCAGTTGTCCCTTAAACAATAAAGAAAACAACAGAAGGAGACGTACGAATAGTGAATATTCTTCTTTTCTACGCTTGCACTGTGCACAGAAATAAACATCTTTAGAACTGGTGTGTGTGGTGCTGAGCTTTTCTTCCCGAGAACTGAAGGCTACAGATGAGTCCCTTTGTGACACTAGATATCTGAAACATATGAACAGCTCACAGGCATATGTGGCTCAAATAACTTTCATGGGAAGGAGCAAAGGGGTTTAGTGGGCAAGAAAACATCGTGGAAACAGAGAGAGAGAGAGAAAGAAAAGAGCCACAGAGGAAAAGCAGGTTATGGTGTATGGAAAAAAAGGTGATGGAGAGCTCTCCAAGCAGAGAGTTGGCTGAAAAGAGGCTTGGAGCTGTTACAGAAAACCACAATTCCTCTATAACTCATCTTCTGTAGAGGAAGACAGGCTGTTATATATTATTTCTAAATGAGGATGTTTGCATCATAAGAATACTTTACTTTCTCATCTCTTGGGAAGAAAAAAATCATCTATACCAGGCCCCAGTTTGGCTCAAAGATTTTAGGTCAAACAGATAAAAAATATTTATCAAGTCTTGTCTTGCTACTTGTGTCTTTACAGCGTGCCCTTGCTGGGGTTTATCAATGCCAAGAGCATGTTATAATTCTAGAAGGAAGGAGGCAAGGGACCCCTAATAAATAAGTTACAGGGAAATTTATGCTTCCAGCCACCTGCTACCCAGTCAGCTGTGTTAATGCCTGGCAAAATCGAAGTCCCAGTGAGATTTCCTGTCTCCTGAATATTAGTTTCCCCTATAGTAGGTAGATACCTCTCTAATGGGTTTCTGGCCACCTGCAGACCTGTCCAGCTGGGTAAATTGCACTGCATTGTAATGAACCTGGAGGAAGGTTGCTTCAAAATTATTTCCATAATGGGAAAAAAAAATCTTAATTAAAATATTATGCACTTAAATGGCAAATAGAACAGTTAGAAAACTGAAAGCTCTTATTAGTACCTTGCCTTTCTGTCCTATCTTAACTGCTAATGAGCATAGCTGATGACACCTATTGCAGGTTACATTATCAGGACACTCTGAGTTGTGTGATCTGTGTAGTGAGACATATGGGGACATTGCAGGCATTACCTGGACGTGCTGTTTGCATATTTTATTATAATATGTTTTCTAGACATTCTGTAATGCACCTGGAGCCTAAGGTATTCTTAGTTAATAAATTCTAATGGATATATAAATTGGCAAAGGAGGCAAGGTCAGTGAGAAGGTAGATGTGCCCTATAAATAATGCACTCCAGAGACTTTTGTCTGTAAGATAACATATTTCACCCCCCTAGAAATGCCCCTCACAGAAGAGGTAGCTGAGGGATTCAATGGATAGGTGACTCATGGAAACCTCAGTGATGAATGGGAAGGAAAATAACCTAGTTTTTCACACTGCCATGTGACTTGTCACAAAAGATGAAGTGGTGAACCGTTATAGAAAAGGAGATTTTCCAAATGTGTCAAAAATGTCATCAGGGACAGCCATGTCTGACCATATAAGCTGAGAAGGTGGTGTCCTTTCTGGAAAAGATCCACTTTCAGGGTGAGGAGGTGAACAGCCCAATACCACAAGCCAGCTCCTATGTAGATGCAACTGGGGGAATCTTGACTGATAAATGTTATCTTGCAGGACATACACCTGTCTCCTATTTTTCTTTTGCAGTTTTATTACTGCAAACATGTTTTAATCAGTGTATGACAAAATTAAATGTTCCTTGTTAATTATCCCTATTTTTTATAGTAATGAACTGATTTACTGTCACCAGGAAGACATTAGGCACCATAATTCTGATCATTACAATTGCTGGATACCTCTCAGAGTACCACATGCTGCAGATGGATCAGGGTGCCAGCGTCAGTAAGGGAATGTCCATTTTTCTGCAAACACATGCTGTAAGCCAATAAGTTTGCTTGCCTAAGCTGGAAGGGAGGAAAGCTTCCCAGGGTCTGGATGTGGATATCACTTCATTTGCAATGTGATTATGATCATGCTCAGCAAGACTGGGATGCTCACCTGCCTCCTGCTACCCATTCCCACAGGTGTTACAGTGGCTTTCCTTCCAAACAAAGGTATGGGGGGACTCTGGTACTCGTTTGTAATCAGTAAAAAAGGTGGGAAGGAATGCTGGGACTGTGCTCTCAGCTGGTCCTTTTGCATAGCAAAATTTCCCTGTGACAGTGGTTAATTTACCAAAACACTGGAGGTTTCGCTTTTGAGCTTGGCTCTTATTAAATAAATATTCTGCTTCTGTCTGGGTTTGCGATCCTCCAAGCTTCCCTGGATTTTTTCAAATGGACCTCCACGTTCAGGCATTACTTGCTGGGCAAGTCCTCCTTAATGCCAGAATGAAGCAGTCAGCAGCTAGTAACAGCAATTACAAGCAAACTCCATGCAGATTCCTTCTCCGAAATTTAAAATATAGCAGCTTTTACTACTGTTTTTGAGCCTCTGCTCCTTTTGTGATCTTTCCACAGATGCATGAAATGTGGTTAATTAACCTGCCATCACCTTCCTCTCTGTGAATCAGTGTCACACTATCCTCTCCGTATGCCGAAGTTTTTCAGTGATGCATGTTCCTCCCTCTGCTGACATTTTATTCAACCTCTTCACAATCTATTCAGCTAATTCAGTTTTGCATGATGATTTTTCTTGTATGCTGGTATTTCTAGTGCTCCCGTTCTTTCTATTCATTTTGAAGGAGATAACCCACATTAGTGTAACCTGACCCAGGTGATCGTTCTTTCAGTTTGATTCTCTAATGGAACTTGGCTGTGCTTTGCTGGAAAGTGGGGCTTTTCTGCCTTTGCAAATAGGTCCTACAATTGGAGTTCACTAACTAGCACTCCTTGTTCTTAGATAGTTTGTCTGACATCCTAAGCCTTAATGAGAAGAAAACTACAAAAGAAGAACATTTGCATTTAATAAAGAAGCTGTGGAAAAAAAAAAAAAAGAAGCTTGAAAATGTCCTCAGGTTTGAGACAGCTATAGAATAATGAAATTAATAAGTAAAATTTTGAGAAAATGGAGAAAGATAGCTACTACTGCAATGCAGTGAAATGGAATTAAGGAGTCTGAGTGATTCTTTCTTCTAAAGGTCAACATCATCGACTGAATTTCTGTGAACCTAATAAATTCTAAGATATGCTATAAATAGGAGCATCTCAAGGGCAATACTTAAGTCATTCAATTGAAACATGGGACAAAATAAATAGTAAAATGATAATGAGAAATGGCAAATCAAGTTAAAATGGTATGTTTAGGCCTGGCTTTGTTGATAATACAATTTTAAAATGTTACCAAATCAATTGTTATTTACAATGTGTTTTGGAAAGAGATTAACTGACTTTGGATGCAAACAGTTTCTACACAGGTTTTCAATAATCCCAACACTGCAGGGATTTGACTATTTTTAAAGGCTGTCATAGCAATGAAAATCTCTATTTACATATTTAAAAATAGATATGAATTTTCACATGTAAATGAGTGTTTTATGGAAAAGAGAACCAGTGTTTTACCGTTTTACATTCTAGAAGGGACTGCAACATTTTATTGCATTTTTAGCTGATAAAATGTAATTTATTGGTAAGGATGATAATTGGTCAGAAGCTTGTAATAAATTCTGTCGAATTGTGTTTCTAAATCAAGAATTCAGGGAATTCTATTAGTCAGTGCCATCTAGGAAATCAGATTAGATGATCACAGTGGTCCATTCCAGCTTTAAATTATGTTCATAGCTTTATAGCAAATGCCTTCCCCCTAACTGTATATTCTTATATAATTTTTGGTTTTATACAATATTTTCCTATTTCAAATTTTGTAGAGCGTATAATACTTTCTCTTAGAAAAGGATATAATACTTTTCTCTTAGAAAGTATTATATCCCATTAGAAAAACTTGTGGATTTCTCTGAATATCTTTAGGGCAGGTTGCAATGAAATACTTGAGTCAGAAGGAGAAAGTGAATGCTCAGACTTTGAGCTTTCAGTGTGTATCAAGGAATCTAATGACCAGAGCTGTGCTCTGTAATTATGGTATTCGAGATAGATGAACCTAAATAGTTTTTGTATAGATTTCTGGAGGATCAATATTTCCACTTCTTTTTCAAGCCTGTCCTGTGACATAGACAGATACATTGCTAGAGAAGTTGCTTATTTGGCTGCTACAGATGGGGGAGAATTTCTGACAGATTCCCTGAAGATACTGAAAGAAACAATTAAAGCTCTAATTATATTCTCTGACATGTAAGAGTTGAAGATGTTACCTATAAATGTAACACACTGGTTTCTTTTGTAATAGAAATGTGTTGAGTTTTTGAAGGAAAAATAACCTGTAAGGTGTTAAGTTTGGTTGCCTAAACCTCTCCTAAGTAATTGAAAAGGTATTGGTGATGGTGAATGACTTCCCTCTTGCAGAACAATGGAAGTGAAGGTCGTCATGGCATCATCCACAACTCCCTCTTTTTTTCTGAGTATTCCTACAGTGTATATAAGGGACTGACTTGGGACCTGAGTGTTAACAACAGACTAAAATGCAGTTTGAATCTCACTGTTCTTTTTCTTTCATTAGGAGAATACAAAAGGCCAAAAAACAATGTCAGGAAACTCTCACATTTATTTTTAGATCTATTCGTTAACATTTTTCCCTCCCCTGCTCCAGCCAGGATCCCATTGAGGCTGATGACTAAGGACTGCAACTTGTCTGCTCCTCGCAGTGTGTTTTGGTTTTGGCCAAGCTGAAGGCTTAGTTTCTCAGCAAAGCAAACAGCAAACCTCTTGCTGTGGAGGACAGTTCATTGCCTGTGTAAAATTGTGATTTAAGGAGAAAAGTGGGAGGTGTAGAGAGTTCAAATGTGCATCGCTCCCTGTCACTGTGTGGGCTTTGCAAACAGCAGCTCTGAGCGTGCTGTAAGCCCATTGGTATGCCCCAAAGCCAAGAGATGCAGTCTAGCGTTGGAAGGGACCTCAGAGATATTCTAGATCCATCCCCCTCTTTACTAGCAGCCTTCCTTCACTTGCAGCCCTGCTGTATCACTCTGGGCATGCTTTTTCATATCTGCCTAGAAGTTACCAAAAAAAGCATGAAGAACTGAAAGCACAGTTGTGGTCTGGCTGGCCATGCAGTTGTACGAGTGGTAAAGCCACTGCAAGCTCTGGGGTGGAAATGTGCACCCAGGGATGCTGCAATGGCAGCGTCACCCCATCTTTGAGACTGCCTGGTCTTCAGGTGACCTTTTGTGAAAGCACACTGAAATACAGATGGGTGTGGAGCCTTAGAAGTTGGTGGTGTGAGCTATTGGGAGCTTAGTACTGAAAGAGTGAATCCCTACAGGAATTTGGCAGTGGATGCCAATTAGAGGATCAAAGAGTGAAGATTCAAGTGCCAAAATTAGGTGGTGGTATTTGCAACTGAGAATGATTGCAGTAGTGAGGTGTTAATATATGCAGCTGGAAGAGAACCTAGAGAACTAACGGATAGGGGTGAAGAAAAAATAATTAAAATTATATTTAATGAGGGAAGCAGGAAAGCGGGCTAGCACTGTTTGCTCTCTGAGGAAATGAGAAGGAAAATAAATGAGAGTCAATAGAGAAGATATAGAAACAAAAAAACCCCACAACAAGTTAATGGAGGAAAAATGAACACCACTAATTTGTTTCCTTTGTCTAATGGTATTGTAAAAAGAAATAAGAAAAATATAATTGTGACATTAGGGGAGTTTCGTATTCCTTGATGATACATCAGTCTCAGTTGCAGAAGTATTTGATCATCTGGATAGCTATCAGTGGGTAAATCTTCTGTCAAAATTAATCAGCTTTATGAAAGGAAGATTTAAAATGCAGTTCTTTAGGGGCTCATCTGTAATGGAGATAAACTTTAATTTCTCTGGCTGTATAGTAGTCTATTTCTGCCAATGTTTTGGAAAAGCATCTGGCTTACTCTTGCTCACAGAAAAGAACACAACAGTACATTGTATTGTGTGACTTGAGCATCTGCTGCACTTAGCAAGGAGTTTATTGATATATCAATATCAATGCCATATGGCATACAGAGAGTTCCTTGCACTTAAAACTCCTGGTATTTGTATGGGGCTGTTTTTGTATCAGGTGTAACCAGGCTGTTTCTCCAAACCTTACAAGAGTTCTGTGTGCACAGGGACAGTGAGAGGCCTGAAGTGGTGCACAGGGCATGGGGAGAAGCAGTGCTGAAACTGGGAGCAGGTGAAAAAGCCCTTGGTTCGCTGGCCTCATTGTTTAATATTAACCAACTGCCTTTCTTGTGAAGAATGGCACAAAGATTACTGTGAGGATCAAACATAAAAATCAGAGCACTGAGCTGTTTGTACAGCACTTCTGAGAAGTAGGTAAAATCCTTACTTGTAGATATACAGTGATGCCCCAGCTGGTTCTGGGTTTTCTTCCATAGCTCATCCCTGGCACCCCTACAAGGATTTCTCTCCATTTCATTCCACAGGTTTCTTTGGAAGTGGCCTGTTATCTTCTCCATGCTCTCATGGCAGCTGTCCCTGGTGCAACGACCTCTCTGCAGTGTCAAGTCTGGTGTCTTTTGAGATCTTCAACTTGGCTAGCTCAGTAGTGAGGCCTATACTGCCTTATAGGCAAGAAACCTGCCGTTACCTGAGATGTACTGAATCTGAATGTTACTGTAAATGTTACATTTACTAAATGAATAACTGAATGCTATCTGAATCTGCATTGATCCGTTTGTCTGCTAAGAACCAGTGTGTGGGAGGAGGGAGAAAGAGTCCTGTGAGACTCATGCAGTACCTTCTTTCAAAGCTGTGTATGTATTTCCCTGGTGGTTTCCTGTTAGTGGGTTATCTCATGGCCCTTTGAAGGACAGAGACCTGCACAATGCACTTCCAGCCCTCTTAGCTTCAGTAGCATTGCACAAAATTTGTATTTTTCAAGTTTTAAAACACTGGAAGTACTAATTCAACTGAAGAACCATGGTGGTTTGTCTGCAGTCTGACTAGAATCACAGTGTTGTGTCTGACACAGAATGTTCTTACTGATATATAATTAATATTAATTAAGGCAAGCTAGCAAAGAACGAGCAAGACTGTAATAGTGGTTAGGTAGCTCAGAAGAAGCAGATGTTTACAAAGAAATTTATTATTGTCTGTTCTGCTAAAGGAGCTTGTCAGGTGTGAATACATCTAGTCACAAGGAAATACAAGTGTAAAAACCACAGGTTTTTATAACAGCTATATGCACACACATACATATGTATATGTAGGCATATTTATACATTTGTCAACTTTATCAGACATGTTGGAAGAAGCATCTGCAGTGTAATTTCCTGTTTAGAAGCAAAAGAACTAAGGAGTTGTCTTAGCTATGCTGACCAATATTTTTATTAGGAAAAAAAAAACTTTATCAAACCAGCATAAAATGTTGGATAATATCAAAAGAAATTTGTAGAAAATGGTAGACCTTTTTGCTAATGTGTGTTGGAATATGTACAATTGCAGTACAGTTTTGGTGCTTTGATGGTTTCCTATAATTTTAGCTGAGACCTTAATTTTGAATCTACTTGATTTTAAACTTGCAGGAGCTGCTCCTACTTCTTATGGCTTAACCTTTACTGTGTTCAGAGAAACACAGTGAGATAGAATTGGCAGCTTGTCAATAAGATGGTTGTCTCTGTGTATGGTTCTATGATTGCTGAAATTCCATGGTGTTAGTAATAAAGCAAAGACTTTTTCATTTGTAATGTAAATGGTTTGCTATTATGGCATATGAGACATTTATTATAGAGCTGAATTTGTCTGTCTTGAGAATCAGTCTTTTGCTCTTGAGGCTCTGGATAATATTTTTATGGAGTAAACGTACCATTTGGATGTTACAGGATTCTTCCCTTGTCCTCTGAAGCTGCTGCTGCTGCTAGAATTTCTTCAAGTTAGGATACTGCACCAGAGAAAAACGCAAGAACTGTACTGTCAGAGCAGCTTAAAAACTTTGCAAAACGCAGTAGGAATAGTACCCAAGTCTCAGCACAACTTTCAGAACTGCACCGATGACTCTGTGATAAAAAATAGGTTTGTTGTGGTTTCTGTTTATCATGTTACAGTTTTTCATCTGCAATAGACATTTTCTTTCAAATAGGAAGAATAACGAACATAGAATAATGTTCATTTTGGAAGAGGTGTGTCAGTTAGAGAGAGGAGGAGATTGCTTCCAGGTCTGCATCCTGAAGAACCTTCAATTGCTTAAACTGAGTGAGGAAGCCAGTGTAAAGTAGAAGTGTCCTTGAGCTCTTCTTCCCTATTTAAACTATGAACCTTCAGTCTGAAAAATACATGTCCCAAATCACAGGGAGCCTGTGAGTTTTGAGTCTGTCTTCTGAGAAGTGCAGTAGGTATTGCTGGCAGGGACGTATGGTATCCTTTATAGCATCACTATGATTTAGTGCAGACAGATTCTTGGGCTGTAGAGGCTGTAGAGGCTATAAGTGGTAGTAGCAAATTGGGGCCTTTTCCTTTTGAGACACGTAGGATAATTGGTAGTAGAAATCACCAGTGCTATGCTATTTTCTTCTTGACATCTCTCAGTGCATAGCCTACACTTGGGTTCAGTTTTCTCGAATGGATGTGGTAATAAACCGTGCTCAGGAAAGCGCTGTCTTTGGCTTCGTCTGCCACAGCACCCCCTATTTCTTGTACATGGGAAAGTCAAAAAGATCCAAACGACCACAGACTCTTTCTCCTCTCTCAATCCTTGTCTTTTCCGCACCACACTACCTCAGTTCAAATGCTGTCTGGTCTGAAAGGGGAGCTTTGCCATTAGCTTTCCTCATGCAGTTGCTTGGCAACACAAGGTGAAGATCTAAACAAAAAGACAAAGCAACATGATTTAAATCACAAGACATCCTAAAGAGTTTTGGTGGTTACTCCACAGTACTCTTTCTGTGGTTTGGCTTACGCTACAAAATGTTGCTCACAAAACAGTGTGACACTCCAGTTATCACCGGGATGCTGAAAAAAGCCCTTGTTGCAGACGCACATATGGTTGGAGGAAAGAGCACTCGCAGCCTTGGCTCTTTGCTGTCTGGGGAGGAGGTGTAAATAGATCAACAGAAAGACTCGGCTTAGTGACATGTGTTCCCGTCACCCTGGGGCTCCACAGCAGGGTCCTCTGCTGGCGCGAGGATGCGCCCTGAGAGTGTGCCTGCCGTCATCCCTCGTGTCCCTGCTCCTCTCATCTCTGACTGACTACTCACGTCTCTTCGCTGTCCCCACCGCGGGTGACATGTCTCATTCTGTACCTCCGTGGCTCCTGGCACTTCCACAGCGTGCTGGAATGAGATGCGAGTCCTCGCGAGGCGTGTAATGTATGCGCTACTGGTGCCAAAGCGGAGCCTATCTCCTGTAAAATGGCTTTGATACATCGATAAATGGAGCTGGCTGACAAAAATTCCTTAACAATGAGGTATCATTTCAAAGCCAATATTTTTTTTAGAGTGCTGAAGGTACAAGGAGCCCTAATGACTAACAGAGGATCGTTATGTATGCAGGTGAAAAGGGAAGATGACAAGGATTTTAAATCAATCTATCACATTATGCATTTACCTGCCAGCAGTGAGTTTTCACCCCTTTCATTTTCCACTGCCGAATACCGCAGATTCAGGCTGGTAAGCAGAGCATTTGGGGGCAGGATTTACATTAAAAATGAACCTTTTACATAAATTATGACCTCTTTTGTTTCCCCGCTGACTGATGCACTTTAGCTGTCACATGCCCATTGTAGAGGGACTATTCTTTCCCTGATGTGTGCATGTAGTTCTCATTAACATCAAGGCAGCTTACAAGTACTCATTTGGGAGAGAGAGAGACCGAAGTGCCTCTAAATGCTTATGACAGGACTGCCCGCGGTTCCAGGTCCCACCAACCACGATCCAACACTTCCATCTGCCTGGGAGCCTGTCCATCCCCAGTGCCCCTCAGCCACCCTGCAGGCCCCG
>JAPSGF010000005.1:8800585-8934018 GCA_035772895.1 Perdix hodgsoniae | reverse complement strand
GGGAAGTGTCACAGCTATTCCAGGAGCAAGGGAAGAAAGATCTATGAAATTCTGACAGGACTCCTGGTTAGTGTCTATAACACGTTTCTCAGGCTCCATGAGTAAAAATCACAGACTTCCTAGGTCCTCACCTGATTAAGAGTATCAGTTTCTCTCTTTTGATGCTTTCCTTCACCAGAGTAAAGTAAAAGAATTGCCCAACTAATAGTCCAACTAATGGTAGAGGAGCCCAGAGCACGAAAACATTTCCAGATCATTTCTCTCTAAGGGCAGCCAGTCTCTATTCCAGCCTTCTGAGAAGCTGCAGACTAATAAAAGCAGCAAAGTCACTCACAACGTATCAAGATGCCTGCGACATGATGTAGAGGAGGGAACTGCCTCAATGAGAAAAAGAAAATTGCCTGCCAGTGGCACTGATATTTCTTACGATTAGAAGTCGTGAAAAGGAGAAGAACGGCAAAAACACAGACATGGATCACAGCTTCAGCTTCAGGAGATACTTTCTGTGGTGCTGTGCAGAAGGGCACAGTGAGCCAAATACTTCTGGGCCATGTGGCTGAATGCTGAGATCGGGTGCTTCCTAGCAGCATGGGGTTATTGGGCATTTAAAATTTAGATGAGTTTGGAAGATGCTTTCTAATCTCCAGAATTTGATCAGTAAGTAACCCTGTGTATCAACCAGCTTTTGTGAAGCTGAAATTATAACAGCACAACAAAACATGCCTCCAGCTATTTTATAATTTTCTGTAAAGATGAATCTGGGTGCATGCAACCTTGCCTCAGACATTTGCCTCCTTCCAGGTAACAGAATGCATTTAGTTTCTTAATGTGCTGGAGTCATGTAAGTTCAGTAAGCCTAACAATGATGTGGTATGGTTTACTCGTTAATTATGCAGTTTTTTTCAGGAAGAAATGTCTTTTCATTTTTTCCCCCTTAATAATTGAGCCTTTACAGGTTCTAGCCTCCTTTGTCTGGCAGAAAGTCTTTTTTTTTAACTGCAGAATGGGCAGATAAACTGTGAGTGGCAGAATGCTTTTCTGAGAGTGAAACTGACAAGTGTCTGCCAGGTCATAGCAGTATTATGTGGCACGAGCTGCAGGCTGGTAAACATGTGCGCTTCTTAGTACTTGCTTTCATGTGGGCAGGGGGTGTAGTCTCAGTATTTCACACATGTCACCTGAGGAGAAGCAGAGCCATCATACTGGTACACACCGGTATCCGTGCTGAAACTAGCCTGTTTTTCAGTAGTTTCAGAAAATAGTAAATCACTAAAGCTCTCTGCTTTCTGCTCATCAGAAGTTCAAATATCTTTAAACTGTGCCTGAAGAAGGGAGTAAAAAGTTGAGCTGTTAACAGTTAGATGTGAGAGAGGATTAAGGCTGCGGGGGTGGTGAGCGATGCATACATATGTTGACATTTCAACTCCAATTAACTAAGAAGCGTTTAGTCAGTGGTGGCACATAGAGACGTGGCTGCCGGAGCAGATCAGGAATTCGTCTTTTCCTAGGATAAACATCAAAGAGTGGTGGGCTGAATTTCCATCTGGAAGTGCCCATCTCTAGTCACAGAAGAAGACTGAATGTCTTGCTTTGACCCCGCTTTTGGATGACTGGAAAGGATGAAGAAGATGTCTTCCTCTGCTGTTTTGCAGAAGGATGTAAACTCATTCATTTCAAGTCTTCTGCTTCCAGAACTCTTTCCTTTCTTCCTCTATCCTTGTCCTGTCCTCTTCCCCGTCATAAGTCTAAGTAACTTTATAGCAAGAGGCAGAAAATGACCAACATTTTCATTTCAAGAGTCAGTATTAAAATTCTTCGTATGCATTGGAAAAAATGAGAACTTCATTTTGTGTTGCGTTTCTTTCTTTTTTTGGTAAAAGAAAAAAAGCCTGATAACTATGTATACTCATATATATCACTATAAGATCAACCAGGCTAGACCTTGGGCCATATTCAGCTCCTCTGCACTGCAGATTTCCCACTGAGGGGGAAATATCAGTTTGCTCTGTAATTCAGAAAGGAATCATTGCTGCTTATGTAAACAAGTCCAGTAGCTATCTGAAATGATAACTTGGCTCATGTTTGCAGGATACTGGATTTTAGTAGTCTGCACTGAGCTTTGTGCTTGCACTTGGTATGGGATCTGAGCGCGAACACAACTGCCTGGCACAGAAAATTTGAACGTGTAAATGACAACACTTTAATCTTAAATGGTAGATTTGGTGTAGGTTTCATGCAAATGGCTTTCTGAACACTGCCTTTGATTGAACTGAAATGCAATGGGAGAATCACAGTGGTAGTTCAGTGGGAGCAGGGAACGGGAACGTCTGGTTCAAGGAGAGAGAACTATATCCAATTGAATCCAGACAGGTGGATCTGTGCCAAGCTACAATGTAATTAAAACACTGGAATTAAATCCACTTTTCTAGTAGCACCCTCTTAATTAAGAATTGAAGGCAGTAATATGACTATGTTGTGTATCTTCTTGTTAGAGCTTCAGTGTAAAGTCTTCATAAAAGAAAGAACTGAACCTGTACATTGAATAGGAAGAAAAAACTGAACTATTTGCCACAGTTAAGTACTCTGTTTCAGAGAAAAGACAATGGAATTTGTGACAGCTGGTTGTATTTCACAAACCAGAGAAAACAATAGAAACTATTGTCCAGATGGAGATGAAGACATATTGCAGGAAACTGCAGTCACAGCCTTAATGAACTAGTTCTCTTTACTTGTATTTAATCATTGTCACGTAGAAAGTAGGGTCACATATTAAATATACAGTATTTAAAGTGCTTCGGTAACTTTCAGTATATTTGAATTTGTGTTCAAGCAGGTTCCAAAACAAGCTTTAAAAATGTTCTCACAATGTCAGATCTACTTCAGGGGATCATTTCATCTTGAATGGTTGAAAAGATATGTTTTTATTCAGTCCACAGGGGTGGCTTGTCTTAGAGGTCTAAAAATATTCATTGTCTTTGGAATATTTATTCTTAGAGTTGGTCCTGCATTTCTCTTTAGTGCTTGGAAAAAGAGTAAAGGCGTTACAATCAAATATAATGGTGTATTGGAAAGTTGAACTTGAGCTTCTAGCAGCTGCACTGGAGTTCAATTACTCCAGAGATGAGATGGAATTTAAAAAGACAAGTCTTGTCACTATCAATGGCCATCAAATGCATTTCAGAGTAATACAGTTTTGTTGTGTGTGGAATATTGAAATGATGCCAAGTCTTACAAATGCATTTTAAAGTATTATTTATTCTCCTGCACATGATGGCGGCCAGGTTCTTGGGTCAAAAATCTTGGATGGATTCTATATGTATGTTAATCAGTTGCTGCTGTTCTCATTCCTTACACTGAAATTAAGAGCAGAAGAGTTTCAAAAATCTGAAAAACTGCTGTATGATCATGACCTGTTTGCCAATAGCAAACAAGCCAGTAAGTTCTTTAGACTTTGGCTTACAGTGAACAGTAATTTACAGCAGGAGTAGAACACTGGAACTGTTCTAGGGGAAAGGAGATGAGAAGACTTCTCGACCGTTTCATTTGTATTGAGGGAAATCTGTTCTTGCAGACAGTAATTCAGAACAGCTGAATTGGACATTTAATGATTTCAGTGAGTTAGGTGCCTGAGGTGAACTAGTGTCTGTATGCCATTATGCATCACGCACTGTAACAAGGAATAAAAGTTATTTCAACTCCTTGGAGAATGAGAAGCTACTAAGTTTAGGAAATGACATAAAAACTGGCTTTATATATTTGTTAGCAACAGTAGTTATTTGAAACTTGCCATCTGGGCTTTTCTTACATTCTGAATGTACATTCTGAACTTACAGGTCCTGGTTTTCGTACAGTGACATCAACTATCATGCTGGCTTCAATATCAAAAATAGTTTCAGTACTGGGAGCTATATATAAGCTATAATGCTAAAAGCTAAAATTGTGTTCCGTGTGAATGATGATGATGTTTATTTCATTTTAGAAAGTCTCCGTGAGTTACTAATGGCCAGTTCTCTCAACTTCTGCAATTGGCCAACACTTCTTTGCATTATTCTAGTTTTTCTAAAATCTTTTTCTTGTAGCATGAATTACTTATCTGCTAACAGTCCTCTGAAACATTGATATAATTTTTTCAGCTGGCAACAGTAGAAAGTGAATCTAGATCTTTCTCCTTCTTATGAAGCTCCAACTAATTTTCTGGGCTGTTCCTCTTGACAGGCCCACAAAAGGGGGTCCATCAGCACAACTGGAAGGAAGAGCAGAGGTAGTTTGATTGCTCAGTGCTTTCCTCAGCTTCCACATGAGTTAATGGATTTTGAGACGTCAGATCACTCCTATTTAAAGGACTTGGAAATGGTGAGCCAGTTCCCACTTATCTATCATTTATGCGTTTTATACGATGTCCTTCAGCCATTTGATAGCATATGCACCTTAGAGATCATGGCTGCCTTGTGCATGCATTTATATTTGCTTTACAACTTGCATTTACCTGAGGCAATAATTATAAAAGGTATTTTTTAGAATTGTTAAAGAGCAACACAGCAAATCCTTATCCTCATGCTCCATAGCGAATATGGAGAAAATGGGCTTGGAAGGGCTGAAAGTCATAACTCTCTGAAACTTGAAGACTCCTAAATTTATTAAAGAGCAGCATGGAAATAATTTGGATACCTCTGTCTTTTTGGTGTAGCAAACACTAAAAAATCAGAGCAAACTTCTGAAGATGGTGATTAACATGTCACACACTGGAGCCCGTTCTATTTGCCTATGTAAATACAAAAAGAAGGAAGACACGACCTTATTGTTAAAATGTGTATTCAGATAATGTGTATTCAGATAAGAACTATGGATTTTCCTAACAGAGGTGATCAGAAAAGACCTTGAAATTTGCTGCAAGCATATTGGTGTCAATAACATTATCTAAAATACTCCCTAACACTTCTGATAGTTTCTTCCAGGTCATTTCAAGGTTCTGTCATGTTTCATTAATAAGTTCACTAGGACTCTGGTATGAAAGGCAGACAGGTTTTGGGTCATCCCTCATGCAGACTATCATTGACATAAGTATGTTTCTTGCTGAGAAAAATACCAGGAAACCATCTAATATAGTGGTTTGAAATGCATGGCAAGTTAAGAAATATAGCTATATGTTGCAGAAGTTTGAGATATCCTAGAGAGAGCAGAGAGCTGCACTTCAGAAATGCACGTTTTTCATTCAAGCATTCAGAAGGAGTGTAAGATAATAAAGCTGCAAGTAGATCAAATCTCTAAGAAGAAAAAAATAACAGCTTTGTGTAAAGTTATACATACAGATCAGAACAAAACCGAAATGCAAGAAAAGGAAGTGAGAAAATGAATAGATGACTGCACGGGAGGCAACAGTCTAACCTGCAGCACTGTAGGAATGCAGTATAATTAGCTCACAGCATCTGGAACAAAACCAATCTAAGATGCATACTCAAAGAAACCTATAAAAATTCAAGTTTAATTCTCAGTTCTAGATCTTGAATAAAGGCACAACCAAACCCAAGTCTACTTAAGTATGAGGGCAGGATAAGACTTCTTCAAGGCATATTTTAATTCTGTAGGTAGTAGTGAATTAAACAGTTATAAAGGAGTGTATGCTCTACTTACCTTCATACAACTTATTTGCCTCCTCTACTGAAGTTAAACCAGTGGGATTTGAAAATCTGACCGTAAACTAAACAGTTAAGTTTCCCTTCAGCGAGCACAGCAGAAAGTGTACCAATGCTTTAAAAAAAAACAACAACCAAAAATACATGAAAGAAATAAGCCAAAGCAATTTGAATCTTTGTCCCCAGGAAAAAGCAAATAAAACCAGCACCAGTTTGTTCATCACAATAAATATTTGGGAAATTTTATCCATTTCATTTTATGCATCTAAAACATAGTCCTTATATTATTTGAACTATAGTCCAGACTAGTGTGTAGATACGAGAAATTGATACTATGAGAGGAAAGTTCACCCCCCTCTGAGGTAGATGTCTGTAGCAGTGGCTATGGCATAGGCTCTGGGTATGATGTCTCACTATCAGTAGTAGATAACTGAAGCCTTCAAAACTAGACAGTTAGTTTTTAAGTGTTCAACTACATAGTGGCATTTCATTCTTTTGGTGCACTGACCATAAAAAACAGCAACAGCTATGGAAAATGCAAAAGAGAAACCTGGCAACAAAGGTGCTTGACAAAGACACTGGCTTCAGAATCATCTTTCCCCATAACAACCACATTTCAGTGCACATTTCTGTATCTTTTTTATGTTGTTTTGCACTATTGGACCCCAGTTTTGTTATACCACAGGCACTTTCATCACATAAACATTAAATACAAATTGCTTTAGCTAAAAAAGTGTTGGATCCATAAAGCAATAGAGATAAATAGTTGCTGAATATTAAAGATTCTCTTTTTAGCCTGCAAAATTTGAGCTAGGAAGTGAGCTATGGAAGAGAGCAACATAAAAGAAGTCTGAAAATAATTCTGCCTGTAGAGATACTCTTTGCATTTCTAAATGCATTGCACTTTCACAAGGAAGCCCTAAACCTGACTAAAACCTTCATGTGTTTAATAATTATGCATATCTTTACTTTTAGGCAAATTCTACAGTCCAGTACTTCTGGAGCTTCTTCACCTTCTTCTGCGTCTAAAGAAAGGTGGTACTGTGCTTCCTGTACGTAATACACAGACAAAATGTTACTGTTTAAAAGGTATATATTGGTAATCACCAACAGCTCCAAAGAAAGCTAGTAGAAAAGCTGAGAGCTTTATTACCGTTGGTGTATAATGAAGTAACTTCAGCCAGTATGTACTGAGATGAAACCACAAAGGTCAGACTTATGCTGAGCTGTGCCTTATATCTGAAACTCAGAAGAAATGGCAGTCTGTATTAAAGTTCACAACCTATGTGAAATGAGACTTGATTAAAATAATACAAGTTGTTAGCTCTGAGATGGTTCTTTATATGGAAAGAACAAAACTCATTGCACATAACTGTGCAGTATAAAAAGTACTGAAATCTTCTCATGTGCATTTAAAGCAGTGCTTATCATTGTAATAAAACACATGGTTCAGTTATAATGTGGGGTCAGTAATGCAAGGAGCAAGAAGAATAGCGTTAAATTAAAGAAAATGAGAGATCTGACTGACTATCAGTTTAGCACTATTACTCATGATGAGAAGTAAAATGAAGTTCATGACCTCATCTACTCTGCCTCTACTCTCTGCTCCTTCATGTCCTTCATCAGAAGGCACTTCCTCAAGGAGATTCATAAATCCACAGTTTTTTTCATTGAGATGACACACACTTAGAATCTAAGTGTTCTATCATCATACCTCTATAAACAGAAAAAGAAAAGCTGTTACTCTGAAACAAGTTACTGCATATCTTCCTTGACAGGTAGACATCCTCTTAAACTAGGTGGTCACACCTTGACAGCATTTCTTCAGTCAGGCTATCTAGTGCTGTGCACACTTACATTACTACATATAATATATAACAAAGAAGAACCAAACAATCCTCATAGAGTAAATAACCTGTATAATACCCATGGTTGTTAACTGGTACTAGTTTTTTTTCAGTCTGGAGAGTAAGCTGATCTTTTCCAGAAAGCAGCTACAACTTAAATTTCCATAAGCAAGAGTACTAACAGGATCTTTCATAAGATATGATACTGAAAAGTTCATCATTTGCAATAATAGCTACTAAGAGCTATAAACTAATTGTAGATAATGGCCTACAATTCAGTGGCAATAATTCAGCCACTTTATCGAGTTATATGGATTTAAGACCATTTTAAGACCTCAGTATGCATGAAGAAAAGGGAATAGATCGTGAAAGTCTTGTTAAGAGTAGCAAAGATGGTCCTTGGTTGTCTACCTATAATGGCACTGGAATAGTCTAGATTTCAAGTGAACTTTCTATGACCTCCTGCTGCAAACAGGATAGTGATGCAAAGCAATCAGTAGGCCATGAAGAGCTCAGGCAGTAGAACAGCATTAGATGAGCAAATGGGAACTCTGGTCCCACGTGGGGCTTCCCACGCTGAAAAACAGGACCTGGGCTGTACTACACCATGCAAGAAAGCCTGGAGGAATATGTCTTATTTGACAGGTACTGTCTTAATAAAAAGAAAGGCTAAAGAAATGAAAAAGGAAGACATATGACACTCAACAAATATTTTCAATAAATTTGAGTATGTGGGCAATGTGTGCAAAGCGGTATTGTTACCTGCATGCAATCATTTGAAGAACATGCAAGAGAATTGGTGTTAAAGGTTGGAAACTTTTCATGCAAGAGGTGGTGGTGAGCAGCTTCTCCTTGTCTCAGTCTCAGAAACTGGCTGAAAACTGATTGTGAGACACTAGTAGATCTTTTAACAAGAAGGCCATCTCTGACCACCTCTTAGCACTAAATATTTTTCTGTTTTTCTACATTTTGCTGATCATACTTGGAGTAAATCAATATCTTCATATCCTGCCTACTTCGGTGGTCCTTTGCTCCCCTGACTCAGCAGTATTATTAAACCTTTTCAAGCGTTACAGGATAGTTTTCAGCTCTGGAAGCTGCTTCCTTACTGCTTCCCTGCCCTCTCAAACATCACCTCCAACCAGCCTGACGCCTTTGCTTTTCATTCCACAAAAATACACTTCAGAATAAATTTAACTTCTCTACTTATTCAATAGGATCTTCCAGTTTCATAGATAGAAAGGGCTCAGCTATGTCTTCGTTTTATTTTTTCTCAGTTTTTTATTCCTCGCTAATAGAGCTATGGGAAACACAGTCAGATTAGAAGGTTAAAAGGAGAGAAAGATAAAACACTGGGGTTTAGTTAGCAATCTCAAAAGGCAGAGGGAGAGTGACCCACTCTATTATGCTAACAGCTATGAAGCTGGTAAGTAAATATTAAGCAGAAAGATTGACATCAATATTTAATTAATGGATTAGTACAAATATATCAGTCCTGATCTAGAAAACAGTGAAGCTTCTTGCAAGGTAGATTGCTTATTAAAGACATCTTGTCTGGGCCCCTGACCTGGAGAGCACAGTCCTGGTAGAGATGTGGAAAGGAGGGGTGAGACCAGGCAGAGTCTTCTCCTTTCTTCTGACACAGAATGTACTTAGCATTGAACAGAGCTGTTGCATGTTATGCATGCCTTAGAAACACATATTTGGGCAGGGAGGAAAGCAAAAAATGCACTTAAAATACATATTAAGAAATAAAATAATAAAATATACTAAAACTACATAAAATATACTACCAGAGCAGTTTATCTGTGGAGCAAATGGTATCAAGCAACTTGAGGAAAGAGAGTAAAAGTGCTCAGATGAAAAAGACGCATGAAGAATGTGTATCATATTGTCCTGAGATGCTAACAGGGTCTCCAAAGACACATCTGTACCCATTTTGCCTCCTTGAGTGTTAAGTTCACCATTTAAGTTCAGCTAATAGATGTGTTGGTTCCATTCCCTTCCTCTGTGCATGAAGTGACCGGTGCATGGTGTATGGTGCAAGGTGACTGCTTGAGAGATTTCTGTGAAGCAGACATTTTTTTGAGAATTGTGTTGTTGGTTTTGTTTTGTTTGTTTTTCAAGGGAAAAGCAGAGGAATCGTGGACCAAACACAGGAGCTTTTTAATAATTCCCTTTGCAACTCCTATCACCTGAAGTATTTGCTCCCTCAGGCAAGACCTTCAGCCTCTTGTCATTAAATTCTTCAGTCTGCATTATGACAACACTTGCAAACCTCCTTGTTTTCTCCCCGTGAGAGCACAACCTGACCTGTCTCTCTGACTTCAGTAAGGAGTAATTCCTTTTTCAATAGGATTCTCCTCACCCATGATGGAAGTGCAGCTGTCTGTAGCCAAGCACAGTGATGCTGCACAGCGATGCTGTACAGTGACAGAGACATGAATTAAATGTTTGAGATGAATAAAAACAATGTAAATTTAAATAGGAGAATATGATTATTGAAGGTGAAATTAGGTTTAGACACATGATAACAATCCATTCATCTGTGAAAAATGCCACAAGATTTTTTAATGAGATTTTCAGCCATAAACACTGGGGCACCATCAGTCCTTGGGTGATAAGATTAGAGTTTGATTGTGTGTTATGGTGAGAATAGAAGTGTATATAGGGAACTGACCTACTGTAGAAAAGCAATTAGGGTCTACAGAGTGACTAATGGGCAAATAAAACAATAGTACAAAGTATCCCGTCGCAAAAAAATTAAGATACACTCTGTTATAATTTAACAAACACTTGTAGATAAAATTGTGGTTATGGGTGACTTGATACATAAAATGGTAGAAAGAAGAAATTGAAGCTCCAATAAATTAATGTTGCTCTAACCAATTTGCTGTTAGGCGTAATGCATTGCAAAGGATAGGATAATTAAGGAATGGGAAGGGAATTACTTCTGGGATCAAACATCCGCCATATAAGCAAATTTACCAGTGAACTGAAAATCAAGAGCAATTTTGCCATTTGACTTTGCAAAGGCCAATAAGGAGATGTAAATTAGAAATATACTAATTGCACATAAGACAAAACATACGGAAATCAAGTTTAGAACTGTAATAGTAGATTTGGAGGACTGAGGGTCAGGAGTTACTTCCGCAGGAGCTCTGGACCCGCAGTAGGTCTGTATGGACAGGCCCTGCTGATCTTCGCGGATGCCAGCAGGCCCTACCCAGCCATGTGCCAACCTGGCCCCCCGCCTCTCCTGTGCATCTGCTGTGTAACTCTACTTTCTGTCCTGTTGAAAGGGAAGGAAAAGAGAGTGGGCTCAGCACTTGGCTACATGGCTGCCAGTTTGGGACTGGTATGTTTAATTGGTAAAATTATAAGTGTCTACTTGTTTCTATCCACCTAAGATTCTATTTGCAGTCAGTGACTTCGGGGTCTACTGGAGCCTCAGTTATGTGCTCCTGGCTTTGTTTTTCTTCAGCTGACCCATCTGTTTTTCCAGTCTGCTCATCATTTTCTTTCAAGTTTACAAGTTATGTTCTGAAATGTAAGCTTCAGTTTTGCACAGGTGGATTTGATTACCAGAACTTGCTGTGCTATTTCTGTTTTTCCATGAAGCCTGTTCAGTGTGGAAAACAGAAGGTTTAGTGCTAGGTAAGTATTAGCTTCTAGACTAATCCATCTCCCCTAAGAGAAAGAAAGAGAATTTTTAACTTGAAATATGTATCTCTTCTCAGCCTCTTGATGGATTCACTTTATAGATTCATTTTTTCACTAATTAATTTAAGTGCCATTTATATTCCCCCAAGATGAGGGAATATGGCTGAGTATCAGAGAGACAAACAGGAAGTTATGAAGTACATTCCTATGGAATTTGGATTTAGTGATTATATGGACAATAACTCTCACAGCTATCCTTTCAGCAACCTCCATGTGACCACAAAGCATAGCTTTGCTCAGAAACTTTGCTTTTGCTATTTCAAACAGGCACCCTAAATGCTGCTCTCCCAAGGAAGAATTTGTGCTTTCTTTTTAAACGTCACACTCATCAAAAACACCGTAGTAAGTGCAGTGTTTTTCTCAGGAACAGTAAAGAAGATAAAGTAAACCATGTGTCTATGAGCACTCAACCTAGTGACACAGTGACAGTATATGCATTGTTTCTGTCTGCAAATAAAGGAAGGATCTGACAAACTTTAATTTGCAGTGTGGTCAGCATTAAAACCACATTGTTAAAACCATTCTAAACAATGAGCTCTCCTACCAAGGTGTCTGTCTGTCCACTGAGTATATGGATAATTGAGACAGCTGGATCAGACTAGAAGGTTAAGTTTAGGATGCTCCTAATGCCAGCAAGATATACCCTAACTTTTATTCTAACTAAATGCCTTGAAACAAATTTAACTATGATTAAAATGTGATTGTTGCAAGATTCTAAAATAAAACAGACATTTAATAAAACAAATGCACTTGGTATAATAAAATACATCAGGTAGGGGATATTTTATGAAAATGTTTAATTCAACTGTTTCTTTGGAATGTAGTAGTCATAGTTTGGAAATTTAAGTTACAGTTCAGTTCTATGTGATTCTTTTTATGCTACTCAGTGTCTGAGAATACAAATGTCATTTAAAGTTAAGGCTTTGCTGTTAATTTTGAAACAACAATTTACAAGTGTCATATTGTCATAGAAAATAAAAATTTCTGTAAAAAAAATTTGCACAAAGTTTTATGATGGTACAAAACATGAAGCAATAATATACCAGTAAAATGAAATCATTTTACTACAGAAGATTTTTATAGTTTTTCAATAAAGAAAAAAATATGTTATTTTACACTTTAAAAATTATGAAACAATCTAAAACAATATAAACTGAACATTTTGTAACACTGCCTTTACAAATTAATAACTTTATAAACATATATTTTTTTAAATATATTTATCAGTGCAAGATACTTTTCAATGTAAAGTTGCAGTATCATTTTTCCTTTTTTGAAGGGCAACTTTCATTCTATTACCTTCAGAGAAATCAAATCTTCAGTGCTAGATCCTCATTATCATAGTAAAGTCTGAAGACTACAAAGGAGATAACATTCTTTTTTATGTTTACCATCCTCAGTACGTTAAAAGAATAAAGGAAAAAAACACCACACAAACAACCATCAGCTTTACTGTTCAAACGGACTAAGACCAAGAGCTGGTCCAGAATCTACTGAAATCCATGGGAATATTTCAAAAAGTTTTGGGCCTGGACTCCCCTGTGGGATTTTCTCTTCAAGGCAATATATAAATGTAACTCTCAGTCATGCTAGTGGATGTGTATTGAGATAAGGAGAGCAGATTCGAACACTCAGCACAACTGAAGAACATGGCGGTGTCCTGAAAATAATTTTGAAAAATCCTTTCTTTTCTTTGGGTTAATTAACTAGCTGCTGCAATACAGTGATGGTCAGCTTACACTGTTGGATGTAAATGAAAATTCTGCCTCTGTCCAAGTGAGCTTGCCACTTGGGCCACTTCATGGTCTAAATTTTGGGCTTAACTTTGATGTCACAGGTGCTCTGCCTCACCTTCCGGAGGGGCTGAGGCCTAGAGCCTGGGGAGGTAACTCTTCCACTTTAGGCAAAGGTGTGATGACCTAAGTGTGTGTTTCAGTATTCGCTATAGTTTCTCCTTTCAGGAGTCCTTTGAAGTAGCAACCATCTACCGCTTTTTTTACTGTCTTCCTCTAATATATTTTCAGCTACGTAACTCATATTTTTTACCTTCAGCCTCCCTCCCTCTTTTTCAATTTCTAAGTTGGTAGATTTTCTGTTTTGTGATAAGTACTGGTTACATGACATGCTTTAAAACATTTAACTGATAAACAGGGGTGGATTTTGTTGCAACTCAGGTCTGAATTATTCCATTCATAGTCCTAATCCTGGGCAGAATATTTCACTGCTTACCTACAAAACAAATTTCAGAAAAGACTAACTCCAAAAATCACAGTCTCTTCCCTGTCTCCACAGAGGGAATCCAATGAGGAAGAACAGGAGTTCAACTCTTTCCAGAACGGTCCTTTCCCCAGGTCTGCATGGGTTGAAGTTCCCCAGCTCTGACTGTGTTGCATCCTGATCATTGCAGACAGCTCCTCTGAGCACAGCATCTTTTTATTTCTTTTTACCTTGTCAGACCAGCTGTATCAACTGCTGAATATTATTTTTTCAATAATACTTGTCCTGAAATATTGAAAATTGCCACATAATTGTAGCATATGTTGTCCTGATAGCTTAAATTAGCTTTGCTCACCAAATCTATTGCTATCTGCACTTTTGGTCAAACAGGAACCTCGTGGTAGGAAATGCCAGTGGGATATAACAGAACAGCAAGGACATCTCCCACATACACTGTGGGATTTTATTCTGCCCTCAGAACCCATGTGCGGGCCCAATTAGCACTTATTAGCATGAAAATGAAGGTTTACTGAGAGAAATCTGATTCAGGTAAGGACAAGAGGAAGAAAGTTTCTTGTTTTAAAGGCAATATTTTCAGCTGGGAATTCATTTCCCTATTGTAATTAACAGGCAAGTTGTTTAGGATAAAATATGTTTCATGACTTCAGGAAAAAAGATACTGTCACTTTATGCCGTTAAGAAGAAACCCAAAGTTCGACTTTGGAGGGTAAAGTTAAGCATTTTCCCTTATTTTTTAACACAAACTCTAATAAAATCTTTTGCCATTACCAGCAAGTTAAAGCTGCAGTTTTCTTTCCTTGGCAATGGCAAATGCTTATGCAATCTACTCAGAGAGAGAAAGAGAGAACAAAAAGAGAAAGGTAGAGAGATTTTACATTTGAAAATACATTCTATATGAAAGAACAATAAAAGGGGATATTGCAGCTTTATACAAAAGGGTCAAGAGACATGAAGTTGAAATACAGAAAGCAGAACAATCAAGCCAGGTGGTCAAATCTGATTAGCCCTTGCCTTGCCGAGGCTACTCTCTTACACTAAAATATACTTTTCTTTCATTCAGTGAGCCATCAGAATATGATTAAAGACAAGGGCATAACTGGAGAGAAGCAGAGCTGTAGTCAATGTTAACACAATGAGAAGCAGTACAAACAAAAAGGCACTTGAGAGGACATACACTAGCCAGTGCCAAGGACTTTTCTGTTTAGATTTTAGGCAGTATACTCGGTTACCAGTTGTGTCTGATGATGGCACATACTCTTTTATGGAGTCACAAGCACAAAATTTAGTACAACACTGAAAAACATCAATAAAATTTGACTGTATTGCTTTGTAAACAGAGCTGACACACTATATTGGTACTGATGCAGCAGTACTTTCAAAAACATCCTAACCCTTCTTTGCCTATGCACAACACGAGCAATTATACACAAATACAGGTGCAGGAGTCCACTAAATTGCTGTTACTCCAATAATTTATGGGCACTGAGCTACAGACAGCATGTCCATCCGAAGGACCCCACTGAATACATTTTGTGACAGCATCTTGGATTTTGCACAGTAAAAAGAAAATTACCCATTAACGGAAAACAAAAGAGAGGGAGAGAAAGAAAGACAGAATGAACTAGAAGTCAATCATACTTGGTCTCAACACCAGCATTTGATTATTTCAAATAAAACCAACAGAAAAAGCAGACTGTACATGATTCAGATTGTTAACACAGATTGTTGTCCATGTTTATCGGTTACACACTCGCTGAAGCTCCTGAGAAAAGCTTGGCTCAGTGTCATCAATGCACTTTACAGCCTGTACAGTAAAAGATGATCAACAGTTCCCCAGCACGACCGAGCTATGTCCTTCCATCCCGATTCTCTGAAACTTCTCAAGTCGCTCTATACCTTCATGCTTCCGAGTAAGAATTCTGTGTGTTTAGTTTATCTTTCTTCAGTTTTACACCATCAACCAGCTCAAAATTGTAATTCTCCAGTGCAGACAAGTTCCTCTCTGACATCCCATTGTGCCAACAGGCACAGTACAGGACAACTCCACAAATGGCTCCTAAAAGCACCCCAAGTGCACTCATGGCTATGATGGTAATAAGGATTGGGTCTAGTGTCTTCAGGACATTGCCTGGTTTCCTGGAGATGTCATCATAGTCCTCATCTGTATGGTATGAAGGAGTAAACCCTGAAATAGAGTAAGAGTTGCAAAATGTTCAGAATTTATTCCACTTGGATCTTTGTTTGATGAGCTGGAAATTTGGAGAAAGGATATCAAGCTTTTGGCATAAGTTGCTACATAGTTTGAAAACCCAGCTTCTTAGAAGTAGTCACAAATAACTGAAAATTATAATGGGGCTTAAATAGTTGCTGATTTCTTCATACTGCTTTCCAGTAATTAAATCTGTTGCATGGTAGCAGGAGTCTTATTCTGCCTTGACTTATGTGGGAGTCTCAGGAATGAATAACCAGACCTTTTGGTTATATTTTGCTTGCCTGCAGTATTTATCTCCAAAATATTAATTAAATATTAGACAGCTCAGTGTGAATGTTTGTAGTCTTAGACATCAATCAGGAATCAGCCAGTTTGAGTCTGTCTCTGCTTCAGGAATGGACCTTGAAATGGGGATAGTGACAGAACTGACACAGGACGACACTCTGCCTCCTTATGTCAAATATTCACTGAATATCACAATGTTTTCCCTAAACTCAATTTATTAAGGAAATATGCTAAGCTTATAAAACTTGCTAACTGTTGCAAGAAAAGCAAAGGAGTATTTCTGGATGAACTCTGCTTTCACTAAACCCAATGATAATCTTGTTGACTGTACCAAAAAAAAAAGTAAATGAAGCTCTTTGCTTGAAAAATACGAATGTATTTTATTACTAGGACAATATGACAATTATGATCCATTTAATGATCCATTTACAGCTATCATCATTGAAAATGATAATGCTTTGGTAGACTGGTTATAAAATGACAATTTCTGCAAGGTCTGAGAAATGATTAGCCTGGAGAGTTTTGAACCTAATTATCTAGACACTGCATGAGACATAAAATACAGTGATAGCTTTTTCTTCATCTGTGGGTATGCCTTCTGGATAAAAAAATATTAGGGATCTATAGTGTGTGTGTGTGCATAAATATGTATACAATGTAACAAATATATGTAAACAAAATTTGAATTTCTAAAATATTTATATATGACAGAAAATCCACAAGATTATAAAGCATAGAAGAATAAACCTATGAAATCCGTAGTATAAATGTAAGCCTTCTTATTATCTGCTCTAGATAAACAACAACAACAAAAAACTTAGTGCCATATGGAATTAAGAGAACCAATAAGGAAATAGAATATACAAATTCATGTGAAAATACACATTGTAATTCATTTCCTTGTAACAATAGCAAATTTTTACCTGTTTGATTACTTTCTGGGTCTTCCTCATCTATTTCATTCTCCTCATCAGTTGATTCTAATGAAGCAAAGAGAATTGACATTGATTATTAGGGTTACAAACACTGATTGACTATCATGCTGGCAATAATGGTATAGCAGATTTTTCTGTGTTAGAGCATCATTATGTCAGCTTGACAGAACTGTTCATTATGACGGGCTCTGAAAATTAATGGAGAAAAAAGAAAGATTTAAAAACTTCTCTCCACCCAATCTTGGCACAGTTTTAGAATTATCAGCAGGGGTTTTCCATGCCTACGAAAGAGAAATCAGTATGATAAATTAGCATCTCATTCATTGTATTTACAATTTTGGAGCCCAATTCCACAACACTTCATCAGTGAAGGCACATTTAATCACAAGAATTGCAGCGAGACCATTTGTGTTTGGACTGCTGAATGAGCTTTAGCTCACGCAGGCCAAAATTTCTGCTCACCATTTGATTTGTATATCTGAAAGGAGGAAATATACAAATGCCAATTGGAGTTTTACTGTTTGGGGTTGAATTTTTTTTCCCTCCTTTCCTGATGGACAATTTACCTGATTCTTCTTCTTCTTATTATTGTTATTTTGGTTGGATAGTATAAATAGAAACTCCATTTGCCTTTTTTTCTTGCTTGAGATTTCAATTTGTATATCTGAAATGAGGAGGTAGGAAATAAATTACTTGCCTCTTTCATTTCAGTCAAATCAATGCCATCACTGTGGTCCCAGCATCTTGCTTGGCACTGAAGTCACTGCAGGAGGACCAGGCAGTGTGCCCTGACTCTCTTTCCTGGTAACATTTACTTGTGCTGCAGGATGAATCGAGGAGACGGACTGCACAATGAAGAGACTATGCAGTCTTATTCAGCTATGAAATTACCATGTAGTTGAAGCCTGTCATGTTATCCTCAAATGGCTGTTAGCCACAAAGGGTGAGAACAGCCTCTATCATTGTTCTCTGTTGTGCTGCCAACTCAAGTGGTGTAAGTTTACATTTCTGATGCTGCAGGTTCTCCATTCTATTTTCTCTCTTATATAGAAGTCATAGCTCAATCTCCATCATGAAGGACAGGATTTAGTTGCTTGTGTTTATCTGGAGGTGCTGCTGCCAAGTTACGTGCAGTATGCAATGCACATATGATTGGCTGTGACTGGAATAACTCCAGACTGGCCAGAAATAAAACGACTGAAATAGTGGTTCAAGAACAGCCTGGTCAGAGGCAAAATAGACCATGACCCAGTACTACTCAGTGACATGCTTCTGGGAGCTGATGACTACAGTAAATGAGTAATAGCAAACTCTATGCTGCAGGGCAGCAAAGGACAGAGTAGAGGCCACTGAACCATATTTGTGTATCCAATGTAGGTTTGATAAAGTGTTAAAAAAACCTAGGATAAGTGATCTAAAAGGATTGAAGAATTTTGAGCATTACTTAAGGTAGGCAAGAGCATTAGGAAAAGCAGAAAAATGTAAAGAGTACAGCAATAAAAAATACAAGGAGAGATGTGAGGATGTAAATGTGCTGTGACCCGTCAGGGGGATGCCAGTTCTGACCCGAAAGACTGCATCACTGCAGTACTGAGGCCAGCCTATCAATTAGGCTATGGACCAGATCAGGGGGTTTCAGTGCTAAGCTTCCAATATAGCCAATAATTATGTATCCTTTTCACAAAGAAAAAAGAAACAACCAAAACCAAAAACCCACAGAATCAGCTATCTAAATAAATCTCAGTAAATAAATGTACTCTCTATACATCTCTATACATCCATGCTATACATACTTACTTTGGCAATCCTCTTGAGATATGTGATTGTCAATATTAATATCATCCACTGCAATTCCTCCATTTCCTTTTCCAATTTCTCCCTCTATAACCACCTGGAAAAATAATATAATTTTCACATCGTTTTCATGTTAACACACAACTAAAGCATTCAGGAAATCTTAATTAGCTGTTAACACACGTCTCCAGTTGTCATGATGCCACATTGCACACACTTTGATTGTGGCCTGTCAATCAGCGCTATGTGCCTTTAAGAACTGATATGCACAAATGTGAATTCATATAATGTCAAAACTTCACAGAAATATTTTACATCAGCAGCAAAACTATGGCAAGGATGCATTTTTTTTGACAGCTGAGAAATGATTTCTAATGCATTTATTTGGCCTTTTATAACAAATTGCTTGTATCACTGTCATCAGTGATAGCATGAAATATGCCACTATTATTACTCTCACAGCAACAGCACCTCATCTGTAGGTATAATACTGTTTACATAAATCCTCCAGTGACATTTTCTGCTAAGGCGTATAAAGCATGACCAGCAAGGCTCACCTGATAGTGTTTCACGGACTTGTGCAGAAGAACGCGGCCCTCTTTCCAGCAGTTTGCCTGGTGCCCGCTCAGGGTCAGCAGCACCTGGTCATATTCATCAGGTTTCTGGTACCGCAGCTTGATCTTCAGGGTGCCAGCATGTGGGCCAGACATGTGGTACCAGAAAGTCATGCAGTGCGCAGAGTTCTGCGAGTAAATGACGGGGCTCAACAGCCGGGCAACTTTGCCTTTCTGGCTTTCGTCAGCTTGAGAGTAGATGAAGTTGCCATCTCCTGCTATGACAAGAGGACTGCATTAGGGATAGCGACCAGATGTCATTTTCTTTGTTCAGCTAAGAAATCCCAGCTCTGCCAGTCCCAGTCGCTTTGCATTCTACCCCAAGTCTCATAGCTGAGGGTGAAGTTTTAAGTATGCCCCAGAGGGAGCGTATTCCTGCTGCTCAACAAGATGCCCCGTGCCAAGTGTGTGCCATGAAGCACTCAGAATTTGTTTCTTTTTGCTCAGGAATGGAAGCAACAACATGTTTGGAGTGACAATGAGTGCTTCGTCAGTCATTGCACAGCTTCTGAGGACTGGTCCTCATGCAGTAGGTCTGGCTGAAGTCCTCTGGACCTACTCCACACTAATTGTGTAAAGAGCTGCTTTTAGTGTCTGCTTAAGGCTGTGCTTGAGAAGGCAAGGCTAGGATGGGAAGACTAGTGGAGAAAAAAATGTCTTTGAGAATCCATGGTCAGAGACGAGGAACTGAAATCTAAATGGGGTGCCTAAATTGAGCCAGAGTATTGTCATAAATGGTGCCAGAGTTAATCCCTTTTATTTTGGCAATAGCATCTTGGGTTCTGTATTCTCATGAGCCACTTCCCATAAGATAATCATGGGGTTTATATGTGGATTTTATATAAGAAATCTGAATACTAGATACCTTTGGTTTTGAAAATCACTTGCTTATTTGGGTAGGGAAGCATGTGGGAACATGATTAGTTTGCTAACAACAAAATACTAGGTGAGATACTGAAGCAAAGTGCTGGTGATGTGCTGAAATAAGCATATACTTATACCAGTGCTTTAGCTAAAGAAAAGTTAAAGAAGAGGCAAAGATGGTTTAGAAGGGTGAGGCTTTTTCAACAATGGCCTTTGATTATATATGATATTCTTGAGTTTCATCTGAAATAACACATAATTGAGATTTGCTGGCTCGTGATGATGTAGTCCTGCACTAGTGAAGAAGTACAGGATAGTAAAAGATTAACCAGAAACAAAACAAGTGGATTAAACCTAGTTGTTGAAAAGAGTGGGCCAACTAAGAGAAGAAGAGAAATATTTATTCTAACATGAAATGTGATTATTTTACTTGAATTTTTCTGTGAGCAGTCAGAATTACTCTGGCCAATACACATGGAAGGATCTGATCTTTGAAAGAATTTTGTAGAAGTTGATGTTAAGATGCCAAAAATTTAGATTTTTTTTTCCTTCTATTTTAGTGCAGTGGCACCTTGTCCTGCTTTTTCAGCGGCAGTGTTTGTGCTGACAGGCTTTTTCCAACTTTACTCCTGTGCAGAGGACAGCAAGCACAACGCAAATGCAAATCTCTCTCATCAAAGAATGGTGATAGAGAAAACCAAAGGGAGGAAAAAAAGGAAAATAATCACAGCATTAGGATGGCATCTCAGTTGGAAGACCTAACTCTGGCCAGATTTAATCATAACATGAATAATTTGAAGTGGCGTACGGAGTATCCTGCTGTCTTAAAGCAATTGCTGTTGAAGATCACTTCTATGGAGTTTCTTCAGTTTTATAGAAGTACAGCTGGGAATCGCTCACTGCAGTTTTCCCAGTATACCTTGTATACTGGGTAACAGGCACACTGAAGTGCACTTTTGTGATGGCAGTGACATTCAGACCACTTGTGGTCTGTTCACACCCACTTCAGCCCTATGGCAAATGTGGAAGATGAAGGTACTCTTGGAGTTCAAGAAAAATTTTGGAAAATATTGAAAATAAGTGTGGCAAGGATCAAAATTAGCTGCCTGGAAGACTTACTGAAGCTACAGCTAATGGAATGAATAAGTCTTCTGCAATAGCAAAACCCGGAGGAAACAACAAAATCTCATTTGAAGAATATCATTTCTTCATCTCTTGATTGAAGACAGGTTCAGTCTCTCTATAATCCTTGGTGGCAAAGTGCAGATAGCTCTCATTTCCAGAATATTACTGTAGTGCTGGGTCAGGAACTCTGTCTTCATTGTCTTAATTAGAGCTTTACTTATGCATGCCTTTTAGATTTTGTCAGTCTCTGGCTAACATAGCTTTTAACCTCCTTTCAATGTCAGATCCTACTGAGCCATTTTACTTTACATCAATTTTTCCACCATTACAGACTTCACTTCAGCTAACTGCATTTAGTTAATTTGGTGCCATTTATTTGTACAATGCCATTTATAGTCAAAGTATTATAAGTTTTTTTTTTTTTTCCCAGAAACTACTGTACTTGTCTTAAGATTCAATTGAAAGTGTCTCAGAATTTAAAAAGTCCAATTTTCTCTAATTTCCTTGTCATTCTCATTAAGCAAAGGGGTTGCAGAAGTGGGAAGGGGTATTCATCCCTAACACATTTGATTAATCTGCACGTATGCAAAGGAGAACACTGAAGTGAGAGGCCATGCAGGTCACACAATGCACTCCCTTCTCTGTTAGCCAGCAGCATATTTATTGCCTAATTATGCAGAGCCATGAGTTAGGTACTACAAGCCAAACTAATCAATTTCCCAGGGTAATAATTCTGGAAAAACTGTGAGCGAAGGGATGGCTACACTCTCCAACTCCCATTGGAGAACAGGAGGTATGGAAACAAGCCCTTGTGAGAAGTTTCACTCACAACACCTTTCCACGGTGGGCAGTTTCTGTAACCACAAATAGGAACAGTGCGAGGTTTGCTCATGACCATATCATTTGGTAAGTGACATTCGCAGAACGTTTGATTATTTAGATTTTTTTTTTTTACCCTAGATGGCAGTTATTGAAAGGATAGTCAGGAGAAGTATATATCTTCAGTTCCTGACAATGAATGATCCCCCAGAAAAGAGATAATTATGGACACTTGTGTCTACACATAATGGATCAGGTTGCCTAGACTTATCTTTCTCACAATACCTAACAAATTACCTAAAAAATTAGGTATAACTGAGACTTTTCTGGTTTTGGAAGGCATGTTGGTATTTAACAGAACAACTTCTTCTCATGTAAAATGGTGAAGTCATGAACTCAAGATTACCTGTGTGGTCTTGAATTGGCCCAGTTTTGCTGGTCAGAATTGCCCACTTCAAATCCACTTGGTTATCATGTTCCCATTGGCACAAAGTCTTGTGGGATCCCCAGCCAAAGCCACAGTTGAAGTTGTATAATGGCAGTTCTGCAGGAAAAGATAGAAAAGGAGGGTGGAAATGATTATAAATTGCATTATTCAGATTTTGCATTTCAAAACTAATGCATTCATTTAACCCCTATGAGAGCCATTCCCACTTGAAAATCTGAGAAGACAGAGTAAGAGCAAGAGTAGTCCTGCTAGGAAAAAGGAGGGCTATTTCTAGTAAATGATGTGCCTGTTTTTTGTCTCTTTATCAACCTTATTTTGTGATTTTTTTTTTTGGTTAGATTAATTCCCCCACATTACCTGATAACTCTGTTGAAGCATCTATGACTCCAAAAGAAAACTCTGGCTCACTTATCAGATACATCCGCTGATTGTTAACATGCATTTGTACTGTAACTGTACCATAACACTGTACAACAAACCACGATAAGATCTGGATAAAAATAAGAAAACTCAGGAACACTAGTGAAAACTCCTCGGCTGGAAAGGATTTCTGGTGAAATGCAAAGCTCATGGCATCAGTCAGGAATAGCACTGCAGCATCTTCCAGACAAGCTGGCCCACAAGATGGCAGCATTGAAATGGACAAATTGAGACAGAAAAGGGACAAATGTGGCTGATTGCCAAGTGAACTCAAAAGAAGCTTCAAAACAAGCTTCACGTAAAACAAGGGAAATCTGGTATTATGGTCAGGATGAGATCATATCTTGTTTTCAGCTTCTCTTCAATTCTGCCCAAAGGTTTAATAGATTGTAGCTTATTTTACTCAATACAACTTGGAATTTGTATGGAAAGATTATACAAACATAGCATACTTTACATTTTTTATTTTGATAACCAGTTTGAAATTTTTTTGGCTTTTGGTTTCTACCACATTGGTATGAACTTTTACCTCACCCAGAGCAATGCCAGCTCCCAGTAGAGTAATACCCCTCCCACAGCAATGTGACCAAATCCCAAAGTCTTTTCTCATGCGTGACTCATGCTTTATTAAAGGAAAAACTTAGATTTACTTTAATGAAATGCTTTGTGCAAGTATGAACTAAGAACAAAGGACTCTTTTCTCCCACCATTATCAGGTCTGGGGGAAGAATTCTGTTCTTCTGCTGACTTTCCCATTACTAAAACAACAACAATAAAGAAGAAAAAACACAACCAACCAACCAACCAACCAACCAACCGAACAAACAAACAAACAAATACCCAGAGAAAGATAATATAACTCCTAGGATGGATGTCTCTTGTTTATTGTGGGAAAATATAGAGAAATATGGGAAGTTTGCTGGGACCTGCAACTGGGCAGACGTTTTCAGTTGAATCTCTTCCAGTCTGATGTGGCAAAGAGCTCAACGTACAAAAGCAGCCCAGGGAAGACTGGAAAGACTTTTGAACTTGCATCTTAGATTTTAATAGGAAGTAAACTAGAATTAGTATTATAGAACTATTTTATGAACAGAGAGAAAACCTCAAGAGAATAGGTCAAGACAGAACAGATATAAAAGCAGTTCATCTGTCACTTTCCTCCTTGCCCGCTGTGTCCTTGTTCAGTGAATCCTTGCTCTGAGACATGTTCTTCACTCAAGCCAAATCCAGAGGCTTCCTGCATTTCAGCCACTGTGCCCTCTCTTCTCTGCTCCCTCCCCCCCCAATGTTGTTCTGTCAGCAGAGAGGTCTGAATGCACTGCAGCTCCTATTCCTCTCCTCCACCTCGCCTGTGCTGCAGCATCTTTGCAAACCCTGTGCCTTGTTCCTCGCCCCTGCCTTTCATCTGCCCCATCCCAACCCAACACCCCAGCCTCCTGCTGGCCTCTGGAGGGGTCTACCCGACATTGTCACAGATGTGGCATCTTAACTGGGAACAAATGAATTAAACAGATACTGTCGGTCACAGGAATTTAATGTGGAGAAAACATGTTTCCTGGCGGACCTCAGTCTTTTCTAGGAAAGAGGCAGATCATGGTGAATAATGTCTCTTTGGGCTCAAAATGTTGAAGAAGCAGAGCTCAGCCTGTGCACACATGGTACAAAAACGCAATCCATTATGTTTCTTGCTTCAGTATATGTTTTTTTTTTTTCTTCCTAGACAATGGGGCCATGATCAAAGAGATCTTCCCTGAAAGGGGACATCTGAAAATCAAGGGGAGTTTTTAAAAAAATAGAGTGACATTGAAATGAATTAAAGGGTTTTAATTTTTTTGAAAAATTTCCTTTCATTGTCAAGGAAGCCTAGGGAGAGCTATACTGCATGGTTTTGTCATCAGAGTCATGAAACAGAACTATAAAAAAGGCCTTAGAGAACCTAAAACAAAATTAATCTTATTAATCCCAAAGGATTATATCATGTGAAGCTTGTGATAGCCTGTGTGGTATTCAGACCACAAGAAAGCAGAACAATGGTGGATAGATCACATCCATCTGAAGATGTAAGACAGCATAAATGAGCACATGGTACAAATAGGTTGAAAGGACTGGGATTGTTCAACTCTGAATAAAAGTAAATAGCAGAGGACACAGAAGAAGTATGGGCAAAGAATCTAGAGAAGGAGAATTACAATATTCTGTTTTCTCAGTTTCACAGCCTGAGAACTACGAGATATACAGTATAGTTCGATACTAATCAAAGGAAAAACCTCATGTGGTGAGAACAACGCTTTCTTCCCTTGCTAAGGGTGCTTCAAATGCTTCAAAGAGAACTGGGCGCTGAAATGGATGAGGAAAATATCCAGAATTTAGTTGTTAATTCTAACACACAAGGAGTGACAAAAGCCGCCTTCTTCATGGTCTGAAGCAAGCTCTGAACACTGTGGCTAGAATGAGAGCTTCAAAGCAGGGCTAAATTTCACAGCAGCATCTAATAAAGTATTTCTTACACTTTCATTTTAAATATATAGTCCAGGAAACTGGCAAAATGCCTAAATTTGATATGCTTTGGCCATGCCTGTTCCTTGGATTTGCTGCTTTGAAGCACAAAAATGAACTTATTTTCTATGTAGAAGTTAACGAGACCCCCTTTACATTGAGCAGGATTTAGCCTGTAATGCATTCTTTGTCAGCTACGTCTTGCTAGGTCCCTACTGTTTTCTCAAAAGTGATTGTGTTAATATGTTCCTTAAGACATTCACAGCAATGGGACTGGAAATCAAAAGCAAGACATTTATTTCAGAGTGCTCTCATTTTATGGGCTCCTTAAACATGCCATCTCTTACTGTCTATTCTTATGTCTCTTCCAGTGCTTCTCCCAGGGACCCATAAAAAGAAAAAAACGTACCTGCTAACCAATTAATAACAGACACTTGTAATATCAGGATAGGTTCATTAGATGTATGGACAATGGGTCTAACCCAGCAAAAGACAGAATAGTTCAGTGATTCTAATAAAGGCCCCAGAAGGCTGATACAGTAGCTCACAGTACGCTATAGGCAATCTGTCCATTTCTTTGTCCTTGAACTATAGCTTGGCAGCTCTTGGGTAAGAAAGGAAAGAAGAGGGGAGGGAAGGATGAGCAGAATTTGGTGGGCTCCATTTGCAGTACTGTCCTATTCCCCTGCTAAGATAATTCTCCTGCCAGCAGGTGATTGATCTTGGGGCTTGTGTACACTGAGAGGATGAAGAAAACCAGTTATTATGTAACTGCATAGCAGCAGTTCAGATGAGAATCTGAGATGGAGGTGTGACGAAATCCCATATGTCTTTTTGAAAATGTAGGGTACGTGATACTGAATTAAAACAGATTTATCCTCTCAAATAATAACCAACAGCTGTACTTCTTGACCACATCTTGCTCACAGCTGGAACCATTACTGCACGTGAACAAGAAAGTCATTTGAAAATCTAGTTGAATGAGTTTCTTGCAAGTCCATTAATCTTTTGTGGCCCAAAGACTTTGGCATATTTTTATAACTCCTCCAACAAAAGGCAAGAAGGAGCATGATGGCATTAAAAATGCTATGAAAATTACCTATAGGATGCTCTTGCCAAAAGGTAGATCAACACTAAAAAAGGAAATTGCAAACACTTCAAAGTAGTGTATTGGGTCTGATTCTTATTTGCATTTCACCTTTTTATACTATTTATATTGGCAGCTTGGAATTACCTCAAATGATAGTAAATTATAATTTAAGTGCTTTAATATCCCTTTACATCCTTTATCGATGAAAAGTCATCCTGTCGTAAAAAAGGTTTAGATATTTTCTACCTTTAAATGATTTTTTTGATAGATTTTAACCTCAAGATTTCTTAGGTTTTCCCAAAATAGCTGCTATATGTGTGAAAAACAAGATACGTTACTTCTTGAACAGTCTGCTTTACAAAGAACTGAGCTTACACTCCAAGAGCACATTATGTAAATGAACAGCTTGCTCTGTATGTAAATAGCTAAGAGTCAAGAGTTTCTGGTGAGTCTGAGGACTGAGGTCTGAAAGGTATTTACCTTGACAGACAGGTTTGTTAAAAGCACATTTTTAAGTCTGAGAAGAAAAGTAGACCCTATTAAAAAAAAATAAAAAAAATCCAAAGCTTTAAACTTTTTGAGCAGTTGGAAATAATGATTCTTTTTTATTTTCTTACAATTCAGTCTCCTTGGAATGAACTGTAAAAGTCTCTTTGATGGAAAGCTTGTTTATATGTGGAGGTTTTCCAGCTATTTGCGCTTAACTGTTTCCATAGTGTATGAAAGCTGGCAGGAATAAGATAATCTCAAGACTTTGACATACACAAGCACATTAGCTTGGGATAACATGATTAGGGGTGCTTGAAGGCTTGAATGCGGGCAGGAAGACAGCTCAGGAGTACAGGGCCTTAGTTCATCTTGCAGAAGTACCTGTGCCATGGGAGGTACTGATGTTGGAAGGGCTGGCAAAGGTGTTTCAAATCACCATGGCACAAGATGCCGTGGTTGGCAGCGGCTTGCACCACCTCTCTGCCAGGAGGGCTTTCCCCATGCTGAGAGGAATTTCTGTCTGCCCCTTTTTGGGAGTTTTCTGGCTAGTTTTCAGTGAGGGATTACAAAGCAGCTGGAAACCTTTATGTCTTAAACTGCCGATTCTGGAAACCCTATTCTTATTTATTAGCATCTGATTGATCTCCATCTATGATCTTTGTACTGTAGTGTCATGTGGGAGCCTGGTGTTTGGGATGTGAGCTTGCCCCTTATTGCTCGGAAGGAAACAGCTCCTACCAACACAATGCAGGGAAGTAGCACTGGCATGCACTGAAGGGAACCTCGTAAACTTTTTCAGTAGAGAAAAAACTTGGCTCATGGTGAAGTAAATGAAGGTGGTGCAGGAGGGAAGTAAGGAGGGAAAATGAGGACATCTTCATCTCTGGCACAGACACTCCCACCCAAGCCAAAGGGATTAAACACAACCTGCAACTGCAACTGGCACAAGGGAGGGGCGAGGAGAACTGTATGAGTTTGCAGTTACCGTTTGTTTGAATGCAAGAAGACAGTTAAAATAACTAAAAAAGTCCTTCATTTCGGCCAAGTAGAAGACTTAAAGCTCATTTCAGACAGAAGAATCCAAAAGTTTTACTCTAAGCCCACTGCAATATCCTTTCTGCCTTCACCATCCCCAACCTGTGGAATCACCAGTTGTTCCTCAGCCCTGCAGCAATGATGGCTGTGAGAGTAGCATGAAGAAATGTTCTGTGAAGGCTCTGGTACCCCTCAATCTGCCCCACTCATACAAAAGTCAGAGTTAGGAATAGTACATGCTGACAAAGCAAGCAGTGTGGCCCTGGGGACAAATTTTAGGAAGACTAAAAGCATTTGCCTCTGCAACAGTGGAATGCAGAGGCTGAGAGTGGGAACAACGTCAGAGAGAAGCCAGCTTTATCTCTTTATCAGATCGACACCACTGGTGCTCTGTAGGAAACTTTTCCATTATTAGTACCTTTTTTTTAATTTGAAGCAAAAACAGCTTGTATCATACAGTTGAGGAAACAACGATAAACACTTGCCCACCCTGCCACAAATCGCTTGCAAGGCTGTGCCTGACCATACTTTAATGGAGGAAATGGGAGTCGTTGAAAGCTGACCTCTTTACCACTCCACCTTCACTAACGCACAGCATTTTAAGGTGTTGTTACCAGTTTTTACAGTTCAGATATACTGACCAAATCTATTCCGTCCCCTATTCCTAGTAAACTGAACAGGATATTAAAAAGATGCCATGAAGGATCTGGAAGCAAAAAAGTAAGGATTTTAAAAGCTGCTAGTTAATGTATTGATTAAGTAGAAAGGACCTGCTGCCAGTGACAATTTGTTCCTCTCTTTTCCAGTTTATGGTAGTAGTTTACCTAACCCCATTTTGAGAAAGCTTGCTAGAAAACAATGTTGCAAAACTGCCAACTCTCTGGTGGGGAAAACCGGCAAACTTTACTTGTCTGTTTCGTGAAACCACAGATACAGAGTGGATGTGTGGCTTGCTTTTGTTTTCCTCGAGTTTGCAAACAAACTGTATCGCTAAGATGCCATTTTAACAAAATCCACTGTTTGATTAAGCTAGTTTAATTTTGTCAGCATTTACCATTTGCTAATGCAAAAGGAAATCTTGTTCTCTGCTTTGTCTACATGTGGATGAAAGGAATAAAATATTTACTGTATAGAGCCGAGAGACCAGATGCTTCTTTACTTCAGAGACTTTTAGGGGCTGGGGAGTCAGGAAGCTGCAATTCATTATTTTGTCTCTGGCATGAAATTTAGGCATGGATTTTTTTTTTTTTTTTTTTAATAAGAAAAAACTTTTTTTTTACCTGGTTGTAATGTATTGTCTATTACTGTCGGCTTTTCTGTGTTCAGCACTGTAGTTCCACCTGGAAAAGAAATTATGTATATCATGATATGTGCGACACAACAAAGGACACAGCGATCATTAGGAATATCCTAAATATAAATCTGAAATATGACACCTTTATTAGACATGAAGGCAACTGAGTATCTTAAGCATGAAAATATGACATTACATTTCTGGTTTTCTTTACAAAACAAAACAAAAACAACAACAACAACAACAACAAAACAACAACAACAACAAAAAACCCAAACAAACAAAAAACCACCAAAGCAATAAAATCCAACAAACAAACCAAAAACCATCACACCTAAAACTCAGATAAAGCTTTCTATGTTTTGAGTCCTTGCAAAAAACACCAACTAATCAATCTCTATCGTGCCCTTACAGTTGTCCTCACTTTACAGGCAGCGATTTGTCAAAATCAGATGGGATGTCAGTGACTGATCTCCCTAGCCCCCCTGACACTCACGAATCTGTGCATTCAGCAAGCACATGCTTGCCATATCAGACACCTGAGGTCCTCCAGCCCCTGCACTGCTTCACAACCATTTTGTGAGGCCAGCTTGCAGATGAGCTGCATAGGAATTGCCCAGCTTTTGGCTGTTCTTTAGGCAGGTTTCACTCCTGTCTCAAAGAGAACTTAAGAACTTTGTCTTATTCTTCAAGTAGATGAACAAGAGATGAGAGGGGTCATGGCCCACACTCTATGCTCACTAATTGATATTTTAAAAATACTTGACTTTTTAAAGGTAAGCCTCATATTGATAAAGGAAACAAAAAGTAAACTAGTGCAATTATAAATGCACAGTGGGGTGCTGATTACCAGTCAACGGCTTTTCTCTTCCCCAGCAAGCAAGTGCTTAAAGCATTATAGAAAGGATGACTATGATGACTTCCAGTGAGAATGAATGCCCAAGCTATATCAGCTTTATGTTTGTGAGAATGATCTGATGGGAAATGTTATAAGACACGCAAATAGAGTAGCTCTGTATGGGGTCCAAATAGAGCAGGAAGGAATCTGGCCTACAGAACAATTATAGTTAATTGCAAGGGAGGCTTCATTGTGATACTCACATATGTGCAAGTGCCATCAGGGAAGTGACTCAAGCAGCCGTACCCATGAGAACACTGGCACTGCACTCATGGGGAGTGGAGGAAAGAGGGGATGGCACTGCCTTGCTCTGCCATCCTTAATGGGATGTGAGACTTACATACTTTCAGTCTATGCATTTTGGAGAAATATTTGCAGTAAAATTATTGGTAAAATTACTTTTGTGCATTTTTTGCGTTATATGTGACATCAAACATAAAACGTAACATTGCTGCTGTGCCTGGATCAATTGAGCCAGGGTTTCTAGGTGGGGTCGTAAATTATAGGGAAGTGCCAGCACTCTGTAGAAGGGCAGCGTAGTAATTTTCAATGTGAGTAGTGAAATAGGTTCAGTTCCCAGAAAATCTAGTGCTCAGGAAGGGTGATGGCTGCTCCCTTGTCTTAGAGATTATAAACTGCTCCCTAAGCACAGCCTGCAAAAATTACCAGAGGGAGTTTCTTCTGCTCAATAACCTTTCCCTGAGGGACATGTGGGATGCAGTCCTGAGCTGCCTGAAGTGCAGACTATTAGTGAGTGAGCAGGAAGGTGCTTGCACAGATCTGTCTCCTTGCCCTCACACAGCCTCTGACTACGTGAAATATGTCTCTACCTATTGGGTCTTGCAAGCCAGCCTTCATCGCAGAGCTTTGCAGGAAGCCCCAGGGTTTTCTGACCTGGCTCTGCTTTCAGAAAAATTACAAAATTACAATGTTTAGTAATACTGAAAGCTTTCTGAGCTACCTCAACACAATATGGACTATTTTATTAGACTTTCTATGTAGCTCTTTTCACAAAGAATAAGATTCATCTGGAATACTGATTCGAAAAGCAGTGACAGTGGCTGTGTGGCGTCTTTTCTGCTCGCAAATTGTTTTTCAATTTTTGATTTGCAACGTACATTTACAGGAGACAGTGGCAAAGCTCAGAAAGGGTCTGACGCTGAAACTGCACTTTCACTCGTATCTGCTGTCAGATGTTCTACTTGACTGCTTCCAAAAAGCCAATCTCTCTCTTACCTAAGGTTTCTCAGTGTCCTCGTGGACAGCTATTATCAGGTTGTGGTGCTATTTTATGCCATAGATTTAAGAAGCAGTAAACTTTTATTAGATAAGTGCACCAGGGAGAGGTGATGAATAACCTGTGTTACTGTGTCCAAAAATAAGCTCAGCTGCTACAGAAGTATGGATCTAGTACAAGAGCAGGCCCAAAGCTTTCTGCAGTAAGGGACCTTCATGAAGTGATTGAGAACATAGTGATGGAGAATCAGCTACCTCAGAAGGACAGTGCTTCCGTGCAGAAGTGAGAAAATATGAAATTTAAAAAGCTTTCTACCTTCCAGATGCAGAGCACCTTATGTCCTGTTTTCTTCTTAGTGATAGCAGCTTGGAGAAGGTCAGCCCCTCTGTGGCTGTAATGCAGTGCTGATGGGGAAGCTCACAAAAATCTTTTTGGTGGTATAAGAATGAGTATACTTTGATGAAGCAAATCTGCTTTGTTTCTGTCTGAGTAAGGTTTAGGGCTGAGATTTCAGTCCTGTGCTAAATTTTATGCATGGAATAGTATAACAACATGGAAGAGTCTAAACAATATTTCATTTTGAGTTCTTCAGCCTCAGACAATAAACCTCAAAAGGTTTATCTAGCTTTGTTCTTAGTAAGAGAAAGTTTAATTATGACATTATGATTAGACAGAATTCCTGATTAAAAAAAAAAGCCCTCTGCTCCAGCTAGTCACTATTATTTGCTTCCAAAATTACATAGCTGAGAAAACAATCAAAAGTATTGTCACATGTAAAAGGCAGATGCCTCTGTTTTGACAGCACCGACAATATGAACTGCATACCAATGTCCGTTTATGCTGAGTGATTAAATCGGTACAAAAGTTTAGCTGGTTACTGGTGATGAATATGAGCTACAATGAAGCTGCAATGAAATGAGGATGGTTTCTGCACCTGTCAGTTGGTAGTCATCACCTGTGCCACTGTGGCAGTTCGCCTGGTCATCATCACACTCATCTACAGGCTTGCCTTCAGAAACAGTAGGGACAGCCGTTGGAGCTGAAAGAAAAACCAGCTGTTAAAAAGTGTGCTGGAGAATCAGCATGCAGTTGGCAGTAACATCTTGATAAGCACCATACAGTGTTTTCTTGTGCTGTTTTTGAGAGATGGAGCAACTATACAGGTTAGTTAATATTTCTTTGCAATGGGCAGTACTTGTTCTTCCTCTTGCATTAAGGTGCCCTGCTGTATTTGAGCTCAAGGGCTGGATAGAGTTGGGCAGTAAAGCCCTGGACTATCTGTTCAGTGGCTGATGACACCTTATTGTTTCTACAAACCAGGAGTGAAGGGATGGAAGTCTCAAGGTTGGGTAGAAACCCCAAAATCATATCGTGTGGCCAAAGTGCTCATGAGTAGGCCTGTACAGAGCAGGAGGAGAGGTGTGTGGTCAGGGTGGTAGTTCTCCAGCACCTACCAATCTGCCAAAGAAATCTCTGCATAGCACGTGTAAGGGAGGAAATGTCTGAGCAGACAGTAACAGTGGCAGGAAGGCAGTATGATGTGGAATCACTTTGTGCTCACTGAGAAGGTCTGGAAGGAGTTTCTTTTGTTCTTGTTTTAGTTAAAAATAAATAAGACATCAATGATGTCAGTCATCCCTCCTGGCCACCTGCTTGCTTCTCACTGGTGATGACTTTCCGGTAGCTGCTGCACAACCAGTAAAAGTCTGACCTTTGTTATTGCAATTAAGACCTTGAGATTTGTGCAAGGTACTAGAAAACATATCTAAATCCCAGTGTCTGCAAAACATATAACATCTGGAAAATCAGGATACAGGTTATGTTTTATGCTGGAAGTATATTTCCTTTTCTTAAGATAACCAGTATGGGAATGTGGTCCAGGCTTTTGCCTGTTTTCAACTACTGCTATTTTCATTAACAATGTTTTACTGTGATTATAGCTCTATAATAGTGCTTCACTTCCTTGGATTCTTCTTTGCCCTTCTACTGCCTCCAGAGTCCACTGGCCACATAAGATCTTATGCACTGAATTCATGGCCTGAAAATGTCAGTAGGGATGGCAGTTTCTGCAGAAGCTCTATTCAGGGATGAAACAAGGCTTTTTTGGACCTCGACCTGTGCTTTACAGGTAAAATCTAGCACTAAAGAAACATTTCTGTACCTGTCATAAATTATTCAGAGCATCCATTCCCCACATCTCCTTGAAAACCCCTCTGGGAGTCCCTCTAGCTTTCTACATCAAGTTAAGTTTCTTATCTTGATCTTCATGCCCCTGTATAGCCTCAAGCTTGCCTATGTCTCTGCCATCAATTCACATAAGCCCCCTGGGATGCTTTGAAGACACAAAGCTTCCCCTTGCTCATTATTGCTGGAGAGCCGATTTTTACTCCTGTCTTTGCCTATCTCCATGCTTCTTTTCTCATCTCAACACCTATCCTCCTCAGTAAATCTCAAGTGACTTCTCTTCATTCAACTGCCTCCTTAAGATACAGTTATACAACAAATTTTTCTTATTATGTTTCTCCTGTGGGTGAATGGAAATTGACCCTGCCTGTCCATGGATGACCTGCAGGTGAGCAACTTTCAGAAGTGCTCTAGAGTGGGAAGATGAATGCAAGTAGATGTGTCCCAAGGAAACAAAATACTTGCTGCTGCAGTTTGCCTATTTAGTCTTCTCTGGCTCCTCCACCTCACTGAGCCACATGTTCTTGTAAGGTGATCCATAAACTCACTTCTTGATGTGTAGGAATCCCCATAGCAGGAGAACATTACCCACAGGTTGTAAGTTTACACAGGGCAGGTGCTGAGTTTTCTCTTTTCTGAGCAAGTAGTACAATAGTCTGCAGGAACCAAGAATTCTCACAGGAAATGAGGACTTCCTACAGGAACTAAGAAGAATTTCCAAACTCCCAACTTTCTGGGCCAAGAAAAAGCACACATTCAATTTGGCCTTCACTAAAAAACAACAGAGAGCTCAGCAGTTCTCACAGTAATGCTTCCCGCTCCTCCACTGTGGGAATGAGACAGTGAGAAAGAAATGGAGGTGGAGCAGTCATTCATCCTGGGAGCCTGTTCAGCGACTTCTTTCTGAGGTATCATATGAAACCCCTGATAATATGTTTTTTTATCAGCTGTGTATTGGTAAGCTCTGTGATTTATAAGCCAAGCCACTGAACCTTCATTCACCAGATAACACTGTGAAATTCATGTACTGCTATCTGTAGTTATCTATGTTAAATAATTCTTGTTTATATAACAAAAATCAAAGCATAATAATACTTCATGTCATAGTCCAAGGATAAATGTCTAAACTTTGCTTTTCCTGGTCTTTCATCTCTTTACATACTGTTGCAAAATTAAAGCATGGTGGGGAACAAAAAGGACCTTCCTCGCCCTTAAAAAGGAAGAACACAGACCCTGTCCAGACAAGTAATCACTGCCTACCATGTTGTCTGGTGTGACTTTCACATCCTTTGAAGGAGCAAAAGGTGAAATTTCCCCCTTTGCATTCTCAGAAAATGTCTCTCCCTGGGTTGTATCATGGTAACAGAAAATATAAGTTTCTGTCTTTATTTTCTCCTAATAGCTCTATGCTTCTAGATAGCATAATCATAAGTTTGCTTGAGGGAACAGAAACCATGTGGAGAGTATAACTGTGATTCAACAAAGGATGGGAGAGAGAATAACATTTGTGCCTTCAGCATATTCGAACATCTGCCCAGAAGGAACTGATTAGTCCAAGAAACAGCACTAATGGCAGTCACGGAAGCAAGAGTATGGTGTGCCTGTACAAGAACAGCAGTGTTCAGCAGTAGTCCAAGTACAGAATGTATGTCTAAAAATAATAAAGTGCATACATCTCTAGCAGAGCAATTACCTTCAAGTTCACATCCCAGCAGCTCCATCCGAAGCCCCAGTCCTGCGTGCGTGGCTCTCTCAGGGTAGACGCGAATGAATCTCGTCGATACAGGTTCAAAAGTCCGCAGTTCAGGTGTGTCGTAGTTGGTGTTGCCTTCAAAAGTCTGCAAGGCATGACAGATGCTGCTTGTTAAAAAAGAAAAGATATTTCAACGTTTTCTTCATTCTCTAGTCTTTGAATTAGGTGAGAAGTAGGCCAGATTCTAACCATTTAATAAGTGTCAGACTTCCCCATCCTAAACGAGAATGGAAAATACACAGTTAAAGCTTCTCGGAAAAGTAATGCATTTCATTTTTCATAAACTCAGTAGCAACCAATCCATCAGGGTCATAACAAGAGCTGAGTGTTTAATGAGACATGTTTTTAAATGACGCTCTGATCTGGGGCTTAACTGGGTGACATTTTCAACACTTCTTAGGGAAAAAAAATGACTGAGGTGAAGATCCTGTCACCTTTTAAGTGGCTGCAATAATAATCCAACTATTCAAGAGAAAATTTCAATCTGATTTCCCCCAGTGACAGAGTTTCACAAGTTGTAGTTATTTCAAAAGGCATAAATTAAACTCCAGTAACAGTAGCTGCAAGAGTTCTTCCAGAGAGACTGCTATTGAATAAGAATAGAAAGAAAGAAAGAAAAAGAGAAAGAAAAAAAGAAAGAATGAAAGAAAGAAGAAAGCTGCTTCCTGACAAAACTGCAATATGATATAATAATTTAACAGGTAAGGCAGGTCAGTGAAGGTACCTTTCAAACAGAAATCTCAGACAAGAGCAACTCTGGGTTCTTTAGCCATAATATAGCTCTCAGTGTCATCTGTCTGATACCTTCAGTGTCTCCTCTCATTGACATTTTGTATATGGGACAAGTTATAATTCGCACTTAAACCAACACCTTTATATTATATCCATGGAGATAATAGGTTCTTAGAATGAATTAACTGTACAAAGAAATAGTCTTTTACATGACGTGTTTACAAACCTATATGGTTTAATAGAGTTATTTTTGGCTTAATTTTTAACTTCAGAAGACCCTGTAGAGAATAAATAACAAAATATCAAATGTATATAAAGGAAGTAAAAGTAAAACGATTTCAGCTTTTCTTTCTGTTAATAGTTAAATTGCAAATCAATAAAAATAATCTTCTTTGAACAGGTTAGAAGTGCTGCTGCTTCTAAGTCATAGCTGTGAGGTCTGAAGCTTTCTTCAGGAAGAGGTCAGCACCTGTCTTTCCTTCATTTTGGATGACAACAAAACCCAGCCCTCCTATTGACCTGGAACAGAGAAAGCCGAAGCCACAGGAAAAACTGGCTGTATTGCCCAAGAGCACAGCTAAAACTGACAGTGTGTCTTGTGCAGTCCTAAAAGCCTTGTTGTGTTTGCTTTACACTTGTTTCTATCGAACGGTCCAGAATCCCTTCTGGCCACTGGTTAGAGCGCCAGCCACGTAAGACAATGTTGCAGTCACATAAGCCGGTGTTGATGGGTGAAGTGATTTCTACGTACATGCTTTTGCTATTATTTCTTAGTGAAGACTGTAACTCTGAAGTAGTTCAAGGGGCACAGTCTGACCTCGTGTTCAGACAGTGCCTGGAAGAAGGTTGTCAAGAATTCACATGTAGATGGCCTGTCAAGAACTAATTAACTTGCAATTACATATTATTAGATTTGAATTCCAATATAGGGCAAATGATCAAAAAAGCTGCCTACCGCATATGAAAGAATGAATGCCATTTTATGTGCAGAAAATAGACAGATGTATCTGAGGAGTCCTTGCTTCCTTTTTAATAGTAGTCTTAATAGCAACAAATAACAGCAACATATAATAACGACAAATGTTTTATAAAAGACATCAATACTGGAGTACTGACACATAGACATTAGAATTCAATAGGCATCTAGAATTATATTGAATCATAATTATATTGAATCATTGTCCTTTGTAGAGAAGAGCTGCCTGTGATTCAATTTTGACTGTTCATTTAAAATACATACTGATATTCTTTGTGGGGGAGGAGAGAAGAGTACACAATAAAACTTTACTTTGTGAGCATTTTTTATATATGCTATGCCACAAATAGATTTACTTCAATACAAAGATAAGTATAATAAATGATCACAAAACAAAAGGGAGTATAAACTAGCAAGAAGGGGAAAAAAAAAGGTTTTCCTAATAGATTTGTAAATCAAAACAAATATGGCAGAGAAATTTAAAAAGGTTGTTCCAGTTGGCAAGACATTTAGAATTTTCTACTGCAGTAAATGACCAGAAGTGGTGTGAAAACCAATAAAGGTCATCAGTTGGCAAGAGGAAGAAGGAAAGAAGAATGGAAGACAAAGATGAATTTATGGAGTAAATTAGAGCAAGCCTGTGGAGAACAAACACAAGTTGGATTTTGAAATGAATGTGGGGTTCTGCGTGATCTTTTGAGGATTTGAGTGATATTCACTCCTTTGAGTGTTTGAGATAGGCTGAAGGGGGAAACATTCTGCACAGTCAAAAATAGCAGAAATTGGGTCAGCCAAAGAAGAAAGAGTTACGATAATCCTAGGGAAGGAGCTGCAGGCATGGATGACAAGATCATGTTGAGGTGATGCTTCATCCTTTGGACATATTCTGTTTTTACATGTAGCTTGTTGTTTCTCTTCCCTTTCCTTGCGTGCAGTTGTTTGTTTATTGAAAGTCGAGACTTTAACCACGTGAAATGATGTGTTTCATTTCATAAAATGGGGCTGTTTCCAATCCATGTTCCTGCTGTGACTCATTATAGCATTCTGTCTTATCCAGCTCTACTTACATTTAAAAATGCTACATTCCAGTATTAACATTTTAAATCCTTCAGACTCCCAAATCATAGGATTTATTTAATTCTCTTTTAAGAAAACTTGTACTTTGGAGGAAAGTTTATTAAATATCTTGAATTTTTGGGAAGGATTATAATTAGGCCACAAGAGATTTGAATTCCAGCCCTCCTCATTCCATTAACCTTTGAAAGTTAATTTCTGGTAGTGATGAAAGCTGAGGATGGGCTCAGTGTGTTAGTTAGCACTCTAGTTTTCTTGTCAAACTGCTAACTTCTGACAATGATGGCAAGTGCTTGTATTAGAAAACAGAAAGCCATGCAGCAGACGGTGCACTGCTTTGAAAGCATATGGCATTATTTTTTCCCTCATTGAGCCCCAGTGTAGAAGTACATGTCAAAACAACATCTATTTTAGAAAGAAAATGGTTAGATCCCATTGTTGATTTACACTCTCTTCACACTTTATGATGAAGTCAAAACTCATGGTAACAGGAGAAAGGAGCTGATTGCAAAGGCTGAATTCATTTAGTTTTAATCCTCGTAACAAATGATGAAAAGTGATATTCAGTGAGATTAAAACAGGAGAGAAGGAAGTCCAATATTTACCAAATGTGCCTGGAAAAGCTAAATCCATGGTCACACTCAGCTTTTCCATTAAAGGAACACAGGTTTGCCTGACTGATAAGCCTATACAGCAAAACAGCTTTTACATCTGATTTTCAGACTAACACTGCTAAGGTATGGAGCAACTCTCAAGGTTTCTGTTTGGCAAGCACCATAATGATTTGCCTTTTGAGGGAATGTTTTTGGTTTATCTGATTCCCTGATCTTTCCAATACTGTAGCACCAGCTCCTGTAAAGGTGCCTGCTCCTTTCCTGAATGAAAAGGAAGGGAAGACTGAAAAAATTGCTCCTCTCATGGCAAAAATGGACTTCGTGAGCAATAATAGCAAATCTGGATGGAAAACAAAAAAAGGGGATTTTGGGTAAACATGTTAAATGGTGCATATGAAGTTCTGAAGTGCGTACATTCAAAGACAAAAAAAAGACAACTACATTCCCAGAAACATTTCTGGAGCACACTCATTTTCTTTCCCTTGGCATTTAACCCAGAAATTCATATGACCCATCCCTGGGAATATCATCTTGTGGTTTCTGCTTCAAACTATGAACCCGCTGCCTGTTATTCCCAAGCATGTACCAAGGTGCTTCACCAGTAATCTCCACTGGTACATTCCACCTATGATGGGATAATGTCAAAAACCACATCACTTTCAGTTCAGCTTCAATCAGACCATTGTGGAGAGCCTGTGCAGCTCTCAAAGCAGCCTACAGGCAGCTCAGAAATTCAGCAGGTATCCTAGTGAGTTAAATCCCCATTCTATAGCTAAAAAAAAAAAAAAAAAAAAAAAAAAAAAGCAGAGGAAAAGTAATTCTGTATCTCAAATGAGCTCACTCACTGTCAATGGAAAAACTGCAGAGGTAACTCTACTTTTTTGGCTGTGCTGGATACTACCATTACATGTGATTCTGGAGTAACCTAGAGGCCACACAGGCACACTACTCTTGTCAGAAGTCTTCTGAACTAGATGCTGAACAAACAAAACCCTTGCTGTGGTGTTTGCTGGCATGGGATCAGCTCTTGTCCCTGGATTTTGTATCATTTCCACAGCAACCGATTTGGTGTTTCTGTCCTAGGAGTCCTACCTTAGCTTCACCCCAACCATGTGCCTTTCCTCAGATCAGAGATGAATGTACAAAAATTTAATGCATGTTCTTCCCTATACAGAACATTCCTCCTTACCTTTATCTTTTTCTTGCTGGAATCCATGATCATTTTCCAATCTGATCCATTGTTGCTGTATCCGATTTTGAATTTTTTCATGAACACTTTGTTTTCTCGGTGCTTGCCTCCTTGAACAATAATGCCCCTCACTTTTTTTTCTTCACCAAGGTCTATTTGAAGCCATTCATTTGTATACGGATGAGTAGTTGGTGGCAGTGCCCAGCCTGAACGGCTTGTTATAAGGCGAGCATTTTCTGGGATCCAGTTTCTATCAACTTGAGTAGATGCAGTAATCTGAGAGTCAGGTATAAGCCCAGACACCATGCCCAGCATCCCAGAGCAAGGATAATCTACAGAGAAAAAAACAAATGAACTATACTGTTAATCTGAACAAACACCAAAGCAGAAACAGGCCGTATCGATCATCTCAACTCTGATAAGCTATTTATTTCTTTCTTACATGCAAAATAATCTTTTTGGATTTGTATATAATTTTCACTTGTTCAAACATGCACTTCCTAGTTTTGGCAGGAAATGGAAGTACCAAAATACCACAAGTATTTCTGTCCTTATGGGAACCAAAAGGATCAGAAAATCCTATTCTATTCTTGTTTTCTATTCTTTTTGCTCAGTCAAAGAGTGCAGGGTCACATCTGAACCTGAATTTTTCCTAGGGAAAATTTCCAAAATCGACCAAAAAACAGTTGCAAATTATTTATAATGTTGTTCTGTAGGTAGGTATCTGTGTGATACAAAGGAGTTACATTCCAAAAAGTAATACTGATTATCACTGGGAACATGAGTTCATATGTCTAGATACTGAAACAGGCTTTAGATCTCAGGGTTTTTACCTTGTAGTGTTTTTAAATGTAGGTATATATGTCTGTTCCTTGGGCAACCTGCTGAGAACAAACTGCAAACAGTAGGCAAAAGAGAGGGACTGAAGGGTAAGAAAGGGAAAAAAAGAGTGGTGTGTATCTGAGGCATTTGGCATGAAGCTGTAGAGTAATTGCATGAAAAGCAATTACACTTTATTTATTTAACTTCTTAAAGCAGAACATTCAAAAGAGAATGCTGGAACAATTTTCTGATAACACTGTACATTTGGGTTGTTGGGTTTTATTTTCTTTCTCATTTTGTTCACATTTCTACAGTCAGAACACAGCACAAATAATGAAGATGTGTTTCAAGAGTAAAAATAAAAAACACAGCATAGGCACAAGAAACTCCCTTGGTTTTAAAATCCTTCCCAAGACTTACCTGTTATCTTGCAGCCATACACTTCAAATCTCAGCGATACTCCATTCTCCCAAGACATAGGTCTAATTCGTACAAAACGTGTTAAAACTGGTTTGGCAAAAGGTCTGTAAACAACATCAGTGGGATTGCTATTCCCTTGAAAAACCTTTGCGTGGAAAGAAAAGGGATATATTTGTTAGGTTTTCTTTTAATTGGTGTTTAGATTTCTGTATTTTATAGATACTAGAGACATAAGATCTAGCCAGGGTTATTTCTGTGGGAGATGAGACAAATGTCTTGCATGGGGAAGTATTTCATTAAACTCCTACTATAATTTTTGCAGACAGCTAAGCTTTCCTTTGGGAGGAAAAAGATGTTTATTGATACTAAAAATAGCCATGTCCCATAGCATGCTGCAGAACATAGCAGGAGAGGTCAAGGCTGTCAGGAGAGCAGGAACTCACCTGAGCACAGCAAGGCCCTGCCCACTCCCTTCATATGTTAACACCTTTCCAATGCCCAGGCCTTTATGTGGGACTGGCATACACTGGTCCTTGCCACCCAAGGATTGCCATGTCCTGGCCAAACGCCTTGCTACCCAATTAAGGCAATTTGATTACTCAAATGTTTGTAGAATGATGCCAAAAGCTACAAAACCTCATGCCCAAATTAAAGGTTTGGATTTCAGTTAGACCATGTAAAAATCCCTATATGGAATTAAGCTAAAAACACTTTGTTTTGCTGTCCTTGAGTTTCAGAGTTTTTCAGAGTGTGTCATGCAAGCCTTGCTCTGATGACCTTCTGGGCTTAACTCCTTTTTAACAAATGCTCAGTCTTTCTTTCTCCTTGCATTCTGAGATGGAAGTCTATTTAAAGTCTATATGGCGGGTTCTAAGATTTAGCCTCTGTGTGTCCCCTGAGGCTAACAGTCAAATCAGATGAACAATAAGACTTCCACAAGAAGAGAGAGGATTGTGCTGTTCTTTCATGTTGAGGATCCTGCAAACATGCTCCTTCCTAGCAGAGCAGAGATCTTGCAATGTTCTAGTCCAAAGAAGGTGATTCAGTTTCCTGCCTCTTTCTCACGTAGAGTGGACCAGCTTCCTGTTATTTTCCATAGATACAGTCCCCTCTCTTTTTATAGGAGGTTTTCCCATTTCTTACATACAGTGTCTACTTTCCTGTTTGTTACTTGCAGTAACTGCACTAATTGGGAGTGGAGGCCAGCAGCACACAGCTGCCAGCTCACCAGGCTCAGTTATTTCTTAAATAATTTAATAAAGGGGTTTCATACACAGAAAAAGATTTTAAATGGATCTACATTTGTTTTCAGCAACTATTTTCTTTTTCTCTGTGAGGGCCTGTTGTAGTTCTCAAAAGATTTGCATCTGATCAAAGAAATGGGTCTCTCAAGGCACCCAACTCCTGAGCGTGAAGTGCAACACTGCCATGAGGCCTCCTTAGAATGCTGGTGGCTGCCTGCTTTTGTCACTCCTTTAGCAGCTGAGTCTCCTTCATTGGTTTGGATGAATCTTTTAGAGGGAGACCAGTGTACAGGTTTTTTTCCTTGTCCCGATCAACAGCAAAATAAGGTAATTTTAGAAATGTGACCTTTCAAGAAACCTGTTTTTTTTTTTTTTTTTTTTTAATAAGCCCTTTGAAAAAGTAAGTGATTTAAGAACGAATGAAGGACAGCACGTACAACAGAAACTTGTGTAAAATACACTCTTGGAGAGTATACAGATTGAAGCTGGTAATGAAAATCAGGCACGGTCTGATTCTGAAAGAGGCGTTTGTTCAGGTTACTGGAACCAGAGCCAGAAAACCCTGTGCCTTGTACCCGCTGTAGTGCTGTCTCCTCCTGTGACTTTGGGCAAGTCAGTTATTGTATCTTTGCACATCATTACACAGTGCCTCCATTGAGGCATTTGACCTTCTAAAGTTCCTTCTCATCTGTAAAACCAGGATAATACCTGTTCAGGAGGCTTTCAGGATTCTTGTTCTTTGTTTCTTTACGAAGTATTTCAAAGAAGAAAGATAATGTATTAAACACAACTACCATTTTGATTAGATAAAAGCAGCAGACTTGGCATAACACTTACAGATGAATAAGGGACAAACCAGTAACAAAATATTTAGAGTTAGATACTGTTACACTGATAGAGCATAATATTACACAGCCATTCTGAGTCCTTGAAGAAGGGTCACGAAAAAAGCTGTTTTGAGGAGAGACAGCAGAAAGTCTTCTACATTGCATCAGCCCCCAACAGCCGCTGGGGATGCCGCTCTCAGATGTGTCCCAGGTGAGGTGGAATGTAAGTTACAGCCTCACTGGGAGCTGAGACAGAACTGACTTCTCAGTAATGAGCTTTATGTTCGTGGTAGTGGATAATGAAGATTTTTCTTACAACTGTCTGAAGCAGTTTCACTGGGAGGTTACAGGGAGCAAATCTGCTGATAAATGGAAAGGTGATAAAAATCTATAAGGATGGAAAGATAAGCCTAATTATCTGCCTGCATGACCCCATCACTGAGATGCTTGAAAGTCTAACAAATTACTAATAGCTGGCTGGCACTCCTGCAAGACAGCAGGACAGCTCGGACAGCAAATGGCATCCTGGGCTCCATCAAAAGAAGGGTGACCAGCAGGGACGGGAAGTGATTGTCCCTCTCTACTCTGCTCTTGTATGGCCCCGTTTGGAGTACTGTGTCCAGGTCTGGAGCCCCAGTACAAGGCCAGGCATAATACAATCTTATCTATAAATTAATGTATGTTACTTTACTTTCTGACCTTCCACATGGTACTTGGACTTGACCTCCACATGGAAACTTAACAGAAAATCACCTCTCCCTGTTAGAGTCCAGTACTGTATTTATTTTCAGCAAGTAAGGAGCTTGTCCAGTGTTTTCAAGGAAGTGTACATTACTGCAGGAATAGATGGTTGCAGGGACAGGGTGGTGATTGTCCCTCTCTACTCTGTTCTCTCTGGAGAACTGCATCCAGGTCTGGAGCCTCCAATACAAGAAAGACAGGGAGCTGTTGGGCAGGGTCCAGAGGAGAGCCATAAGGATGATCAGGAGACTGGAGCACCTTCCCTATGAAGGCTGAGGGAGCTGGGCTTGTTCAGCCTGGAGAAAAGAAGGCTGCGGGGTGACCTCACTGCAGCATTTCAGTACCTAAAGGGAGCCTAGAAACAGGAGGGGAATCAACTCTTTGAAAGGGTAGATAACTGCAGGACTATGGGAAATAGTTTTAAGTTGAGGGAGGGGAGATTTAGGTTGGATGTCAGGGGGAAATTCTTTACAGAGAGAAGTGCTGGAACAGGCTGCCCAGAGAGGTTGTGGATGCCCCGTCCCTGGAGGTGGGGATGGGGCCCTGGGCAGCCTGGTCTAGTATTAAATGGGGAGGCTGGTGGCCCTGCATTTGGCAGAGGGGTTGGAGATTCATGATCCTTGAGGTCCCTTCCAACCCTGGCCATTCTGTGATTCTGTGACTATGCTGAGGCACCAAAGCAGCGCATATCCAGAGCTTCACCATATATAAAGGACTGATACATTTTCTAAAAGGTTCCCCATGTTTTTCTCAAGGTCACGTAGGAAATTTCTGTCAATAGGGAAACAGCAGCACACTCTGGGGAAAAGAACCAAACCACTCCAATTCTGGTGGCTACAGCAAGCAAAGCAGAACCTTACACCCTTTCCAGCTGCTGCACACAAAAGATTTCTGGGTCTGTTTGCTACTGAGAAAATTGCTGCCTTTTGGATTTGGGATATTGCTAACACTGATCATGCTGATTAAACCCGTGATACCTTATTCCTCTTTTTTTTTTTTTTTTTTTTTTTTTTTCCTCCTTTTTTTACAACTAAAAATAACAAAAGAAATTAAAAAGATTAATTGAATTTTTCAACTTTTTTTTTTTTTTTTTTCTTTTGGCAAAAAAAAGGTAAAAGAGAAAGGACTTACAACAGGCTTGTTTCCTTCTTTCAGTGTAATCCAGTCCTCTCCATTGGAGCTGACATCTACACGGTATGTTTTCAGGTAATATTCTTTCTTTGTCTCTTTTGAGATGGCTCCTTGGGTCCCAATTCCAGAAACGAAGCGGAGAAGGCCCAGATCTACCTGTGGTATTGAACAAATGGGGACGTGAGGTCAATCAATGCGTAAGTGAACCTCCCCATCCCTATGTTTCACAGAGGTAATAAGGGTTTATATAAAGGAAACTGCAGTATATTATTGCTAATGATAATAGTAGTCTTTTTTATTGCTAACAGGGCCATCACAGGAGAAAGAAACATTTGCTTGATCAGTTCAGAGGGCTACACACATGGCAGAGGATTATCTTTCCTCTATGGAGGAGGAACCAGAAATCCCATCACTGCAACCGGGCACCGGACTGTAGATAAGTTATTTGCAAAGCTCCTCAAGGACCAGTCTGGTGAACAATCTTACTTAATACTTTCATTAAGTGTTTTGCATAAATGCAAATAAAATTTGCTCAGGACACGAAGCTACCAGGCATTGTCAATACAGAGGAGAGCCATGCAGTGAAAGCTGAATGACCCTGAGGACTGGAGTATTAGAAATGGGATAAAATTTAATAGTTCAATATCGAAGTCATGCACTTAGGGAATGATAAAAAGAATTCTGCTGAAGCCTACAAGCTCATCACTTGCAAACAGATGAGGAGAAAAGAATCCCATGGTATATTATTTAGTCACATGATAATTATGAATCACTGTGCAATTTTGTTGGGAAAAAGGCAAATAAGTTGCTAGCTTGTACGCTATGAGGCATTTGCAGAAAAAAGAAGAAGGCATTAACAAAAGTTCAATAATTTTGCTCCAACTGACAAATGTAATGAACTTCAAGCTTTAGAAAATAATGGCAAATTGAACTTGCTATAGAAATGAATGCTATTGTGTGCACACAAATGCTTGCTAGAGGCCATCTCTCTTCCTCAACCATTCTCTGTCTTTCTCTCATGATATTACACTGCAACCAAATGGAGAAGTTATTTAGATTAACTCCCCCCTCAAAAAACTATTTCTAATCCAGATCTAAGTCATCGTATGTAGTCACTGAAGCTGTATGAGTGTAGCTGGGAGAATGATGTGGGGTGCAGGAGCAAAACTACTCAAGTCAGCTCTTCTGGCAAGAGAAACCTTTGTCTCAGAGCACAAGTCCAGATGCCAAATAACTGAAACTAGGCATGAAACTTTCACACTGTCTGGCTGATGACCACAGCTTTGAAATACTCCATTCCCTTACTGCCTTTCTTTAGCCATAAAAATCGATAAAAATCAAATTCATCACTCTGCTTTCTCCACAGTTAGAACCTTCTCTTTGTTTCCGAAAGCAAACTATTTGAATTCAATACAAATTACACTGTTCACAAAATATTAATCAGAGCAATTAATTCACTTAAACTTGTTGACCAGGCTTTAGGAACATAATAACGGGTTAATTAATCCTTCTCACGTGAATGTCCAAAGAATGTCTCAGGCCTTCTCATTATTTCCAAAGTATGCAGGATGGGGCACATATGTCCCCTGTGTCCCACAGGCATCCTTTTTCCTGGATGTATGTCATATATCCAAAGGCGCTGGAGCAGTTAAATCAACATGCTCTGCATTCTCTCTCAAAAGGCTGAAGGAAGTGCTATTGAGGACAGACTGGCTGCTCTCTCAATGCCCATGTCATATGCAAGTCATTCTGAAGTCTTCCAACACAAGAATAGAAGCCTTGTGTGTGACAGATAGAACCAGCTTTCAGCACAAAGCTGCTGTCCCTGCCATGGTTTTTAAGGCTGTTGAAGCCTATATGTAACATTTTAGCGTTGGTCTGTAGAGGTGAAATAGTGCAACATTTTGTTATCTCATGATTAAAAAAAAATAATCAATCTTAAAAAAAAATAAAATCAGAGCACCGCCTTGCAAAAACAATCAAGTGATTTAAAGTAACTGGAGAGTCTCAGATGTTAGATTGTTGCAATCTGAAAGTTAATGGGGGAATCTGGGCATCATTGCGCTGAGCAATCTCAGCTTAACTTCAAATGCTCTCCAAACTGTACTCTGCTGATTGTAAAGTGTGCTGCGCTGAGTTATGTCCAATACCACATTCACTTCCAGACTGAAGTGCACTTGAAAATCTGGAAGTCTGAGGGAGTGCAGAGCTAAGTTATTTAAATGATCTGCTTCTCTTACAATTTGAAACAGCTCTTCAGTTTTGAAATGATTAGGGTCCCAAGCCTGTACCATTCCAACTGATTTGAAATGATTCTAGTAGGGGCTTTTTAATATACAGTAAGTACTTCATTGTGAATAAAGTCAAGCAATGGCCTATTACAAGAGTTCTAGATATTTGAAGCCAAGTTAAAATTTAACACTGTGGATTGAGGGGAAGATTTGATTAGTTGATGTCTCAGCGAACAATTACAGCTAGTGGTCTGTGATCACTCAGGCACCTCAGGCTTGTCCCATCACAGAACTTCAGTTGCCCACATTTTGCTAAGGCCCAAATGCTGATATTCAAAACACTCCTTTAACTCCTGAGGCATTGAAAGCCCTGAAACCCATCCATCCCACTGCCTGGAGCAAAATCCTGAACACAGTAAGTTTTGACATCTACTGTCAGACCTAAAACCTGACAGAACTCTACAGGTAGAAAGAAATTATCCTGCCAAAAGTTGACAGTGAACTGAGAGGGGGAGACTGTGAACAGGCCTCCAGTTCACTGCCTACAGATATGGAAGAAGCAACCTAATTGTGCGCCTTGTGCCAGTAACTGTGACATGGAATACAGTTCTACAGAGGAATTGCTTCTCTCCAGGTGCCTGAAAATAGAATTGTAATGCTGAGCACCTGAGCATCTGTGGTACCTCTGTGTTTGTAAATCAAACTCTACCTTTACCAATCTTCTCTAAGTAAGGTGATTGAAATAAATTATGTAGAAGGCAACCCCAGAAATGGCATGAAACATCTTAAAAGAGTTCTCAAATTAATCTTCGCTATTCATTTTCTGATGTATTTTGCTCTCTTTCTATTTTTTCAGGGTTGAAGCTCAACCATTTTAACTGCTATTAACAACTGGAACCTGAAGGTACCAGAATTGTATGTATACCAGGTTGTAAAATAGAGCTCTTTTGTGCTATGTTACCCAGAGGAACCACTGCAGCAGCTCTAATATAGACATGTCACCAAATAGGTAGGAGTTCCCATGCTTTTTGGAGGTGTTTGCTTTTCAAGTAATTAAATTTCCAATCAGCTCAGTGTGCCTTCTCAACAGAGGTCTCCAAGTGTTAACATGACCAGAGATAACCCATTTTTCTCATTTCCATTCTTCTCTAGTCAAGATCTTAATATGAATCTTTAACAGCTAGCTTTTTGTTTTGGACTTCTTGTCCTTTTTGTGTGTGTGTGTTTAGAACTTGTGTTTCACGTTAAAATGAGCTGCAGAGAGAGATGGTGATGAATCACAGTACTTTTGAAGATGAACATCAAATGCATTTCCCTGCAATTATTTGACATTTAGCTTTCTGCACATATGATAAACAAACATCTGGAAATTATTTTACAGGATGCAAACAATTTTCTGAGCTATTGCATGCTGTACGGTCACGGTCTGAGATAGACAGTTGTCTCCAAGCCTGAAATCATGACATTTCATTTCCACGAATGGTATTTTTGCTTTAACTAACTGAAGTGTACTGACAGTCCGTTTTCGAAATCTTGCTCTCCTTCATTCAGATTAAAAAGCTTCTATCTTCTGGAAAATGGTGCCTTAGGGCCCTATCCAACAAACTGCTTTGATAATTGCCTGTGTTGCAATGTGATCGCCTCTATTGGTAAGTACAAGTCTGGGAGCAGACCTACCTACAGGAATGGGCCCCAAGAAACGAGGAGTATCTCAAGTGTGTGTTTCTTCTACAGAAGAAAAATGTTTGTGTAGAAAAGTCCCAGTTTTTCCTATTTCTAAAACCAATTTATTTCCTGTGAAATCATATTGCAAGACGCTATTTCTGCATATGAATTACTTCCTCACTATTTATATTGCAATATCTTTTAGCTTCCAGGAAAAATATTTTTATTGCTGTCTTACTGTCTTCAAAATATGTGGGTGGATGACACACTTGTAAGACACAGATATGCAATGGGTGGCATGCACATTTGATTTGAGACCATTTAAGGAGAGAGAAAATAACATTTAGCTCTGCACAATATATCACGCAGCAAATCTTAGCAAAACTGCTGGTTAATGAACAACACACAACACGCAAGGCACGAAATGAATATTGCTTCTCCCTGTCGTCATACATAACCATGTCACTGTATGGAAGACTCTATTTTCAGAATGAAAATCTGCCTCCCTAAATAAAATACAGTCGCTGAGTGAGCTGTAGCAAGGGAGCAGTTTCATGAGCTTTTAACACTCCTACTGTAGGTCTGTTCAACAGCCTGAGAAAATAAAGGACAAAGCGCTGGAGTTTGATTAACAACAGGAAGCTTTTTGTTGTGGGCATCTCTTGTGGCTTGAAAAGCTGTATAATCCATCACTTGACACAACACACCAAAGTAAATATTTTTAGAGAACTGTGTCATTTCCCTAGATAGCATACAGTACTCTGATTTACATTAACTGTTGTGATGCTTCACTGTTCTGTCAAATATTTTAATTAATCAAGAGCTAATCTTTTTCATTTGTTAAGCCCATATTTTTTATTAGATGTTGCTGTTGTTTTGACCAATCACACACTCCCATGATGTATATACAGCTATCATTTATGTTTTATTTGTTGAGCTTTAAGTAAAAAATATAACAATGCTAAGTAAAAATGGCACAAGCTCTAGTAGAAATTCTGGAAGGAGCTTCACTAATTGGGTTTGAATGTTACTTCCAAAAGCCTTCATTCCTGAATTGAATTGTCATTAAAAGAGCACAACCCCTTGATTAATGACAGAGTGTAAATATTCATCCTGGGTTTAAGTGAAAGTAGTGAAGGCTGTAAAGCACCTCAGGCTTTTGTGCAAAATTCCCAGCGATACTTGTGTCAGCTCCACAGACAAAGCAAGATAGAAATATTGAAGTTGGTAGCATCTCTCCTGAATTACTGAAGTCTTTCTCATTGACTTTGACAGCAACATCCTGAAAGCATGACAAGAGAAAGCAGCTAACCATGTGCTCAACTTCTAGCCTGTGCTAAACAACTGCCCTCAGTCAGCATGCTTTACTGAACTGATGCCTATGTGACTTGGCAAAAGTGGGAAGGTAGGAACGAGAAGATGAGCAAATATTCATGCCAAAGAAGTAAGAATGCTTGGCAGCAACAAGCAAATGAACTTTCTTTTGCAGTTGAAATATTCCTCACAATCTTTGCCCTCTGCCCAAATGCTTTTCCGAGCAGGAAAAACGTGAGTATAAAGACTGTGTGCCTGAAGACAAAGAATTGATTCAGAGGAGCCTATCACACTGAGATACTGATGCTGGGACTGCAGTACTGAGTACAGAGACTTTTTTTTTCAGAGCTAGATCAGCTAGTTTCTACAAGAGAAGAGTCAAAATGGTCCTGAAAAAGTATGACTAATAGACATAAAAGAACTTCAGTTGTCACTATAAGGCTTCCTGGAGAAAGAAAAGATGCAGAAAGTATAAGAAAAATGAAATCCAGAAAGAAAGGGAAAAAAAAAATATTAGAAAAAAATGAAAGAAAAGGCCTCTGTGTCTCTGACAGAGAAAAGATAATGCTTGTGTGGGCTGTGTTGCATCTGGATTCATGGCACATTCTCCCACTCTTATGTTAATTTTTTTTTGCATAAATCAGAAGCAACTAATTAAAAAAGAAATATTTAATTCTGACATGTTCTTTGAACTGGTGTTCCATCTGGTTCTGTTTGAATAGTAAAATCTGCTGTAGTTGTAAAAATTGGCAAGCAGCACTCTGGTAAAGAGAAACAAAAGAGACTCAGTACAGCAGGTTAATACACTAGCATTTCAACTTGAGACATTTCCAGAATTCAGCAAACCAAATCGCTCCAGTATGGAAACTATAAAGATCAAATGCAAGAGAGAAATACTGTGAGTAGGTTGGGAGAAATGCTGCCACTGGTACACATTAGCTCGGTGTGATATTTTCAGTGTGGGGCTTGGAAGGGGTCGGTTGAAGAGCAGAGGCAATGTGCTGGTCCCCTGTAAGGGGCTGGCTGTGTTGGCGTGTGGTGACAGAGAATGCTCCTGCCACTCTTCATTGATTCCAAGCTGCACCTGACGTGGTCTTGTAGGGCTTTGATATAACATGATCATTATTCAGAAGACTCAGAAAATACCTCCTTTTTAATTTATTTCCTACCTCAAAACTACTTAAAACACGAACACCAAGATACGATAACAAAGAGAGGAGAATGTAATAGTATTGGGATTTCTATAGACTCTGGGATACAAGTAATCGGTATCTTGTGCCATTCAAAACCTCTCTGTAGCAATGCAAAGAAAGGCTGATTAACTCCCAGTCCTTTAGAAAAAGATTGTTTTACGTCTTGCAGTAGCATATCTTGCTGTGAAATATTACTTCTTTAAAATGAAAACCTTTGCTTCAGCACTACATTAACTTGCAAATGGATAACCTAAGACATGTACAATGACTTGGTCAAAAAAAGAGGAATGTGAATGGCCCCTTTCTCCAGCTAAGATACTTAGGAACCCTTGCTGAGCCATAAATGAGTCAGGAACGTAATACTTTTAATTAACGTTTTCTGAATACTTATTTGTAATTTACATTTAATTTTAAATCTGAGTTTAATCCTCTGATCTGGAATGAAGACAACTATTTAGTGCAGACTGAATGTAACCTTCCCCAGTTTGTGTTAGGAACTATAGAAAAGGGAAACTCTATAGCAATACTTGCAGAACCACTCTTTTCTGAGAGTGGGACATAATTGTAGGACTTCTTTTTCTCCCAGCTGTGCCAAGCAACTAATGCAAAATGGGAAACGAGTAATGCAAAGCTTTTCCATCAGACTGCCTCAATGTGAATAACCGGACTCTGGGTGGGAAACACTGAATTTTATCATTTTAGTTTTCTTCTAGCATTTGTTTGCCAGCTACTATCAGAGGCAGAGGCAGCAAGGCTTGATCTGAAATGTATTTTGGCACTCTGAATATAAGTACTATATTATACACGCATAAACATATAGGAACTGCCTCTCCTTCTTCCTGTTTCACAGCATACCTATGCTAATTGTGTAGGAAGCTCATAAGTGAGGGTGTGATGTGCCATACAGAATTAAACCTCTGCTGTCTCAGTCCAGAAAGATCTGACTGTGCAGAGAAAGTGCCTCTAAAATCACTGGAATTTGCTACAAAGTTCAAGCTTTGAGGTTTCTATATATACAGCAACAAAACATGGAAAAAATGCCAGTGTCTACAATTTAACATTTTTTAAGCTTAATTTCACTGGGAATTGGAAAAGGTGTATAACCTGTGTCACATAGAAATATATGTATTTTCTTGTGATCAGCTTTCTCATCTGGGAAAATCGGCGCGGTCTCTTTAAATCAGTCAGTCATCCACGGGAGTCTGCATTCATTTATTCTCTGTTAAATGGAACTGTCAGTTTTGTTGCACCAAAATTCGATTTTCTATTTCATACACATTGTGTATGATGATTTTAATTTACTACTGGGTCACCAAACAAGTCACTGCTTTTTTTAAAATGAGTTTCTGCTACTTTCTAGTGAAAATGTCAGGTAACTGCAGTCAGATGATGTGCTGAAGGGACTGTAAATGCTCAGAGAAAAGGGAGTGACATGCCAAGATCATCTTGTTTGGTACATTTCTCTTAGCTGCAGCTGTTGATGAAGTCCTTCCGATCTGGAAGACCTGTTGGTGAGTGCAGTGCTTTTGCCTTTGGAGGAGTACTGGGATAGCAGAAGGGATGCACAGGTTGGTGACTACTCAGACAAAATCACGTAATCATCTGAGTTGGAAAGAACCCTCCCACAATGGACAGGAGCACCTACACAAGATCAGGTGCTCAGAGCCCTGTCTAGCCTGACCTTGAATGTCTCCAGGGATGGGGCGTCCACCACCTCTCTGGGCAACCTATGCCAGTGCCTCACCATCCTTATTATAAAAAACTTCTTCCTTATATCCAATCTAAATCTCCCCTCTTTTAGTTTGAAACCCTTTCCTCTTGTTCTGTCACAACAGATGTTGCTAAAGAGTGTCTCCCCTTCTTTCTTATAGATTCACTCTAGTGCTTCTCCTCTGGTGCTAAAGCAAAGCATCAGAAGATTGCTTCCTTTCAATTTCTGCCCTTTTCTCAGCAAAGTCTGCTCAGACTTCTGGGATCTCATTTCCAGGGTTTCTTGGGCCAAGGAATGTGCCTGGTTTGTGTACTCCCACCCCGTCTCTCTAAAAGTTGCTCTATCTTTAGCCATGCAAAGGGCAAAGCCATTGATTTTTAAGTGCTGTGACTTTGTAAAATAAACACAGGATGTATTTTCTTAGTTAAGCATATCACTGAAAGAGGAAAAACCTCTATGGACTGTTAATTTTTACAGCTTGATAACAGCGTTTTAAAATTATTCTCTGCTCTGAATTTAATAGGATTTGCAGTGGAAGACCTGCTGCTTCCTTTGTTAAGGCTGAAAGCCACCTTAGTCTCCATTTCAATCATCTCTAACCTAAATATGACCAGTTAAAATATGCCTAGGTTTTATAAGCAACACGACAAATTAATCTTATCAGCAGCTTCAAAGGATCAACACCAGAAATGAATTTGGCCCAAAGTGTCCAACGCAGGAGGCTGCAGAGGAGAGAAAGACCAGACTGCACAGGTACCACCAGCTGCTGGGAGCTGCATGCAAACAGGCACTCCTGAAAGCAAAGGAACCCAACTCTGGCTTAACAATTTCTTGACTGTCAGCTGTGTTTTCTCTGCTTATAGGCTTTGTTTATCAGACAGCTATGAAGTTCCAGTGATGTTTTTTAAAACAATTTTTTAAAGCCTTGAAAAAAAATGTTAGAGGGGAAGCAAAAATGGAGGTATTTCTTTACTGAATTATATACATATATATATGTGTGTGTGTATATATATATATACATATATACATGTTTTTTTTTGTGAGAAGGAGACAAATTGCTTTCTGAAGGGAATCTATTTACCACTTGGAAGAAATCTAATTTATCCTTTCACTTTACCTATTTTTCTACTGCTGTGAAAATGTCACCTAATGAGCAGAACAGAATCAAACTGGGACAGAGAAGCAGGATAACACAAGGGCAGGGGAGGCAAATTGCAGAAAATCCGGAGTGTGGATGCTGGATTGGGGAGGGACCCGCAGGACTCATGAACTCTTCAGCCTCGTACTGCAGTGCAGGTGTGGAAAGAGTGAATAAAACCACACAATTGTCTCTGCAAAGCAGTCAGCAGTGCACCTATCATCTCCAGCCCGAGGTCAGCCCTGTGAGAGCAGAGACCTTTAGCTGAGTAACAACTCTGCTTATTATAACATGCCTCAGCTGCGTGTTCCTACCCAAGACGGTGTTTTTAGCCACTACGTTTAGTCATTTAACTTCTAGCCTTGAGCTCTGCTTTCCCTACAGCCCGACACCTGCCTGGTCTTGTAGATTAATTTATTTCTGCTGGACTCAGAAAAAAATCTCCTTTTGAGATACCTTCCCTCACCTCTGCATAGAGCACGGGCTCAGAGGAACAGACACGTTGTGGTGTGGAATAGGTAAGGCTGCCTCGGCCCACACAAGCTCTGCAGACCCTCCAGGAGAGCTTCCCTGCCAAGCAGAGTGGCACAAACAACTGATTTTTTGCCCTCATGGCAGTTAAAAATATCATCGAGCAATAACAAATGGTTTGAGTCAAGCTAAACACATGAGCATGAATGGGAAGAAAAAAGAGAAGAATCATTCTGTTCCAAATGTTTTCAAGTGGCTTTAATTTCTGTGAAAGAAAGTAGAAGGAAAAGATGCTTTCATTAGAAAAAAAAAGAAAGCATTTAGTTTAAAAACTTATTTAAAGGTTTTAATTTCTTTGCCTCCTGAAATGAACTATTTTGTGAAAGTGAGATAAATTTACAAGATTATTTTAGTAGCTGCTGACTCAGTGCTTTTGCTGGACACGTTTTTAATTTGCTACCTCAGCTCTAAAGGGCCATCTGTCTTGCAGCCATTGAGGGGATGTAGGGCTGGACTGAGAAGTGGATGCATAGGTAATTACAGAGTTATATACAAACTGCTCAGATCTCTGCATAATGGATCCCCTGAAAGAACTGCAACTATTATAATGATTAGGCTGGTGGTGGAGGCTCGGAGGGGCTCTGCTTCTGCTGCTCCTCCATATGCTGCATGCAGGATTGCTCGAAGATACACAGGACTCCCCTCTGTACCCGAGCTGATGCAGAAACATGTCAGTGGGATGTAGCAAGGTTTTTTCTCTAAACACCATTTTGCATCTGCACTTCTGGAGCAATAAGGCTGCCAGTGGTTGCACACAGCACTCTGAGCATCCCTTCAGCCTCCCCAGAGTGATAAATCTATGGCTGGAAACTTTGTGGTACTAAAATAGCTCTTAAAATGCTTTGAATAACAATAAAAAACAAACAACAAGAACAAAAAAACTTCATACTTTGCAGGGCTCTTTTAGTCTCCCTTTCTCTTGCCTAATTTCAGTACTTGCCTTTGAGAAACTGTACCATTTATTCCCATGTCACAGTAAATAAAGGTACGAATGCATCCTGCTGGGTCAATTAACCTCGGTTCTGCACTGTGTCACAGTCTGTACTGGCTGTGATTTCCAGAGAGGAATATTCTTTTGTCATTCTTTGCTCATGTGCAAACACATGTTAAGACTATAAGATAACTGTAACACTCTTCCACGTAAAGCTAACTCTGCTTTTTGTAATTGCTGAAGTACAGTTATGAACTGCAAAATGACATGAACCAAAGACATGACTTGCATTCTGAAGTGGTAGGGAAGGCAAAGGACTGGCAGGTTTTGTGCTTTCATGTCAGTGTGCTCCCTAATGATGGGCAAGCCCTGCCATGAAGCCTCTGAGCTCAGTTCTCAGGCAGTCCTTCAAAGGCTAGAAGTGGGTTTCCCAGGTTGCCCATTATTCTATGCAGAAATACGGTGTACTTCACTGCAATATCAAACTCCAAAAGAAGCAGAAATAATAGCAGTAAAAACAACAGGCATTGTTGACTTGCACTTCCTTGAGCTTTCACGTGAAATATTTAGATAAGCTCACTCAGGAAAGTCAACCTGAGCAGCTGCCTGATTTAAGAATAAACCTGTTACTGAAATAAATGTGCTGTGCAGAAGCAATATATAAATACTGACTGCATTTTTAAGTGAATACCTGATAAGGAAATAAGCTATGACACTGATGAAAGGTCAAGACACCAAATGATAAACTGTGATTATTTTCAGAAGTGCTGCAGGAATAAATCTGTATTAATCTATATACCAGTTTACATCAGCGATGCATGTTTCTGTATTTCACTTACAAAGGAGCAAGTAATGAAGAAGGTAGGTTACTGCAAATTTAAAGGAATGAAGACAAATGTGGAAGAAAAATTCCACCTCAGAGGTCCCTCTCATTCTGGTGAAGCGTGTATACATGGAAGTGTTTTAAATCAATGGAAGTATATTTTCCTTGCATGGGAGAGTTCGTGTTAAATAAACAACTGATATTTCAATCAGTGAAGGCGAGGGGATCCCCCAGGTTGCTTTGTGAGGAGGCCAGTTCTTACTCCAGAGACCTCACTGCTGCAGGATGTAGAGGGATAGTTTTACACGGGGTCGGCTGCTGTTTTTAGGGCTGGCTGGGATGGAGGATGGCTCTGTGCAAGCCTGGGTGCCTGAGGCATGATGCTGGAGGAGGTCTGAGCAGCAGGCGGGGGTCCAGGAAAGCAGGCTGGGATCTGGGGGCCTTTTGGGCCAGGCTTACTCTCTGCAGGCCTCCAACCTGGCCATTCCATTGCCCCGCTGGAAAACCTAGCACACAAATTTGGTCTGGATTAGACATTTCTGTCATGTTAGCCAGAAAACACAATATGGAATTCATCGTACTGTATGGCCCTGCGTCAGCTGCAGAATGACAGATAATACCCAATCCAGAGTATAATGGCTATTTATGTTAACCCTCTGTTAACCTTTTGGAACAAATCTGAACTGGCAGAGTGTGTTTATACCAGATTAGTGCCTTCTGTCTTATGGCTGCAAAGTTTTGTTCTGGTTCTAGATTCTTATAGCTGGATTTATGGTTTTGTTGAACTGCAGTCATAATACGAACTGAAGATGTTGTGCAAACACATCTTCGCTATCTGGGCAAGCTGGGGGTCAATGAGTGACAAATGATGCCACCCAGAAACTCAGCTCGGTGGGAGCATAAAGATTCATGCCATAAGCATTAGGAGAAAGATTTTGTCAGAAAGCACACAGATGCTGCAGTAAAAGTACCCAGAAGGTGTTGCTCCTTGTGGGCTTGAAAACCCACATAATTATGAGAATTGATGATAGCACAGGTTCCAGTGACCCTGTTAATAGGCAATCAGTTTCCCGTCAAAACCACATACACATGGGGCTCAAGTGTCTGCCTACAGCCCTGCTCGTGTGGGCCGCTGCCATCACCCATATGGCCTGGAAATGGAAAGGATTTCCATCCGCAGCACCTACGGCTTCTGCTCCAGGGCTTCAAAGGTAAGATGCAGAAAGTTCCCTAATTGCAAAGATTTCACATGTTGCCTGTTCAGATGTGCGTAAACATAACTGCCATTCTTAAATGCACACATTAAATCTACTCTGTAAAAGCACAATTACTGCTGCCATGGCAGAAATCAGTTGTCCCTTTTGAAGGAATGCCTTGAAAATGCAATCATAAAATCCCTGCACGTTATGGATTTCATTAACATTGTACTCCCCTAGGATTCCCAATTGCACAATAACAGCAGTTCTTTAAATTTTAAATACCACAGACAGGAACAGTTTCACTAAAACCAGATGTGAAACCCTTGTGCTGGCCTTCTTACTGGTTCTAAGTACAGAAACTGGCTGGTAATTGATACCTATTAACATGTTTGTTGTTCAGATTACAGAAATGGAAACACTATACTATTTTTCCTGTGAAAGGATACGTTAATGAGGGACAATGACTTACAATGCAGTGTCAGTACTCTGCTCTTGATTGAATTAAAGAGCTGTTTTTTTTTTTTTTTTTAATATATTATTTTAAATTATGCTATTTCACACTGTCAGGCAGCTGAGTGTATAAGACCTAAGTGTAATAAACAGGGATGTTTAGCTTAAGTTTGAAGAGCTAATAACATTCCATACGACAATAAACTAACTTTATGCTTATTTTTGACAACCTTTGTCTCATGCATATCTTTAGTTAGTTCATATTAGAAAATCCACAGACTTTATTAATGTGATTTTAAAGAAATTCAATCTGGAGTGACTCTGTTTCTGATTATGGAGTCACTCCAAATCTCGAGTCAGTTGAGTAATTTTAAAAAGTGTGTTTGAGGGTAAAAAAAATGGAGAAGGTACCGTGCAGACTGATGGTATGACCGTGCTATTGATATTTTGAATCTAAGCTTTGACATTTATTTCAAAACAAGAAAGGAGCAGACATACAGCTTTCATTTCGCAGAGCCTGGCAGGCAGGCAGCACTCAGATGCACCCAGGAGCTCACGCCTTGTCAGCCACAAAGGAGCCACCCAGTTTTTCCACCAAAGAATGGATTTCTCGTCCACAGATGGAATTCATGCAAATCCATTGCTAACAGCAAGCCAAAGCTATTTTCCTAATTATTTTCAGTGAAATGGTCCAAAAGACGTCAACACCTCAAAGGAGACAATCATATCGCATGCCCTCTAGACGTCCTCTGTAGATACCAATCTCCCTTTGCTGATACTTAACTGAGGTTTTCTGTTTCTTTTGTCTTAGCAAAAACATTAACCTTGAAGGGAGGGGTAAAAGGAAGGGAAAGGAGAACTACAATATTTCCCTTATACAAAAAATGATACACTAAGGAAATTACTATTTGGAGCTGAATTTTCAAGCTGTTTTGCCCACGTATAATTGTACATATCTCAAATATATGCCCTAGTTGTATATGTGTATTGGCAGTTTAAAGGCAGACATTGCTACTTAACCAGCTGCAGTGTGTGCAGGTATGCAAACCTGCAAACGTGAACTGATTAATGAATAGTAACATACATAAAATCCCTAACTCTCAGACGATGGCATAAAGTTAGAAATTTTCACTTTAAAAGTTTCAAGTTCAGCGTCGCTGTATACTTCAGCCTGTTTTTTCCCACTGAATATTTTCCAGAGGTCTTGCACAGTCCCACAAAAATCTCTTTACATTGTACTGCACAAAAGCAAAAACTTCATATAAATGACTAGTTCACAACAGCATACAGAACCACAGAACAAAGTGACATCAGTCCTTCATACACTAGTGCCTCCCACCTTTTAGAAAATATTATGATTTTTTTTCAATGGGTAATTTCAGAGTGTTTTATTAGTTGCATGTCCTTGGTTATTTGTCTGTAAGCTCTTATGGATATGAACATCTGTTCCTGCAGATATTTGTGGAGAGGAAACATGGGCTTTCATTACCATATCCAGATACAAACTTGTAATACGTGCTCACTGCCAATGGCATCAAGCCTTTGTAGACGGCTTTTCCCATGCGCAAGGACACTGCTACCAAAGTACTTGATGGTCTGAAGTACTTAACATCCATTTGAAGACTGTCAATTAACTTTAAGAGGAAAGCATCTAGAATGCATTTGGAGGCTTGAATTATCATTGAGCGTTGAATTAAATGCTAATAAATAATTATAATAATAATTCATACCCTCCTCACACAAGTGGAACTAAAGATGCATTAAACCATCGTACATTGAGAAATGCCAGAGGATGGCAAGTCCACAAACTATGGTTGCTTCTACTATGCAGACAATGAATGGTGGGATAATGAGACACTACACAGAATGAGTGGAATGATTAACAGTTCTGCAGCATGTGTAAAGCACACACAGTCAACACAATGAATCTCCAAGAAGGGTTTTGTAGGCTTGGTCCTGCAAACACAACCTATCTCCACTGTAAAGGCTGCTACAGTTCTGGCACAAAGTCTGCCTCAGTGTTGATTGTACTCTCATAATGGTTTCTGAGCACTGTTCTAGTGCTAGAGCACTCAGGGAAATGGTTCATGCTGCCTTTTTCAAATCAGGTGCTGGGTGAAGTAGGTGAGAACTGTGGCTTGAGCAGGACAGCATACAAATAACCACCAACTTCTTGACTGATGGGGTAGTTGAAAGCAGCATAAAGGTGCTCAAAATTTTGTTTGGTGATTGCTTCTGCCCCTGGGCACTCTGGTTTATGGCAAAACACAAAGGAGGGTGAGAAATTTCTGGTTAGGAGGCTTGAGGTACCCTTACTGTTTTAAGCATAAATTCCCGAGTGGCTTGGATTCTGTTAAGCATTTGTTATTAAAGAAGGTAATAGTTAAAAAAGTCCTTTGAAATTTTTTCTCAGAACGGCCTAGTTCTAAGTGAAAGGATTAAGCTATATATATATGTATGTGATCATCATAACTTACTAAAGTTAATAAGCACATAGAACACATGAATGAGATTTGACAAGCTTTCTTGTTTTGATTATCCAGCCATAAATGTGTAAGTGACAGTAGAAAAGAAGGAAATAATAAAAGAAAAAGTGTGGCCCTCTGACCAGATGAAACACATGGACTTTGATTCTGACGCATTCCATCCTTTTTCTATGAGCATTCCACGGATTTCAAGCAGCAATGATTAATAACAAGCCTAGCACTTAGGTAAGAGTAGGGAGATTTTAATATTTATTTCTAAGTAAAGAAGGATCAAGAAATTTTTTTTTGCCACTCTGAAGCCTGATTTGGTCCATCAACAAGAGCTCAGGATGTGTAGGGGCCCCCAAGCAGGACACCTGAGAGTCCCATTGTGTGCCAAGGATCAGAAATGAAAGATTTCCCCTTCTTTCTCTCCTTTACTAACTACTGCTCAACATGTTTTTAAGCTCTCTTGCAGACAGCAAACCTCACAGGAAACACTGATGTGAACATTCTTATTGACAGCTAATGAGACCTTTTTTATATGTCAGTTAGCAATTTCCTACAGAAAACAACAGGAACAGGAGAAACGTTTCATATACATGAACAAACTTTCAATATTTGTAATATTAATCTAATATGCATGAACCTTTCTTGTTTCATCCATTTATTTATTTATTTTTAACAGAAGAAATGGAAACTAGATCATAACTAAGGAGTCAATCTACACAATCAAGATAAATCAGTATTCTTCACCTAATGAAATAAATACCGGTGTGCTACATAGGTTATTATTTACGTATAGTAACTCATATGAACAACTTTAATCTGTTCAGGGATCTTGCACCATGAATCTAAGGACCTGGTAGCAATTAGCAACAACCTTCTGTGGACCCACTGAACTCAAGGAATCTCTTCATGGGGACAAGTGTTTGCAGGATTGCTACTGGTCCTGTCCAATCAGAGCAAAGCTGAGGCAGACGATCATGCTAAACGGTGCTTTGTTTAAGGATGTGGAAGAACTGCCACTAGATAGAGACCAGTAAACTCACCTTCTGCTTAAGATATTCTAGAAAGGACCTAGGTCTTCCGAGGTGAAATCTGAGTGCATGAAAACACCATCCCATATTAATGCTTAACTATAATCAGCTTGAGACATAGCACATGCTCAGTTTACTGTGACATTCCATTTTAAGTGCATGTTAAACTAATATTGACTTTTCCACTAAACCAAAATCTGCTATTTGTGCCCAGAAGACTGAAAAACAATAGAAGGGGGAAGCAGAAGAATTAATCTTCCTGACCTTTTTTTTTTTTTTTTTTTAATAGCTCTGGGAGTCAGTTTTTCTGTGCGTTTAATAGGGAATGTGAACTACTCACTTTCAGCGATTCTTAGATTACGTAGGAGTACTTTACTGTATTATTTTCCTTTTTCTTTTGCATTCTCCACATTCAATAAACTCGACAGGGTATCAATAATATCTTTAAAGCATTATCTTTTTACCTGTATCCATTCTCTGGCAGAATCTTCCCCTGGGGTCCATCCATTTTCAGGATAATTTAGCCGGGACCTTTCTGAGGACCAGATAGCACTGTACTGGGAGGAGACAGTGATTTGATCAGAGTGAATTTCTCCTGACTCCATACCTAGTGGTTCCATGCACTGGAAATCTGAAGAAAAATAAATTACCATCATTACTATGGTCAGGTTTTTGAATTTATTTTTATGTGACTTTGAATTCTTTAGCAACTTTAAGCGAAGCAGTATGGAACTTGTGGTGCCATTCTTAATATTGTCATTCAAGTTGCCATGGCAATTCCTACAATAATAATGCCATACAAATATTTTTAGACCAGCGTTGTAGTCATTTCAGAATAGGACAATAGAATTTTCTTTTCTAGGGCAGCACAGGCACTTCTGTAGATTCACAATATAAAACAATGTATATTCAACCCATAATTATGCACAAAGCCAGGAAAGACAAACTAGATGACTGAACAAAATAATTCAACTTTAGAGCTACATATATATCCAGTACAAAAGGTATAAAATGTTTTAAAATGTTATTAAAATTGCAGCTGTTCTCTTTTGATCCTGGACACTGGAATGAAACAGACCAACAAAATTTGAATCCAGATCAGAAGAGTATTGACACAAAGGAATTACCACCTTTTCTGCAATGTGCTGCATTTTTAATGAGTTGACCATTTCCATCCAGTCTCTTTCTGCACACATAAAAATTACCTAGATAACTTAGAATCAGCTGACAATGTTGTCATTATTGGGAGTTCAAAGGCTGATAGTGCATGGAGTCTAAATTTTACCACTCTTCAGAAATACTACTGTTGAAGCAACAGAAACTAGTGGCTTTAGATGGATCCTCACACCCAGCTGCATATGGACCTTTGTCAGAGGTTTACCACCTTATTGCAAGGGCAAAAGAAAAGAGCATGTGCCTGCACTACAGTTTGGGGAATTAATGACTGGTAGCTTAAGGCAAAAGACCAGCACGTGAATCTGAAAGAAGGAACTTCATTTCTAACAGAGAGGCAGGTGCTTAGCCAAAGGTTTCAGAAGTATTAGATTGTGTTGGCTGGATTTAGTACTGAGTTCAGGACTGAGATGTGTTTTCATGATCGTATGGGAAGCCTGCTCTGCTGCTGCTTGTGATTCATCTCATATGTTCAACAAATGCAACCTTGAGTTTTGAGAGTACAGCTCACTGCTTTTGGGCATTCGACCCAAAATGAGGATAACTGAATTATCAGCTTTGCTGGTGAAATCACATTCTCCATGGTGTACCAACCATTTCCCCCTTTTTGTGCTGCTGAAGAACATTAGAGGCCTCTGGTGAGGTACTGAAACTGAAGCATGTTAGTGTAAGTCTTCTTAGGTAAGACTTCTTACATCAGTGTTAATCCCCTTCTGCTCAGAATCAGAAGGCCACAACGAAGGACCCAAGGCATGATAGGTCAGAGCCATATTAAAATATCTGAAAAGCAGATGTCTAGTTTGATGGATGCTTTCCCATCCACGCCAGTTGTGTGTATCCCGTTAGCTCCTGCTGGCCATGAATGTACATGGAAGAAATCGAAGATGCAAAAGCAGAGAAAAGGTGGGGAGAAACTGGAATAATTTCTCTTTATCGATTTTTCCTTGTTCCATCTTTGATTAAACAACTACATCAACTCTGAATCTGCTCAAAACTCAGTCACAGAATGGAGCGAGTTTGATTTAAAGTGTGTATTTTATCATGTAACAAAGCAAGGAAATTTTCAAGGACATAACATAGCCCATTATTTTCCTGCATCTCCCTCTCTTGGTTTCATTCTCTGTCCAAGCAGCAAGCACAAAAATGAGGCAACTGGGAGAAAAATAATAGACAAAGAACAAAGCTTAGGTAGCTTATGAAATGGTTTAACAAGTGCATATACATTAAATGGGTTCTTTTTATTCATGAAATCGATCATCAAAGCTTATTCCATGTAATAAAAGAATGCTTTGGATAGTGCATTCATTGTACATGCTTCATTGTTTTAATGCAACTGTTCAATTGCTCTGCATTCCTGTGTTTCCTTGGTCAGCAGAGGCTTTAATAACTGTTTCAACTTCCTGGAAATACTGAGGAATAAGGCTGTCAGAAGAACTCTGCTTCTTGCACATTTTTTTCAAAGTGTGGCTGGTCTTAAGAAAAAAAAAAAAAAAGAAGATAGGAAAAAGGGAAAAAAAAAAAAAAAAAAGCGGGACAGCAAAACAGAACCAACCCTCCCCTATCATCTTATTTATTTGAGGTTTCTTTAAAGTTTCATGCAACACCTGGTGTGCAAGAAGACATAACAGAGAATATTTTTCAAGAAGCTCTGCAGGATGCGTAAATACTGACCTTCCAATACACTGCTCTGCGACACACTGTAGTTTGCTGAAAATCCCTCTTTTGCTATTGCACTGTCAGTGTAAAATACCATTGAAAGAATCCCTGTTGAAGAACGGACGCGGCCTGGGTTGTTCTGCCCACAATAACGTCCTATGTGCGGGCCAACTGCAAAGAGACAGAGTACAATGGTAAACGAACACTTCTGCTACAACAATAGATGACGCTACAATAGCCTCCTGTAGAGATTCCCTCAGCAGGAATAAGTGAAACTCCACAATAGCTCAAAATCACAGCCTCATCAATAACTTAGCAATGAACAATAAATTGCTTATCCTGCCCCAGTAGTCTTGCTCCTAAAATGTTCCAGATAGAGCTCCATAAAACCTCAGAAAACATAAAGAATCAGGATTTCAAAATGTGTCCTTTAAAGTGCACAGAAAGGGTAACGATGCACAAAATTACATGTACAAAACAGCAGAAGTATTTTCCAAGGAATGACTGAAGCACCTATTTATGACAAGGACATTGGAACGGCCTGATTTGTCCATGCAGCCTACAAGATGTTGAACACTCTTAGCTCTGGTAAAAGTTCAAAAGTTCAGAGCATCTTTCAGGATTTCTGCCCACGACTGAAGGCAATCTGTTAATTTTAGAGCAAATTTAGAAAAACATATTTGCATTCATTTTGAGCCAATGATCAAATTCTCTTTTTCCCTTCCTATTTAGACCTTCAGCACATCTCATGGATCTTTCACCTATATGCTCAATACTAAATAACACCACAGAAGAATTCAGGTGGAAAATATTAATCCATTCAACAGTGGAAAGATTTCTTAAGTGGAACTCCTTGTCACAGAACAAGTACATATATATGATTTCTTTTAATGTTCATAACATATAAACTGGTTCCTGCTATTTTTTTTGGCTTTCCTATATAGGGAGAGAATCTTTTCCCTTAATTACGCTACTCAAATCACAACCAACATATGTGGTCTTCTAACTCTTGAGCATTCACTACAGATAGGTCCCTAGGCTGTTGAGTACTGACACATCTCTGCTTACAAACAATAAGAAAAGATAATGCTAAACGCATGCATGGAATCAACAATAAAAATAATGGTAAGAAGTCATTGTAATGCTTACACCACTGGCTTTCTAGACTTAAATTAACACCTTGTCATTTCTTTAGGAACTCCATTTAACATTCAGTTTAAATTATAAAATGTTTATATATACTAATTATTCACAGTTCAAAGAAAATCCTCAGCTAACATCATTTTGTAGTCATTTGTTGGCATTTTTCAGCAAGTAAAACAGTTCCAGCTTGGAATAACTTTATTTTGTAAGCTACACACTTCTGTAAGGCTCTTGAGTTGCCAGAAAGAGGGAGCTCATATGATATAGCTTTTGCTGCCAGCATATATATTTCAACCCATATTCTGGCCATAGTCTTCACTTGCTTTGGCAATCCCAGGGCATTTTGAGTACCTGCCAGTCCAGTCTTCTTTCACCAGCATTGTTCATTGTCATACTGATAGACTGAAACACCCTGTAGAGCACATGAGTTGGATTCCGTCTCATTCCAGAAATAATAAAGCTTAACAGTTTCATTATTTGGAGTGAGGAAGTTGTTCTGGAGTGTTACAGTTACTGTCTTTTTAAAAAAGACAAAATTATACCCCACTTCAGGCTCCAGTTGTGGCACTGGTAGTACATATGTATTGAAAAATTTTGCATGTGCACACAGCTTTGGCACTGCTCTTTCCTGTGATGGCCTTTTGACATTACAGCTGCTGATCTTGCTCTGAATCAAAATAGGGAGGACAAGGCCACCATGTTAGGGCACTCCGAGCCTCCCTCCTCCCATTTCCTGCAGGGAAGCCTTTTTGAAATGACAAACAGAAGACAACTTTGTTTAAAGCAGACGGGCTTTAAGAGTCCCCATGACTCACTGGTTTATAATTTTTAAGACATTCACTAATTCTGCATTTCAGTCTTCTTCAAACTGGCACTGTTGTCACAGTTCTATTCCCTTTGCTAGCTGTGTAGATGAAGAGGCAAAAACTTGCAGAACATGACAAAGAGGTATTGAATTTTTTGCACAGCATGTAAACCTCAGTGTCTGGAGCTAATATGGTATTGATCTAAGCAGAAATTGATCAAATAGAGATTCTTACTTTTCTTATATAAATAGCTAATGCAATTAAAATCCTCCTTCTTCCTATTCAAGTCTTGATGACTTCTGAATGACAGTAAATTAACACGTTTCAGGTGTCACCATGTGAAACAAATGCAGTGTGGGGAACACTGAGCACTCATCCAGGGAAAGGCATTGCTGCCTGCTTAAGCTATGCCACTGGTTTTTGTGCTGTCTTCCTGACTGCTCTCTAGAAGCTGAGATGGGTTTTCATAATGGACTAGATACAGCTACAGATGGGAATTTAAGGCTAGCAGGGACTGAGAAGTCATTAGGCCCAGAAAGCTCTTTGCTGCCTGTGCCTGTAGACAATCAGGTGACTTTGCTGGCATCCCGCAGGATGGTGTACTCCAAATGTGAGCCACTTGGAAATGTTCTCACACTTCTGCGTTACCTATGGAACAGAGGCATTTTTGTGAGCCACTGACTGCCCACGCTCTAGCTATTTCTGGGGTCTCAGCATGATACAATAGAATGGAGACCCAAGTTGCTTCCAGATCTTCCAGATTGAAAGACTGAGGGGTAACTAAGAAAGCAGTTCCACAAAATTTAGGACTACATTAAAAAAAAAAAACAAAAAACAAGGCAAATAAAAAGAACTGTATTAAACTACTGAAATATCAGACAAAATGTTATATTAACTAGTGTTTTTATTGGATTTTTAAGTTTGCTTATAAAAGTGTGCTAGTGTGCTGCAAACAGTATTTTCACAGCAGTCTGATTGTTATTGACAAAACATTTGCACATTATTTAGGATGCTAAAGAGAAAACAACTGAAAAATGAGTTTTGTTCTCACAGTCCACTAGTCACACTGAGCTTGTATACACTCAAATCTTAATGGCTTCTCATAAGAATGTAGAACAGCTGAGGAGAAAAACTCAGATTAATAGCAACCTTCATTTGCACTGATGTAAACAACTGCAGTGAAGCCTTCTGTTTTGCTCTGTAACTCAGTGGTATTGACTGAAGCAGCAATGCTTAGCCTGTGGTTCTCAAACCATATGTAAACTTCCTTAAATTATTTTTGAGCACCTAGCAGACAGTCCATAGAGCTTCAAAGAATGCTGCATGATGAATACATGCAATTCATCACTTGAGCTAGCCCTCATTTTGAGTGGGCCATTTTTCTTCAAAACCATCAATGGAGTGTTCTTGGCCAAGGCTGACTGAGGTATATTTGTGCCTTGGGCAAAGACATTTTTGGTATCTAGTTTATCAATGTGAAACCATCCGTTTCTATTCTGTCATCTATGCTCCTCTGCTCCAACTTTACTAATTTCTGTCTCCCAACCACGGTTCTTCTTCTGCACTGTATTTGCAAAATACACCTGTAGTTTCCAAATATTCTCTGACAGGACTTGTTTCTCTTCAAGCTCTCTTTTAACAATGAAACCAAAGGGTGCCCTTGGCATACAGTTATGTGGAAAGAAAATGCTGTGCTCGAAGCATTCCTGAATGCCTACCATTCCCCTCCTGAAACAACAAAACACTTAAACTAGTGCTTAACTTCAGACCTATAAGTGTCCTCAGCAAATTCCTTTTGAAGTCAGTCTAGCCGTTCACGTGCTCTGAAAATAAGCACTTGTTTTGCAGAATCAAGTCACAGGTATTCAGTCCCTGCCAGATTTCATCTAGTAGAAGGATAACCAGGGAGGCTGAGGACTACAGTCATGACAGAGCATTTCAGAATTAACTTCTTTGTGAATGTTTCCTATGGCTGATGGAAAAATTTCTGAGGAATAATTGTTTTCCATCACAAAAATCTTAATGATGGAGAAGCAAAATATACATGAAAGCATATTTACTTTGATAAATTTTAGTTAAGAGAAATAATGGAATTTCTTGAAAATGGCAAATTCATCTTCTGTTGATTCCTAGCGCTTATAACCAAACTCTAGAGTGAAAGCACTCAACTTACAAGGACTTTTACCTGACTTAGGTACCTGAGGTTTATAATTGAGTTAGTGATTCATAGCTGCCAGAATAGCCAATGAGATAAGCAACTCCAGAGGAGCATTACCTGGACCCTACAGTAGATGTCTGAGACCAGGACCAGAGCGGGGTCCTGTTCTCTGCTTCGAACAGTGGGACTGGCAGTGTCTAGCTCACACACTGACACTTGCTTTCCAGGGAACATGTGCTTTTACAGTGGAACAGCATGTACAGGGGATGTCCACCTCATTCTCACCTGGATATAGACGTGACAGTTTCCATCAAACTGCTCTTTGTGTTGTATTTAAAAAAAAAAACAGCAACATAATCATACCTGCAAAACAGAGATGTTTTGCTTGGGTCTGGGGACTTGAACTGAAGGACATATTTTTTTTGAAAAAAACGTTCTTAGAATAAAAGTTATAGTAAAATGAGAAAGAAAAAGAAATTGAATCTTCTTTTTTTGCACATTTGTTTCCTCTAAGTCCAGCTGTCCACCCTATTATTAGAGCTAGACATCCTTCTACTCTGTTTATATAAGTGCAGTGCAATGAGGGCTTTAACCTCTACAACTGGGAGTGTGAGCAGTAACACAGTACAGCAAAGAAAAATAGCTTTCTTTTGTGTGTCCATATCAGGAAGTTAAGGTGGTCAGGGAGCACCCCCTGGACCTCTGTTCAGTGGCCAGAGATTGCTCCCAGGAGCAGACTATCCAGAGTGACACAGCCTGCTCCCAGATGACTCCTCCCTCTGAAGGATAGTTGCATTCAATGTACCATCCAGACCTGCTGCTTTTCTAACCATGCTTGGGAACTTCTGGGGAAAGCATTGGCTGAAGTGGGTGAAGAACCATGTAAAGGAGTATTAACTAACATTTTTCAGAAATGTACTATTTCCACATGGATGCAAATAGATTTATGTTGACTTCCTTATTACCTGGAGATCTCTTTTTTATACCTAGAAACTTTTAATCTCTATCTACAGTTTACAGCCAGGTCATCCCAGCAGTTTCCTGTGTCTGCTTTGCTCTTTGCCTGAAATAGTTCTTCTCCCTCCCAAGCACTCATCCTGTGACGCGTGTATCACATGAACAAACACATCCTCTTCATCTTTCTTAAGTTAAACAAGAGAGCCTGACCTCTGGCTGAGGAGTATCCTGAAGTGCAATGATGTAGCAAAAGTTTCCCTACAATGCCACAAGCTCCAATGGTATGTATCTAAGGAAATGCTTTTTTCTAGTCTGCAAATTCAACTGAATATTTACAAACATCTAAACACCCTTACTAGATGTCAGGAACAGTTTGGATTTAGACGGTTTTTGAGGGAATTGGAAGGCAGATAATTCCTGTTCTTAATTGCTCTTCAATGTGGCTCAGTCACTTTCTTGAACCAGGAAATTACCACTTTGAAACTCTCTGACACTAACAATAATGCCTTTTTTTTCGGGTTATATTACACAAATTGATTGACCGGATCATCTTTTCACATATCAGTTGAAATCCAAGCTCCACAGGAATTCAGCTTGAAAGGATTTGGCCTATGTACAAATACAACTATTATTAAATGTTCCAGACATCATTATTGTATTGCTACAATGCTGTTTTCCTAACTGAAGGATTAAATACTACTTGCAGTTGCTGTCATGGCTCTTTCTTCCTTGTTTATTGGAAAGGACTGAAAAGAGCCATGATAAACCCATTAAGCATAAAACAAAAAAGGGAAGAACAGATATACATTAAAAAGCACATACTTATTTACTGCAACATCAATAAAAACTTTAATTAAAATGATATTGAGGATTTTTTTAAAGAAAGCGGACAAGTTCAAATGTGTTATTAAAATGTGTCCCTAAAGTTATATGTTTTCATTTCAATGAAATATTAATGTAGCTTTAGCAGTTTGTAGAAACTGACAGAAAATATCTATTATTTAGGATGGGTTATCACACCAATGGAAAACTAAAATATCTGTAATTAGCACCCAACACAAACAATAATCCTCAGTCAATGAATTTTACTACCAGTTAGAAAAGAAGGAATAAAAAAGACAGCTACATGATACTTCTCTTTATCAGCCTGCACCATACATAGAAACAGTGAAAAAGACATCACAAACAGCTTGACATAGCTGTTTGCACAATCTGTATGGGTGTTTGGACACCCTAAAGGCTAGGCACTCAGTCTGAGCAGCCCCTTTTAGTGGAAAAAAGAAAAAAAAGGAGAAGAAAAAATAAAGAAATCACATCACTATTTTGTTCAACTGTCTCAGTGTTAAAAAAGGGTATGAGATTGGGCACAAGGTGAAATGGGGGCTGACTGGCTCCCCAACCTTAGCCAAGATATAGCTATGCACTTCTCCAATTTATACAAGGTTAAGTGTGGTCAACAGATAAGTGGAAAATTACTGAGATAGCAAAGAAATAAATTCCAGTAGGGCACCATCACACCCACCCTGGCACGTGTGCCCAGTTAATCAGAGATTATGAGTTAACAAATTAAGAGAAAGCCTTTGGATGTGTTTGTACTGCTGGAAGAGAGAACACTGTGGGTGAAGAACTCTGTGGTGCTCGATCACCAATGCTACCTGAATGGCCAACTGGGGGCTGCCCATTGACCTGGGTAATGGTTCACCAAGTGTGACCTGGACTGCAGGTTTGCTACATTTTCTCTGGCACAAAAATCCTCTGCTTTGGTAGCTGGTCTGAAACCTCATTCCTTCTGTTAAGGTTAAGGGTTAACTCCAATATGTGCAATTCTTTGGAAATTACTGGATAATCTCAATGTGCTATCTGTGAAAGTCTGGGGATCCATCATAAGGTTTCATATTTGATTTATTTCAGTGTACGAGGTCCATCACATATTCTATCCCCAAATAGAATTTTTCCCTGAGCTAACTGTTCAAAATTAAACATATTTCATAAAAAAATCATTCACACTGTGATATGCTTTACTGAATGAATTTACAGAGCATTTTCTCCATTTCTCTTCAATTTAACTCATTTCATATAAATCAAACAAGGACCTCTGTACTGTGGCATTTAAAAAAATGAGAATGTACCTTCTGCAGCCCACTATGGAGTAATGGTTATGTGTATCACAGTCCATTTTTCTCTTACCATCAGGGAATCCGTCCCAGATTTCCAATCGGTCATAGCGACAGAATGCTCCCCCTGGAGTATTTGAATCAGGTTCTAGTTCAAAGCTTTCAAATTCCAGTATAATCTCTGACATCTTTGGTGCAAAGATAATATAAGTGCATTCAAGGCTATTGGGATATTTTTCAGGGAATCCAGGGGACTTTATCATTCCACTTGATGAAGTAAAGTTTCTGGAGCATTCAGGTCCTGCAAGAGAAAGAAAAATTCACCTGAGTTAACACTATGTTACTAACAAAGCAGTTAGCTGGAAAACAAATTAGGCTGTATTGTCTCCACAGCAGCAAAGGTGGCTTTTCAATGAAACACCTCATTTTAATTGCTGTATTAATCATTCAGCCAGCCTGTTCATATTATTGATAGTCAGGTTTTTAAAGCACAACTCACATACACTGTCTGATCTCCAATTTTCAATTTGTATAGAACAATATGAAAACTTGTACAAGCTCTAGAAAAAATTATGACAAATACAAAGCCATGTGGGAACAATGAAAGTGTAAGCTGCAGAAATCTCGACAGAGCCCTAGAGAAATAATTATAGCCCCTTCAAGCTCAAATCTTTAAATCTTATGGCTGACAGGCTTTTATTGGTGAAATAGAATTTTTTACGAAAGACGGTGAGTGAATTCAGTAGAGGGAGTAGTGGTTTCAGATTCCTGGAGCACTGACTCAGTAACTCTGCCAGATGTGACCTATGCCTTCTTGACAAACTAAATGTGAAAGGTAATTCGTACATGTACCAAGGGTGAGTGACTCATTCTGAGTGGTGTTGACACAGGTGCACCAGTAAAATGTTGCTGTTAGTGCAGGCATGACAAACTGTGTGATTACAGGCGGTGTTGCTAGAAGTCACCTAATGTCAATGTTGACATGCTGGCTTTCCCCAGTGTCCCCACCATGGCATAATGTGCTGCCCATAATACTGCTTTTGGTGTAGGAGGCAGGTAGCAATGGAGGAGCAAGGGTATGAAAGGCCAGGTCATTGGAATTGCCTTTGTGAACACACGGGACTAAAACCAGAGCCTCTTGTCGACAGATCATGTTTCTCCCTTGTTGTCCTCGGGAATCCTCTCTGTGGATCCCACACCTGCAGGTGTGCTGTGGGTGAGCCTCAGGCTCTGCCCACACATCTTCCCACAGGGTCAACTCAGGTACCCCTCTCTCTGCCTTTTGACACTCCCAGTTTAATGGAAAGTAATTGATGGGGTTTGGGGCATCTGTGAGTGGCAGCTGGCCTGGGGAGTTTGGGGAGGACGTTTCAGATGAAGCTCTTCTGACATGGAGTAAAGGAAGGATGCAGGCAGCAGTGTTGAGTTGCAACAGGCCTGTTGTAACTGAGCGTGTGAGAGCTTTTGGTTCGGATGAGGATGCTCAGCTTCCTTAGCGACTGTAGTCAGTAGCCTTAGAGGATTTCTAACGTTTAACACAGATCATTGAGGGAAAACAGTCTGGCTTGTTGCATATATGCAACAACTCTTATTTCACCACAGAAAATGTTTTCCTTGTGAATGTGCCAAACATATTACCCCCCACAGATCTGGCTACCTCCCAAGTAAATTCAACAAGCAAGAGAGCGGGCTGAATGAATGTAATCAGTTCAGGTATTTTTGTCCTTCAGCAGACACTGATGGAAAATGCTTGAGCTATCACATAAGTGTTCAGAACATTTCATGGCGTATTTTGGAAGATGTAGAAATTAATGCTCACTTAACCTGATCCATTCCAATTTGGGAAATTACATTTTGCCCACAATTAAATCACACCCGTAGACATTAGTCGGATATTTCTCTCCTTTCCTCATCATTCCCTTGTCTCCCTGTCACATATGGGAGGGTTATATTCTGGTTGTTGCTCCTCACTCCCACCAGTAGCTGCTGTTCCAGGATAAAATATCTTTGGAGTATGCCATTCATGGCATAAAGTGCTCTTTACTCTTCTTGGAATCCAATAAAAGATGCAATATAAAATGTAAGCCAGGATCATTATTGCTTTATTAAATACAGCCAAATCCTGGCTCTGTGAGCGCAGGATCGTCAGGCTCCTTACGCTCACACATGGCATCTCAGTACCAGCTTGTATTATTTTAAACATGTTCAAGCCAATCTGGTGCAAGAAACAAAAACTGTTTTCAGAAGAGGTGCCTTACTAAAATGCACTCCACAGATTTTGACCCTTTATTGACACTGTGAAGAAACTTCAGGAATTAAATTAACACTGAGGATGCAAGGAACTCCGTGTAGAGGTCTTTGTGGAGAGCTGGAAGAAGAGGCTCTGCGGACACCCAACAGAACAGATACTTCCAAGGCACAGAGATTACATTTAATCCTACTCTCAAGGCCCATTCTGCCTTTGCCATAGTCAATCTCTTCACAGTTTCCATGGCATGTGGCCCTTTGAGTGCTAGGCTGAGGATTCAGCTTTGGACACTGGTAGAGCAGGGAAGCTTTTCTTTTCTTTCTGTACTTTCTTTCTTTACTTTTACATTCTTAATGCAGAAATGCTGGAGTACAGCTAAGCCTTTGGCTCAGCACCACATGATGTTGAGATTGGGATCATTTTAATGCCTCTGATATCTGGGAAATGGTTAAGCAAGGTTATAAAGGTATGCTAAAGAAGAGCATGTTAGCCTGATGCATGCATCTGAGCTTCATCTGCAGAACAGGGTAAACTGGTCAGCTTCATTTGGTACAGAAATTAAAATGCAAATTTGGAATAGCATCTGTGCATTAACTCAAAAGTTAAAAAGAGCTGCATTCCCACTGCAACTGTAACATGTGCCCTTTGTGTACACATAGCATTTTCTAATGCTGTACCTGGTGATAACTTTGCTGCCTTAAAATACCGTTTATGTGGAATGAAGTAGAGTTAAAGTTGCTCTGGGGGCCATAATTTTGAGTTTCTTGACCTGTGTGAGTGTACAATCACATTCATAATGCCATCTTATCATAGTTAATATGCATCACTGAGAGATGCAAATGACCACACAAGAAAATAAGCACAACCTTCCCTTCAGAGTTCCGACTCACAGCTTCGCTGTTTTCTTCTTGGAAACATCCATTTGCTAAAATAGACTGTTTCACAAACTACTCTTTCGCTTGTTGTCTGTGTTTCAGCCTTCATCTTCATGAAAGATGGTAGTGTATATATAAGCACTGAGAAACTTTAGGATGTGATTTCAAGAGCTTAGCTTCCTAAAGACACCAGAATAAACAGAGATATTTTTTCAGCAAAGCTTGGTGTTACTTGGATGGTGAGTTCTTTCAAAATATTTGACCCTGAAGGTCACCAGAAGAATTTCTGAGAGCAAGGAGTGGACTTACGGGCAGGGAAGATGGTGACCAAGAGGTCTGTGGCCCCAATTAGCACTGCGCAGAGCAGCACTAGCATGATACAGAGACCTCACAACTGTGATTCTCCTCATTAACAGTAGGGCTGCCACCAAGTGTGTGCACTGAATGCAGCTGAAAATCTGTCTCTGCATTAGGTACATAAAAGGGACTTGAATTGCTTCTGAAAATGTAGCAGTAACTGGGAGGGGTCTGTGCTGAAAGTCTGGACCTTCAAGCTGCTTTTGTAAATATGACTCCAAAAACTGATACCAAAGCCTATTTTTGTTGTCACTTTGTTCTGAGCTTTTTGTCTTTTTGTACACTATCTAGTTTTGGTCTTGTATTTTCCAGGAATGGAGTAAGTGAATTATTTATCTCCATCCAGCTATAGGGAAGGTGTATGCCAAAGATGATCTCACTGTCCTTGTAGTTGTTGGCTCAGAGAATTATCAAAGAGGGACTCTTTGCTGGTTTGGTTAACCCTAGACTGGTTCTCTGGGCTTTCTTTGCACCTTGTACAGCTATCTGTGCTCCCTGCACAATCGTCCAGTAGGACACGTTTCTGAACTGTGTGACCTTCCCCACTCCTTAAACTCCCAAACATGATTTGTGAAAGGAACAGCAACATCATCTGCTGTCCATGTGCAATTTGGTCCGTTCTGAGCCTACAGCTGTCTCTCGGGAATGCAGACTGAGCACTAACCAGAGTAAGTCAGGGAGTCAGAAGGTTACAGTGCTGTTAGGGCTGAAACACTGTAAATCATATAGTAATTATTATCACACAAAAGAAGAAAGCTAATGGTTTTAAGAAGATCCAAACAAACAGCTGATGAAGACTATCAGATTACACCCAGAGGAGTCACTTCTCACATACAGCTGACCCACTGCTTCCATAACACTTCCCACCCATTGCATATATGCCCCACATGCTAATGACAAAGGTAACACAATCTTCTCTTTCAAACACTTTCCTGTATTCCCTCCACCCCTAAAAAATATAGTGAACTTTTTGATGAAAGTAGAAGACACAGGTTAGGAGCTGTATAACAATGAATTGCTTCTCACCTCTTTTGAAAACTTCATAACGGATAGAAAATCCTGCTCCATGCGTTTCATAGTCGGAAACGAATTTAATGAAAAGATACGGTCCCGAAGACACTAAAGGAGGGGGAGCAATTTTTCCACAGTACTTTCCCCATAAGCGTCCTTCAGCATTATCTCCATCAATCACTTCAACATAATCATACCTGGTAGACAAATGGAAGGAAGAAACTTTTAACTTCCAGGAAAGAAGGAGACCTAATTAATTTAGAAACCATAACACAACATAGATAATCAAGAAAAATGCTAGCTTGCTTGGAAAATGCATTATGCTGAAAGATGTAAGCAAAATGAAATAATTAAAATGGACTACATTATGTCTGTAGACATCATCTGGCAACATGGAACTATTAGGAAGAATGGTGTCCATTATGCTTGCAGACAATGTCAGCTAAAGTAACCAATTAACATAAAAAAAAAAAAGGAAATCTCATGAGCACAATTCTGCATTATTAAATTGTGTTCCTTTGTCTATGTGGTGTTGTTATCAATACATAATGCATAGCATTCTTTTCAAACTGTGAATTTCTGTTATAAATTCAGAAACGTCTTTTTAGCTGGAGCTCTTCATGAACAATACTTTCATTTCCATATGCTGTCCTCTAAACATATGTCCACAGAATAATAAATAAATCCCAAAGCATTAGATTTTCTTCAAAACTCCATCACGCTGCAGATAGAAAAATCTGCTCTTTTCCCCAATAGCTGGACAAACAATTTTCAGCAAATCTCAAAATCTACACATCTATCACAACACTTGAGTTTTCTCAGATGAACCATCCCTTATTACAAAACACCTTTGCATAGGTGTTCGAGCCAAGGAGTGCACGCTACAGCACTCTTGCCTGTACAGTGATTGCCAAACAGGCTGGGCTAAACCCTCCCCTGCTTACTTGCTAGATTCCCAAGGACTTCATAAAAGAAAGTACAAATATGCACAAGCAAATGTGTGCCTGGGAGCAGCAGTCATAGCAGGGACCCTGAGCTGTGCCACCAGCAATGCCAGCCTGCGGGGCTGGGTCTCACACTTTGATTGTAGGGGGCTGTGCAGGGCCGGCAGCTTGGTGCACTGAGCCAGCCCTCAGCATACAAATGAGCATCCTAGTCAGAGAGGCACGAGCTGCAGGTGCAGAGACAGGTCGGGTTTTAAGTTTTATTAGCAGATGATTTCACTTGGCCCTGGGCAGGAAGGACGTGCAGACACAATCTGAAGAACTGGTTTAATCTTTAAAATGTGGTGGCATTTGGAGACCCGGGTTCTGCTCTGCTCTCTGCTGGGTTGCAGCAAAAGCCTTTGCCCTGACTGTGCCTCTTTGTGTCTCAGCCACGCTGCCATTTCACTTCACAGGTTGCTGTTAGCCAGACAATCCCATTTACTTTTCATTATCCTACTACAACTGACATTGAAATGTAGCCATTAATTTGTTTAGACCTTTATTCTGCTGTTGGGTTCACAGAAATGTTCCGAGCATATTAATATACAAGGAAGAGCTAAAACTGACAGGACAGTAAAGTGTGTCTGACATTTTTAAAGAGATCAAAGGAAAAAAAATGTCTTCATGATGACCAGTGTCATTTTTAACAACCCCGTTCCAAACCATCCAGGGCACATTACTTATGTTTACATGAAGTCCCATAAGACAACTGCAGAGATGATATCACTAGTTAAAGTGGACGGCTTAAGGCTCCTTAAATTAAAAATGACATTACCTCATCAGTTAAAACCGTGTGCCAGCTTTGGTGTATATCAAGTAGAAAATAAAGCTGACACTGATGGAACCGTAAGCATTAACATATGTGAAATATTGTGTTAACTGCATTTCATTCTGTGGATTTGATTTTTCTAGTAGCTATTGCTCAGCTAGCTAGCTTCACTGCCCCAGCTCAAATTGGTGGAAATACAAAGGGGAAATGTTCACTTCTGAGAGAATGTTATGGATACTTTAAGTCAGCTGCCTTTTTTTTCTTTCTTTCTTTTTTTTTTTTTTCTTTTCCTAAATTGGACCTGTTTTTGTTGTAATTTCATTATGATGTATACGTTTGAAGATCTGAAAGTTGGAAGAGGAGCTATTAAAGGGCTTCAGAAAGATTTATCTCCCCCCTCCTTTTCTTTTTTCACTTTCGGTTATGTTATAAATATGCTTAGGAATATAAACATGAAGTCCCTTGGAATGCCTCCATCCCTTGGAATTACTCAGGGCTGCTCGTTTTCAGACTTATGGAATAACAACTGTAGGGAATGTTTAATGGGACAACCTTTCTCCATATCCTCATTAAAGAGAAAGTGTAGCCTCCCAAAGCCACAATATTTTCAACACTGATGCAGAATATTTTCTTTTGTTTGGAGAGCAGGTGCTTAAAGCTATTTGTATTTTGCATCATCTGACACTTGTGGGGTTCAGGTATGTTAAACCCTTCCCAATTCCGAGCAGGTCTTTGCTCTTCTCTCTCTGACAGCATTACTTCACCAGTTTCCCTGATGCCACTCGTTGCTCAAGCCTCAAAAGTAGTTCTTCAAATTCAGAAGAACGCTGCTACTGAATTATTAAATGTTATGAACAATTTTAACTAAGAATGTTAATCACATTTTACATGCTTTTTTATAATGAAAAAAAAAGTTTGAATTCAGCATTTATTTTTTTCTACATATAAAGATTGAAAGTCTTCTACAGACTTCACAAGTCGCATACAACTAAAAAAATCATTGACAAATAAGTACCAGTTTTGCTATTACAGGAAGTAGTTGTCTGCAAAAAACATTAAGATTATATTCTCTCACTCTCTTGTATCTCCTCCTCGGTTCAAATTGCCTGCTCACACCTTCCTATTGTCCCTTATAGCAATAGAACTGTAATTTACAGTGCTCTGTCTGGCTGCTGTGCAGTTCTAAGTTACACAGTTCAGCTACTAAAAAGCTGTCTTTTAATGGATTTTACAAAGTCATAGGTCTTACTGCCCTGCTGAAGACTGGAGGATTTCTCAGATCTTTTCTGCTTCTCCGAAAAATGACAGAAAGGAAAGAAGTTGAGCTGTGAGACAATAGGTATGAAGTAAGATTTGAAAACGGGAAGCTGTAGAGATCAGCCTCACAGCCTTCATGTTCTGGGGATCCTGCTCTGCATTTGGCAATAAACGGGTTTGGATTCTCCCACACTGGCAGAAACATCTGAAAGCTGGGCTGCAGTAACTGAGTATTTATGGATTTTTTTTCATAGGGAAATTAACTTTGGGTTTTACTAGTTTATACTTGGAAACCAAAATCCTGCTGTCACTTCTGCACTTTTCAAAGTCCTACTGCAGACTGCAGCGTATTGCAAACAACTGTTCTCGTAAATGGGGGAAAGTACAGTCACAAATTGAAAGGAAGCTCAGGAAGCAGCTTGCATCTTCCTCTGGACTTGGTAGCAGTTCCATAAGTTTGTCAGGAGAAGATGCTGTGCCAGGGATGCAGTTGGCACGCTGGCATCCCTGCGAGGAGACTGAATGTGTCACCTCCGCAGTGCCCAGACAGCCTTGGCGCGCAGCCCAGAGAACTGAGTTTGCAAATTTGGATTTCCCACTTGGCAATTCTTTGCTCAGTTACTGCTGCCAATGGTGTGGCAAATATTTCTTGTAATGTTATAGTCCTCTAGGGTTTATGGCATGGAGACGTAAATAAAAACACAGAGCTAACCATTGCTCCAAGTTTCAGGTGAAAGACCATTGCGTGAGTTCATGCATGAAACCAGAAGTACACCTGGGCTGGTGGGTTCAGCAGGTACGCTCATGGAGCTGCTATGCCAAGAGGTAAAAAGCATTCCCTTCTTGCTGGCTCCCTCTGGATATCCCATTTGTGTTCACTCTGCCCTGTAACAAAGCTCCTGGTGGTGCGTGGGGTGTTCTCCTGATGGGAGCCTGCTGGATTGCAGGACTCTAGTGCTGCACTGCTCCTTCCAACTAATGCCTGGGCATGTGCACACTGAATGGTCCCAGTTCTATGGTACCATAACATGATATCTGGGATGATGAGGGAATCTAGAATTCCTCTGCAAGTTCTTGAAGGAATTGCTTTAAGTTTTTTTTTTTTCTTTTCTTGTTTTTTTTTTGGCAAGTGTAAGTTATAGGTTTGAGGAAAAGGCCAAGCCATGCCTATAACAATGAGCACTGGGCACTGAAAAAACATAAACAGCTGCAGAATACAGATTCTGTTGGATTTTTCATTTCCAGTTTCTGGTAGGTGATAACAGAGCTCTTGTCTGTTTTCAGCTGTGAACATGCTGGTGACCTGAGATGCACAGTCACTTGCTGTACTGCAGAAGGGAAGGTGGGGTGCTGGGAAGCCTTGTAGCGCTGCAGCCAGCCACCCTGACACACTGTGCTGCACATTATTAGAGCAGAGAAATGTCATGCATTTTGCCAAGAAATAATTCCTCCTGAAGACACATGCAGAACTCACCTGAAATCTAAATATCTGCCATGTTACTTATGAAACAATCAGTGAAGCATATACAACTCTAATTTACATCAGAATACACCATATTTTTTCTGCAGCCGACTATGATATGCATCTATAGGCTGGTTATGAGTATTTTGGTTATTCACCTGTTGGAATGAAAAGATCTTCCAGCTCTCTGTTTCTTTTCTTTCTCTGGTCCCCCTTTCCCCATGCTGCTAAATCCCTCCCTGATAGGAATTATTCATCCTGGCTAGACTATCTTTGCTTATGAGAATTTTTACTCTCTTTTGTCTTTATAACATTTTTTTCTTCCTCGTAAGTCTCTACTCTAGCCAAGCAGAAGGCATTGCAAAAGGAAAGCTAAACCACTACTTGGAGTTATTCTGCACTGTGGATTTGTGTCCCATTAGTGACTGAAGGTTAGCAGTGTGGGATTTACTGTGGTGCCTGCAACACAAGGCAATCTGTATCCCAGAGCTAAGAGCACCAGAACAGCAGGCACTCCAGGGATACCAAACTTAATCCCGCTTTATTAGCGACAAGAAAAAGAAGCACACACTGTTACAAATAAAAAATTAGGTGCAGCCCCAAAGAGACTGTATTTCTGCCCAGAACCACAGTGTCTGTCAGGCTGCTCTGCATCAGAACTTCTGCATAGCCCTGTGGTAGTGAGGTTGAGATGGCAGTGAGCACCTCTGTCAGGAGTCTTTTGAGCTGGTTTTGGTTGTGCAGGATGCATGGTGTGGATGAAGCACAGTGAGGGAGGTGGTATACCCTCTGAATCCTACTGAAAGGCCTGGGTATTTAAATAAGCAATTTGCAATCAGTTGGAGATTTGTAAGTTACTGAAATGCCCATCAGTTTGGGAGGCTTTTGTTCCAGTTGGTCTTTTGTGAGTTGGTGTTTTTATGTCCTTCACCCAGGGCCAAAATTCACTGAAGTTACTCATACAAAGATCCTGTCAACCTAAGAGGTTTCTGGGAATAAGGCCATCGGGATTTGGCCACTGTTCAATAATTTACTAATGCCATTAAGTGACAGTGGGTCTCCATTAAGAATGAACCAGTGAGGGTCTATTTTAGTGCATGTAGTGAAAAAGAAAATAGATGTGACAAAGACATGGATGAAGATCTACAGTTGCCCATTACGACAGTTTGACTGAGACTGTTAGCAACAGTTTTGTTATTACGCTGTTTTCTGGCATCGTTGAGCACTTTAAGATTTCACCTTCCATGTTAAAATCAAGCTTTTAATTCTCTGCAGAGCAGAGCAATCTGATATACAACATACCTTAACCAATAAAAGTTGAAAACCCAGAAGTAATAAAAATAATCATTACTATTTTAAAATCTGATTATCTTTCATCTTATCACATGCTTCTGGCTGTTTGGCTTGTGCATTTTGAATAACCAGGACTGGTGGAATTGAAGATACGAACTAAATAAGCAAGATTACATCTGCACTTTATCTATACTGCTCCACTGAGAACAGCAGATAGATCTTCAGCTGCTGCAAATGAGATTAGCCCCTTTATGTCAGTAGATCTAAGCCAGTTTACACTGATACATGGCTGAAGAGCACAAGAGGTGACAAAATACTTTTCCTTTTATTTATTTACTTCTATTATATTTACATCAAATACATTTGAAAAATTCTTCAACATAAGTGTGAACATCAGTATTCACTACAGGAGCGAATGTAACAAAATCATGCAGAATGGGAGGCTGCGGACCAGCTCTGGTCATTTTAGTGTTGCAGAGTCCTAGGGGAAGCAAGAACAGAATTCATCTGCTAAGGTCTTTAGCACATCTATCTGCAAAAAGCATTTTACCAATGAAAATAGTTGATCTTGAAGTTAAAGCTTACTCTACCAATTTCATTGCTTGCCACACACTGTAATAAATTATAATATAATAATCCCAGTATATAAAAACGAAGACCTCTTCTGGGAAGAAATATTCAATTTTAAACCTCTTCAGTGGGGAACTTCAGTCCATAACTTTCTGGCATAGAAAAATGCTATCTTTTCATGGAAAAAGATTTCTGTCTGTCAAATGAGACAAATTTACAAATCCATGACTTTCACTTAAGTAGCGGAAAAAGAAACACTTAGCAGTTGAAAGGCATAGAGATGATGGAGCTTTCTAATGTCAAACTGGTGAAGGTTAGTATTTATAGGAAATTCACATGCGTCTAATTACTCCAAACTCAGTTCCTAAGTAAAATATGCCATCTGGAAGATATTAGAATCATTTACAACTTGTTCACCTCCCTATTTCACTGCAAAATCTTACCTCTTGCCAACTTTCCAGTCTTTTTCACAAAATAAAATGCAGCCTAAGTTTTACTGGTTCCTTCATAGCTACTTTATCTATTTAAGGGTTTAAGAAACTGGAAAAAAAAATCTTTTTTTTTTTTTTTTTTTCCAAAGGAATTTTCTTATCGCTGGCTATGCTCAAGTTTTACACTCTTTCATATGGATATTTCAGATATGTCTTGGCTTAGTTTTGTATAAAGCCACATAATTAGATTTGTAAAGATATTATAGACGATAAGGAGAGAAAAAAAAAGGAGGACCAATCAGTCATCTTGCATAAAAGTAGGCTCATGAAAGCCAAAAAAATGATTTCCCAAACTCAATTACACAGTTTTGTTTTTGTTTTTATGACCTCCCAAGGGATGCCCATCCATCAGAACGCTTCTTGTTAGTTGAGGAACTTCACCCAAGTATGCCAATCTGTTTATACGTAAAGCTTTGCAGCATTCCTCTGAGGTAAAGTTGTCATTCTCATTTTACATATGTGGAGACAGAAGAGAGAGATGGAGTGCCAACAACTTTCCAGAAATTTTGCAAACAGCAAGGAACAAAGCCTAAATAGTCAGATACTGTGTTTCAAATGTAAGAACTCAGTCTAGCTCCTCCTGAAATAATGGAAAGATTTCTAACGGCTTCTGTGTTTTTTTTTTCAATAAGGCTGCCTAAAAGAGACTCAAACTTGGAAGTTTTCTTAAGCAACAGAACTGGAAGAAGGGGCTGCATCATCTCACATGGTTAAAAATTAAACACATTTGTATGTTTTTTGTAGACTAAATTACATACGTACAGAGACTCAAGCGTATACACACACACATGCAGGGAGCCAAGCACTATCTGTACATTTCTACATCCATTAAGCACTGTTTTCATGTGCCTAACTGGTTTAGTGGCTTGTGGTTGGATGAGTGTTGTTAGCACGTACTGCTGAGTTCACCAAAAAGCCTACTTAACTGCTACGTAATGGAAGCCTCAGGTTTGGTTCCCTGATTACCTGAAGAACAGAAAAGGTCTGACGCAAACCAAGATCAGACTCTTCTGTGATTTCTTTTTCTTTCCATGAAAGTAGGAAAGGAACACTTTAAAGGGATGGCAACCTTATAGTACTTCATTTGGGAGTTCTGAACCACTGATTAATTTGTAATTATCCCTTTGGGATCTATGTGGTATATTAATCATAACCTATGGAACTCGACTTCTAAAAGTATTAGGCACATGTTAGCTTCTCACAGAAACTGTGAAACTTCACAACATAAAATAAGTTTCAAGCTTTTGAAATTCTCAAATATTTGTCCCCTGTGGGCAGTCTGAAACCTCTCCGAGCAACAGCCGTAATTAATGAAACTAAAAGAGGCAAAAGGAGAAAGGAAATTACAGACATACATATAAGCACTAGGACACAAGTTACGGCAATTTTCCTCCATGGCAACCATGTCCTGAAGCTCTGTAAATGCAGCAAAATGATAGGTATTTATTCATTTATTTTCAGCTAGGAACTATATTAAGAGAGCATTAAGGATGTAGAGTTAGGCACTTGGAACTCAGCATTTCTCAACATTTTTCCCTTTGTTATACTTTCTATGCCACTTTCCCTTTGGGCCAATGATTGGCCAAGTGAAAAATCCACTGCTGGGTTAGTGTCTACACATAGCTGGTATTGATATAAATGATTTCTCTGGGTCTTTCTTGCCTGGAAGCGTGACACATGTAAATGAATGCACTGATTTTTGGAGGAGCTACAACTGAAACCTATATATAGTTCCACAACTAGAGAGTAAGGCATAGTTATGGAAAAGAGGAATTATTGGAGGACATATAACTTAACTGCTGAAGTTTTGAACTGCCAGGGTTTAATCATGTACATGTGTTAAAATTTCCCCCTTTTTTTGTGGTGGATGAGGTATGGGGGGTGGTGGTTTGGAGGTGAACATGGACTCTCTTAAGCTACTGTAAAAAAACAAAACATTACAATTCAATAAAGTAAAATGGCTGGGTGGATAGTGATAGGACAAGGGGGAATGGTTTTAAATTGACACACGAGAGATTTAGATCAGATATTAGGAGGAAGTTTTTCACACAAAGGGTGGTGAAGTACTGGCACAGTTGCCCAGGGAGGTTGTGGATGCCCCATCCCTGGAGGCATTCAAGGCCAGGCTGGATGTGACTTTGGGCAGCCTGGTCTGGTGGTTGGTGACCCTGCACATAGCAGGGAGTTGAAACTAGGTGATCATTCTGGTCCTTTTCAGCCCATGCCGTTCTATGATTCTATGATTATTCTATGAAAGTAGCTCACAACTTTCAAAGCTTTTCTGGCTTGAAAATGAAGTCCTAGGTGTGTGAATGTAGAGGTTTTCCGGGTAAATACTGCTGTAATGCTGAGAAGACCTTTGACAGCCTCTTGTAATAGAGAAAAAAAACACCTCTCCTTATGTCTTTCCTGTAACACAAACTTGGAGAGACAGAGTGTTTGGCTGTAGCATCTAGAAGTGCTATAACAGGAGGCACACTAAGCTGAGTAAGAAGCATTTCCAGTTCAGAGATCAGCCCACTTACAGTGTTTGCATGCTTCCTGGCTGGCTGTTATCTCAGCACAAAATCATCTGGTTGTGTACATTGCCATTTTAACAAACAACCCTTAAGCAGCATGAGTAATTCGTGTAGACGGCAACTTTAAAGCAGCCGTGGCTTTGCAAAGTCTAAATGACATTTTGACATTTCACAAGAGCAATGCAAAGAACATTTACTCATGGAGGCTGCTTTCAAATCTCAGCTTTCTGATCTTTGTAAGTGTGGCTGAAGATCTGTCTGAAAAAAGGAACATAGTTCCTGCTCTTTTTCTGTTTTTCAGTGGGAACGCTTGCATGTGTGTGCCTATCTTCTGTGTTTTTATATTCCTTGTACTAAAAAAGACCTGAATCATATCCCAGATCTCTCTTTTCAAATTCATTCTCAAGCCGAAGAGCAGCCTGGGAAACTTTCAGCCCGGAAGATATGCATTTCAAAACAGCTGAACCAAGGACAGGGAAGCAGAGTGGAAACTTCTGCAAAATGACTATAGTAATGTCTACCAATTATTTTCCACTACTTGGTTGTCCAGCTTCGGTACTCGCATTATGAATAAAACTGCAGTTGATAAATGAGTGTATTTCCCTATTGGTATAGCTGGGTTTTGTACAGATGAGTTTGTCAATGTAGCATGTTAGGATGGGTCTCCTCTTAAGTTTCTACTCTTGAAGTCTGCATTAAGAAATTCAACAGCAACCTTAGCATCATTTTCTTAGAAAATATGTAGATAATTTACATTATTCTTAAGCTCAGTTTAGAACAGTTTTAGTACTTTTTTTTTTGTAATAGAGCGCACAGTTAAACTGCACCAATTTGAAAGATCACTATATAATTTTTTGTCCCACTGAGCGATTTTATTACCATTTTATTGTGTATATAATCAAACAAAAAAATACAAATAACTTCAGTGAATACATTTATATTATGGTAAAATATATAAGAGATGTTTAAAGCTGCTAAGCTGGAAGTTAGTTCCTTTGTGTCCTGTATCACAGAGAATGTCAAAGTTTCTATGAGTTTTGTGACCTTATGATTTATTTGGGTGTTGGGAAATAACTATGTGTTCAGAAAGGAGGAAAACTGTGGCCAATAAACATTCCCAGTAGCCTACAAACAGGAACATCTTGTTAGCTAAGGTCAGCCATATGACCCAGCATCCAGTGAAACAACACTGTTACGGCTAGCACGTGGGGCACATCGGCCATGCAAAAGAAACCCACCCCAGTGATCAACCTCTCATAAAAATGTCTTTCTCAGAGATGCATGTGACTTTCAGAAAGGAAAATGTGCACAGCAGATCAGCATCATTCCCAGTGCAAATTTAGAATCTAGTGGAGTTGCTTTAGGGATGCGTCATCATAAGCTGTTTTAAAACTAAGTCAAAAGCCTGACAGTAGTTTTTGAAAGAAAACGTGCATAGCTTTTTTCTGGCACTAGATACTTATCTGAGAAAGCAAGCAGGGTAATGAACACAGAACACACATACAACCCAAGCACATACACAGCTCGTGGGTTTCAATAATTGGGACCACACTGCATAAATGCATCTGCTCAGTTCCAAGTGGGAGCCACGCATATGTCAGGGCACTATTCATTAGATGGGATGGAGTTTGTCTTTCCACTTCCTTTTCCTCTCTCATCAGAGCAATTTTTTGAGATACGCTCTTTCAAGCTTGCTGAGCATTTGAGCCTATACTCAGTCATTATACACACGTACATTCTATACTCAAAAACTAAGTCAGGACTAATGCAATCGCATAGCAATTGCTGCTTTTGAGATCTACAGTAATGTTTCCATAGATCCATTCTCTCTTTTTTTTTTCTTTTTTTTTGTTCTGGCTGTTTCTACAACTGTGATCCAAAAATGAACACAGTCTTTTGGAGATGGCTGTTAGTGGGCCTAAGCAAGGATGGGATAAGGATGTAGATTTGCCTTCTTTTCTGCTCAGGGAAACAGGTAGTGTGACATGGAGCTGTAATAATGCATTATCTCAAATATCAAGGGAGGCTTGCAGTTACCCAGTGAATTAGAAACACAGAAGGTGTTGCAGCTTCATACCTTTTGTTAGCCATAAGAGAATGGTGCTCTAGGTCTTCATTAATCAATTACAATAAATAAGCCTTGAAAGGCAATAAACTATTACACGGCTGATGAAAACACCTACTCCACAATTAAATGGAGAAAATCCTGATTTGATAGCTTTTGTTTAATTTACACTTCCAGTCAGGTATCTATTAACACATTTAGCTTTGTTTGTCTATTTAGCGGAGATAAGCATACAAGAGCAATCTCTGAAAGGCTGTGTGGTATTAAGCATTGATTCTTTCCTCTCCTTCACTCACAGCAAGCAGCACACTAACCCAGACAGACAAGCCGTGAAATGTATTTTGGCCAGATTCTCCTGTACGTGCAGAGAATCTGAGCCAGATAAGCCATGCCTTCCTCTGCAGCTTAATAATGCAAAAGACATGTTTTCACACACTGGGGAGAAAAAGATTTGTTTGCCTTATGCATTCTTTAAGGTATAAATTGCCCAAAACAGTAGTAGGAAGTCTGGGAAGGAAATGAGATAATGCCACATCCCTTTCCTCGCCCTGAGCCCCCTGTGCTGGCTGGAGGGGACGCCTGGCTGGAGCTGGAGGAGCTCAGCATCAGCAAAGCCTCCACCCGCTCCGAGCCAAGCTGTCCGTCCAACTCCCCTTTAAAATTTTACAACCCAAAATAACTGCATTTTGTTACATTGTAAACATTTCCAAGATACAGGATCCTGCTTTTCATTAGGGGGGGAATGGTAATAATCCCCCCCTCTTCCCTGAAACAGGCAGAAAAACCTTTTAACAAATTAAACGTACACATTCTTCATTAGCTTTAAGCTGAGCTGGGTCTTATGTTCATGCTAAAGCAAGTCCTTCTTGCTCTCCCAGAACAAAGGGATGTCAAGAGAACACTACTGAGGCAAAATTCTGCCTGACTCATAGTAACAGCACATGTTAATACAAACAGATTCCTGAAACAGCCCCAAGGAGTGAAATTTTCACGTATTTTACATATATAACATCCCATATTTCAGCTTTTTCTCATTTACGACCCATTTATCCTAAAGTGATACCATGAAGCACCCTCCTTCTTGCACGATCACCATATGTCTGATTTAGGAGCCATACCAGCCAGGTAACTTTGAGAAGTATTTCATACCTGTGGCCCTTACCCCCATGAACACTCCATGTGGCAGTTCACCAAAATCAGAGCTAGCAAAGGGATCAGAGAGGAACTGATGAAGGATTGTCTCCTTTTTCCCACAGAAATAAAGACCAGGGATGAGCCTCATGCCAGCAACAAAAGGATATATCTGCTGGAAAAAATCTGAGTAAGGCTTCTATGCAGAATTATGCTCTAGGAAAATCACAGTATTTCTCATTAATGCTGCTGCTCAGAGCAGTGATAACCTCTACCAAAATTTGCTTTTCTAGCACTTGGAGATGTGATTACAGCACAGGGACACATGTCTGAGCTATTTTTATTTAACTGGCTGAGGTACCAATAGTGCTATAGATTCTGTTCAGTGCTGCATGTTCCCATCAGGGACCATAAAACCTATGGCACTGCAGCGTTGCCACTAACAGGATTGAGTTTTGGCACCATTATGGATGCTGCAATCACGTCTTCAACTGCAGTGTGGATACAGATGTCCAACATAAGGCAGGTTGGAAAGTGGGAGTCATAGAATCATAGATTCATTAAGGTTGGAAAAGACCACTAAGATCAGCTTGCCCGACTGTTAACCCATCACCACCATACTGCTTACACTTTGGTGCCACAACCAGCTGCCAGTCTGGCCTTCAGTATAATGGGGGCTGGGTCACTTGGGGAGAAGGGATAGAGTGGGCAGAGCAATGGATGGGAAAGGCCAAAGGCAGAGGCACTGCTCCTGTGGTATCACTATTCAGCACAGTCAGTTACAGGTAACTTTATTGTGCCTCAGTTTCCCAGCCTGGAAAATCAGACAATGATATTTCCCTGAAAGCATTTGAAAGCATGAGAAGAAATTAGATGGCTACAACTGTGACTCTGTCATTAACTCTGCGATTTAATATGGCTTTCATAAACAGCAGTTGACAGCACAACATTCTTGCTCCTAATCCTTTTCAGCTACGATTTAAATGATTACTTTTGCAAACAGACAAACAGGAAGGACAAAGGGACTTGTAATACTGTGTACTTTTTGTGAGCCTCTGTTTCATAGTGTTGGTGATGAAATATGGCACCGTGTGACTCTTGCCAGTTCATCATGCCTCATTCTCATAAGCACATTATAAGAAGCAATAACATTTCATTATCTCGCAGAAATACTTGTGGATAAAGTCTTGTCTAGATGTGCAGACATTTACACAATTAATACCCAAAAGCATGTACGAGTGTTCTGCATAAATCCCTAGGTAAGGAAGGAGGCAGCCATTTGTCTCTAAGCTCCTTAGAAAGGGTACTTACAAGATGCCTGGAGAACAAAGGATTTGGGGGAGAATCTGCTTTTTAAGCAGAAAATGACTGATGTGTAAGGCAAACGGAATCACCCCAAAATTATGCTGTGCTGAGCATCCTGCTGCTACGCAGAACTGGAGCTCTGAGGATAAGCTCTGGTTTCCTGCGCATTTCTCTCTTGACTAAATAAATCAGAGACTGAATTTAAAGGATTTCACCTCTGAAGAAGGGTAAGTCCTGTGCCTGGGCTCAGGTGGTAGAGGTTGGATGCCTTTCCACAGACATTCTAAGCAAGAGATGAAGGTGACTATTGTGGGAATTATGCTTCACTCAGAAAAAACAAATGGGAAACAAAGAGATGTGTGATTCCTACACTATCCTGGCAGTACTTTCTTTTCAGAGCTCAGCTGATTAAGCCTTTTCACCCTTTGATAATCAGCATACAATCCAGTAATTGTACTGTGGGTGGAGCATTACCACATAAAGTTATTGCAAAAACCATCTTGTTGCTTGAAAACCTTCGCCAAATTGTATACAGGATAGATTGCATACACACCACGAAGTTGTCAAAACATTGTGATTTGATTAATGAGGCTGTTAATTTTCAGACTTGTCTCCCATACAGATCCTGAGGCTCTTCAGTCACATCAAGGCTTCTGAGGTTAACAGCACTCCCTGCCAGCCCTAGTGTGAGTCTGTCGTGTTACAAATGGCTCTCCCTCTGTTTGCCATACAGGAACTCTCTTAGCTACCTGGGGCAACACGAAAGGAAGCAGGCACCATTAGCAATGCGTTTCTCTACCACATGTCATGCTGAGATGTCTGTCATCCAGTCTGACTGCTGCCCTTTACACCCAGAGCTTAAGCTTGCTTGTCTCTAGCACACGTTTTGTCTCCTGGTGCTTTTAATCCTCGAGGACGTGAGTCCAACTCGCTGCAGTTTCACAGTCCCCTGCCCGTACCTAAGCCAACACAGCTTGTGAGAAGAAACCCAGAGAACTGTTATGAGGTAAATGAAAATGATTTCATATGAACTGAATCCTAAAAATAGCTTGTACTGATTTCCTAAATCTTATTCTGCGTAAGAATCCCAAGGGCACTAATATAAATAAGAAAGAATGGTGCAGAGGTCTTCTTTGCCCTTGTTTCAGCCCTCTTTTCATATGCACAGACACAGAGACAAGCAAACGCATAACTAACTGGTATGGAGAAAACTCTTTGAGAACGATCATTAATTATGTGTAGAGCGATGACTTTTCATTTCTGTTTCTTTCATTTTAAGCACATCAGCCTCAGTCGACTGGCCCTTTATTAAATCAGTACCATTTGCTACTCATGTATTTAGCAACAAAGTATTCAGTAAATCAGAGAAATTGAATATTTTGCCAATCTCTTGTGTAGGCCACATGCTTTACTTCATAAAATCCAAAATAGCAGCAATAGTATCAAGAATTGACATACTCGTGTTTCATGAGTATGTCAATTCTTGATACTATTGCTGCTATTTTGGATAGCGCAGCACCCTGGCTTTCCTGGCATGCACTTCAGTGAACAAGAATTTGGCAGCACAGAGCTTGGACACAGAGCTCAGGAGAAAAGCTTTACTACTCTGCAGTGCAACGTTAAGTTACGACTGCATCTAACTTTCTACATTTAAGCCAACGTAAACAACAACAATGAAAATATGTCTTCTTATGTGGTTTTAATGATTTCAATTGTTGCAAACTGAAAAAGCCTTATAACATATGCATGTGAATTAGAAGCAAGCAATTCCTAAAGTTGAATCACTTAACAGAGTTATAGATAAGCCTTATTTCATTCCCTAAGTGCTTGTATTCACTGAGTGTCACCAAAGGCAGGGTTCTGGGTTTTGTTGTTTGCTTTTTTTTTTGTTTTGCTTTGGATTTTTTCCCCTCCAAATTAGTTTATTTCAGTGAATACTGGTTAAGAACCTGTTCCAAATCCTTCAGCTTCTACGTGATTCAAATACCTTTGAATATTACAGTGTTCTATGAAAATGTGTTTTCAAACATTGTCCAAAGTGATGCTGGAAAACAGAAACACAATTTGTATATGCAATTTACACCAGTCTGTCAAAAGCAGCATAAAAGAGAGAGAAAAACAGGCAATGTGATATGTTTTTGGTATTGTTAAAAGCAAGAGGGCAACTCACCTAATAATTTAAATAAGATCCTGTTGCCTGACATTTTTAGAGCCTTTTGATCTCTTTCCTCTGGTTCCCTGGTTGTGGCTCTGTAGGGCACAGTGGATGGAAATCTATGGATTGTATTTTGTATTGCCTGTGACCCCCTTCACTTAGCTAAAACCACGGTTATAAGGCACAATGGATGCTTGCTTTTATGAAGCATTGCTCCGTTGGCAATGGTGGAGAACAGCTCCTCCTAAGCCTTCTGAAAGCCATCAGCATTTCTGACACAGGCCCATCTATTAAATTGACAAGCTCAAATTTGCTGGTTTTACCAAGGCAATAATTCTTTGGCCCTTTTTAAGATGATTTGCCAACTTTTTTGGCACAAATCAGGAACTGAGATTTAACCTCCCGCAATTTGATTTTGAAATTGAATTTAACACACACCGTCTCCTCAAAATAATACAGCGGTAATGCATTTGTTTTGCAATTTGCTGCACTTGGATATAATGCTAGGAAATGATAAATTTTATCTATCCAGAGCAAAGACAGAAAGAAAGATACATTATTATCACTAGTTCAGTGCAAGTGGATAAGCCTGAATAATCTGAAGATAAAAACCTTAGCAGAATATTTAGAACTTCAGCCTCATGTCTGCCTTGTGTGTTTTGTCACTGAATGCAACGTTAACACATTCATTAGCTTTGATAGTGGAAGAGACTGGTGAAAAACTTTGAAATATTGTAACCGAAGCAAGAAATTTGGGAACATAAATATGAAACAGGTGTAAGAAATCATAGATATTGGAGCAGACTTTTGCACTGTTTTAACTCAATTAATTCTGAAAGAATTATACAAAGCATTACTATTGCCCCTTAAATTTCCACTGAGTCGGATTTGGTGCAGGAGAACATAAATCGTTTTGTAGTGAGCAGCTCAAAGTATTTGCATTCAATTTAAATTTCCGATATGTAACAGACACTGAGAAGAGGCTGGAACACTTCTTTCAGTGCTGCACTTTCCCTGTGCAGAGGCACTCAGCCTCCTGCCTACTGCCGGACTACTTTGATCGGGCAGGGACCACTAGCAGAGCCCACAGCCCTCCCCATTGCACAACCAATGCTTATTCATTACTCTGCGAGCACCCTCTGATGTAAAAGTGTCACTTCCAGCCTTGACTGCCTCCCTTGACAGCCAGCTACTTTGCTTAAGTGATCCCACAGTTAAAACATTTTTCATAATATTGAACCTAAAATTTGCTTGCTGCGGATGAATCCTGCTCCTTATCAAGAGCAAGAGCTTCCCAGCTCTCAGAAGATATTCCTAACATGAAACAGGAATCCAAGAGAGTTCTTAGAGTATGTGATGTCAAGCTGACCTTTGACTCTCACACTTTAAATACATCTCTTGGCATCCTGTGCAAAAGAAAACAGACACCACTTGCTTCCTAAAGATTTTACGACTTGCTAGAGCTAATTACTCAGTCTCCAGCTCACACAGCTCTGCACTTACCTGTCTGGAGGAAGTGCAGATCACAGCAGCAAGGAGAGGTTCCTCAGATCTGCCCCGTTCACCAGGTACTTCATTAATTACTGAACACACAGAGGGAAATTTTTTCCTGCTACTGTGCTGCAATCCCATTACCCATTTGGTCATTTCATTATGAGCAAAACTAGAGCTTGGGTCCGAGGCCTGTTTTAAATCCTCATGTAGTTTATCCAGAGCCAGTGAAATTCCAGTAGGAACACTTTGGCCCGCTGTGTTTAAGTATTTAACCATCTGCACAAAAACCACAAAAGAGGCGCTCAAACCAAAACCACTCATTTACATAATAAGGATGTGAACCTACTGCAGCCATGTGAAACTATCATTTTTCACATGTGCTTGTGAATCTTTTCCCAGGCTTTTGCAGAGGGAGGGGCAATGTGAGGGCTGGGATCTCTGAGCGAAGAGAAATGTGTGGGTGGGGAAAAATGAAGGTTTTAATTTTTTTCCCTTTTATTCTCTAAGAAGTATGCAGCAATTACTTCTGTATTTTAAAGAAATGGTGAAAATACCCAGAGGTTACAGATTGATGTTTTTCCTTAATGTTTATACAAATATAAATACACAGCTAAAATAAATACAGAAGTAAAAGGAATACACCCACCTCTACAATTACAAAATCACTTTCCCATGGGGAAATTTCTTGTATCCCCATCTGTTAGAACTTGGATTGTGCCATGAACCATTATGGCTTATATCCCTTAATTATTTTGTATCATGTGAAATGTAATTGTGGATATTCTACATCTTCCTTGCAAATCCTTCATTTTCTTTCTTAAAGCTACCTATATTCTTGGCCTTAGTTCTGTGTGGTGGAGATGAATTCCCAGGGCTAATTAGGTGGAATGGGAAGCCATGGCCCCAGTCCCACAGCCTCTGTTAAATTCTCACAGAGATGATGGAACTTCTTCCAGTCTGAGAAAGGAGAGGGAAAAACACACCTAGGTCAGCCTGACACACAGCTCAGGCTGGAAGGAAAAGTGGAGCCCTTGGCACCCCTCCATGCAGCACCAGGCCTGGGCATTGCCAAACAGGGAGCCACAAAACCTGCACTTGGCTCTCTCCAGTCCATTTTATGAAACTCCACAGATGCTGATAGTGGAGGGGTTTGCAGTCCTGTTTGTTTGCTCCAGCTCTGCTAGAGTTGAAAACTGACTCAGTTCTCTTAAGTGGACCCAAGGTAACCCGCTGATTCCTTGCCCAAGACACATCCTCCTTAGTGCACCTCTAAACACATAGCAGAGGTTTATTTAATGGCTGCCTATATACCTTGCAGCTGAGACACAGTTTCAAGTGCTCTCTCTCCAGCGAAGAATGTGGAATTTGTAAATTGTGGTTGTTTGACAAAACTTGCCTAAAACCAGAAATTGCAAATCTCCCTACGTACTGTATGTGCAACCACACACACTGCTTCCAAGGTTTGCACATCAGGCTCCTAAAAGCAAAGGGAATTTACATTCCCAGGCAGTATTCCTAATACGAACAGTCCTTGAGATATTAGTGGCTAATCAAAAAAATGATTATGTGATTTTGACTTGAAAACAGCATTTTCAAGTCTAATAGCATTGCCTCATGGCTTTGAAGTAATGCCTATCACAAAGCTGTGCCCATCTTTGCATACTGTATGGCTGGTTTGTCTTCTTGGTGAGCAAGGAGCTGTTTTATAGCAGACATGAAAAGTATTTTCATGATGGTTCAGCAGAAAGCTTCAGATTCACCACTGCAGAGGTTCTATACAACAGACAGTTTCTGTCTGAATTGCATGGCCCTCCTGCCAGGGCAGAAGTGATGGATTTCTTACACATCATTTCTATTGCATATTAGATATCCTCTAATAGACTCACAATAAACCACAGCAGATGTTTGAAAGGCGCATAATTTGCAATTGATTATACACCTATATCACAAGTCAGACTTCGTATATATAATAGTTGCACTGTAATCACATTGCTTTTGTGAATCAGGAGACTCAGCTGTTCCATCAGTTGTTGAAATTTTTCACTGGTCTTATAGCAAATATAACTTCAAGGTACTAAGAGCTACAAAAACTTTTGGGATATGAGTTGAAAAGCTGATCAGTGTTTCCCTGGGTGCAAGCACATTTTGCACCCCCAAAATGAACTAGGTAGGGCAGAGCAGTGGCATTTTCGTGATTTGAATTTTGCCTGTAGGTCATCACTTAGTGAGGATCTCTTCAGGTGTGAGGGTAAAAGATGGTCAGAAAAAGAAAGCCACTCTGTCTTGCTGTCAGATGAGGAGGGAGGCCACCAAGTCTGGGTTTCACCTCCGTGCCTGAATCAGATGTACCAGAGGAGGCTTAGGGACACAGCTCTAAGAGCAGTGCCTCAGGCTGTTCGGCAGTGAGCTTCCCAGTGCTATCAGTAGGCTGAAAAAGGAAAAGTGGCTTTCTGCTGAAGATTTACAAAAGAATAGATGCATCAGGATCACTTAAGTATTATTTACTCTTTTTGACATAATCTTTGTCTCCTTTCTGCTTTCACATGAATTGAAAAGTGCTGAAAATATACAGACATTTCCACACAAAAGAACACAAATATATCATTTGAATGTGAAAGAGGCACTGTTTCATTTCACTCATTTAAATGATACCTGGAACCAAGAGACACAGGTCTAAGCTCAACAAGAACAAGATACAAAAACATCTCTACCATGTTTTAAAGCACGTTTGTTTAATTCCAGCAAGCTGAGATTACGTCCAGTACTTTCCCTTTGACGTGGAATTGCTGAGACAGACAAAACATAGCTGACCTTTGGAGTGGGATTTTTGAAAAATAAATAAATTGGATGGCAGAGTATAAAAGCTGCAAACTTCTTTATCGTGCCATATGTGAAAATCTTGTAAACAGGCCATAAATATCACCTGCTGGGTAGGACTTGAGGAAGCTGCTGCAGAAATCTCTGCTAACATCTTTCCCCAACTCCCGAAACATTGAGCCATCTGGCAATTACACTTTACTCTATAGCTTTTCTGTTGGTATGTGCCTGCAATTACAAAACATGCTATTACCAGCTTCAGCCTGGAAGCACCAAAGCCCACGGCAGGGATTGGAAGCAGTGGCACTGACCAAGATGTTGGGAAGGCACCAGCACCCTTAGGGACACCATCACAATGTTTGTCTTCCTATCTTTGAAGGCAACTTTACTGACATTAAAAGTGAGTATTTTGCTTGGGCATTGTGATTGCAAAGTTGAGCTCTTAGTTTTCCTTCCAGAATTGAACTTCCTGATGAGGAAGTTAGTGTTTGATCTAATTACTGCTGAAGTAAATTGTTTTTTCACTAGCAACACAGAGCTGGACCATGCTCAACTGTGCAGCAATTATAAAACAGAGCAGAGTTACTGACTAACTCTGTTATAACTTATTGCCAGAAATAAAGATGCCACTGAGTGCAGTAAGAGTTAATTTCTGATTGAGTTAATTTTTGAAAGTTATACTTTCCAGTTACAGATCTGCAGAAAGTATTTTAAGACCTCCTTCATTTTTACACATAGATCTCCTAAAACACAAAAATGATGCCTTTTTCTTCTCACAGTTTAAATATTCACTCTTTGGCTGACTTTCATCTTGGGAGTGAATTTTTATAGCTGATATTTAAATCCTTGAAAATAAGGGCTTATTACAGAATCTCTCACATGTTCTAAACCACTGTGCAGGAGCCCTGGCTGGCACTGCAGTTAGCACTGCTTTTAATCTACTGTTTGAATATACTACTGAAGAAATACTTTACATTTTAGTGGACAGAATAGATGCAGATCCTAAATGACTTGCCATGAGAAATGGAATTAAGAACAGTACATACCGTTTAATAGCTTTATCATTATGAACAGGCACAAAGGCTGACATTTTAAAGTCATTATCCTCTTGCACAAGCGGGTACAATTATATTTCTAATCAAGAATGTCTACTTCTTTTGTTACTTCCTGCCTTTCTGAGTTCCTGTGATATACCGTTCCCATTTTGGCCTCATCCTGTTTTGCTTTGCTTCTTGTATATTAAGAAGTCCATTTCTACTGTAGGCTAGCACTTTTCAGAGGCAGCAACATACAAAAAACAGGAAAGATTCCCCTAGAGACTCTGCTGTATTTAGCTGATCAAAAGGCCATTCTGACATCCGCTTCTTGCTCAATAAAAATATTATTTAAGGAAAAAGAGAAACAACTCTAGATTAGCACGGTATCCTTAGCTTTGTTAATGCCTCAGCAAAAGAAAATGTTGGCGTCATTACCACTTAACCTACTGATGCTTAAATCCCTATGTTAAATATGTAAGGTAGAGAAAGTTTGTAAATGACCATTCAGCAGCCTTCATTTTTTCCTCCTGAGGAAGCTGCCCTGATGGTCTGCCCACAGTGTATGAACTAATATGCAGTCTGTGAGAATTCCACAGCAGTAGTAACTTCAGAATTTGCGCTCCATAAGATAGGGTTGTTACTTTGATTAAGAAAAAGCTCTGGGCTTGGACCTGAATGAATCTGTGTGAACAGGTTTTGAACAGAAGCATTTCACAGTGCCTAATCTTCTACAAAGAGTGGTCTGCAGTGATTACAGGGCCTTGTGGCTGATACTCCTTACAAACAACAGTTGTGTTCACGTGTTGATGCTTTGAGCTTTGATTCAGTCACATTGCAATGCACATGCCTAATTGTAAGCACCTGTTAGCCACATTAAATTAAGCATATATTAAACAGGGCTTGGGATGTGCTGAGAGAAGATGGAGGAAGATCAAGTGGGTGAGCTGTGTTTGCTGTCTTAGGCTATGCCATATGCACTTATACTCTGACATTTTCCACTCCCTTCCACTTCATGTTCTTATGTCCTATCAAGTTGCTTTGCCACAGGAGATCTCTGGCTGCTGACCGGAGCTCCTGCAGTGTGTGTGCTCTGCAGTGACTGACCCACAGAGCAGGGAGCACAGACTGCCAGCCGGCCCTGGTGAGGCTCAGGAGGACTCTGCATTGAGCACAGTGGTCGGCCTCATCTCTGAGCTGCAGTTAGCAGTGCCTAAGCAGATGTAATTTTGCATTGTAGGCACATCAACATGTGACATATTTTATAACAGCAGTTTCAGTTCTGGAAGAAAATGTTTACTTCCACATAAACAGAACCTACAGTTCTTATGTTCATTTTCTCTTTTCATTTTACTGTAGCCTGACTACCGTGCTTGTGCATCAAGCCCATCACGTGGCAAACAATTCTGAAATGTTTTTAGCCTCACTGATATGGGCCTGCATCAGCCCTGGCAGTCAGCCCTCCATGACAGAAGTGAGCTGCTGCAGCTATCAGAGTCTGCCCACCTTCCCATCCGCTTGAGCAGCTACTTCTGAGGGCTTCAGGTGGAATTTTTTTTCACCTTTAGCAGTTATCTAAAGGTCAGGGAGGAGCTCTGAGCTAGTTATCTCTTGGGAGTCTGTGCAGAGAGATAGAGGCACCTGAAAAGAATGGTTCACTCTGCTGGTCAGTTGTAAGATGGGATGTATTTTCACTGTTAGTATCTCCCTTCCCATAAGCCACAAGAGAAGGCCAGAGATCCAGTTTAAAGGAGACATCAAGCTTTTAGGAGAATAAATAAATGAGATGAGGGCTAATCTTTCTGCATTTTTTCAATGTATTTCTCCTAACCATTGCTAAGTTGCACTTGCTTATCACTTTGGCTCAAGCCTTGCACTTCCAGGTGCACAGCGACTGTAGCAAATACAGTGCCTATTTCCTACACACATACTAACACCGTTTTTTTTGCTGCATGTCCCTCCACATGCTAATTAATACTGTGCAGCACTTCTTTTGGCAGGAAGAAGCTTTGTTTGTGGATCATTCTTTCTCTACTGTTTCTTTCTAAACAGCATTATTAAGCTCACTTTTGAATTGCCAGAGAGAGGGAGAAAAGTGCAAAGGACTGCAAAACTGGGAAAGAAAAGCAGGAAGGCTTTAGACACCAGCAGTGACCTGCAAATCTGCTGCAATTTAAATTGGAAATGAAGCTGTAAGGGTGGATGAGAAAGGTGTAATGCTGGAGAACAAGATGGAATATAGCTCATAACTTTGGCTCCTGGCCTGAACTTTCATGTGTACATAGTGCAGCTCGAAGACACCTGTGCTGAGGACTTGAAACTTGGCTGATTGTTGCATCCACGTGGTATGAAATGGCATATGAGGGCTTTGATCTAATGCAGTGACCTAATCTTGCAGGAAGGACAACTCTAGCTCTGGGTTAACTTAGTGATTTTTTGTGGGTGAGCACGCAGAGAGATCAGAGAGTTCAAAAGTGAGGATAGCGGCTCTGTGGACAGAGCCAATGCAGGCAGACGCTTGGCAAACACACCTGATTCCTGCCTCTCTTATCTCTGACAAGCTGCCACAGCTTTACAAACACCTTTCAAAGGAAGTATGTTGCAGTCAGGCTGAAGCAGCAGTATGCCCTTTCCCTGGTTTTGGCTCACAGGGGTGCAGGAGAGCTTATGCATGCCCACACAAAAGGCACTGGGTGCTCCCACTGGGGAATGTGCATCAAAAGGCAGCTGAAGGCAGGTGCTGTCCCTGCTGTCTGCAGCCTGCAGGCTGGCAAAGAACAAGGATATGCAGATGTGTCAATGAGAGGGGACTCCAGAGCTGGAGTTCTTTTAGATAGCAGCTAGAGAGGTTTGAAGTCTGAGCTGCTGCAAATCGGCTGCTGTTGGGCTGTTGCGTGTGATCAAAATGGGTCATCCCTGCCAAGGAAGGCAAACGCAGTTGTGTAAAACAGCATCTAAGCTTTTCCTTGCTTAAATGGAAACAATTGTTTCTCCTCACTTTGCAGGCTCCTTTGCAAATGTGCCACTGATACAGTTCATGTATCAAGTATGCCAGCACCACTGATATTAAAGAAATAACTGGAAGGAAATGTAGGAATGGATTTTTTTTTCCCACAGTAAAATGTCAACCTCCCCTACAAAGAAATATGCAATAACGTTACCATCTGTGTCACTTTATTCAGGCCAGATCCACATTACAGCTAGAACTGCATTCCCATGCCGAAACACTGCATCATTATTAGCAATTACCAGCATAGCTCCATTATTAGCAATGGGATGTCTACAGCCAGTTTGCATTGGCTGCGCTGCTTTTATTTATTTTGGAGGAACAATGAACGTATAATGTCTCTTCTGGACTCTGACATGGTGTGTACAAAGGCAGAAGTCTGTTGCAATCTAGGGGGCGGACTGGGAGGAGGTGACTCAGGGAACTGCCCAGCCACTGACAGTTACTTTCATCAGTATTTCCTTTGGCAAAGCCTGCTCAGAAAATGCAAGAGGAAAACAGGGAGAAAGGCAAGGAGAGTGAAAAGAGAGACCAAAGATGAAGAGTTTTTCTTACTCTAGTCAGCTCAGAGGATTTCTTTTTTTGACAGATAACACTAATTATTTGAGTAAAGGGCATTTTTTTCTTCTTAAAACCCTGTACAGTTGGGTTGGAATAGCCTTTAACACCTGCTTTAAAAAACCCAAGAACCAGCAGATAGCAAATGATCAATTTAATACCTGGAAAAAGTAGATATACTGCAAGAAAATATTAATGTCTTTTCAAAAACAGATGATTCAAGAAAATATTTTTACACTGCCTCTTGATTCAGAGAGTGAACCAGTTTTCTGGTTACTGGGTCAGGATGCCTAATAGCTGCATCAAACATGGGACAATGCACGAGTGAAGTCCTCAGCTCAAGGACAATGGTATGAGGGCTGCTCGAATGTCTGAGTGCACAGTTGTGACTGCTTCTCTTCAGAATTTGCCAAGAATGCGCATTAAAAGAGGCTGCAGGGTAAAAACTACAGCTGCCTGACAGACAGGCAGCAGCCTCCTTTTACACAACTCTTTTCTGTACTCCACTGAAATAAAAACAACAGGCTGATTCATAACATCCAAATTATCCATGCAAGAAAAGTGGATTTTTCCCCACTATAATGAGAGTGTAGGAGCCTCTGTCCTCGACGCCATGCTGTGAGCTGCCCCCTCATTGCAGCCACTCCAGATCATACGCACTAAAATAGGTTTAACAGCTCACTTGTTAAGAGCTTTTTCATTGTGTGTGCTTGAGCCAGTCCTTAGCAGATAGCCTAGTTATGATCCTTCTTTCCAGACCTCAGCCTTGGATCTGGACTCTCTGACAGGGTTGCTAGTATCAGTTGCATCCCCAACCCCATGCTATTGCCATGGACATGGATATATGCATGGGAGCAGACAAAGGGAAAGTTGTTGGGCATTTGCAGCCTGGGAGAAATCTGAGAAAAATTTTTCTCCCTCCGGATCAAAGGTGTATGTTATAGTCCTGAGTTCTGTCTGTCCCAAGGTTTGGTGCTGAGACAGCTCCTCCTTGAGCTCCTTCTTTAAAGAGGTATTTTCTGGGCTTAGCTGAGATGATGGACCAGGCTTGTGGCTTTGCCTCTCAGCTCTCCACCTATGGTGGTCAACCCTGCCTGATCGTACCATGTATTTAAAATGGTATAACACTAGGGATTTTTTAAAAATTAAAAATATGAAATCTAAGGTTTTAAAATGAACAAGGGGAGCTTGCAAGAAACCAGTATTGATATATTGATATGAGTGGAAAGGCTGGTATAGAACATGAAATAAAGATTCTTAATCATCCTAATTGAGAATGAAAATGTTTTCTTTCTTTCTTTCTTTCTTCTTCTTTTTTTTTTTTTAATGGAAGCATTTGGTTTTACATGGATTACTTCATTTTAGCCTTTTTTCATACAAAATACAATTCCTTTGAATTGATGGCTTCCTGAGGTCCCTTCTAACCCAAATAATCCTATGATGGAATGAAACAAATTAATTACAACCCATTTATGTTGTATTTTCATATAAGAATTAAAGAAAATAATCAAATTAAAAAGAAGTTTCAACATATTCTCATTAGAAATTTAATGAAATTCATGCCCCAAATGGAATCTAATGCTGCCACTCTGCTTTCTGAGAACTGGAAGGTTTGAATTTAAGCCATTCCACAGCAATTGGCCTCTTAGCCAATGGGCTCTGTCTGTTTGCATATGACTTGTTTACAGAAAAACTTCCTGATATGATTTAAACTACTCTTTCCCATGAAAAAAAATATGTTGGTAAAAAGCCTTCAACTAATAGTAAACTGTGCTGCATTTTTCAATGCAGTTCTCACACAAGCAGAACCCCCTGGCCATCTAAGAAAGAGTTTTACTATTGCTGAGACTGAACTCATCTGGGAAGTCCTTCACTGCTCTTTCAGCACAAGCTACATACAATCATCACTTACTAAAAAGCAATTCTCCCTCCAGATTTCTTAGTGGCGATAGAGCACAAAAGGTCTTCATTGGGATACAATAAAAGAGCATGTGCATGGGTACACGTGCAGATGTGTGAGATTTCTCCAGCACAGAAATGTACAGTTGAGGGTATAGCAGTGAGGGTTCCATTATAATCCCATTTTCACATGCTTGGAGCTTTCTGAGCTGTATTATTTTGTCACAGAGGCTTACATGTGGCCCCTAGCTCAAAGGTGATATTTTTTTGAGGTTTAGCAAAACCTATTAATCCACTTTTGAGATCCAGAGGGTAAAGAAACGCTTTTCCTGCCTCCTAGATTCTTGTAGCCCTCTTATGGCATTGATTTTTACACAGAGCTCTCCGCAGAGTTTAATAGCAATCAGCAACCTGATGTGCCTTAATGACTTCCTCTGAGCATTCAAAAAATGGCTAAACTTGACAAGCTGAAACCTTCCGAGGGGCTACTGCTCACTGAGTAATAGCTCCCAGGTCAGCTCGGGATTATTATTTTAAAGTAATAACAGAATAAAGACATTAAGATTTCCCGGACTTCATAAAAATGTTTTGAAAACTAGTTCTGTCCTCAGAACAGCCTGAGTTCAGAGCTACATGGCTGCTTCTCAGCAGCTGCACGCCAGAGCAGCCCCACTGCTGTAATGCAACTATGGCAGGGAAGGATCCGACCTCTGTGGGAAATACACAACTGTCCGTCATGGCTTTATTGTCTTCACTAAAGATATACAGACATAAAAACAGGACCCTTAATGTCAGTGCCAACTATTCGGTACAACTTGCCAGGAAAGAGCAGCAGGAGAGCATGAGCACCCTGCAGCAGCCAGTGTGAGCTCTGCAAAAATATGCCAGCAGCTTGCAGATCAGGGTCTTCCAAAATCAAAGTCACACCCTTGTGTTTACTGACCTTTAATCACTGTTTTGTGTTTTTTTCTTCTCATGGATGTAAGTTAGTTTTGGAGCCAAACAAAAATTTAACTTCCTTAATGACAGGATGCCCAGTGCTTCCTTCCAGTACTTGAAGGGAGCGTATAAACAGGAGGGAGAATGACTGTTTACATGGGTGGATAGTAATAGGATGAGGGGGAATGGTTTTAAATTAAGACAGGGAAGATTTAGGTTAGATATTAGAAGGAATTTTTTCACACAGAGGGTGGTGAAGCACTGGCACAGTTGCTCAAGGAGGTTGTGGATGCTCCATCCCTGGAGGCACTCAAAGCCAGGCTGGATGTGGCTCTCCATTCTCTAACAAGAGAAAATTGGGTATTTTTCCTGTTTAATCATTTTTCTTGTATTATGAATGCATTTGGAAACTCGTGGGCCTCTTTTCTCCCCTACATGCACTGTCTGAATAATGACCAAACTGAGAAAAGACCTATGACATACACTGGCACTAGAGAAATGTTCTTCAAAAAAAGATATTTTGGAGCCTAAAATCAAGTGACATCCTGATCCCATGCAAGTGGGGAGTTTTGCCACTGACTTAAAAGAAGCCATAATTTGACCCTACATACAAAGATGGGGAAGTCTTCCCTGCTGCAGACAGAGCAGGCCCCAAATCTTTGTGTCATCTGCTTCCACCTAATAACAGCTTTATAGAAGTAAGTTAAGAATGAATAACCTAAAAGCTGCCCAAGGCAGCTCTAAAGTGCTGCCTTCCCTCGCTGCACATGAGGAGACAACCATTAGTGCTGCTGCTGCGTGGTTCACAGCTCCTCAGGGGCCGCTGTGCTAGCAGAATGGCCTGGTTTTGTGCTGCAATATGCACACGTTGGAAATTGCTCACATTTGGATGCTATCGTGCTCAGTTTTGAGTTAGTGCCGTGTCTGTTATAGATTCTTCTCATCACAGATAATATGTCTCTTGTGAACACGAGTACTATTCTTCATTTTTGTTTGGATAACACTTCTCTCTGAAAGTCAATAGATTGCATTTATACACAGCAGTATATTGTTTAAAAAATTATTGGCTAGATTAAGAAACACAAAACAATAGCAAATAATTATTAAACTGCATTACATTTCCACCCAGAAACCTCTAAGGACTTTACAAAAATTAGTAAGTGCATCCTCAACATACTTCAAAACATGAAGATATTATCCCCTGTAAGGAAACTGAGGCACGGAGATAATGGCTGACTTGCCCAAGATCAATAAGGATGAGAGGGTTAGCACATCCACAGTGCCCTAGCACCCAGTTCTGTGTACTTCTTTAAGGCTGGTGGAAAGAGATTTGAATACATGGTGGGAGGACCTTAGTCTTTATTATACCTAATATCCTCCTTCCCATTCTGCACAAGCACTGAAGCAGAACTTTAAGTGACTTTACTTTGAGTTACTGTAGTTGGAGCTGCAGTGTTGGTCTTCCGAAAATTCCTAGGGTACTGCTGAACTGCAGAGTCAGCTCCTTACTCAGCTGCCATACAACACAAGCTTCAGTAACGTACTTTGGACCAATGATAAACAGCTCCCTTTCTTCAGGTATTTACACTGTAATAATCTGACATTTATTTCAGATAACACAGAGATGAAGCTGAGATGTGGCAAGGAAGAATATCTTTTCCTTTCTATGCTGAGCATATGGGGACAAGTGAAAATTACCCGGTGATTGTCAACTGAGCTGTGGCTACATCTATAAACGTGTTTTTAGTTTGCACTGCTGGGGGTGGGGGGTAGGAATAACTAAAAAAGGGGATAAGCTACATTGCACTTCATATGGAATACCATAGGGTGAGAGTGTGCATATGGACGATTTCCACGGAGTGAGCGAGGTGCCTGAAGGTCACCACGCAGTAATTTATCTAGCTGCCTAGTGAGGCGAGTTAAAAAAAATAGTCTTCCTGGAAGGAATAAGTTACAGTAAGCAGAGGAACTGCTTAGTGCAGACACTTTGCCTGAGCCAGTGTTCAAAGAATCAAAGCCAGGAGGAAATGGATTTGCCACTAAGTCACTCACTATGCACACATATATTTATATGCATATGGCAGTCTGAAGCTTGCAAGCAGCAGGAGAATCTTACCAATTTCTGCTCGCAAAATTAGCTATCACAGTATCCAAAAAGTCTCTGCCACTACTTGCAACTACTTATTTACCACAGTCTATATACTGTTTTTACATCCACTTTAGCTACATCACTTTAGAAACCATTATAGGTAAAGATACAGTCCATGCTACACACTGCTGAAAAAAACAAGGTTTATTTCTGCACAAGTACTGACATAAGGCATCTTGATACTGGAATAAACCTATCCCCTCATGTGTGCTGAATTGCTTTAACTGTACACAAACAACTCCTTAATTGAAATAATAAAAGTACAAATACCAGAGCATGAAGACTGGGCTTTGGAAGACAACGATTCAAGTCTTAAGCGACACACAAGTATGATTAATTAAAAAAAAAGTGTAAAAACATACAAAATAAAAATGTAATAGGCAGTGGGATAGTCAGATTGCCTGGGAAATATGAGACTGGCTCTTGGTAGTAAATGTAAGTTTAGTTTGGGGGAGAGCTATTTTTGTGGGAAAGGCTGGAGAGTACTGGTTTCTTGAATAATGGCATGCTATGATGGGAAAAATGAGAAGCAATTTGGGCACTATTAGCGACACTGTTCAAGAGTAATAAGGAACTTGAAAATGATGTCAGAGAGATAAGATAAAGAAGACTATTATACTGTCTGAAGGCCATCATCTAGTATAGCTATAGAGGGTGAATGAAAATGGAAACCAGTTAGGAACATAAGATGATATGCTTATGGTATTTTGTATTTGTACTGTTAGCAGGTGCAAGGCTATTGGCATCAGTGGAGCTGTCTTCACTTGCTGCTCAACTCACTGCAGTCCTGTATCTGTTTTATATGCCTACACTACAGTGTGCATGTGCTGTTTGAAACAGAAAACTTCAGAAATATATTAGAACAGTACTAGACTGCAGAGTGGTTAAAATGTGTACCTGCTTTAAGTGCCTGCCATCTGAAACACAAGGGGATGAACCTGAACTGTCTGCTACAAATGCACGTAGGGAAGTTCTGGATTTGAGCCCAGATATGAATATACAAATAGATAAAGTTTATAGAATTGTGACATGAAGTCTCAGGGGTTTTGTGGGAATGTCGAAAAAACACTTTACAACCAGAAAATATGCCTTCAGTGCTAAGGTATCGGACGCCTTTGTCTCCAAAACAAGTCATGGAGATGGCTGTGAAAAAGGAGAAAAAGCTTTTACTTAAGAGCTACCTTTGCATTGTTTTCCAGACTTACCAAAAGCTACTCAAATGGAGTGGCAGCCTAGGAGTTCGTTTAAGAAGTGTTTTAGCACGAGGGATGTAAGTCTTCCATTTTGCATCTGGCAGAGTGGAGTGATCACTATGGAAATAGGCAGCATAGTCTACATTTCTGCATGGTGATCAAGCTAAAGCTTTTCCAAATTGCTGATCTGCTTCCCTTGTTACAGATGAATACATCAGAGGAAAGTCAGCAGAAGTTGCCTGGCTTAATGACAGATTGGCACAAGATTCTACAACGAGACAAACTTTGATTCTAACCCATGCACTTAGCAATTTGTCCTAAAACTCTGCTATTATGAGCTAAGATTTCAGAGAACAAATGATAAGCTGTATATGGTGTGGTGATACGAATTGAGGTGACAATGGGGACTGAATTTGAATTTTCTACTGTACAGTAAATTACTCTTCAAGCATTTGAAATCCACTGTTGCAAGAAGTAACTACTAATTTGTATACTGCCATAAATGTATGTCCTAGCTTTCAAGCACTGTTAGCCCTGCACAAGTGAGTCTGTTCTTTTAATTGACTTCAGTGGGACTGTTTACGTGAATAAGATGAGGAAAAATTTGGCTGTAAGGGAGCGTTTCTCAGAGCTTGAGGCTGAATAATCACACGGCTGTGAACAAACCTCTCAATTTTCCCTAGGTTCCCAGCTACCAACTGCCAAAGGAGCATATTAAAAATTAAAAAAAAAAAAAAAAGAAGAAAGGAGAAAAATTGGTATCTTCTTTTCCAGCATGAAACAGGGTGGGAACAGCCCCAGTGCAGGCCTGAGCTGTATGGGCAGTGTGTTGGTACCCTGGGGATGCTCCTACCTCTGGCCCACCCCTCAGCCCTGATGGACTGTATCTGCACATGAGGGCTCATGCAGACCACAGTGCAAATGTGCAACAGAGAGAGCTGGTGGAGCACAAAGAAAGGATAACCCCAGGCTCCCACTCAGTGTGAGGCATCCGTATTTTGAGGAGGCATGGGGCTACTGCAGCTCCACATCAGCATGGAAAGCAGCAGACTAGTGCCCCAGTTTCTCCTGCACAACAGCTGGTTAGCATGCTTCTGGGATGCATGTAGTTTCTTCCAGAAGAAATCATCATGTCAAATGGGTGTCCTTCCACATACACATACACTTTCATAGTAGTACTTTTGAGCCATCTAAATTTTTCATTTTACAGTATTACATAAAATATTTGTAATGTTATTAACATGCAAAATAGGAATAAATAAGGACAATCTTTTTCACTTTAAATGAATCATGATCAACCTCACACAGTTCACAGCCAGCTTTGTAGCTGGGTTTCACTTTACCTCATGTGTGAGACACAATCAGAAATTTGATTTTTTGAAGTTGCTATTTTATAAACCTTTGATATTACCAACAAAAATCAATTTCCTCCATGGAAGTATAGGACTTGGGAAGGGGGGTTATTCTCACATTTTTGTGAATTCTTACAGAAAAAAAAGAAAATGACCTATGCTCCCAGAAAGTTAGCAGGTGACTTATTAAATGTTTCTCAAATCTCCTTCAGGAAGTTCATTAAAACTCTATTTGGAAATGACCAGGTGCTTGCTTCCCGCAGTGCAACAGGGAAATCTGTCACCCTATTTAAAAAATTGTTTGGTTACTAGGAAAAAAGAAATAATCATTATACCAAGCTGTGTGGTTTTGTGATGGAAAACTGTGGCTTGGTGAGAAAAGTGCCAAGGTCAATGCAATGAAAGACCACAGCGAACTCAGACCTGATTTCAGAAGTCAGCGGTGGATGGGGGCCAGGGAAACAAAGTCATTTCTGTGGCTTGCTTGAAAACATTTAAAAGGTTCTGGATAAAAATAACTCTCTACTTTGAGAGAATTTTTAGTTTGAAAAAAATTATCATTAGAAAATATTTTATATGTGTTAGGAGGATCGCTAATACTGACAAAATTACCTTGTTTGACACTGGATCCTGACCTAAATACTACGGCCAAGTCAACTAACAGGAAAATAGTACGGCTAAGTGTTTTTCATTCTTTGTACTGCCAAACCACTGCCTCTTGCAATCAGGATTGATTACAAACACCCAATTAAGAGGCATTTGGAACATGATCTGAACACTAATCCTGTCTCTTTTTCTCTTTATACCTAATTATCAGCCTTAAGATGGGTATTAGCGCTTTAATTAGCAGATTTACTTTAGGAAATCCTATATAAGCTAACGAATCTATATGATATGCATGTACATATGCACGGTCTTAAAGATGTGCATGTAACGTGTATGTGATCAAGTTGTTCATATGATTTACGTCTAGACATATGCATGTGAGTATATGTATCCTGTTTTCAGACATAACTTCATCCTTTGGAAATACTACAAAAGAAAATAATTCAATTCGCTTTTATATCAGCTGTCTCTGTATCATAATTATCAAATTATGATCCAGTGTTATAGCTTGCAATAAGCTACAATTAAGAAACTAATTTTCAGCAACATGTAGATTTTTATTTTAATTACATTAGCATGGGGAGGGAGGTGAAGAGGAAAACAAGATGGGGTTGACTGAAAGCATCTTGAATGGTTCATAGGGCCAATGTCTGCAACTCTGGGTTTCATTTTAAAAAGGACTCAGCCCTCTGTTCTAAATTTGCCTCTCTGTCTACAGAAAAGCTGAAGGATGAGGCTCACGGGAATCTACATTTGACCCTTAAGATTTTTTCCTGTCTGAAGGGCATCTGGTTGTAACACATCAAGACATAATTTTCCCCACAGTTCACTTAACTGTCTACATTAATATAAACACCTGCACATGATTGTTATTATAATTGTAAAATGCTATGTACGGAGACCAAAATCAAGGCTCTACTGTGCCAGGGATGTACCCCGGATATCCAGGTATGACCAGGTAATTTGGTTGTGATTTTCCTAATGTCTTTTCCTGCCACTACTCTGAAAGAAAGAATTGCTAACCAGGTTAGCGGTTGAGACTTTCACATGAGTTAATTGCTTGGAAAAACAACAAAAGAATCTGTTTATGGTACTGTGTAATCGCAAAAACAATTTAATTTCCAACTTCTTTAAACTCTTATTTAATCTCTAAAACACAATAAAATAATAGAGCTATCTTTGGATGGTTGCATCTGATAAATGTCTGGAAATACATGCCAAATCCTGTAGCAAGGAGAAGGGACTATGATTCAGAAACTTTACATAAAGGAAAAATATTATCTGTATGCAACATACATCATCTGTACTGAAACAAGAGTTATTTGCTTTCCTGATCCTGAGCAGACCCTGGGCTGACCCCCTTCCTTGGCACTGTTGGCCTTCCAGATAGTATCAAATAATGGTCACCAACATCATGCGGCCTGAGAAAGCCCTTAATGTGCTTTTATTTAAAGTAGAGAAATGCTCTAAGTGTGCACACAGAAACAGACGTTGAAAGTCCACTGCAACAACTCTCATCCTAAACTACCTCAAAAGGTTTTTTTCTTGTTTTGGTGGCCAGAATGATGATCACTTCCATTCCTTTTATAATTTCAAATAATGTCTCAATAATCCCAAACAGTTTGATGTTGAAGGAGAGGTTTCTGAGAGAAACCAGGGCTGGAGAAGCTGACTCTTTGGCCCTGGTACAGCTTCTCCTGCAGGACAGTGCTGAGATTCACATTCTTCTCAAGATCACATCGAACCTGGCTTCAGCAGTGAGGCTATCAGGTATATGCCAGCCTCCTCCTATGGGGTGCTCGTGGTGTAAGGGCTGGGTGCTTTGGTTCACTCAAAAGACACACAAGATGCGGGCATCACTTCGGCCACTCTCAGCAGGTGGTAAATGGGCATTCATGTCTGCCTTAGGTACATGGTCCTGTGGCAGATGGCTAGAAGAAATGGCACTGGTGCCTAGACAGGCAGAGCAGGCTGCTAAAACCAAGTTTCTGGTTGAAAGCTCAGAGGCATTGACTCATTCAGGCTCCTCTACTGAGTTCGGCCATGATGAAATGGGTGATGAGGCCCTGGCACTGCTGCCCAGAGAAGCTGTAGGTGCCCCATCCCTGGAGGCATTCAAGGTTGGGTTGGATGGGGCTCTGGACAACCTGAGCTGTTGGGGGGCAGCCCTACCCATAGTCAGAGTTGGAAATGACATTCTTTAAGGTCCCTTTCAACTCAAACCACTCTGTGATTCGTGATTCTAAGAAATATGGTTCCTGTCTTTCACAGGCCCAAATTAATCTGCTCTTTTACTATCTCTGCTGCTTAGTTGCCATAATCAGCTGCAGTCACCTTACTGCCTACTGAGTTCAAAAGCAACTGAAGGAGATGAAATTAGGAAGCTCTGATTGACGTTTGCCATCAAAATGACTGATACAGTTATAAAACAGTCATACAGGGCCTGTGCTCCACCATTCCTCACAGCCGTAAAAAAAAGAAGATACAGCTTTGTGAAAGCGGAGGGCAAAATTCCCCTTGCTTTCAATGATAACAAGACAGTATGGAGTCCAGATCTTGCATTACTTCTGAGATGCCTTTTGCACAGATTTGGGAGCAATTCAAGGTTGGTAAACCTGGAGTCAGGTCTCAGCCACACCTCCGGGCAGTCAGAATGCAGCTGTAATGTGTGCAGCCTTAGCAGTTCAAAGGACCATTCCAACATATGCGGTTTAACTGAGTCTCCCAGGACATCACTGCATAGCCAAAGCAGCTCAGTGCCACCTGGGGCTCAAACTGCCTTTGCACAAGAGAAACATAAACCACAAAGTCTGCCGAAGGCAGCCTGTCACTGTGTGGAGAAATAGGAACCAGGATTTAAACAAAAGTAAATGAAAGCTTAAACTTTGCAGAAACGAAAGCGAGGCTGAGCCATGGTTTGCCTTGCTCCTGTTTATTTTACCAGCCTCAGTTTGTTATGCCTACAGATTTACAGCATAAATCCATTGACATTATTTAGAAATACAATGGATGGATGAATTTCCAACATCATTAAGGGCTACAGAAGTTTGTAGGGCTACAGTTGCACTCAGTCTGGCCAGCCTTTCTGCTTGCAGACTCGAGGGTCTGCAGGAGCTGCTTTCCTCTACATAAACAAACACAGGTGGGTATTTTTTTCTCTGTATTCTATAACTAACTGCAATTTCTACTCAGCCCTAATCTCATCAGCGTACCTAATCCCTGGTAAATGCAGTATAAAGAAAAATTATCTGTGACATCTTTCCATCTAAGACACAAATGTTTCCAAAATGGGTAATTCTGCTCAGACCAATTTGACAGCACTATGTACACCTTTTATAATTGTCAAGCAAGGATGATATTTTCTCTGTACATCTATAAATGATGGCCCATAAAACAACTGTACTGCATGGAATATCTATGAAGACCTTGTAAAGCAATATAGTCAAGTCTGGCAACAAAGTCAATAATTTGTCAGTAAGAAAACCACTTTTGGGCTTTCTCTGCCACGTTCTCCACCTTTCTTAAGCCCTTTTCTTCTGAAGCTTCACATTCATTTTCTTAATGTTTTTAACCTAGTGTCTGTGAAATTTTTATTGCTCCCCAGATAATGACATCTGATCTGAATGTAACCACACACCTCTTTGCTCAGCAACATTTGTCACAAACCATTATAAATTATCATGCTGATAGTGTGCATTGCTGGGAAACCGGAAAAGTTCCATAAATTCAAAATACTGTATCAGTGACATTCTTGTTTATTATCTAGGTATAAAGTTTTACTGGATTCAAGATGGCTACATTTACACAGTAGGCTCCTTCAGTGACACGAGACGTATACAGCTTGCTCCAAGTGCTGAAAAGCATTTACCACATGCAACAAACATTGGAGCATTTTAATACTCAGACATATGTTTTGTCTCTTCTATTCATTTTAACCATCTTCCTGACTCCAAAAAATGCATGGATGTTATCCACGCTTGCTCGAGAAAAGGCAAAACAGCAAACAAGCTAGCGTTGTCTTAAGTAAACAGTAATTGCTGTTTCTTTGCCTCCCGAAGAGGAGGCATAACACTCATTAAAGTTAAAAGTTAAAAAGAGACTGTGTATTTTTTCATTATGTGCTAATACTCTTGATAACAATCTGTGGTTGACATGATTGTATGCTTCCCGTTGAGACCCAGTGTTTCCATTATGCTGGTTCAGTAATTCTGGCGAGAAAGTTTTTTGTCAGATGAACCTAGCTTGTGTGAACATATTTCTAATTATTTGCGTATCTTTATTCTTCAGAACTGTGGAAGTTCTGAAGTTTTCTGGACTGCCTCCAGAAAAACAGGATTTTTCACTGTGTTTGCTTAAAACAACTCAAATGATCATCAGAAAATCACACACACATGAATTTTACCAGCAGTCATTTGAGAAGCACTTATCCGTTAAAGCACACCATAATCATAGGTAAATCAAGAGTATATTTTCAAAATGAATCCCAAACCCTTATGTTCAAAGAGACTCACTGCGAACAGCTTCACTACAGCTGATATGAGATTTGCTGCTTTTGATTCTCCTCTGAGAATTGACCTTTCACCAGTTTTACATTTCAGTACGCCCAGTCTTCTACACGTGGTGATATCCACAAGTAGGGTAAGGCCTCTTGGTTTTCCCATTGACACTACAGACTACAAAAGTTACCTTTCCAAAGTCACACTGTTCCCCTTCCCGGGTGCAGGGGTTTTTGTTATTGAAGTTATCTCCAACTCTAACTGAGGTATAAGATGCAAGGAACGGCATTATGAAGAAGGTTTTGGGAGCTAGGCCAGAAAGTTAATCTTCTCCTCCAGTCCACTTTAATTGTATGGGGCACTTTTGTTCCCAGACATGAATTCCCCTATCTCTCATTTTCTATCTGCTTTTCATATTTAAGTGCTTATTAATTTCCAGTGCTAAACCTTTCAATAAGCCAGTGTGTAACTTAAATGGCACATTTCGAGATGGCACACTGAGTTGCTAATAAACTAAGAATATTAGGAAATCAAAATGTACTTAGTTGCAAAACCAAAAAAAATAATCTCATGATATGTTTCACTGCATTAATCATCGCTTGCACCCAGTATTCGGTAAAAGGAATGTGGATTTTCTAAGCAGACAGTGAAATGTGAAACCACAGAGCTTGTTGACAAATTTCTGTTGCTGAAATCATTTTCTATTATTCTGGTTCTAAGGTTCTTGGCACAAACACAATCCTTCTCAACTTAAAAAGAGCAATTTTAAATATAAGTGAAGTAACAGCTGAGTAATTTATCATAGCCTAGAAGATTAGCATTTCAGCATAGACCAAATGACAGTAAAGTCATCACCATCACACGCTGCAAAGACAATGCAAACAGCCCTGTTCAGAGACTCCCTCCCACCCACTGCCATCTCATTACTGCGTTGGGCCCCTTTCAGAGGAAGGAATAATGCAAGGGCGAGAGTGGACAATGAATATTGAGAAGGGAGTGATGAAGGGAGGGAGTCAATCTCTTCCCTGGACCCCGTTCAGCTCAGTCTGGCACTATTTAGCACAACACTACGCCACAAAGATTACTTGTTCCTTAAATAATTGTATGCTGTGCACCACTTTACTGCTGTCAAAGACCACGTTGGTTTTATAGCATTGGAAAAACATGTATTCTAGCAAGGAACAAAAAAGGGGTTGACACTGGAATATGCCTGATTTAGTTTCTCAATCTCTGTCTAAAAGACAACGAGATACACACACACATGATCATTTTTAAGCATTAGCACTGTCCCAAAGAAAGAAAGTAAAACCCATACAAAGAAGACACAAGGAAGTGAATCATGGCCTGAGTACAGCAAATTAAAAATTAAAGAACGGGAAATGAGCGTGTGAACATATGGTGTGAATATGAGCTGCAGCTCCAACATCACAATAAAAATTCATTTTAACAGAGTCCGTTTAGTTTTATAGCACAGGGTTTTCCTGCATTATCATTTGAACTGAAATGCTGATACACAAGAGATTACAGAAACAACAGCAAAGCAACTAAGTGCCACAGTGTATCATTAAAGAACTTCATTTTAAGGGAAATCAATAATGATGTTCTAAGTAATCTATTTATTAAGTAATAGGAACAGAGACACGCGTGGTAAAAATTAAGTGCTTGAGTACAGTTGCTCCCTAAGTCCAACAGTCCCACTTCACAGTCCATGACAACCACTCCTGATGATGCTGAACATCATTTTACAGTACCAGAGCCTGCGGAACATCGAGCACTCTCATGAAATGTCAAACACTAATGGCAACTGAGTTTAATCTTTTCCTGACATGCAGAGAAAATCTTGACTGATAGCATTAATGAACAATGACTCTCTCTTGCAGTTGTCAGAAGGGGATGAAAACTCCATGATACCCAAGAATTTTTTTAATAGAGAGTTATTAAAATATTTTCTTTGTGAAACAACTAGACTGAACTTAGAGGGTATGTTGAAGAGGGGAATGACCTGACTTACTTATTCAAGTTAAATGGTTCCCACGCAAAGATTTGGGGAAAAGTGGAGAACAGTTTTCTGGTAGAGTCCCACTTCCATTATAGATGGTCAATGGATGCACAGAATGCCTCAGTTTTCCCCTTCCTCCTCTCAGAGCATCACAGCAGAGCAGGAGGAGGAATAAGAGCAGCTCCTGGCTATAAATCAGCAGCAAAGGGAGAAAAGGGGACTTACAGCTATCATATCTGCAGCTCACTGCCCCTTAATGGGTGAGAGTAAATTGTAGACATTCTGCATTAATAAAAGGAGTTTACAATTTATAGGTTGCCCATTTCTGCTACAGGCAATCAGCAGCTGTGGGAATAATAAAAGAAGAGGGAGTATCTTCTAGCATCTTAGAAAGTTATTCAAAAACAACAGCAACAACAACAAAACACACACACAAAAACAAAAACAAACAGGCAAACGAGCACAGAACGCCTCATCTTAATTGCACTCCTGTAGCACACACCATCACCCACCTGCCTCTCCCACGAGGCAGAGGGAATTCAAATCTACAGATCACCGACAGAAAAGCTGCAAACACACTTTTCCACCTCCCCCCGGCCCACGAATGACGCTCCGCCTGCCGGACTCAGCGGAACGGACCCCGCAGCCCCCCGGCAGCGGTGAGGACCGGCCCCGGGCACAGCGGCGGGGCGGGCGCGGAGCGCAGCGGAGGGTCGCGGAGGATGGGAGCTGCGCGACGCGGCGCCGGCAGGTGGCGCCATAGCGCTCCTCAGCGCGGCGGTCGCACTTACTTGCAGTCGCGGTCCTCCAGGTCGAAGTGCGGATTGAAGTTGATCATGATCCGCTGGTAGGGCTCCGGGGCCTGGATCAGCCACTCGCACTTCTGGCTGGGGTGGTAGGACTGGGGGTAGCCGGGGGAGGTGAGGTACCCGGGGCTTAGAATTTTGATCGTGTCGCCGCATTTATCTGCAGTGGAAGGAAAACAGGTTGGCTTGTTTTTGGTACTTCAAGGGGATGACAGCCTTCCTCAAGCAAATTTTTCCCGTGTGCTTACACAAAGGCATCTCTGCTAAGTTTTCTGGAGGGAAAAGGCCTGACTCTCTGCATCCATCCATAAATCCAACATCAGGCACAAGACCCCCCCTTCCTGAGCTTTAAAAGCTCTCCCAAGCAAACAGTGCCCATACGGTGTTCAAATCTCTCCTCCCAACACTGTTAACACTGGCTCAGGAGGTGTCACAGACCCAATTATCCCCCAAAGTATAATCTCCTTAACGATGAAGTTTTAAGGAAAGCTGTGGGAGGGCAACTAAAAGGAGGCCGCCTGACCTCTGTCCAAATGAGCCTGGTCAGTGTCACTGGGATGGTCCTGGGGATCCCTGCTCCTTGCAGCAGACCCTCCCCTTGCTTATCAGGCCATAAATCTAGGCAGACCAAAATTATCTCTGCTCCTCAAAGCCAGGCTGGCAGAGAACAAAGTGGTTTTAGTGAAGCAGAAATCATCCACTATTTATTCCTTCAAGGAAGTTTGTTCATGCTTGGAGGCTGCATCAAAGTAATGGAGCAGAACAACATCCTTCCCCCTTCCCTCTGTTCCTCGCTTCTCTCCCCCCTTCCCTCCCCCTTTCCCTTCCCCTCCCCAGCAACAACAAAGGTTTATTTCTAATAGAAAAATAGTTGCAAAAGTTCCCGGAGTCACTGATTATGACTGTGAGATGTATCATGTGACATCTTGGTGCTCTGGGCAGCACTGCCAAGGTTGTTCCTTAGGGCTTTTGGCAAAAATATAGGGAAACCAATATAGAGACAAGAGGTTCAGTCTACATTGTCACTCACTTCACTGTCCAATGCAGATTTCTGTTTTCACTTATTTTTCTATGGTTTTCTACACCTCGATGTTCAGAAAAGGAAAACTTCCCCTAAACAGTGACTGTTTAATTTTGGGCAATAAAACGTAACAGTAAACTACATACAGGAAGACTGTCCGCACTGAGAAAGGAGCCTGTATGTCACTACATCCCAATAATGGTACACAGAGACTGCACTGCTGTATCTTACACTCATTCTGCAAAAGCAAAATGGCATTCCTTACTCTCAGCATGAATTTATGAATGTACAGGATTTTATTGTAGAAAAACCAGGTCAAATGGAAATGAATGAGGAAGAGCACATCAAAAATGCATTAAGCTGCACACTTTGTAGAGAATATTTGCCATAAATTAAGAGAGGAGGGGATGATACATACGCAGCTGCGTGGTCAAGAACCAGATATTGCTAAGCACGCTGCTGGGAATGGCTATCTTGTTATTTATTTCCGTCTTGCCGTTGCAGAACAGCCCGTTTCCCCCTGACCAGAACAAAAGGCGCTGCGGCTCAGAGCTCAAAGCTGTCACTGGTGATCTCGCTAATCCGCCGCCTGGGCTCCGGGGAACCCTGCCTTTTCCACCCTCTGTAAGCACCCTTGGAAAGTGATCCCGTCTCATTAAGCCCACTCCAGCCCTGCAAACAACATGGCAGGGTCTGGCATCTGCTTAACGCCTGAAATAAAGCAGCGCTGCTCCCATTCGCTTGACAGTCAGTTCGGAGGACGCTGAGGTGGACTCACCACCACCAGCGCTGCTTAATCTGCGACTTCTGGGAAAGTGACAGTGTAATAAGATAATGCGCCCTGCTCGGCTCCGCGGCTCTGCGCAATCTCTCTGACACCTGATTAAGAAGAGTAGTTTCTAATGACTTTGGACCATTAGTTCTAAATAAGGTTAATGAATTAATTTAGCAGACACCAGCGCTGGATGTAGGTGAAGTTGGCATCGGTGGGTGAGAGGGTGGTTATCGGCTCTGTGCCTGGGGCAGGGCCACGCGCCCACTGCTTACAGCAGACGGAGGCTCCTGCCCAGCACCCTGCCCTCCTCCCTTTTTCCAAAGGCCAAGGAGAGCACAGCCCTGGAGCCGCGGGGCTGGGGCACCTCTGGGTGATGTGGCTGCAGCACCCCTCACCTGGGCCGGGGGGACCCCCAGAGCACCCCGACACCTCCGCTCCTGTGCCGCTGTGCCGGGAGGCGGCTCCCCCCGGTTAAACTCAGCCTCCTCCAAACGCTGCGAAGGAGATGAACTCCCGTCATAAACCACGAGGCTTTAATGCTCTCTCTTCTGCTCGCGGTCCCTTATTAAAACAATATACCAGCGCAGAGCGGAGTGTGCTCTCTTCTTTTAATTACTTTGATTGAAAACCCTAAAGGCTAAAGTAAATATTTGATAATTAGTTAATAATAATTGCTCGGGATTTGTCGGGAAAGGCAAACTCGCAGGAACTGCTCGCTGTGTGGGAGCGGAACGTCAGCGCTCCCACAGCCTGAGCGTCTTGAAAAATACATCAGGCAGTGACAGACACATCCGCGGTGCCCGGGCATTGTTCGGGGAAAAGAGGAGCGCGGTGCTTTCAATTTGTTGTGTTTGCAGGGGATGCCTGACAGCAAACCAACTGCATCGGTCATCTGTTACGGGATTTCTCTCCTAGAAGAGTCTTTGAGCCTTCATGGGGCGGCTCAGCCCACCCCTTTCCCCTCCCCCCCGGGCACTGCGTGAGTTGTACACAAACTGCGCACCGCGGGAAGGGGTGGGCTGAGAGCTGTGACACCCGCAGGTACGCGGACAGCCCGAAACGGGCACGGCACTCCTACACCTTTTGCTTTGGGGAAAGAAAGGGCGAGGAAGAGCCTTCCGCCTTCAGCGTTCATTATCTTTGAGATACCGAAGGCGAGACTTACTTAATTGCCGATGGGAGGAAACGCTATTAAGATAATTGGCTGTCCCGATCTTGTGAGAACGAGCAGCCTGCTCGGTACAAGCACCCCAAAAAGCACAGAAGGCACTGCCAGGCCCGGACGTACCGGGGGAGGACCGCACCGCTCCCGTCCCCCGGCGGAAAGTTCCCGGGGGGGAAGCGGCTCGGAGCGGCCCAGCTGTGCGCTCTCGGCTCCCGCAGCTCCGGAGCCGCCCCCCAGGCTGAGAACCGCCGTCCCCGCGACACTCACCGCTTCGCAGAGCCCTGGCGAGAGTGAAGGTGAGGGCCGCACAGTGCAGGAGAAGTCCCCAATCCATTTTCCCTTCCGAGAGCGGGGAAAAGATAAAAATGTGAAGAAAAAAAAAAAATGCCCTCCACGCACAACTCTTCCTAGGTCTTAAATCCTCCGGCTGGAGTCGGGAGCAGAAGGCACGGTCCGCACGGGCAGTCCCGGGGGCAGAGGGAGGTTGGCCTCTGGCTCTGAGCCTCAGCTCGCCCGCATCCTGGCGTTCAGCTCCGGCTCCCTCTGCCTTTCCCCACACTTGTTCCCGCTTCGGGCGCCGCTGCCCCGGCCATTCCCAGCGAGACTAGAAAGCCAAATGAAAACGAGGAGGAAAAAAAAAAAGAAAAAGAAAAACAAACAGACAAACAAGACAGACAAAAATCCTGGCGGCTGCTTCTGGCACCTCGGGAGCGCTCTGCCGGGGCGGGCTGCGGGGCGGCTCTGCGGAGGGGAGAGAAGGGAGGAGAGCGGCGGTGAGCGGGGACGGGCGCCGGAGTTTGGCAAAGTGCTTCCCCGAGCCCTTCCTGCTCCGCTCTGTTCCGCGGCGCGGATCCCGTGGGGTCGGCCGCCCTGGGGCGGCGGTGCCCGGTGGGGCTGGGGCTCGGGCAGGGGCGGCGGCGCCCCGCACTCACCTGCCCCGGCGAGGAGCGAGCGAGAGAGCGCGGCGCTGCGGCGGGGAGTGCCGGCCGGGAAAGGGAAGCGCCCGGGCGGCTCCTGCTCGCAGCCTGAGGATGAGGAGCGCAACTCAGCGGCAATAAGAGAGGCCGAGGAGCCGCCGTCTCCCAAGCCCCAGTCCCCTCCCCCTCCCCGCCCTCCTCCTCCTTCTCCTCCTCCTCAGCCCCCCAAGACATCGGCGGCGCGGAAGAGCCAACAAACAAACACAGCCTTGACAGCCGGCCGGGCGGGGGCCGGCTCCGTGAGACGCAGAGGGGAAGGGAGGCACGGGGGGACGGGGAGCGGCCTCCCCCGCCCGGGCAGGTAGTGCCGTGCTGGGCGGAGGCACCCACCTGCGCCCCGCGGGCTCTTGCGTGGCCCTGCGCCGCCGTGCGGTGCCGCCCCGGCCCCGTACCCACCTCCCGGCCGCTGCCCTCTCTGCCCTCCTGCGTTGGGGAGCCCCTGCTGGAGGCTCACCCGGACCCCCTGCTCTTGTCCCCTTTGCGCCCTGTGGGCACCTTCCCGCACCCTCCCACTCCCACTTCCGACCACCGACCCCCTCCCCTCGTGCCCCCTCGACCGTCACCATTCTGTCTGTCCCCCACAAAGTCCCCGAGGAGCAGAGAATCAGCCCATATTCCCCAGGCCTGCTCTGCTCCCCAGGGAGGATGTGCAGCCCCAAATCTCCATGCAGGAGAGCACAGCTCAATCCCAGTCCTGCAGCTTTGGATGTGTGCTGTGGTGCTGGCCAGCAATGGGGCGTGCCCCATTGCCCTGCCCCACCGCCCTGCCCCAGAGGCTTAACTGTGCCTCGGCAGTCAGTGCTGCTGAACCCTAGTGCTCCCTTCACATGGAGTGCTTTGAGCTCCCTCTGTGCCGAGGCAGTCGGGCGCTGCGGTAGGGGTTACACCAAGAGCTTGAAGGCTGAAAGCTAAACCATGGCGTTAAGTGGTCCCCAAAGATGGGTCTGTGCTAGGAAATGACCCGGGGCTGCGGTGGATATCAGGCACTCGCATTTCCCGCAGCCAAGTTTGGAAACGATTTGTTAGCGGTGCACAGCCAATGAACCCTGTTCACGCTCCATCAAAAAGGGCCCGTGGAGGTCCTTCTCCCAAGGAGCCCCTCTGAAGGCTGCTGGGGAAAAGAGTGGGCTTTTGCTGGGGGTCAGCCCCCATGCAGCCGCAGCTGTAAATCCCCATCCGCTCAAAAGATGTAACTATGTTTGAAATAATCTTCAAACATAGCTGTAAGTCTGCAGCCGCACAGATTAACTACAAATGTTTTACATCTGTGTTCAGACATCGTACGGAGATTCAGCCTCCTCCATCTCTTTGTCTCCAGCCCCGTGTCTCAGCCTTCCCCTCTCCCTCTTCCTCTCTCTCTCCCTTGCTGCCCTTTTGAAGCCCCGACTTTAAGGTCAGCTGAAGTCTGGAGATTAAGTCCATAAGAAATCTGTCTGCTGGGTTCATACTGAGCACTTTCATTGCTACTTTCTGAGTTTTTGCCAGACACTCAGCTTTCTTCTGTGACTGCAGTTCTGCAATCTCACACACCGAAGCACTGTTTGATCCTATTATATTCTCTGCACACTTCATCCTCTTCTTCCTCAGCCCTCCATCCCTGCCCATGCCCAGGCCTGTTCCCCTTCCTGTGGCCATGCCCATGTCTGCAGGCCGGAACCAGTCAGACTGAGTTAGTGGGTTCAGACTCATTTATCTGTCTTTGGGCACTCTCTGGACCATTGCATACAGTCCTTGGGCATTTCTGTGATTGATTGGGATGTGTATTTTATGGGTAGCACATTAAGCCCCCTTATTTTTTTCTTTTAGTGAAGTTCCCAGAAAAAGGGGGAAGTGGAGAGCTAGCAGTGCTCACTGATGATTAAAGCTCTCATGCTGCTGGACAGTCCTTGAGATAAATTGGTTCTGTCCTGAAGCACACTGTCGTCTGCAACTGACTGAGAGACAAGGTACGTTTTGAAATAAAGTACATCTATTTCCGAATTCTGAAGTTCCCTGCTGATGACAGCTAATTGGCATATACACAAGTGTATACATACATGTTAGTTTTAAAAGCTCAGCCTCAGAAGCCAAGATTAATTTTGTAAGTGAAATGCAGTAGAAGATAACCGGAGGTTCTGTATATTAACAATTGCAATTATTTTCTGACACCAGCAGCTCTCTTGGCTCCATCACTGTTCTCCTGTCAGGCGGTGCCCATGAATCTGAAGGGAGCCAATGCCCATTCCCAGTTGTACAGTTTAAAGATGCTCCAAACAAATCAAGCAACAGCAGGGTTCTTTCAGTTTCTTAATGTATCAGATTAAAAAATCGCTTTCTATAAGTTCAGGCACAGTGTACTGCTAGATGGTGTATTTTAAAGGAATTCCATTATCTCAAAGAGAAATTAAATACCTAAAATGCAGGTAGAGCATGCACATCAGTGAGATGGTGCAGTGTGATGAATTGAAGGGCTAGTGCCTTGTAACCACCAATCCACACACCAGGCCTGACTGCAGCACACTCGGGTCTCCAATATGAACGCTTCCTCCTCCTTCTCAGAGATGTGCTGCAGGACAGCTGGGCAGAGCTATCTCCATTGTGGCCATGGATGAGGACATCAGCCTTTCCTCAGCACTCTGTAGGCTTTCTGAATTTCACACCTTTTTTTCTCTTGAGTTCTGAGCGTCTTAGGAAATGCAGCAGAATATCATACAGTCATGGAATTGTGAAGGTTGGAAAGACTGAGATCATCAAGTCGAGCCATCAGCCTGTGCCTGTGGCCACTCTAGACCATGTCCCTCAGTATGACATCTACCCTTTTCTCAAACACCTCTAGGGATGGTGACTCCACCACCTCCCTGGGCAGCCTGTGCCAATATAGCTCTGGTATGTTAATGTCCTTTCCTATGTTAACGTCCTTTCCTATCACAATGTGGATGGCATCAGTCTTTTTTTTTCTACCCATCTTTTTCTCTGTGTTTCACAAACACAGGCACATACATCTCCCATGTATGCACTGACCTGAAATGATGAGTGAAGACATACTTTCCTTGGTTTACATATACTTATCTCAAAATGTTTAAGCTTTAAACATCTTGAATATGAACTGTCATCAAATGAAACATTCAGAAGTCTCTTTTTATAATCCACTTCTCACATTTTAGTATTAGTATTTTAGGTTCTGATCCTGCAACTGCTTACACGTTTGTTCAGCTCTCCATTTTCACATCAGTAATGGGATTTTATGGAAAGGATGAGTTAGTGTTACAAAGACTGAGTCTGAATCCTGTGTATGTAGAAGTTAATGGAGTGGCTAGCTCTGGGGTTTGGGTTGAGGCCCATCTCTGCTTCATAATTTGACTTGGTGCTTAGAGCACCTTTTTGAAGATTGTCTGCACTTCTGTCATAAACCTGTTTCTCAGGAAGTTTATAATTCAGCCATAAAATATATTTGCCTTGGGCTAAATCATGTAATGCAAAACTTAAAATTCCAAAGGAAAAAACAGTTTTCCCATTTTAACAATAGCAGAACAGAGCAACTTTGATGTTTTCTCCTTTATATGCACTCATATACCACGTTAATGCATTTAATTAAAAACTGAGTTTGGCAAATGATTAATACGTGGCTGTAGACACCTTTATTTGGTATTATTTTCAGAAAGAAACACAACAAATTAAACCCATCCATAATATTAAATGCCATAAAATTGAGACTTCCTGCAAATATTTAGGGGAGAACTGGAAATACATTTGCTTTATGACTAGTACCTATTAGCATCTTCATATATAGCTGGGTAGTCATTTGTAATTGCCTTTCTTATGTTTCTTTTTACTTAGCTTATCTTCTCCAAGAATCTCTCCAAAATTAGGCTTCTGTGTCATCTCCTCTCCTGTTGTTTTGGCCGTATGAATCACTGCTCGGCTTCCTATTGCTTGCTGTACTGAACTGAAGGTATTTACCCTTATCTTTAAAATCAGACATACATTTTCTCTTGTCTGCACCCCCCCCTTTTATCTCTTACATCTTTTATCCTCCTACTCAGTCTCTCACACCCAATGCTTTCTTACCCTGTCCTCTCACATTACTGCTCTTTTCCACACACAGCCACATGCATCTAAACAATCCATCCTCTTTCATCACTCATCTTTGCCTCCTCCAAAGAACCAGTGCGAATACGAGGTTTTTAAACACAAAGCCACCTGATTTGTTCATTATTTACTTTTACACATGGCCATATATTGGAAGATACACTTTGAACCTCTACTCTGGTTGTTTAGAGACCAGTTTCATTTGCATTTATATCACCTTCACGTTGACTACATTGTTAGGGTTAGAGTGGCTTTACAAGTATCTTACAAAATTCCTTGGAATCACTACTGTGTTGTCTCACAAATGCCTTATCAAAACATGTTCATCATCCTGTCTAAACACATTCCACTCCAACAAATTAGCACAGCCCGAAGCTTTATTAGCTGATTATCTGATTATCAAAAGTCAAATGTTTTCATCTGTGTCAAAGGCAAATCATCACACATATCATTCTACTCCTGTTTCCATTTTGACAAGCTTGTCAGGTCTTTCCAAGGCTTGATTCCTCTTCTACTTGAGCTGCTAGTGCTGCCAGATCTAGGCATGGTCAATGCCTGTTCCACCAGATTGCTCCACTCCTTTTTCTTGGTGTCATCTGCTTTCTCTCCAAAATAGGAAGTGGGAGACATGCACAGCATGATAGTGGATTTAGGGTGGTGTGCTTACTAACAATGCCTGATCAACTCTAGGGGTTCTGAAATAGCTCTTTCTGTGATGAGAGTAATAATATATAGCAAACCTACCCGCATGGACTGAGAATCTGATTGTATTTCCTCTAATGGCAATGACAAAGTTCCACTGACTTCAAAGAAGAAAAGAGGCCCTGAATGATGATCACGGACCCACAGATAATAAACTTGTTTTATCAGCTTCATTTTTTTTTCCATTTTATTGCACAATGAGTATATCAGTGTCTGTGTTTACACAAAGATCTGCTGCAAAAAGCCAAAATAACAGTTCCTTTCAAAATAAGGCTTTGTTAGACTGAAAGTCTATAATCATTAAGAAGAAGGTGTAAATTGTATTAGATTTATCTTTGTATATCTTGTCTTTCTTTGTTTTTGGCTGGAAAATTGGTGTCTCGCTGATGTAATCTACTCATCTGTACAGGTCTATATAATTATATCACATTATTGAAAATTATATGCACTATTTTATATGTTACATCTGATAGAGTAATACCAGGAAGGCTGTGATGTTATTAGGGAAATGGAAGCTGTCACAGTGGCACTGCATGGTTGTCATGCACCCCCTTTAGCTACAATGCAGCAATCACTGTAAACAAGCAGTTGTACTGCATTCATTACAGATCAGATTCCCTTTCTCAGTCATCTCTCATCTTTCTCAAGAGATGTTCTCTATCATAATTTTCTTTGTCACTTATTACAGATGATGTTAAATGGCTTTTCAGCTAAACGCTCGTTTGGATTATTTATTAACCAGAGAACATTTACATTGGCATACTTTGATGTTATACATGGAATGGAGGAACCATTTGTAGACTGTAGTGGATTAACTAGAAATTCGGGGAATCGTATTCAAAGGGATTAAGCCTCAGGCAATGGATAGCCTCCAGTTGGTTAACTGAGTTGGAGGAAGTGGAAGAAACCAGCAACACAAATCTTTGTACAGGAGATTACATATAATGGTAGGAATATTATTCAAATAAATTAAACGCAGTAAGTTTCTAAGTCTACCGTTGTTGATCTTGCAACTTAAGTGTACAGACTGACATCAAGAAGGAGCTCTAAGGGTCTACACGGGATAATTGTATTTCATACCAAGGCTTGAAAGTAGAAAGCGAGAATCATTACTGGTCTGATAATATTGACACATTTTCAGAACGTTGATTTCATTCAGTATTTTCTTGTTATTTTCTATGTTTATAGAAAAATCACTCTGGAATGTTACTTCTCATAAAATTGCTTTGAGAAAGAGAAATAAAGTAATAGGATGATGTTTTGGCCATAAAATAAGGGTGGGTGAGCAACATTTTAAAATTCAATCTGTGGGGTGCAGTAGAGGGATGTCAGAGAAACCCAGTGGGGGTGACAGAAATTGGACCGTCAGGCTCTCCCCGCCAGAAAAAGAAAATGGAAAACAAACTGTAGAAGGAATGACTGGATAAGAAATGGTGTTTTAAAAGGCCTCACCTGTAGGCTTCACCTATCTCAGAATTTGATGTGTTTGTCTGTTCTCTCCCTCCTGGCAATTCTACTGCAGTTTTACTGATACTGGGACCACTAAGTTGCCAGTGAGGACAACTGAAGAACACCCATCTGGAGGAAAGTTGACTTCAACTTTGTATGTAAGCAATGTATTTTTTTCTTACATGATGATCAGTCTTTTCTGAAGAAGCTTTCACAGTAACCAAAGCAGTTTTTAAGACTTCACGCATTCTTCTCAATCTTATTAATGAAAAAGAGAATAGAATTAAATTTCTTGTAATCTTCCGGATATGTTTTTACATTTTTTAGGGAATTTTCTGGGATCTGGTTTGACTGGGAGTTTATGATTTTATATAATTCGTCTGGGTTGTCATGAGAAGAATCAGAGTTGTCCAGGTTGTCATAGCAGCCTAAACTTTCCTTTTCATGAAATTGTCACCAGGCCCTTGGCTTCTTGTAACCAAATAACCAGAAACATTATTAGTTTAATGAAGAAGCTCTCCAACAGGCTGTTTCCAAATCTGTAAGTTATCTGTCCAACAAGTATGTCACTGCTGCGTGCAGTATTTTATTCGCAAAGGCCATCTGGACAGCCTTGACAAAGGATTCATATCTTTTGCCAGAGAACATCTTGTTTGCCGTGAAAAAAAAATTAAATTCAATGTTTTTCTAAATCTATCTGGAGACACTGCTTTTTTGTTCTCAACTGCTCTGTTGGCTCTACTGTGTTGAAGCTTTGTCACACTTTCAGAATTTACAGATATATTTTCTCCTTTTTCATCCTTGTGCTTGTAATTCTAGGTACACCTTTGCTCTTTAAGATTAGTTTGGACTCTGATTAGCAACTGTCATTGATTTATTCTTGTGAGATTTGTGTTTGCATGGAAACTCCCTGACATTTATAGGTTACATTGTTTTTAAGATTTCTTTCATGGCTTGTTCATCATGCCATAGCACACCATAAAACCTTCAGTTATTTTCTCCTCCTTTGGGTCAAATTTTTCTGTCACAGAGACCTTAATGACTAATAAACAGAAAAAAAAAAGAAAAAAAAAAGGTACTGCATGTACACTTGAATCCAAAGGGTGCTTGGTTTTTACTGACTGGAATGAAGATGATTTCACTTGGGCATTAAATACCATGCTGTAACTGGTGGCCAAGAGCTCTACTTCAAATTAATCCTGCAAGATACCGAGTAATATTATAAAACACCAAGTTACCTCAGCTGCCACGCCACATGGAATAGGAGCTGATGTTTTTTCTGCTCCTTAGTAAAATGATGAGCATCGTGCTGTGAAGCCCTGCATCCTTCGTGCAGAAAGTTCATGTGCTAATAAAAATTCAAATGTTCTTTCACCCAATTACCCATAATTAGAAAAGGGCTTCCAGACCTTTGTGATACAGTATCTGGATGAAACATTAGAAAATTAATGAAATTGATTTTTTGACATGCGCAGTATCACTTGCTGAATATAATTAAAACATCATTTTTGAGAATGATGGGAACCTGTTGGATTTATTGGAAATGCCTCTTTCATATTTATTGCCTTGAATTTTGTCTTGCAAGATAATTTTGCAGCATGCATACACGATTCTGGTGCAATCAATATAAATGTAATGCATTCTGTATTCACCAGTACATTCAGAGTCCCAGTCTCCATTCAAGTAAAGTATAGATGCTCTGGTTTTGGGAGTTGAAGGTAAATTGAAATTAAAAATCAAAGTGTATAAATAGTTCTTAATTATGTAAATGTGGTACTTGGAGAAAAAAATGAAGTTCTTGATGAGACTGTGTTGACAAACTGTTAGTGCTTTTAAGTGTTATATTTCTAATGACTAAAGAAGACCAGGAATGAGCTGATGCTCATCATATCAAAGGACTACGCTTTTGCAGTTGAAATGTGAGCATTTTATGCAATGATAACTTTCAAAAATAAAACTTTAGCTTAAAAGTTCAGCATTTATAGCCATGGTAGCAAGACTGCACACAGATGCTAAACCCCAGCAGAGGGCTGCTAACAGGTATATAACTGAGACTGGAGATATTCATGTGTAATGCTTCCCTTGGTGAAGAGTAGAGTTACTGGGGAGGTTAAGCTGACTTTTATCTCCCATTGCTGCATGCTGGCAGCACACTGCGGCACTGCCAAGTGAGGCACGCTCAGGTCCTTTAGCCAAGACATTAACCTATTGACCCACTGCCCCAGAAGGGGAATGCTGCCAGCCATAATCAGCTCCCACTGAAGAAAAAGTTATTGCGAATGTTTGAAAGAGACAATTCCTTAGCACCTAATCAGAAGGTTTACCAGATAAATACTCATTAAAATAAGTCAGTTTTCCAGGGGGACTCTGCTTGCTTATACTCTATGGAAAACTTCATTTTCCTGAAATTCGGCTTATTATATCTTAAACAAGATTAGGATAATTTCAGTCAACTGTCAACTTATTTTTGAGTCTTAAGACAAGTTTATTTTTCTAAAGGATGAGAGCAAGAAAGAGTGTCACTCTGCAACTTACTCTTATTCCAATCCCTACTTATATTAGCTTAAAATAACTTGTATTTCAGTGAATTAAACAGGACTTGGTTATGCTGATAAACTAACCAGAATGTGGTATGGACCTGAGAGAGGCTATTAATTGCCAGTATGATTTTGAAAAAAAATTTGATTTGGTAAAGTAGTGCTTGCAAAGAATGGCTGGGTGAGGGTTGGAGGGTGCCAGGGACAGAAATTTGATAGCTGTGAATGGGATAAATGCTCTTGTGTGGATAAATACCAGGAAAGTGGCCAAGGTCAAGGCAAGGAATTTCTTGTAGACATTGCCTTTGGGAAACTGTCAGGATATTTCATCAGTATTTTCAAGGGTGTGGATTTGGACTGTGCCCAGTGCCCAGAGTGTATATGGGAGTGGCTTGTGGCAACAGCTATTTTATCCTGATGGTGAAATGTATGTTCAAATCCAATTTGATAGTTGAGCTCCCTGTATTTGTGATAAGGAAGAAGTAAGAAGGCTAGTTGAGATATGTGAGGCCATTTCTGAATTGCCACTCTGTTTTGTGATCTATGAGGGAGGGGGATGTCAGCAGTGTTGTATGCAGGGGTGCAACCATTGGCAGTTGCCAGTCACCCTTGGCTGGGAGACTTGTACAGCTTATTACGTTACACGGAGTTTTTGTTTGTCAGAGGTCTTGTGGGCAGTGTATCTGTGCTGTAACCAGCTGTCATTCACAGCTGCAAGTTTCTCCCCAAGATTGCAAAGGAAGACTGTCACTTGGAGGAGTGACTAGTTCTTCTACCGATTCCTCCTTTTTACCTATACAGGCTGCATGGTATCACAAACTATATGATCCCAGAGTGCAATTCTTGTCCCTGGGCTTCCTTATGGTGATATCAGATGACAAAGAACTGTCACTGATCTCTGACAGAGGAGTGTAAGACACTTCTGAATATGCAGTGAAGCCAGAAGTATGCTAGGAGACATCCCTTTATCTGGATCCTCTCCTGGATCCTTCTCTATAGCAGTAGAGAAACAAGAAAGGTGAGTCTTAATAGATCTGCTACACCCAGCCTCAGGCCATGGGCACTGAAGGGCATGGTGATGGCCAAGTGTCTAAATAATTTGTGCACTTAGCATGGATCTGACACATGCATTAGATATCACTGGATCTGCTATTTCTGTGTTGAATCTATAGGTGAGCCATTGAATTTTTGTAACTTGTCTCTTGTTTTTTTCTTTCTTTTTTTTTTTTTTTTTAAACTTGCGTGGTGCTATCATCATGGCCGATGCAAGTTGCATGATTCTGGTGTTTCTTTTGGGAGATTTGGATGGCTCTCCTCTCCTAGACTTTTTTTTTTTTTTTAAACACTGAAAGCATGGCTGCTCTCTTGTAAGGCCTAGACTATCTCCACAGTGCCTAACGGATGTCTGTCAAGGTGGTGTTAATAACACTTGTCATCAGGGCAGGTTCCGTAAGCCAGGCTGCTGAGAACGAAATGGCTTTGCAGGCTCAAGACTGAGATTTTAATAAGGGCCATTTGGAGAGTATACACATGCCCTGAAGTGTTGTGTGAGTATTTCAGGTTGCATGTGATGATATGAGGTCTTCTGTGATAACACTGGAGGCTGGTGACAGATGGAGATAGCTAAACATGGTATGGCTTCATCCATACTGCTCACTGGTGGGAGCTAACCTCAAGATGAACCTAGGTTTCATCTTGAAGAGGTGTACAGGGAATAGTCCAAATCACTGCAAAGGAGAACACAGTGTGGATGTCAATAGCTGAATGTTCAGGCTTGCACCCTCACCTTTTTTAAAAAGGATATGTATATGTCTTCAGCACAGCTTCTGTCTTCTTTGGAAGAAACCAAGGTTCTATTGGTTTAATAAACTACTTTGTTATTAGTATCAGACTGGAAAGAAAATTTTAAACAATTTAACTTGAAAATACTTGCTTCTCTACCATCTATCTCTGTTTTCTGACACAACAATGTGAATTTCAAAGGTAGTGTAGTTTGAGTCGCATCCTGATGAACCGTAGTCACTATCACTGCTACACACCATGTTCTGATTGCTGTTTTGCAAAGACATTAATGAGTTTCGCAGATCAAAGCCGGCTCTTTCTCAGCATAGTTTAACATATATAAACAAAATCTGTTGCAGTAACTGTGAAATCATTTGCATTCGTAATTATAGTGGTTTTTCTCATAAATTGCAATCATATCCAAGAAAACATAAAAATAGAAATACATTACTTATGCTTTATTGTTCAAAATGGGCTTCTGTTTTATCAAGCTGCAATGATTAAAAAATCATTTACTCAAAACAAGAAACCTGGAATATCATACTGTGGCAAGGTGGTGACAGATCAAAATCAAATATGGTGTAGTTATCTCGTAAAAAGGAGATAGAAACTTTGAAATCACTATCACGGTAGCATTAAAAGCCCCCAACTAAATACAACACCATGCAGCATAGACATGATATGACATTATTCTAGCTGAGGGCCTCAACTGAACCAAAACATTTGAATTTTTAATAAGATTTTACATTTTTGATGAAAATATCTTAGTAAGGAACTGTTAGTGGATTCAAAAATATGTCTGTCAGATAAATATTCAGGTCTGTACTGTTGTGAAAGCTCTTGGAAGTGGCAATGGATGTGCCATTGATCAAAAGTCTCAGCCGATTTAAAATGCTCAGTAAAATCCAATTAAGCAGAGACCAAGGAATTGAAATGTCTCCTTTTCCTTCCAAGCACCTACATATCTGTAGGAATTTAATTATTGGTATATGTAGTCTATATAGGATTTTTTTTTTTTCCTTTTCAAGATGTAAGAAGCACATCTGAACTCCATTTACTCAGAATATTTCAGATGCAAGTGTCATATTCAGATAATAAGTTCTGAACTGGTCAGCTGGAGCAGCTGATAAAGGAATTTGATTTTATTATCATAAAAAAATGTATTTTGCCACTGTTGCTCTCAAAAAGTGATAACTTAGTCCTCTGTATCTTACACCATTTTGACAGTTTCACTGCTGATGGAGAATAGCGTTATCTGACATGAATGTAGAAAACAAAATTTGTCAAAAAGAAAAGAATTTTGATGCTCTGCATCTCATATATAATGGTATAAATACAGATTGTAGTATTTTATTTAAATTTGCCTCTGAAATATATGATTTGTCTGCAGTGAGAAATTACAGGCTATATCCATTTTAGGACTACACCTAAAGTCCTTCTGGAATTTGAAAGGAATTTTTTATTGTCCTAAGAGTTCCTTCCTGGTTTTAGCTGGACCTAGAAAAGGAAGTCCTGAAATGTCGTAAACAAGACTACTGACTTGAACTTTCCAAACCACTTCTGCTGATCCACGAGGCAAGAGAAATATTGAATCCTGGGGAGTGCTTATCTAAACCATACATTTTGGGTAGCAATGTACCATGAGTGGGATCTTTAAAATAAAAATTGAAACTTCAAGGTTGTTTAGATTAAATTCTTGATGTAAGTTCAATGTAATTTTATGGAGATCTCATAACTCTACTGCAATATTAATGATAATGTTAAAAAGCTCATGAATACAGATGCAATTACTGTGAGATTCCCAAACCAGTCCTTTGTGATAAGCCTGGTGATAATCCAAAACTAGGAAAAAGTGAAGGGTCATTTACTGTGCCAAGCTTAACACATTTGGGCTCTGCTGGAGTAGTTGGGGATGCCAATTTTGAAGCTGAGAGCTGTTTGTTTTTAAAGCATTTCTACTGCCTCCTATTTGTTTAATTCTAGATCTCTAACATAATATTGTCAGAAATTGCTTTGAGAGTTCACTTGGCAGAAAATGTTTTCTCACAAAGATAGGACCCAGGTCATTTAACACCAAATCAGTATAGAGGCTTGATTCAAATAGGGAGGGAACCATCTCCTTGGTGGGGAGAGAGACAGGATGTTTTTGCCACACGAGTTATCTAGGATGTGCTCCATGGCTTCCATTGCCAAGCAGGCAAGCAGCTGGTTTC
>JAPSGF010000005.1:8649421-8800575 GCA_035772895.1 Perdix hodgsoniae | reverse complement strand
CTCTCAGCATCACATAGAGGAGGGGCGCTAAAATATAGCCTGGCAGAACCTGTGTGAAAGTGTTCTTCGGGTAGATGAGCAATTGATCAAAATCACTTTCTTTCATCTCCTGGGGCCCAAACCTGTTTTAGATGAAGCCTAAAGCAGTTCTGCAGTTGAATTCAGTGGGAACTGTAGCTGGTGTTTGGAGAAGAAAGAACAAAATCACTCAAGTGAGTGATATCATAAAAGCTATGCTGTTTATTGCAACTAAGGACCATGGGTATCAAAGGCTGCCAACTGATCTAAGAAATTAAAACAGACATCCAAGAGTTTTGTCCATTTCTAGACAGAAAACAAGTCAGAAAACCGAGAATCGTCTGTGCTGTTCTCCTAAATCAAATTAAAAATGGATGAAGAACTTTTTCTTCCTTCTTAATAACACTTAGAAAGGAGATCGTGGAGCAACACACTAACAACAAATAGCAAGTACTGAGACATACAATTATTATTAATTTTTTTTTATGAAGGCCAGTGACTATAGTTTTGGGAAGATACTATCTTTAGTTTCCACAAGGAATCAGAAAAATCTGTTTTAACGTGTTTGTGCTCAGTTTGGTTCTAAAATGCAGGCTGCAGAATGAGATCTTTTGACAAACTTCATAATTACCGTTACTTCAAATGGCTGAGATATTACCAGAGAAGAGGTCACATTTATCTCTTTCTGACTCAGCTGTGTGACTGCAGGTAGAGACACTGCTTGTCTTAGAGATGATGCATTCACATGTCCATCTCTTTCCTCTAGGTATAAATTGCAATGGAGGAGACTGGTATGGCTTCCCCTCTGGGGTCACCTCTGTTCCTCTGAATAGAGATCCAGCGTTCACTACACTTTGGGTTCTGCACAGCTTAAAAGCCATGTATATTTCACCTGGGGGCACATTCAAAAGTGGTATAAAATATGGGTGAAGACATAAATACAGGGTGAAGGCGAAGGGAAGATATAGTTTGTAGTGCAGTTCCATCAGTTTTTAATTTTTTGTTAACCACAGAATTCAAGTGTGCGAATGTCCTGTTGTAGTGAACACATATGTACATGATTGTGCTTTACATCAGCCTGCACATATGTCCTTCGAATGGGATAAAAGATTTTCTCCTAAGCAATCTGGGCTACAGGCTCACTTAAGTTGAAAGGAAATCTTTATGGTATTTTAATCCTAGCAATTTTCTGGAAATTTGTGAGGAAAAAAATGACTCAGATTAAAAACGTAAGCTCTTATACTAGTTAAGAAAACCCAGTATCTTAACATGATTAACATTAATAAGTAGTGATTTTTAAAGTGGCAAAAGTGGCTAAGCCATGGTGGAGCTGTATTTTAGGAATTTTAAGATAATAATTTGTGTATTAAGCTGTGAGAAATTGATCTGCACCAGCAGGGAGCAGCAGGTTTGATATCAAATGCAGAAGGTGAAGCAGAGAAAAGAAAATCCTCAGCAAAAACTGTGTTTTAATAATGATGTGGGGAGTATATGTGAAAAGTAAGAGCAGAGACACCTATGTCAGAAATGGCTGTTTCAAAAAAAAACCACACAAGTAGTTTTCTGATGATTCCCGAGGGATGAAGTATCTAAGGAATAAAAGAGAAAAAGACACTTTAATTCCCATTAATATCTCTTTTCAAATTAAACACAATTTTATGATAGGCACTACTTCCTTCGAGTAGTAATGGTATTTAAAAAAGTATGCACATTAACTTTTATGGTGTCATCATGACCTGTATGTATTCAGATGTGGTGCATGAAGACAATGTCATAGCTTTCTAATTGTAGAATTTCAAATCAAGTTTATGGTCAATAAAAAGCATTCTAGTTTCTATAGGAGGAAGCAGAAAGTTTTTATTGTTATCTTCACTACATCATTTTTCCTGGATTTGATCTAAATATTTTCAAATGTTTTTTTTTATTATTAGATTAGGTAAGTACCCAGGGTCATAAGAAATAACACCGAGAAATGAAATCTTCTTCACAAAAGCTTACATTTGTGTGCTAGTGCAAGCTTTATAATGTGGATGTGTTTCCTATGATTTTAGGCTAAGCTGTGCAGGCTGTATTCAATATACTTATATTAAGATTTTGATGACACAGAAGTTCACAGTTCATTTTGCCTAAAGCATTGTTTCTCTATAGAGATTTCAGTGAAGAACAGTGAAATGTGACTGGAATAACCAAATAATGACCAATATTCTAAGTTATCAGAAAGATAAAAAGGATTAAAGTGGCACTTTGAAATACAGCACTGAGTGTGGGACATATTGGAGAAAAGATTTTCAAAGAGAGAGGAGTTTATATGCTATCTACAGTTGAGCAATGTTCTGTTAAAAGAGTTGGCTGAAAGGTGAGATCAGTCCTCTCAGTAAAGGAAATCAACAGAGGAAAGCAAGTCAAGAGGTCTTTCAGAATTTTAAGACCTATGTATGGTCCATGCATACTTATGGTTTGCATAAATTATAGTTTTCTAACATTGATGGAATAATGCATCATACAAATTAGAAGCGTTTTCTAGCCAAAAAACATTTTAAGGAAGATAACAGATCTCCAACCATTTTACTCAGTGGAATAAAATAGATTAAGTCTGACTGGAATCTTAAAATAGAGAACAAAAACATTTAATCTGGAGATGAAATCAATTCCCTCAAATTGTCATGCTTATGTAAATTCTTTGTATGCTTCTTTCTACCAAGATTTATGTGAGTACTGAGCATTTTTTAATAGTGTGAATGGTATCCGAATTTTTTTGCAAAAGATCCTAGCCATCTTGCTCACGGGACTAGGATGCAGGCATCCCCTATGGACAGGGGTCTAAAGACCACAGCTTAGAGTTAGCCAGGTGTAAGGTCTATAAAAGGAATATCTGGAATCAATTGTTCATACAGTTGCATGGTTCACATACATATAGATATAATTACTTCTGTTCACCACTTCTACTTGCATCATTTTTGCTGTCTTAAATTGACCAGAGCAGGTAAATGGGAGAAACTGTTTGGAATGAACAGATCTGGCATTATGCCCTTGCTCCCCTGAGGCTCCCTGTTCTGTGTGTGGGCTTGCTGAAAGCACACCCAACACACAGGCAGTACGGAACCACACATGACTTCCACAACAGACGTTGATGGTGAGTTCCTAGAAGCGGTTCATACCTACTGCATAATGCCCCACCCAGAAATTAAAGACCTGAACATTGTGCATGTGGAAAAGAGTACCTCCCAGTACTTTAACCAGTCCCAAGGTCAAAATCTGGGCTCAGAAGCATGAGTTCAGAGTGGTGGTTGTGATGTTCAGTGCAAGAAAAAGAGGTAAAGAAAAAGATCATTAAAGTGATTACTGCTCCAGTTTCTAATGTATGCTAGACATAATGAAAAATTAGTTATTTATCTTTATGAAATTGCTTTAATTGTTTTTATTCACCTTCTAGACTCAGTTTCTACAAATAAAAGTTTATCATGGGGGAAACATTCACAAAACAGTCATGATAAGACCATAGGCTCTCTGAATTCTACTTAATCCTCAGAGCACCCTTTTTCTTTTCTACAGCAAAGTTATTGGCAATGAGGTAGTTTTAAGATAAATTTTGGAGAATTTATGCTGATGGCAAATTTAAAAATCAAATCAAGCATGCTCACTTTAAAAAACCCTTATTATAGTGGTATCCACATTATCAAATACAAAACGGGTTTGCAGATGAGCTTGCAAAAATTATTTGTTGAATTGTTTTGAACAATGGATAGATTCTGGGAAGCTGTTACCTGCTGGTAGACAATGCGTGCACAGAATAGGCAAAATTAGTAAAAAAAAAATGCATTGGAAATCACCATCTCAGTTTTTCTGGGATTCTATTCCTTTACTGTAGCTCCTGCATTCACCATATGGAGAAATAAATGCATTTCTAATTTGTTTTCTAATAAGTACTAATTAGTCCAGGCCTTTGAGATCCATAAGGAAATATAGTGTGTCCTTGTAGCCTTCCAAATAAAGCTCTAAAGCTGCAGCTGGTACAGTCCATTGCCATTCCTTCCAGCCTCCAAGAAGAAATTGAAATCATCTCTCATTTAGATTTTAATATGAGATTAAGCTAAAGTCAAAATGACTAAAAGTAACAGCAGTCATTTTGTCAGTGGGCAATGTATAGAAGCTGTGCCTTTGTGGTGAGCATGATCTGAAGGATAACGTTAAGAGAATGTTGAAATAGGAAGAAGTGAATGATGTGAAACTATTTTTCCTCCAATAATATTGTTGGCAGAAACAGTTTCCCGAGGAAGCCTGCTTCCATCACGGATCTGCTCTGGAGCAGAGGTTTATGGGGCATCTTGTAGGAGCTGCAGCCAGAACAACCTGTGTTTGTTGTGCTGGACTTCCTTCACCCACTGAAGAATTTCAAAATGCATCTGTCCATCTAAATTTTACTATGAAATGGAACTCTTTCTTTAAAACACAGACCCCTTATGCAGTAATAATGCATTTAGATACTTTGCCTGTTCCTCTTCTAATATGGGCCTGCTTTTTGAATTGTGGTGCATTTTTAGGGAAATTGTCATGTCCAAATACTTTTGCACACTGGCGATCTTTGCATATGCACTCATTATTTGTGAGGAGAGCAAGAGAAGTGCTTCACCTCCAATACTTCTCCTGCCCTGTTCAGTTTTTTTTTTTTTTTTTGGTGGGGGGATCATTACCTGTGTTTCTTGTTTAATTTTGACTCTCATTTTTCACTGTCAGTTCTTATTCATATGACCTTCCCAGCAAGTCTCTGTGAATCACAGAATCTTGGAGTCATAGAATGGCTTGGGTTGGAACGGATCTCAAAGATTGCCTAGCTCCAATCCCCTGCCATGGGCAGGGTTCCAAACCACTAAATCAGGCACTAGACCAGGTTGTCCAATGCACGACCCGGCCTGAACGCCTCCAGGGATAAGGCATCCCCAACCTCCCTGGGCAGCCTATCCCAGCACCTCACCACCCTCTGAGTGAAAAATTTCCCTTTGATATCTAGTATAAATCTCTCCTCTTTTACTTTAGAATTATTCTCCTTTGTCCTACCTGTGTAAAAAGTTGATTTCCCTCCTGCTTATAAGCTCCCTTTAAGTACTAGAAGGTTGCTTTCAGGTGTCCCTGGAGCCTTCTCTTTTCCAGACTGAACAAGCCCAGCTCCTTCAGCCTGTCTTTGTAGGAGAGGTTTTCAAAAGTGTCCTTTATGAGTCAGGGAAAAAATGACCGCTTACTGCTCCATTGTGCACAAACCATACAGAGAAAGATTATTTTGCCTTATATATATTTACATATATACTTCCAAATGTGATTTGGAAAAAGCCAAAAAAAAAAAAAAGACAAAATTCAGATTTTTCAGAAAGAGAAAAGAAAAAGATGCTCAGTGATGGGCCCTGCTCCTGTGAGATCATGCTGAAGCTCCCCATGCCCCACCGTGGCTGTGGAGAAGCTGGGCAGCCATGGTAGCAGGAGATGCCAGCAGACTTGGCAGGCAGGTAGGCCACAGGTTGGATATTAGGAAAAAAATCTTCTCAGAAAGAGTGGTGATGCATTGGCACAGGCTGCTCAGTGAAGTGATGGGGTCGCCGTCCCTGGAGGTATTCAAGAAACATATACTTAGGGACTTGACTTAGTGGGCAATATTGGTGGTAGGTAGACAGTTGGACTAGATGAAGACAGGTCAGCTGCCTGCCTAAGTTATGGGGAGGTTAACTCTAGCATGGTGCTGGCTTCCCCCAGGCTGCTCTCTCATTCCCCTCCTCTGCAAGACTGAGGGAGTAACTTTGATGAAACAGCTCTTCTATGTTGTGGAGCAGTGCAGTGTTGGACTTTGTAGCAATTGCTCAAACAGAGGCTGCTCTTCTCTTCCCTCTCTGGTGACAAGCTGGATCCTGTAGCCCACAGCAGGCTTTGCTTTTCTCGGCTGAACATTAAGCACGTGCTAAACAGAAGCTCATGAGTCATCCTGTTGACATGAACTTGAGCTGATGAACGAGTACTGAGGAAGAAACAACACTTTTGTTCATGCATGAAACTCCTCGGTCCTGCAGGGATACTGTTATCTGTATGAATAATACCATATACACCATTATTTCTCTCAATGCCTGAGGAGAAATGGGAAAAAGGCAGGGCACTGAGACTGCAGAGTTGTAATCCTTGGAAACTGTATAAATAAGATCACAGACAAATTTTTTTGTTATTTGGTCATCTCTTGTAAGGACTGTCAGTAACATTTTTTGCATGCTCAATGAGCTAAAATGTCTATGGTCATAGCTGGTCATACTATACAAAAACAAATCGCTCTGTTCACTTTCTTAACATTATAAAGTCACACACAGAAACTGTTTTTTGGTGGCAGAGCTAAACTATAGAAGCTTCTCAAAGCACAGGCTAGACTGCCATCCAAACAGTGTGAGTCTGAACATTCCTGGGAAGAAATCAATCCTGGGACTTCTAATTCATGACCATAAATACTGTCACCTATATATCTGGTGCTACCTTGTTTGAAAAGAAGCACAATTGCTCTATTTGTTGGAAATCTGAATCTGTCAGCAATAATTCAGAGATGGAGAAAATTCTACATCTAGGATCCCATTTGAGTTACTTGATATAATTGTAGAGGATATCAGAAGGGGATATGTGCAAAGAAATGTAGGCGCTGGGTAAACTTTATTGAAAGATAAAGTCCTTAAAGAATTCTTGAGTTAGGTGGCAACCAAGGGGAGAGAATTCAGAAGAGCAATTGGTGAAAAGGCTGCTCAAAGTCCATTATATATGCCTATATAATTTGCTGTGTCTAGTGTGTGGACATGTGCTAAATTTCTCTTTGCAGTCACCCTTGTTTTTCTCTGTTCTTTCTGAGAACGATAATTTTTAAAAAGAACACTGGATGTCACATCCATTTTTGGTACATGGGCTCTTAAAGGAGATAGACACTGATGTGAGTTCCTAAAAACTGGTTGTGATCCAAGCTCATGTTCTTTACTTGTTTGTTGTTTTTACTGGTACCTATTTGGCTGCTTCTAGCTTGTGTGTTACTTTTTCTGCTCATTTCCATAAATAAAATGTTCTTTCTCTGCCATGTTGCTGTTCCCCTTGATTATTTCCTGCTGTGGCCTTGGTGTAATAGTGTTTCTTCTTTTACTTAAAACAGCATGCAATTGCATTTTGAGTTAAGTTAATGGGGGATGGAAAGGATGTAGCCAAATCTCTACAGGACTCCCTGAGTCTCACAGCAGAATCTCTACAAAACCTTTCTATGGGTCTGGCTCTGCTTTTCTGCTGGTTTCTGTCGGCTTTGTTTATTACCTACCAAAGTAGAATATTTTGTATGTCACTTGCTATTTAATGAAATAGACTAGAGCAAATTTGATTTCTAGTATTAGCTTCCAGGGAACCAGTAAGAGTCCAGTTATTGTTACTGCTGTTGGGGCTGTACTGGTTCTTTGCCATCATTAAAAGAATAAAGTATTACATCTGCTACCCTTGCATTACAAAGAAGCCACATAAAGCTCAATGTGAGCTTTATTATCTATTGGACTTCCCATAATGTCTAGCATATAATGCAGTGCACCTATTTAGCAAAAAGGTTCCTTTTGCAATTGAACCTTCTCTTAGAAATAGAAAAGGATTTTCAGGCTGTGAATCTGCAGGTAGTAATTTTAATAGCCACTAATGTGAATTAATAATTCTAATAGCCTCATTTCTGATGCATTATCAGAATACTGGAGAGTGGGTTGCCATGGCTGCTATATTTTATCACTCACAGCTGTGTAAACTCTTTTAGGCCAGTTTTTCTTCCTTTAAAAAAAAAAAAAACAAGAAAGAAAAAACAAAAACGCTTTCATGTGACTTCTCACTGAGGTTGTTCTTGTAGCCCTCATTCACTATGGATAAGCACAGCTCCTAGGAAAGTATTTCTTATTGCTCTAGGAGATTGAGACATATTATTAGCACCTTAGAAAAAACACCACTGTCCAGGGAAGCATTCAAGGTAAAACTAGTTGTCATCACGTTAGCTTATGAATCATAAGGAATGCTTGCATTATATTTTTCAAGAAATTAACTGTTCAGTGAAATATCCAATGAGAACAAGGAATATGTTCTCTGTTTACCAGGATTCAGCAAGATCCAAAAAACACAGCATGTTTCTTCATTTCCAAAACGGTTACATCAGAATAGGATATACATGGATATAAATTTCAAATTCTGAATTATCTACGTAATAAGCACACGAATAACTTCATGCCTGTTTGGCAAAGAGCTCGAGCACATGGAACTTGAGTTCTTGCCTAAAGTAATTGTTTTTTATATAATATGTTCATCTAGTGGTAAAAAATAAAAGCCCATGAGGCACAGCAAACAGCGCAAGGAGCTTTTTATCTCTGATGTTTTATTTCTCAAAATAAAATCATTTCTGTGCCATTTGTGGGCAATTCGGTGTTAGAGATTGATTTAGAGAACATCTTAATTATGTTGACTAACACCACTGGTCCATCCATGTTTATAAATCTTTTGAAGGCAGCATTGCAAACATTAATCTCGAGGAGATCCTACCAGATTTTTGCTATAGTTATACTTCAGTGTCTAACTTACTGATGGATGGAACTTAGAGTTGAGATTTGCATTGGGTAGTAAGACAAACTTTCAATTCCTTATCTGAAGAATATCCACATCTCCTCAGTTAGCAAAAGAGCTCCACATCTCATATTAACAGACATTCTAGAGATAACAATGGTATTTCCCAGAAGTGTGAGAGCGGTCTTTCTCATAGAATTTCAGCTCTGCTATTTCTGGCTCTGGATTCTGGAAACTGAAGGGAGGAACATTTTAAAAAACCTAACCAAATGTCTTACAAAACCTCATTTCTTCTGTTTCAGTGCTACAAATGGACACAGGGAGATGAAGGAAGTGACCTATACTCCAGTGCTTTTTGCATGCCCCAAACTTCTTTACCTTATGATTTTTATTTGAGAAAACTGAGCAGTTTTCAGGCAAGTCATGTTGTACTATGCTAAGAAAGGCCGCAATTCCTGCTTAACATGTGGGATACATTCCTAAAAACTTGTCTGTGGCCTTATTTTTTCAGGGGCAGTGAGCTGAAGACCTTCCTCTGCAGCTCAGGCTCTGTTAGGCAGACCATGCTTCATTTAGTAGATACTGCAGTTTGTTTCCCAGCCTCTCAGCTCTCATTTGCAGCATGCTCACCTTCACACGATGCCTCATTTGGTTTTCAGTTATTAAGAATAGCATCAGTTTTTGCACTTATATTTAATGTACATTTTCTACCCTTTAAAAGCCTATGGCAAAGCCAGGAGGGAAGAATCGTTAATGGATGATACTCTTCCTCATAAACATTTTAATCTATTAAATGTTAGAGCAGTTAGACAAAATTACATCTCTTTAAATGTCCCAGGCTATGTGCTTTATTGTGATGAATCATTCCAGCCACAGAAAGCACAGGTAGCAAGCACTGGAATGAAACCTCATGTGACACATTTGACCAAGTTTCAACAAGACTGTTTTATCCAGTGTAGATATAATATATCTCTACAGATCCATAGACACATACATGCAGCCAATTTTAAGTATAAACTAATACAAAAATATATACTTTTTAAACTATGAAAAACTACTCCAATATTCCAGGATTTTTTTTTTTATTGTTTTCACTCATTGTGTCAACTCAGGAGTTGATAACTGAATCTTTTTGATTACAGAAAAGTGTATTTCTACAGGAAATACAGAGATCCATTCAGTCTCCCCCAAGAAATAAATATATAATTGGATTTGAAGATATTTCGCATTTGGACAATGCTAATTAAATTACTTCTAACTTTTACTGGCCTCTGTGGATCAATCTCTTCCTGACCTTCACAGCGCATCAATATAAGCAAAAGCAAAAAAAATCTTCTCTCTCAAAAAATATCTTTTTCTTATTAGAAAGAAAGCCTCTCGCTGGCTGGATTTGCTTGCCACTTGACCTCGTCATGTATTAACATCAGCTTTAAAAAACACATCTATATTTTTACATTCATTTTCTTCTCTGTACAAACTCTGTGTAAAGAAATTTCTTGTGCACTCTGATTTTCTTTTGCATACATCATTTACCATCTTTTGAGGTAAGGAATTTAAATGTATGCTGATGCCTTTATCATCTTGACAGTTTAAGGATAAAAGTTCTGTCCAATGTGATGAACAAAAGACTTTCCCCTTTAAATGTATAAAGTAGAAGACATTTTCTTTATATCTCTTAGAAGATTAAATGCCATGTATTATTTTGCATAACATTTAGGATCTCTTCTACTTGAGAAACCCAGAATATATATCTTTGAGGTCCTATTCTGATCCTTTGCATTTACATAGTGTAATTGTAATCTGATTGTGCATCTCCTCGCTTGCCACAGTAATGGATGAGGACATATTCTGCCAGAATTCTGTCCTTTTGATATAGACGATGTGCCTCAACAGTAGGTAATTTAAGGGATCTGGAGGTAGGACTGCATATTTAGTTGCTTGGCTCCTGCTGTGATTACTATGTGCTTAAAATTTTCAGTGTTAGTGTTTATATAAAAACAAAAAAAATTGAAAACTTATTAGAATTAGCTTTGTTTTATGAACTGAATTTAATTACCACAATGCCAGTATGAATTAAAGTGAAGATTGCTGCTATGAAACCACATAAACTGAATCAAAACATTTTTCAGTCAACAGTGTACAACCACTATAACAAATTCAATCTTGGAGTATGCACAAGCCATCTCAATTAGAGCTATGACACTGTGTGACTCAAGACATCTTTCGTACTAATTTTTCATGTAATTTAATGTATACATCTGGAAAAAAATGCAGCCTAATGCTTTTATCTCATGTGTAAGAACTGATTCATCGTAAGCGTCATATTATCATTCTTGAGCATAGTGCACTGACCTTGAATGATCCTCGTTCAGAAGGATGACCCAACCTTAAAAGTTGAGAAGTGTTCATCACATCACATGTAGGAATGTGCAAAATATTCTTTTGGATTGATAAAAAATTGCAGCTTCAGTGGAGATTTGGAGCTTCATTAAGAAAAAAGTTACTTATTCTGATAAAAATAAAAAGATATTTCTAAATAATTTTTTTAGTGATCAGAAAGAGAATGCTTGCCTATAGCAATGAGACTTTTTACCAAATTACTTAGTTAGAGCTTTTCAAACTTTTATTTTAATTCGCACTTATATTTTTTGGAGTAAACAATTTTTAGTTGCTAGGATAAATAGCAGTGTCCTCTGAAAAAATATATGAACCAACACAAAATGAAAAATAGCACATCAAGCGAACTCAAGATTTGTCTTTTGCAACACAGACTTCACAAAGACAAATAACCTGAAAAAATAAATCATAAATAAATCTTTCTTTCATTGCTGTTGCTCATGTTCTTGTTCTGCTACTCTGAATGTTACTCTTCAGGATGCTTTGGATGCTTGCTGAGAGATGCTTACAGCTAGATGCCTACTTGTTTTTCCTTTTCTCCAGACATTCTTTCCTCCTTTCTACTCTTTTTCCTAATCAAGCAATTGAAACCGTGTTTACTTACTGCTCTGAGGGAATTCAACCACTTAACATAAATTTATGCAGGGATTCTCCAGATGGAATACATGAGACATTTCCTAAAATACCGAGTGAATGCTTTCTACATGTGGTGAACTTGTAGAGCAGTCAGTTGCTGATCAGTTCCAAAACTCAGCAAGCTATAAGATGGTGGATACTGGATACACCTTCCTAATCATTTGCTCCTCAATTCTCTCTCTTTTTTTCATTTAAATGACCACTATTGCTGTGAACTCTACCCCCCACCCCCAACCTTTTTGGTATCTGCGCCCTGAATAATGGGGAACAATTCCTAATGAATGTATAGTTCTTCCTAATTTGAAACTAAGATGTGCTAACACACAAGGAGTTTCTTGGCAACGGCCGTGACAACTGTTGAACTAACTCCTGTGTAGATACACCTACTAGGTGAGGCAGTTCATGTAAGTTGGGGTTCTCTTGTGTACTCTTCCATATCTCTTGGGCAGCCCTCTGAATACATCACATAGAAGTCTGGTAATGTCATCAAATGTCTCTTTCTTTGTATCAGAGACCCAGTTGGTAAAGTATTCTCTATAAAATAACAGTAAACAGAGATATAGGAATAGTGGGAAAATGTGCTATAAAGTCTCCATTAGTAAATGAAAGTGGCTGTCACAATCATGTGAAAAGTTCAAGAAGCAATCTTGTTAAACAGACATTTTGCATAGAGAAATTTATACTGCCATAGACCTTTTCAAATAACTGTGGTGTTTTCCAGAACAATTTATGAATGCTGAGGAGAAGGAAAAAAGAAGAAAAGATCAATCCATCATAAAATACAGTTGGCTAGCAGTGAATGTTTGGTCAGCTCAGACAACAGCATATTCCTTTAAAACACACTTCCATGCAACTCAAGAGGCATGCTGAAGAGCTCCACTAGCTTCTTTGATTCCATTTTATATAGGGAGTTGTTTTAAAGCATTCCTGCAATTGCATTAAATGCTGCAGCAGCAGAGCGTTCCTAGCACAGATGACATATTGCTCTTCAATGAGTAGTGCCAAAGCCAATGGCCTCAGACACAGCTAAAACAATGCTTTTCATTTGTACTGCCCTCTGAACCCTTCAAATCTGTCCTTGTCTTGAGGTGACCAGCTTTTTAAGGTAACAAACTTCACGCACAACTTTGAATTTCTTGACCTACACAGTCTGAAAAACTGCAAACTTCAAATACAAAGGAGAGAAAAGCAAAGACTTTTGATCTGTTTCATCTGCCAATTATTCCCAGATGTTTTAACAGCCATCCCTCAAAAGCTGTCTGTAATAGATATCTGGTCCACTTGTCTGTGTAAATGACTGGCATTGTGTCTGACTTCTGGGTCTCTAGCTTCCTTCTCTTCCTGTATTTCCAAGGTCTCTGCTCCATGGTTTTCCTTGGGGAGTCTTTACTGCAGCCCTTTGATTGCTCTAATACTTATGCCCTTATCCCATTCCACCAGTAATTTACTCTGTCCAACCATGGTGTTTCGAAGCATACATGTATGCAAAGTATTATTTCACCTTATTAATAGGTATTTGTTTCATAATTGAAACGCTAAGGAATTAGAATTTGGTTCTATTCAGACTATATCATATCACATATGTGGCAACATATTCAGGTATCTGTACTTCTATGGTCTAGTTGGTAAAAATATATACTGCATGGCCCGCATTGGCTGGTTATTGTTACATATCTCTTCACAGTGCAGTGTGTTTTAAATGCTATGATACTGTCTCATACGATACCGACACACTAATATTTTCGATAAACATCGAAATGTTACAATGATACATAGCAGTATCCCAGTTTGTATTATAAGCAATATGATAAGAGGATCAGAATCTGTGGAACTATAGGGTATCTAATCCCATCAAAAATTCCACATACTGTTTCAAAATGTGATGCCCATGTTGTGTCATTTTTCTGGATTGTTCAGTGTTATTTTAATTTTGATGGAATTCTGTTATTTGCTGACTCATTGGAGACTCAGTGGCATGAGACTTTTTCCATAATTTCTTCCATTCATAGGCTCTGTTAAAGTTTTAATCAATGTAAATCCTATGTATTATTTTCAATTACTGTAATGACAGAACTGTATGTTTGATTATGCACTTGAACCCATCTGATTGGATAAAGATTTGTTTTCAATTAAAAAGTGTAGTCAAACTGCCAAGATAACACATGACATAGTACATAAAATTTGTGCTTTTTCCAGACTGAAAAAGATAACTCTTGCATTGAGTGATTCTTCATAATGATGAATATTTGCTGCTGCTTTCCTGGATTAGGAGAACAGTTGTTGGACATGTGTAAAAATACTTGATTGGCTCCTTGAAAACAAAATAATCCTTCCACTGAATTGGATGCTTTCATATCACACAGATTTGTAGCGTTTTGATTATAAGTATACCTCTACACTTAAGAAATTTATGATCTCAGTAATTTTCTAGTATTTTCATAAAGCAGTCTGGATTCTATTAAGCTATACATATTTACTTTAAAATATTTTAAAATATTCCTGGTATAGCAATGCATAAATCATCACCTTTCCCAATCATAATGCTATAAGGATATATGTTTGTGCATGCAGCCTTCTGAAACATTTACCAAAGCAGACATATCTGTATTTTTACTTGTTTTAAATTTTGGAAAATTGTAGTAGCAAACATTGTATATTATGTTCTGCAGGCCAGGTAATAATCCAGACAGATTTTTCCAGTGCTTTCATAGCATTTGAAGCTAATGGAGGTGTAGATATTAGAACATGGATCTGCTTGACTGTGTTCTAAAATGTGTAAACTTCTGTGTCCCTGCTTGACAACCCATGACAAATGCAAATACATAACATATAGGTCTGAAATCGATACTGTGTATTTAATATCCAACTCCCTACGCCAACACTTCTCAACAAAGTACTTAGTTTGGTGTCTATTTTTCCCATGTTCTACTCATATATTTGTTATTGCACTGTTTGCATAAGTACAGCCTAGGATATATTCCAGCTGACAGTTCAAAAATCTGTGTTCCAATAATATTTAAGGTTTGTACCGCATTTATCTCCTCACTCTAAATTTGAAAAACCTTTCAGCTTCCTTTGATGGCTTCAAATATGTGGAGTTCTTTCTATGGGTCCAACATTCTTTCAAGAATAACAATCAATTTAATTCCTCACTCTATTCCTTCCTGCTTCTCTTGTGACTCCGTGTATCTGTCTCCAGCAACTTTTAGGACTAGGTCAACTTTTTCACCCTGGTTGCTGGGTACATAGTTGTTTCTCTTACAGCCTTGCCCATGATCCTGTTTACACTTCAATAAATAAATAAATAATCATCTGGTCATTATTTAGAGAAGCTTACCAGTTGAATAGTTCTTTTTTTTCTTTTTTTTCTTTTTTTTTTTTTCCTTTCCTTCTTAATCGTCTTCTTTAACTTTCACATCCTTATTGTAAAATTTCTTCATGTCTACAAATAATACAAAATTTTCTCACTTAATAGTTGCTGTGTTTACTGGGCTCAGTCATCTTTGTAGCCTAGTTTAGCTCTTCGTGCACTGATAGTTCAAAACGCTCTTCTTTATAAACCCACTATACTGTTCCCAGGCACTAACCTTGCTCCTCAAGAATTTATTTTGTTGTCTATATCCCTTGCTCATTCTAATTTGCTCTTTTTTTTTTTTTTTTTCTTTTTTTTCCAGAGACACCTTACAAATAATCCACCAGCTTTCTGAGGAAACTATAAGATCTGTAAAGCTCACCTCCCTGAAGCACTTGAATGCACTTCTTGAATGCCTGTGCTTTTGAACTAAGTAAAGTCCAGATGAACTTTGCTATAGTTGCTTGATCAGTGCAAGTTTGATCTTCACTGTTTAGCCTTGGATATTCCTCCAGCTCTACTAGCCAATGTGTACATTTTATATTAAGTATCCTAAGTCCTTTTTCTTTTTCTTTTTTTTTTTTTTTTTGTAGTTCTGATGTGATTGGTATCCAATTTTGTTTCAACAGTGATTTATTCACTTATCCTTTACTCCTTCTGCTTCAGAAATTCATTTGGTGATTGCCAGTTTTATTGTTACTTGCATTTGATGTAATGCTATTGATTTGCATGCTCTTCTTAATGAAGAGAATGTATTATATTCTTGTGGAACCCACTGGGTCTTAACAAATTTGGGCCGTACAAAACATCTCCAGTCAAGTTATTCTCTTTTTGTACAGATACAATAATACCTGCTTTTGCTGCTTATTATTTTTAAGCTGGTATTTAAAAAAATGTTTTAAAACTGACATATTTCCTGCTAAGAGAGCATATGATCAAATTTCTCATCTGATTCCTCTTTCTATCTTCCAGTAAAAAAGAGTTGCCTGGACTTCACCAGTTTTTTTTGCTTCAGCACTTTCATTCTCTTATGGGGAACTAGTTAGTCTTTTTTTCTGTATATTCCTGGAAACTTTAGCACTGCTACTCCTTCTGTGTCACATTAATTGGATTCATTTTCTTCTATCTCTATTTTGATTCCTATAGTTTATCTTCTTGGCTTGCTTCTAATTTATAGGTTTTTTTGGTTTTTTTTTTTTCTTCTTTAATCTTTAGCTTCCTTTAATCTATTTTTTAGACTTTTTATGTTTATTTGGTTTCTTTAGATTATTCTCTTCTTTCCTACCTTTGGCTTCTTCCATACACTAAAATACCCTTAGGACTCATATTTTGAACTTACTGACTTATTGCAGCCATTTTTCCAATTTTCTATAAAATTTAGAAATCAAGAATTAATTATGTTTTTCCTAATTTGCATGTAAAATATCTTATGTACATGGATTTGGACTCCACTGTGATATGAAGGATTATAGCTGAATTTTCATTTTCCACTGTCCTGATGATGAGATTAAAGTTATGATCATTTCAAACCACTTACTCTTTTTTTTTTTTTTCTTTCTCCTTCTGCACATATGGTTACAATCCCATGGATAACTGAATATTGATTACCTAGGCAGTTTGGATACATAAACTGTTGTCACCAAATGGTGAAGGTGAAACAACAGATGTTTAAGTTAGATACTTAGGCTGAATTGCAACTAGATCATGAAAGGAAGATAGAGAGAACTTTCCATCCCATGGCAGATATTTATTAGAACTCAATATCCTAGATTGCCTCTGTCCTCCATTAATAGCTACATGCAGAATTAGTAACCATTCCTCGAAATTGGTCACCAGATCAGTACAACACAATGTCATACCAAAACATTGTTACATTAATGGTAGTGAGACCATAATATAAATTACTACCATGCCACTAGCATGAGTTTCAGGAGTTCAGGATAAATCCAAGCAGTATGTTCTGCACATCCAGTTCTGAAGTACTGGATAAAGTCAAGCAGTCACTTTTGTGGCAGTCTTACAAATACAATTAAAGATGCTTCATTTGTGCTGTTAAGGGCGGGCAGCTTCATTAAGCCATTGCATGTCTGTCAGTGACTGGCCATGTGTCTGGCTGATGGGTCTCTGGCCTTTTCCTCTTCTTGTACTTCCAAGATCTCTGTACCCTAATCTTATGTTTACTTTCTGCTGTACATACCCTTATCCCACAGCCACTCGCCCAACTGTAGTGTTTCAGTGCACATATGCATAGACATATGTAACACTTCCTTGACATCTTGTTATCAATATCTATCTAATTCTGGTAATGTTATTATTGTGGATTTGGATTTGGTTCTTTTCAGGTTGTAACACCCAGAAGAATAAGTACAGAATATTTTCACAAAAAATGAACAGTGTGGAACTGTGACAGATGGGCATTAATCTGTCAGCAATTACATTGGACACAGAACAGAACAAAGTTAGGAAGCTGTAAGAAAATATGAACCTTATCCTTTTTAGAGGAAAAATGAGCTGGACACAAACTGACTTGGTTAACCAGAATAAGTAGTTTGTAAATACATGACTCCTGAGGCAGGAAAGAGGGTGAGATGAAAATGAAATGTGGAAGCCAACTCTGGAGAAAAGGTGTTTTCCTCATTCAGGTTCAGAGGGACTCTTCTGCACACAGGATCACAAATTGTTCCTAAAACTGTGAGTACATTGATAGCATTTTCAGAGAGCGTCTAAGTGTCTTTGAGCAGGTGCTAATGAAGGCAGACAAATTTCATATGAAGAAGAATTTATCAGAATAAAGTAACCAAGGAGACAGTTAATGAACAACATCTCTACCAGTGGCTATGTTAGTGCTAGGATGTCTTTTGGGCAAAAAGATCAAAGATAGCATAGGAAGTTGAACTGTCTAGATGACAGTAAGAGACTTCCTGTTCCTATGGATTGTCTTGTACAAGAGTTACTATTCTGTGAGTAAAATGCGTCCACAATCTATGTTATTCTATGTTCCTTTTGCTCTTTTAATCATAGTAAATTTTTCATTTCCGTAGTGCTTGAGGTTTGGATGTCACTTGCATATAATTCATACTTGCAATTGCCTGGATAACTGCTTGTACTGATTTATTTCATATTTTTTTCTGATATAAAATCGTGAATATCCTTTCATTTAACTGATAATTGTGTGTAGGCTTACAGAAAAAAAAAATCTATGATTTTTACAGACAGAAGAAACTCCGATGCAATTATCAGCTCACATAAAAACATAAACAGGTGCCCCATAGCAACACATTTTATTGCTGAGAGCGTAGATTTAAAAAAAATATCTGGAGACAGTGCTGTGAGTAACCATGAATTACATGACTAACATTCCAGATGCCCTCATGAGATGGGCACTCTATACGACTTTTAGTGGGGTTAAAGTTCGTACTAATTTTACATGGAGAGTTGGGTACACTGGACTTCAGAAATCTAGTGTATTCTTTTTGTGAATTACAATGTGGAATCAAAAGAAAACTGTAAGAACTTTTCTGGGTGAGGATTTTATGAGGACTATAACTGGTTTTTGAAATGGAAAACACTTTATAATCCATGGTTTTTTGCTCCCTAGAGGATCCAAGATTTCTGCAATTCAACCATTACAGTGATTATAATATTTATATACAATTGTCTTATGTATCAAATTTCATTAAAACGCAAGCTATTGCTTACTCAAATAATAATAATAATAATAATAATAATAATCAATAATATTTATATCAATCAATAATATTTATCAATAAAAATCAACAAGCCAAAAACCATTAACCAAACAAGAAAGCTCAGATGTTCTTGGTATGTTCAGGTGTTGACATGTGGGAACATGTCAAGGTCTCTGGTTCCTCTGTATTTGCCTGCTTTTGCTATTCCCAGGGGTAAATTCAGGAAGCTGGGATTACCCTTGATTTATGAATCCTGCTTGACCACCACCTCGGCAATACACATATTGGTAGTGCCAAGTCTCATCTTTCCATACCCACCAAGAAGAGAGGTTTCCAGGAGCTAGGCGGCCCTAGTGTGGTGGCATTATAGTCAGTACAGAGGATGCCCAGTGAGTGCCAGGGACCACTCTAGATAAAGCAGACAGAACTTCAGCTGATCACACAGCAGCGAGACAGACCTTATTACCTCAGGCATGGAACAATGCTGATGTAATTATACAGCTTTTAGGACTAGAGCTAATATTTCCAACAGAAATCAGAGTTGAGTTGTACCAGATTGACCAGTACTAGATCTGTTTATGAAAGAAATAAAGATTGCCTCACATTATGGATAGAGGGCTAGATAACTTCCTCTTTTGCACCAGTGCGTGATGCTAGGCTATTATACTACGAATGTTGAGGTTAACAGAAGATCTATCTGCAACTGTAACACTAGGGATGGGAAACCTTTCTGAAAAAACGCTGGCTCTGCTTAACTTCTGATGTATTCTCATACAACTAGTTCCACTGAAAAGAAAAATAAAAGAGGAACTGTCATCATGAGTTACAGAGCAAGACAGAATCATTCAGCACAGGTAGCACAACTAATTTCAGGGTTATCAAACTGAGCAATGTTCCTTTAACTGGGCTCATTTTGCCATGGAGTTTACACCATCATACCTCAATTTTTCAGTTGTTTCTGAGGGTTGCTTTTCGGTTTCTATCTGAGATGTTTTGTGCAATTCTTTCACTACACCAAGAAATTTTGCCAGGTCAAGCAACATAAGTTTAGCTGTCAAATAAACAGATGTGCCCATCTGCTCAGCTTTTCAAGGTATACCCTGTCTGATCTCTACCTGACTAATATTTGAGGCCTTTGAGCCATTTTAGAAATAAAGAGTTAAGTAAGAAGTGAAATTTTATTTCACTGGGACCTCAAAGCCAGGCAGTTTGAACAGACCTTCTGCTTCAGGTCACTTCTATTCAACTCATGCTTGCATGGATAGAGTACATTTCCATCTGTCCTTTCTGAGGAGGTAGTAGCAGAATATTCTGCCCTATTTACTTAGCTACAGATTTAGAACCACTATGTTTTGAGGGAAATTCTCTAGCCAATGTATATTTTTGCCATGGTAGGTGGGATCTGGGCATAGCAACTGAGCAATATATAGGGACTATTTTTCCAGATGTTGATGCCTGTAACTCCAGTAGTTTCATCTACCTGACGGTCAACACTGAAAGTGCAATAACACTTCCCCCTTGTAACACTTTCCCATGTAATTAGTGATAAGACTAGAGGGAATGGGCTCAAGTTGCACCAGGAGAGATTCAGGTTGAATGTTAGGAAACAATTCTCCAAGAGAGTGGTCAGGCACTGGAACAGGCTGCCCAGGGAGGTGGCAGAGTAACTGTTCCACGAGGTGCTCAAGAAATGTTTAGATGTTGTTAGGGACATGGTTAGTGGGAAATATTGGTGGTAGATGGACAGTTGGACTGCATGAGGTAGAGATCTTTTCTAACCTTGGTGTTTCTATGATTCTATGTAGACAAAAACAATTAACATTTATGCAACATCAGTCACAAACCTGTAAAATCATAGTAGCACTAGAAAGGCTTGAGAAGTCTCATGTCTTCCATCCTTATCCAAAAACAACATTGACAACACCCACCATTCCTAGCAAGTGTCTTGTCCTTAAAGAAATGCAACAATACAAGAATACAATATTCTCAAGAAAACTTTTGTATTTCCTTTTTTGTTTGTTTGTTTGTATTTCACTAGAAATAGCAAACATCAGTTCCTTACACACAGTCTGCTTTTCAGTTTCACCTGAAATTTGTTATTGTGTTGAGCCTTAGTCTTCTCTGCTTTAGGCTGTACATATCCTCTTCTGTCAATCTGGCTGATAGATCATGTTTTCTGCACCTCCAATTGTTCTTTTTGCTCTCCTCAGGGCTTTCTGCAATTAGTCCACAGCTCTCTTTGAAGTGCAAAAGCCAAAACTAGATGAAATACTTCTAAATTCCTGTCATTGCTGAAGAGAAGTGATGGATTACTTTATGCATCAAACAGGTTACATCCTTGCTTACATCCATATCCTGAAGAACATATAGTTTTTAGAAATGATCTACAGAATGTAATATGGGGTGTTCATTAAATCATGACACAGCTATGTAATGTCATTGCTGTATTTGTTTTTGTTATACTGTTAAACACCTCACACAATTGTTACACAGTGAATCAATACAGCAGCATCCCAAGAGTCTTGCTTTCTATTGCCCGAAGCTAGCCTTAAATCACAGTACAAACACCAAGCCTGATCGTTATTAATTCTGAGCAACTTTCAGTCATTCAACCAGTTCTTCTTGAGTTAGTGGGATTCTTCACACAAAGAGGATGACTACCACGAAGCAAGATTAGCCTGATTTAATTCTGACCCATGTGAAAAGTGATGAACAAGAAATGCCTAAATAACTGAGTGACAAATGATACATCATGTTATGTATGTTGTGACAAAATCTCCACTTTGTAACTGAAAATTAAGAATTTAACATGCAGCATGTGACTGAGAATTTCAAAGAACTTGATACTTGGTAGCTCTACTCCCACTGGCTTTTTGTGCAATTTGGGCATCTGAAACAACACAGAGACTCCTGTCACCACTGAAGATTTGGTTGTTATTGATATAGTATTAGGGGAGAGCTGTCATTAAATATCAGTGCTTATAATTTAAATTATTTAAGAATTGCAGCATCTTATCATTAATGTGTTGGTGCTGAATGACTGGACCTAGAGTCCCACAAAACTCATCAGCAGATTTCTTGGTAGGTATTCCCTTTGGAATCAATTAAAAACATCTACAAATCCATTTTTTTCTTATCTTCATTTGAAAGGAATACACAAGCAGCATATTTAGACAAAGAAAAAAGTCTTTAGCATCAATTACATCAAATTAGGTAAAAATTCTCTAATAAATTGCTAAGCTCAAAGCCATGTGAATGTATTTAACTAAAACCTTGACATAATATATTCAAAGTATTCACCACGTGCCATGAAAATAATTTTAATGGCTTTGTTGGTAAGCTGTTCACTCTTGTAGAAATGAAAAATTAGAATTAATACTGAAATAATTCCTCCAGACCTATTTTGGAGGTGGTGTTGTGAAACTACCAAGAGAAGGTCTAAATCTGTAAGAACACGAGCATTTCAGCCCCTTAATTTCTGTGACTAGTGGAATACAAGGTTATTTGTTTGCTCATACCTGTACAGACCAATGCCATCAGGGTTGCCCTGGGTCTCATCTAGTCTAAGTTGTGACTGGTCCTGGGGCACTAGCAACAAGTGAAATAGCATACTTCACTACTTTTTCCTTCAGAGAATGGAAATGTCTTCCCTCTTGCAAACAGCAATTTATTCTGTTGGCTAAAAGGTTGGTATGAAATCTATTTTACTTTTTAATTTTAGGGATGATTCAGGGTGCTAATCAGACCCCTCACAGATTGCTGTATATGTCCAGAGAATCTCCTCAGCACGGTCTGGGAGGGCTGAAGGGGCACATCAAAAGTTTTCTCCGTGTTTTTCTGTCCTACTCTATTGCCATTAGGCAATGGTGCCTGCTGTCAAATAGAACAACTGCCCTTATTGACTTTACTTTCAGGATAATGGCTCTGAGTTCAGGACAGTGTTCCTCCAAAGCATGTTTCATTTATATAAAACTGTGCTGGCTTTATGGAGTTCAAATTCAGGATCCCAGTAAAATCTGCTCAAAGAGGAACAAAGTTTGATGTTGTTAGGTAATTATGCTATGGAGCACATAACTGAATGGATTATTCCCATAAATAAAGCATTTCTATTAATGAGGAATGGAAATTATGGCAAAAGAGATAAATGGGGAATTATATATAATGAAATTATGTACTGAAAGCAGTGTTGACACTTCAGTGTGTTTGTCTCCTCAGTACAATGCAACCAATTGCTAATGTTACATACATTTTTACGTTTGTGGAAGAATTACAACAATTTAATGAAAAAAAAGTTCTTTAAAAACCAAACATAAATGCAAAAATGTTTATTAAATCAAGGCTTGTGAGCAATATCTGGCTTTAGAATATTTCAGGACAAGGAGAAAGTCCTTAAATGCACACACACATTAAAAAAAAAAAGCCATGAAGGTTTACTGCAGCAAGAATCATCAGTCTCAAATAAGAAAAAGCTCTCCAATAAACTACTCTTCAGTGTTCTCTGTTCTCTTGGAGTGGACTAGCTTCCCCTGGCCTCCCCTTCCTTTTCTCAAGGGTCTGCTGAAGACATTCTTTGCTGTCTACACTCAGGATTAAGAAAATGACCTGGAAAGCATTGACGCAGAAGACTCTCTCATGGGGAAAAGTGTTAGAAGAATCTCTAAAGATTTTTGAGACTTAAGTGTATTTGCCACAACGCATCATCCAGTTTTGTCAAGATGTGTACCATTGATTCCAACTCCAAAGCAATGGGAATAATTTCAGTACTTCTCTTTTTCCCACTGTACAGGACAAATCATTGATGAACTGGACATATGTGTCGCACATCTTCCACAAAAGGTAGCTGGCTATTAGAATCAGGAGATAAGAAGATTCATGAAGTGATCTATCAAATATAAATACTCCACAATCTGGGAAATAGATTTTGAGATGAAAAGTCATCTTTGGTTAAATGTTCTCATGGTATGTTGATCATTCAAATATTAAATATTATACACTATTTTCACTCAACTATATGCATAGCCACAGAATATTTTTGCCAAAATGATTCTCCTTTTCATATTACTTTCCAGCCATTTATATTCCTTGTTATTAGTTTTGCTATTACGTGTTAAGAAAAAGGCACTCAGGTATTAATTTCTGTACAAATAGCCTATAAAATCAGGTGTGCACAACAGAGGAAATAAGCCTACTGTGGTTGTCTTGATTGCAGTTATTGATGCTGACATTACATGAGGTATTTCTCATGTCAAGATTAATTTCTCTAAATTTTGGTATACATTTAAGGTACCATCTGGGCTGTACAAGGTAGCTACAGCTGCCAGAGGCACATCAGTATTTGCAGATTTTGCAATTTTGTACCCTTTTGGAGCAACAGCTGGAAAATGGGCACTACTTTCCCATGTTAACATGTGAGCCTTAATATTGAGATATTTTAATTTTGGAAATATCTTGAGGAGGGACAATGAACACAGTCTGCATGTCACGCTTCAAGCAAGAAAGTTATCTCCAATCTTTATCTCCAGTCCTTCAATAGTTCTTGTCATATTATTTCTAATGTAAGACAGAAACATTAATCAATCAACTATCTCCAAAATATGGATCCAAAATAAGGTCTCACAAAATGTATTGTTAACATCACATACTGGTTTGTTTCCATTGCATCAATTGTTTTAATGATAAATAACTCCCACAGAAAGGAATAGTTTGTTGACAGACAAAATCACAATCTAACAACGGACTATTTAGACTTGCAAATGACTGAACACTTAATTATTCCAAAATAACATTTCCCCGTTAGGGTAAGATCATTAAATCCATCATCCTTCAGTTTATATGCATGAAACATTTATCATGTCTTCTATAAACAGGAGTCAGTCATCTAAATATAGATTTTTGGACCATCCATTTCATCATGGCATTTCATCGAAAGCCTAGGATTTCATTTATTTTCAGTTACAGAGATAAAGTGTTTGTAAACGATGTGATAAGACCATAAAGAAAAGTGAAGTGAAACCCAGCTCCATACAAAGATGATAAATACAATACCTTCTTTGAACACTGGGATTATTGTGAGAGAAAAATGAGATATCGGAAGTCAGCAGCTATGTTTAAGATAAGAACTTTCTCCTTGTGCAATTTTTTCATTAAAGTCAGGAGCCAATAAAGAATTATCTGAATGATTCCATTTTTTAGAATGGACATTTCAGACATCAAGCCGAAAAATACCAAATGGTGAACAACTAAAAGGAAGCAAATTCTGTGGTACTCTAACTCTCATCTCATAGACTTAATAAATGGTTGATTTTCAGTTACTGAAAAAGCCTGAATACATTCCTATTGCATTAAAATATGCTCTCTTCAGAAGATGTGTGACTTTCAAATGCTCATTCAACAAAAGCAGACCAGAATTCTTTTCTTCAAACAATATCTAATCTTTCTCTTTGTGTGCTTCTTGGTGTTTCCAGCACAAATCTGAACTTTTGGTACACAGCCTTTTTTGGGCAGTTTGCTTGCACACTTGAGACATTTAATCTGTATCTCTGGGCATTTTGGCTTCACTTTTGCATGAGTTCACTTTAGCAGGATTTATTTCTTCCTTTGCCCCCACTTCTTAGCCCTCTTTTTCTGTTTGGCAGAGTGGCATCTTCTCTCCAGAACACAGCCAAGTCTGTTTGAAAGACTGTTTTTACTTTTGTAATGCAATCTAAATAATAGCTATCATAATGAGAATGTATTAGCTTAATTCCAGAAGGACTTATTTTTCATGTGCAGAGATAACATTCTTGCCCTATTTGCCAAGGTGAAAAAACACTCTTCTATATTTTTCCCTAGTGAAACTATATAGCAGACTATTTTTCTGTTTCTACTTTTTTTTTTTTCCTTGATAAACAAAGTCTGAAGAAGCAAACTAAATAAATAATTGATATGCAACAGTAAATGCCTACAGGTGTCCTTTCATCATATTCATTTGGCTGCCAAAGTATGTAAGTGCTTTAATCCTGAGTGCTAGCTTGCATGACAAGAAAAATTAAAAATAAGACACAGAACTGGAAGAAAAATATTAGTTTCTGTATATAGTTTTTGTTTTAATTTGCTGTTCTTTTTTTTTTTTTTTTGGGGGGGGGAGGGGGAAGAATGGGGGAGGAGAATGAGGATAGTAAAGGGAACAGACACATATCTGGATCATACCAAAAACTCTATTAATGGAATGCTTTAGTTACAGAAAATTGAGTTTGGAGGGGACCATTGGAGATCTTATCATAGAATCATAGAATCACAGACTGTCTTCAGTTGGAAGGGAGATCAAAGATCACATAGTTCCAGCCCTCTGCTGTATGCAGGGATGCCACCCAGCAGCTCAGGCTGCCCAGGGCCCAATCCAATCTGGCCTGTCATGTCTCATGGGATGGCAGACCCACAGTTTCTCTGGGCACTCTGTGCCAGGGCCTCACCACTCTTTGAGTGAAAAATTTCTTCCTAACATCTAACCTAAATCTCCCCTCTATTAGTTTAAATCCATTCTCCCTTGTTCTATCACTATCCATTTGTGTAAAATGTCATCCCTTTTCCTGCTCGCAAGCTCCTTTCAAGTACAGGCACATGGCGGTGAGGTCTCCCTGAAGCCATCTCTTCTCCAAGCTAAACAAGCCCACCAACTCCCTCAGTGTTTCATCACAGGAGAGGTTCTCCAACCATTGTTACAGATAAGAGGATTTAATACAGAAGAACTACTAGATTTTCTTATCCTGTATAACATTTGCTCATCCTTACAGTGAGAAAGCATCTAAATAGAGCTTTGATTATGTGTTCATTTATTTATTCCATTTGACTCTCATGTTATTTAGTACATTGGATTCAGAGAGCTCACAGAATAGGAATTATATCTTGTTTTTAGGCTTACTCTCCTATCTGTTTTGTCCATAAGATTTTTTAATACGGAATACTTGAACATCTATCACCAACAAAATCATTACATTTCTTTCTGTGCATTTATCATAATCAGAGAGTGAGAATCCATTGAGATACTTTATATTCTAGTTCTAATTTTTGATGCATATAGAAGTGTGGATTTCTACCTTACTTGCTAACCCAGAGGTTTTTGGAAGGGCAACGTTAGCTTAAGCACTTTTTCATTTTGTATTCCTTCAGAAATTAATGACCCTTCTATATGTTTACTGCTCATCATTTTTATTAAGTAGGGCCTTAAACTTGCTTGTATAGCACTCTGAGAGCAACATCTGACCTATCCAGGTTTTTTTAAAAAAGTTAAATTCCAAGCAGTTTGTTGCTGTAACCATACAGACCACTCAGGGCAGCCTCCAGATGACTTTGGGCATGTCTTGTTTAAGATAGTAGACACTTGGGATCTTACAGGTTCACTGTGAGATTAAGAAGCCTTGAAAATAGACTTAGGCACATTGACTCACAGTTATAAGTGTTTCCTAATCCTTGTTGCAAATGCTTCCTGTCTTCCTTATTGTAATTAAAATAGCCAGTGTTAACCCTCAGATGAGCTGAAGTTTAATACAGGTGAGTGTATTTGCCTATCAAGTCTGATCTATGCAATGTGTATGAAGGTTCACATGAGGGATCTTAGAGTAGCTGTACATTTATATAAACATACATATGTATTTGTGGAAGCATTTTCCATAGAGAAAGGTCTGCACTGTTTGAGATATCATAGTCGTATGAGAAGACTGTGCTTACTGCAAAAAAGAGTACATGGAGAATTTACATTTTAACAGAAGCTGAGAGTGTCAAAATTTAGTTTTTTTAGGAGATTACAGATGGATCAGATTTCCACAGAAGTGACAGAAGATAAGTCTTGACATCAAGGCAATTTCACTGTGGAGTTTCAAACTTCAGCTCCAAAGCTCAGAGATGTAGAGCCTCCCAGTGTAATGGTTGCAGGAATGTTTAATATGACTAAAAGGATGTACTTTTACTATGTTCTTGACATTATTTGAGCTGTTTTAGCGAAAACTTTCCAAAAACAATTCAGTTAGAAAACCACCATGGAAAATTTAAGCTGTAACTGTTAAATTTTGGCAAACTGTATGAGTAATTGAGAGTAAGTTCTTATAAATGAGCATTAGACAATCTTAGCTAATGGCATTACTTCTCCTATTATGTATACCCACACATAAGTAGCTAATACATTTACTCCAGCTATGCATGTACATACACATTATATATTCATATGTATTACAGGGAATTAATGTAATAGTTTTGAATGCAGCTGGCAATCAGAAAGACACAGCTTTTTGGGAAGCGGTAGCTTGTAGTCTTCAGGCAGAATCCTGAGGTTAAACACCAACTTCCAAGGCCTCCAAATTTTTCACATAAATTCTGAGTTCATGAAAAGTGTCAGCCTGATGTTTGTTAAGAAAGAAGTCCTTTGTTCGCCTGCAGAACAGGCTGGTACAGAGAGCAGCAGCCTAAGCTTCCTATGCAGCTCTATCAGATGTCTCATCCCTGACCTGGCATAGGGGGGAGGTGAAAGGTTAGTCCATTCTTCATGGTCATTCAATACTTCACTTCTCTGTTGAGTGCCAAAAGAGTATCAATTACTGCCAGTTGTGTGTTGCTTTTTGTAATGTGGACTCTCTTGTACATTAAGAATTGGACTGAGGCCACACAACCATCTCAATGAGCCTGCTGGAAAGGCATCCAGTGGTTATGGCTCTTCCATCATTTCCACGAATGTTGGATTTGAAACAGGTACTGGGATTTAATGTACTTCATTACTCGAGCCTACAGCTTCCCAACTTTTCATTTGTGCTTGCAGAGGAGATGTCGGGGCAGGAACTCTCTCTACTAATACTGATAAAATAGAACAGTAATTACAGTCTTTCACTACAGCCAGGATGCCTGGTAAATCTATGCTTTTCTAGTCAGGACCTTGTTGCAAGAAAGGTCTTGAAGCATTATTCAGATAAAATTGCTCTAGTCAGTGCTTGCACATTCTTAATACTCCCTGCAACAATCTAATTTATGGGATACAGGACTGAGAAACAGGCTATGGTGATGCTAGTGTAACAGTATCTTAGCAGCAAATAAACACTGCACAAGAAACTCTTCCTTTTAAAAACAATGTAAAGGAAAGACATTCAATCCCTTGGGTAATTTCTTTTCTAAGTATTTGCATTCTACAATACCAGAGTGACTCTCAGTGAAACACATCTGGGTAGATGAACAAAAGCCATTTATAAGTTAATTAGTCTTGCACAGACACTTCACAGAAAACATTTAAAACTCTTTGCCCTTGCTATCGCTACTTTTTGATCTGTATGCGCTGTCATTTTTCCTAAGAATACAGAATTTCATTCAGAGACCATAGCTTTATCTATGGAAGAATGCTGTACTGATTTAACTTCAGCCATTTTCTAGCTAAATATAGTTACGTTTTTGCAAAAGTCTGGGACTGGTGTCCCAGAGCCCAGTTCTTCCAAACACCTTCAAGTCCTTCCAGTCACTTTCTGCAGCCGTTCCTCTGCCTTTGCACAATCTTCTCCATGACCCACATTGCAGAACTACTCTTCCCAGTTCTCTTGCATGCAGATGTATCAGGGATTTCACAAACACACCATTCTAGCTCTTTGCCTCAGAATCGAGAGGAGCAGGAATGGTGATAGATAATTCAAGAAAGAAATAGCTATTGCTAGTGAAGTAAATTTCCTCTGCCAACACATATACTTCGCCCTGGGAAGATAGGAAAGCTGTGCTGGGGAAATATTACTGTGTACTTGCCACATACTCTCTTGTTGGTAATAGCTACATGACAGTGTTGGAGACAGGACACTGTGCTATGGAGCCTTTTTTTTTTCAACCCAAAGTTGATTTTATAAACTTACTGCCAGATTACTGCACCAAGGATGCTGGCAGCAACTGTTGAGCCTTTGTAAGCAAAAGCCTGCTATGTGGTCTATGTGGTTGATGCATAGGACACCATTAGAAGCTGAAATATGGGCCCACTAATTAGCAAAGGCCTCAGGTTGTGGAGCTCAAATTTGGATCCAAGCTCTTCCGAAGTCTCAAATTATTCAGGTCTATGGTTTTGGCTCTGGCTCATCTGTCCAAAAACAAACTGAAGTTGACAAATGTCTCTCTTAGGCAGCTGCCCCAAAGGACTGAATATCATTACAAAAAAGACATTAAAATACAAAAGGCCTTAGTAATTTGTGTAGAGTCTAGTTTCCAGTAATGCTATAAGAAGCCTGCCAGAATTTTGGTGAAAAGAGCCCGCAGCACAAATCTTATTAACCAAACTCAATGAGGAACAAAACAACCTCGTTTTGCACTCCCACTGAAGTCAATGGCAGAACTCCCACTGGCGATGCATGATCCAGCCTCTGCAGTATGGAATATGAGCACTTTTCTATAATTACCTGGTCAATTAGCTTCCAAGGGCTTTTCATTCAAGAAAGCAGCCTTCTTTATTCTACCATTTATGTATGATGTTTAAAAGCTTATTACGGGCTCAAAAATTGGATTTAAATCTGTTATTTTTCCTGAACGTGAACCTCTATGAATAACAGTAAGATGTATAACTAATTTAAAGCGTATTGCAACCCAGGACCTGATCATACTCATAAAAACAAACAAACACAAACAACCTTGATTTATATTACTGGATGGAAACCATAGAACAGTGTCTCTGTGAGGACATACAAGATGAGGGAAGTTTACTCTTCCCTGAAAATGGAAATGTTAGCTTCTGTGGAGTGTTCACTAACTGCTGGGCTGACGAAGATACTTTGAAGCTCAAATCTTTCTACCTGCAGTGGTCCTGTGTGTGACAAGAGCATCCAAGCATAAGATGAGAGGAATGCATCCAGTGTGCCCTAAAGTTGTGACCTAGCTTATTATTAGAAACATGAGAGAGCAACACTGCTGATACTTTCATTGTTGATCAAAAGCTGCAGATAGGAACCAATTTCATAGTGCCAGGAGAGTGCATCATGGGCTACAGACAAACCTGGAGGGAGCTCATTTTTTTTCCAAGGCTTCTCATAGATCATACAGATTAATAAAACCCTATAGTCATCACTTAAATGGCAATTTTGAAATAAATTAATTAATTTCAAGTACATTCTGTACAGGATTTTGAGTTATTTTCAATTTCAAAGTGTAATTTATGTTATGCTGATGATTAATTTTTATTTATTTTGCTCTTTTTTTAGTTCAGTGATCTTGTAAAAGCATTTAATTCTCTCCCATCTTCCTTCACTGCCAACACAGCTCAGTATAACCCAGACTTCTTAACAAACATTGCTACACATGCCAGTATTCTGTCTAATTTTAACTAAACATTCAATAATGCTAAGCTATTTTAGCACCTTGGGCCCATAGTCTCAAAGGTGTTTAAGCACAAACTCCTGTGAGGATCTTGGCTTTGCTGCTTTCTGAAAATGCTAGAATTCCCTCACGTGCTAACATGGTGATGGTAAATGAACAACTAATACCAGTGTTGTATTTACATAAACTATTATAAATTACATTCTTTCAGTGTAGAACATGAGTATTAATCATCGTCTTCGGTTCTGTGTTATATGCAACTAAATAAGGAACACAGTGCACCCTTTGTAATTACTTACCCTAACTTCTGTTTTAAAGCCAAACACATTGTGACCTTATACTGATTTGGGGTTTATTAAACAGACTTCTCTATTATATGAAGGAAAAGAGAAGAAAATGTTTATGTAATATTTTTGATATTTATTAACCTTGCCAAAATCTCTCTCATACAGTAGTCAGTAAGATGTGCAGTATGTACATATCAGTATAGCAATTAACATATATGTCAGAGCAGCAAATGGACTCCTTCTGTCAGCATGGAATAGACCAGAAGAAGGGAAATCGAGATTATTCTTTACTCATACAGAAACTAAATAATTAAAAAATAGTATGGTGTCCTCAAATGGTATATATTATGAAAAGCACAGTAATACTCACATCTATTCTTCTGACTGTGCGTTAAGTTACTATCACCCAAAGTCCTCAGACTGATGATCCAGTTCTCCCCTTCCACTGTCTTCTCTCCAAACCTTTTCCACTGCTTAATTTTTTCTTGCTTAATTAACGCTGACACTATATTTAGAATTGTCACAGCCTAAAAGGACAATTTATGATCTATGCATTCCTTTATTAGCACTAATGGAAATAGTGCTTGGGGAAATATTAATCTAAATTTGAGCATTAGTTTAGGGTCATATTTTTCTCCATCCTGCCTGGTAGGATGCAGTGCAGATAATAGACTTCAGATAACAGAACTTTAGCCACAGGAACTTGTAACACTGGTTTTCATACAAATATATCAAGATTTGATGGGGTTAGTTAGGTACTTACAGCGCTGCCTGCCAGCAGAATGAAGAAAGTTGCAGGACAGAAAAGATGTGGCTTAGGTTGCTCTGTGAATGGAGAGATTATAGCTTTATGAACAGTTTGGACAGCATAGAAACTTGTACACTCCCTGCTCCAACATTAGCAGAAATGGGAAGTGAGAGAGGGTAATCCCTTTGCTTTGCACTGCATGCACCCAGCTGCAGGGTTCGTGTTCCTCCTACACTGCCTGCCTGAACACTGCTTGCATGTAGTCAGGCCCATAAAATCCATTTCTTGAGAATGTGGCCTGAACTATCTTGAGAGAAGATCTTCTGAAGTTCAGCATCTAATAAATTCTGCCCCCAGGCAAGCAAGTGAATGGCTATTTAACCTTTCCGCAGCTGCCCAGTGATGTATGCAGAGCAGCATGAGGAGGGAGAGACAAGAAAAAGAGGTGAACGGTACAGAAAGAAGAGGGTTCATGCTCTTAAAATACTGGACCTAATGAGGAGCTGGGAGATGGATGTAGACCAAAGAAGAAAGAGCCATGCAAATAAAAGGAGAGCTTCGGATAGGTGAGAGTGCTGGAAAAGATGAGAGTCATAAAAATGCCTTGAGAAAAAGGAAGAAGTGGAGGGCAAAAAAGGTGAGGGTGAAAGGTGAAATCCTAAAAGCAGATTGAGAAATAGTGAGATAATTATGGAAGCAATAGGAGAAGCAATGAGCAGATTAAAGAGGAGGTGGACTTGGAAGGTCTGTGCAGAATGCAGAGAGAAACTGCCAAGCAAGTTACAAAGGGGTTCCAGAGAGGGAAATCCAGGAAACACCACTAGGATTGTATCTTGGGGGGCTTCCTGTGAGGCACAGAAGACATAAATCTGAAGTTTTCTACTGATGTTGTTTTCTTATCTCCTCTGACATAAGATCAGTTTCATGAGACAAAACTCTCTGAGGATTTCAACACCTTCTCATGAAAGACATCCCAATGACTGAAAAAAAAAGAAAACTCAGAAAGTCTTCTGGTCTCCTGGTAGTGGTTCAAGTTGTCTCCCAGAAAGTATTTTTCATCCTAGAATAGAAGCTGTGTTATGTGTCTTCTCAAAGTTTTCAGAGAGAAGAGGGAAACTGAGGTGCTACCCTGTTTTGTTACCAATGCATGCTGGCTCTCATAGAGTATGCACATCTCACTGTGGCTTGCAAGTCCTCTCAGAAAAGAAAAAAAAAAAAAAAAGTAAAACAACAGAAAACAAGAAGAGAGTGGTATCTCAGACTGTATGGCAGATAAATTTGACATATCTTTCCAGAGGGCAGTTTTTGAGGTCTATGGAGGTCACTGGCACAGCCTTTCACTTAAAGGCTGCTTGCATTGCCACAGCCAAGTGGATAAAAATACTCCTCCTTGATACAAATTTAGAGAGGTAATGGAAGTCCTTTTCCATTACAGTAAGAAAACCCACAAACAGCTTATTACTGGACTATTCCCTTTTTTCTTTTTTTTCCCTGCATTTTTTGTCATTAGCTGTTATACATGGGAAACCTGTTCATGCTAAAATAGAGCCTTATAATCTGTTTCAATAGCCTGTGGTCAAATGTATTTCAAATGACAACAGTAATAACGTATAATGTCCCCTTTTTATGCCCTGAAAGGTAACTGTAGGCAATGTTCCAAATTATTGTAGATAATTTTGCCTTAAGAAAAAGTAATGCTCATTGAGTACTGTTGGCTAAACCTTTTGTAAGTTCTCATTTGGGGGATGCCTCTATTTCTCATCTCGCAGTGCCAGAGATAATAAAACTTCACACTCCTTTGGTTTTCTCAGTCTGACAAAAGGTTTTTGATATTTCTGATGAATTTTGGATTCTGTGTCTCAACCATCTAGTGGCTGAATAGCCAGAAGTTTGAAAGATTCCAAGTATTACTCAACATGACTAATTTTTTTTAAAAAGAGCTTTATGCCACATGAGTGACTCCTTATCTACAGTTTGCAGGGGAAAAAAAAGAAGTACAAGGAAAAGAAACACACTGATTTGCTAAATTGTGGGTAAAGAATGCACTATTTTGAGGCTATTTATAAAGATAATGAGCAAAGTGTCAAAGAAACTTTGTTTTTGAATTCTAATGAAGGAGACAGATTATTTCCTTCTTTTTTTTCCCTTCTCACAACACACACAGAAAGAGTAAATTTCTGAGGATAAAGAAAGCAAATGTCTAAGCATGTGGTTTTTCAAGAACTTCTCCACAAAATGGCAAAATTCTCCAGAAGCTATTAGACATGTTTGGAAATTAACCAAGCATGGGATAGTGGGGATATAAATCATGCACAGTGAGGGCTCTTCTGAAAATATTTTATGATATGAAGGCAAATGGCAAACAACACACACAGAACAGAAACTAGGAAAAAAATTGACTGCTTTTCATTACTTAGGCAAAAAAACATAGGTGAAGACAGATTAAATCATTTTTTGAGGATGCTTTAGTACACTTTCCAGTGATCTTTTATTGTTCTGCTGGGAAGTCTAATGTGTGAATTAGAAAGGTGTGTGTACGTGTCCATCTGAGTTCATTTTATAATTTCCTTTCTAATAGCTGCCATATCCTTTGTAAGTTTACAGAATTATCAGGTACTTGAAAAGGAAAAGAAACATAGCAGTAGTCTGTACAAACACTATGTAGAAGTACTCTGTTGATTGCCCAAGGGGACACGTCTTTTTGCTCAGTCCTACCACAAGGTTTTCACACTGTAGGTATTGTTAATAGATGCGTTGGCTCAAACTGACATGTTGCCCAAACAGAGTATGTTCCTTGGTTCATTAAATGATTGCTTTTCTCTTATATGCTTTTGATAGTCAGAAGAAACCACCCTCCTATTTCTTCTTTCTATAAATAGGAATGAGCACTTTCTTCCCAGCTTAAGATTTGGACTTGGCTATCCATGTAATCTGCTTCTCCAACTGCTAATGGTGAAATTTGCTGTATCTGGGACAGCATGTGAAAATACTTCAGACTTCAAGTTGCTCAGCTTATTGCTGTCATGTGCTAGAAGAGTATGTTGCTCAGTGTCAGCTCTGCTTGGTTCCCCTCCCAACCAACCTGATCACTGATGCTGCTGACAGCTCTTCTCACTGCTATCTCAGTGTCTGCCTGTCCACTGCCCAGCACACCAGTGAGGGCCCCGTGGCTTTCCACGTGTTGCCCAAGGAATGTCTGGCAAGCGACCATACAGGGTTTTCTTAATGTGAATGCTGTCTGGTTTGAATAGCCACAACTGATCAAGTAGTATTGCTTTCTTTCCTGGAATGAACATCAACTGCTTAGGGCTAACCTCAGACTAGCAGCCACTGCAGCCACTGGTACCTCTGACCTGAGATCTGGTCTCTGTGAACACTTGGTGAAACTCAGTCCCTGAAGAAATTATGGGAAGGAAAAGGATGCAGCACACCTGAAGGGAGCCCTTTAATAAACCTGTGCTTTAATTTTAATTTTAATTTTAATTTTAATTTTAATTTTATTTTTTAATTTTATTTTTTGATATTGCTACATCTTGCCTTGATGCTTTTGTCACAAAACAGGTCCAAGACGTGAATTATTTCGTTTGCAGCACAGGCAACCAGGTGGTTTCCCCAGGGCTCAGCATCAGTTATGACAGGGGTTGGCAGTGAATATCAGTCTGGTAGGGGTGGATTATTTCAGCCAGTGCAACTGAGGCACACTAATGTGATTGCCAGGGAATGGAGAACTCTGGTAAATCCATTGCTCATACAGCAAAATGCACTGCTAAGAAATCCCAGCAATATTTAGAGTAGAGTTTATTTTTCCCAGAATTGCTTTTATTTTGTTACTCCATTATTCCTATAAACATAATTTTTCTTCTGTTTTCTGTCAACAGGATTGTTTTTCAAATCCTAAACAAAAGAATAAGACAAATTATTTTGCATCAGTATATGAGTTGGCATAGAGCAACAGAAGGAGCCATTATGATGATCTGTCAGACAACTACTTATTTAGGGACTTTTAAAACCACTGATAATTGACTTAGTAGAATAAAACAGCTTCTCTGGAACAGATGAAGTCTATTGTTTAAGCACTTACCACATTTGCTGCAAGTAATTTAAAAAATGCTATGACCCTGGTTAAACTATTGCAGACATAAAGGAATGGTGAAAGTGTGAGGTGCAGTGGTTCTTTTTAATGCAGTTTTACTAAACTGACTGTGTAAATACAGCTCTGAAGACTAAGGTAGGGTGGAGTAGGGGAAGTCGGTCACAAATCTGAGCCCCAGTGGGCAACACCATTGGTAACAGAGGCAGCTGGAGGCTAGAAGAGACAGATGATAATAGGCAAGGCACTCGGCTGTGTCAGTCTGACAGCCTCTCTGTCTGCACCACAGGAGTCCTGTGAAGGTTGCCATGGGCTCAGATCCATGTGTCCCTGATGCATATTCAATACCAGACCCCATCTTGCTTTCCAGAACAGGGCAAGTTATGCAGACACAAGAGATTGATACATGCACGCAAGCAGCTGCAGAATCTGGAGAGAGGAACTGGATGCCTGGTGATATCCAGGGACCTCACTGACCTGGGAGACTATGTAAGTCCCCAGATCCCTGAGAAGCAGCAAAATCTGGAGAAGGCATTTGTAAATCTAAATCTTAAAATCCAGGCACCTTGTCAAGCTGTGCTGAACAGTCTCATCATAATGGTTGCTTTCGTGGAAGCAGATGTGGGCTTACTTTGATAAATCTACAGCATGGCTGCTGCATCAGGAAGCTCAGAGGTTCCTCATTGCTGGTTTTACCATTAGGAAACCTTTCTGGGAGGTGAGAAATAGGGGTCTGAATCATCTCAGGCTAAGAAAGGCACTGAACAGTCTTCCACATCCTATGTCCTGGGCTTTGTGAATTCGGACACATAAAGGTGTATCTTCAATGGGATTTGTCCGTACTTTGTATTAGAAAGAGGGGATCAGTTCCTCCTGAGATGAGAATCCAGTGCTTTCTCTGCTTGGCAAGGGGACTACAGGTAAGGAGTGGAACCCAACAGGGCCTGGCAACAGCTAATTTTTGTGATATATGCTCATGTGCTGCCACATCCTCTCTGTGCATTTGCAAGAGGTTCAGTGGTACCTGAATGGCTCATTCATTAATGTGTATGGACTGCTATCTTGATCTCCACACTGCTGTGAAAATAGCCAGCATTTCCAGACTGCTCTGCTTCTGCTCTGTCTTGACTGCTGGAAAAATCTTGTATATAGTCTGATTCTGTGCACAGTCTTCAAGTGCAAAGTCTTCAATTGCCCCTTGGACAAAATTTCTACCTGGAAAGACACAATATATGTGGGTTTGACCAGTTCCTGTATCTGCCAAAATGCAGATTAAAAATCTCAAAAAATGCTAACAAAATTCTTGAAAAGTTAGAATTTCTTCCCTAACAATTCTTGTGATTATTGAAATGGTGAAATATTTTAGGAAATTGAGTTATCACACTGTAAAGATTTCAAGTTCCAGTGCTGATATAACCATCTTCTTACCTGAAGTGCAGAAATGCTTGTGGCATGCATGAGCTTACTGAAGATCTGTCAGCTATTACTCAAGAAAACAGAGACCCTCTATCTTTTTCAAGTTCATTGTATGGCACTGAGAATAGAAAGAAGAAGATTATGAGGTCTGAATTTGCCTTTACTAGATTTACATTGAGAAAAGAGCTTAAATTTTTATATACCTTAGATTTTTATCTACACAAAACAAAATAAATGAAATTCTCAAGTGCTGAATGTCCTCAACTGTCCTTCAAGAATATTAGACAAAACTAACTGGCTCTAGTAATTATATTCCAATCAAGATGTCTTTGTTGCAACAAAAATATAACAAAAATGTAATTAGTCCCACTAACAAAATAACTAACTTTGTTGCTTCCTAAGAATGAGATAGCTCTCCTCTGTGTGACAGTGTCAATGTTATGGATTAAGACTTGGACTCTTGACGTAATGAAAATAGTATTTATAGAAGAGGCCATTTATCAGCTAAAGACAATAAAGGCCATGACTATATTCATAGGCTATCTGAGACAGATAAAACAGTGCTGCTGTTATGAGAATCTTGGCAGCACTGTGCAGATATTGTAGTGAAACTACAGATATATTTACCTACATGGGAGCAAATATACATCTGTATCTTACAATAGGATGTAAGGCAAAGCAAAGGAATTTGAAGATCATGAAGCTTGAAGACGGTGCTTTTCTACTGCCATGAAAAACATCTGTGGGAAGAGATAAGAAGATCTCTTCCTCTGGGAAAGTAATCACACCCCTACTTTTGAGGAACAGTATGAATGATCTACCCCTAAATGTTGTAGAGACAGACTTACCTGAATGGGCTATCTGTGCTATAGAAAGCACCACTTTCTGATTACCAAGCATAATGAGTCTGCATCTTGACCAAATGTGTTTCTTGGTCATCCTTCTGAAACATGGCCTTTCCCTGTAGGATGAGAAATGCTTTGTTCCTCTCTTAGGCCATGGTCCTGACTGCTCTCACTAAGGGTTATTAGAATGAACTTTGCTTTTCTAAGAATGTTTTCTCACTATTTGAGTAGTTACCAGGAATGTCAGTACGTTCTCATTCTGAAGTTGCAACAATTGTCTCAGAACTGCCGGAACTATAGGATTTAGAATGAAAAACGGGGAAGAAAGTAAGAGAGCGAAAAAGGAAAAAGAACAATAAGCTAAAAGACAACTTATTTCATTCTTTTCATGCCTTTGGACAGTGGGTTGCTTGTTGTTTGTTTTCTATAGTTTTCTGGGAGGTAATGTCACTTAAGAGCTTTTCATAGAACTAGTGAATAGCATTGAAAATTCTTCAACCTATACCAACATAAAAAAATTTTAGTCCATTTTAAGCCACAAATGATTTTATCTGGTATGGAATTATGTATGTTCCCCATGAAATCATCCTCAGATTTGCCAGAATTCATTTTAAATCAAATATTCAGCAAAAAATCCAGTACGTAAAATGTATAGGTATCTTATCTTTGTTTTTACTTCTTCCTCTTGTCACTAAATACAAACATAATCTATGATTTTTTGTTAAGCATTAATAGCAAGTATTGGATTTTACGACTTATTTACAGAATGAAGCTATGCAAATTTATTTAAATGTTTATGCAAATTGAGCTCAACCCTCAGTCTGTCAGAGTTGAAAATGCTGTATTTTTCACACAAAAGGCTAAGCACCTCTGGCCTACAGTGAATCTTTACAGATATATATTAAAGGGATACTAACATTATCTTAAGTGGTGGCAAGCTAATGCTGCTTATGACTATTTCTTAGTATTAATTAGGGAGGGACAAATTAGTTTGAAAATAGAGTCACACATATAAGTCAAAATAAAAATTATAACCTCTGGCATCTATAACTGGCCTGGTGAGAGTCATTCTCTGATGCTATCTCCTACCATTGTCTTATCCTCTGCCCCAGATACTCTTGATATTCCGCATCTCTGTCGAAGGGCTTTAACAAAAAAAGGGAATCATCTCCAAGCTGGTTGCTGATGCCCAATGTCATATGCACTAAATGTTCTAGGGCAAAAATTGCTCCAGTTAAAAGTATTATGCAGACCTTGCATCATCTGTTACTGTTGTACAGATAGTTTGATGGGAAAAAAGCAGGAAGCTCAATGGGATTTGTTTGAAGGAATGTGAGGTTAAGGGCAAAAGGGAAGATATAAAAGAGGATAGGAAGGGACTAGAAGAGGCCACATGATTCAAAATACTTACAGAATTTAGAATTACACTAATAGACACAGCTGGTTGCCAGGTCACAGGCAAAGTCAAAGATATGAAAAAAGGAGCACAGATTAGTGCTCAAAGGCAGAGTACAGAATTTTTGTGGAATGAGGACAATCTCCCTTGAAAGAGAGATACATGAGAGAAGAGTCAGTAGAGGGACCAGAAAAAATCTGGGACATTTTCAGGAAATTTTACAGCTCCTGCAAAACAAGGTTGCTAAAGTTTTCGAAGTTTTCAACCCTAAAAATAATATGAATAATAACTGTAATAATCTGAAATGGAAAAAAAAATCTCTTTCTGTAGGTGCTAATTAAAGAGCTGTATATTATTTGCTGCCTGCTAAATATTGCCAGAGATACAAGGATCTATTAATCAGAGAATTCATTATATCTGTTAGCCATATTAATTCCAGAGTTTTATCGCATGTGAACTATCAAGCTATAAATTATACAGAACGAAATAAAAACTTGATTATTTAAGTAGGCTTTGGTGAATGGAAAAAATTAGGTAAGAGCAAGGTCCCACTCTCTTGAAACTAATGATCATGTGATGTTCAAAGTGACTTGGATCTCAAATTCCAGCTCAGAGATTTGAGTTCTGTTACTGAGATTTTAAGACCATCTCCTTGTTCAATAAATGCATTAAAACCTTGTTTAGAAGTCTCCATCCTCACTAAAGTCATAAGGAATATACCTGTTGGTGGTGTGCTCTCTGCTCAGATAAAAGCCTTAAGTGATCTCCTTTCTCTTGGATCTGCTCACTTAGCACATGCTACTCCTCTGACTTCCCTGAGATGGATTCAGCTTGGCTACTGCTTTACGCCTTTCCTATGTGTGTTAAAACCATACAGTGTTCAAAGGGTCTTCAATAACTACGTGGAAAACTAAATATTAAATTGGATTGGGGATAGCACAGCTATAGAAAATAAACTGGGGTATGAACCAGCACTGAAAGTCATCTGGCATCTGTTCCTTTCTATTATGTTCAGATGAATCATAGTGAATGATCACACATGTTTGGTGACCTGCTTTTTTTCCCGCAGCCTTCCTTGGCAATCTATGTCATTGCTTAAACTTCTTTATAGATAGAAAATATGTTTTAAATCACCTAAACAAAAATTGCAATTTAAGTATATCTCTTTTTTGTTGTTGTTCTTTTTTCTTCTTTTAAGGACCGCAGTGAACATGGAGAATATTTATTCTCTTCTGCCTGTGTGTGTATGTTTGAAAAAAACAAATACATGTAAGTATAAAAGAGTGAATTTGTATGGCGTGTATTCAGACCACTGGAAGAGAGAGATGGTTTCTAAATAATGTGGAACTCTTAACAAGGCATTTAAAGGAAATTTTTAAAAAGGGAATTAAGTTTTAGAAAAGGAGAAAGATAGAGAAAAGTAAACAGAAACTACAAGGGTAAATTCTGGTAAGAGGCTCAAAATCAAAAAGCTGAAATGATAGTAAAGAAGACGAGAGAGGACCATAATCCTTGACATGTTAAAACCAAAATCACAAAAAGAACATGCCAAAAAGATTTGGGAAAACTAATCCTTAGTGATACAGAAGCTGTTTCTTTTTCAAAGCAATCAGAACAAGAAAGCTAGTCTAGTTCCAAGGTATGGCTAAGGAATAATAGGAATATTCATGTAGTATAAGCTGTCACAAAAAGCCTGGCTGATTTGTTCCTATATCACAGCCACTCTTTACGAGGAATGAATCTGAGAAAATCTTTCAGATTCGTGTGGCAATGAAAAAGTTTTTAGATATATTGATATGCTTAAGAATAATAAACCGATAGAACCTGGTAGAACTCTGAAGAATTTTCAAAGAGGTAAAATACAATTTTTTGGACTGTTAATCGACACTTGTGATTACTACTTAATCTGTCTTATAGTCAGAAGAAAGTAGATGAAAACATGGCATCCTACTTTGAAGGAAAGCTTCAGTTGTGATCCTGAGAAATAGTACTTCTAAATTACATAAAACTGAGCCATGGAAAAAAACTTGATAAGGAATAAATTTAATAATACTGTAAGGAATATGACATATTTGGCAATAGACTTCTGATGGAAACCATAGTTCTATTGTAGTTCCCTACAGAGTAAATGAATCTGTGAATGTGGCTGACCCAAAGAATATAATGCGTGCAAATTTTCAAAAAGCGTTTGACAAAATTTCTTTCAAAGAAACTAAGCACTCATGTGATAACAGAGGAGTTTTTCTTATGGATTAATGGCTGATCAAAGAAGGTTAGAACAAAATGATATATTTATACAGTGGAGAAATGGAGAAGAGTTAGGTACCTAATAAATTAGCAATATCTTCTTAAGATCAGTACCGGGGACAGAAGTAAATTCAGCAATCTGGATCTGAAAATGGGGATGAATATATTGTCTGTCACCATTAAGGATGCTATAGCAATTTTTGGCAAAGTCTGTTTTGAAGTTGACTGAAAAGATACAAAAAGATCCCAAAGTAACGTATATATATATCTACATGTATATCTATAACTACAGAATAACTTAGCATTTTATTAGAAAATCCAGTGCCAGTAAAAGATGGTAAGCTCACAAAAAAGAAAATTTTGTTCCATGTAGGTAGTCATGGGTTAGAAAGATATTTTTACCAGATACTACCATTCTGACAGTTCTCAGAATGCAGCAGGATAACATTCAACAACAATGAAAAAGGTTAATAGAAGACTGAGGAAAACGAGATTTGTGGGAAAAAAAAATTGCTTTTAGTTGACCAATTTACATAATTTTCAAAAAAGGAAGAGAGCGATAAAGAACATTGCAGGTCATGTACTCAAAAGTTGGAAAGCTATCCTGCTTATTTAAAGAAATCAGGGATAGTTGTAGAGAAGGTGATCATTAGTTAATAATATCACATAATGATAAAAATGTAATAATTGTACTTAGATTAAGGCCTTCCTCTTGACAGGAAGGTCCATCCAACCTCTGCTTGAAAATGCATACTTTATAAAATGTACTAAGGTTCTTTATTATTTTCCCAAAGCACTTCTCCAAATTCTGGTTGAAAAGAGTCAGTAGGTGAGACTGCATCTAATCTGTGATTCCCACCTCTGGGATGGGATGCTTTTTGTTGTCTTACGGTGGAACGAAGCAAAGCACTGGCCCTTACACTCGAGTGTTCCGGACTTTCACCACCATATAACCAGGGCCCTGAGGGCACCCTGAGGACCCGTCCTGTCTCTCAGCCCAGCCACCAGCTCTGGATTGATATATCCAGCACCAGAGCTGTGCCCTGCAGAACCCCAGGACCCACGTCCTATCTATCCCCACAGCACTGCCTGGTGCCCATGGCTGGAGCTGCCCTGGTGCTCCCTGGCTGCTGTGCTCCCAGCTGGGGCAGAGGTATGGGCCCTGTCTGTCAGACTCTACCCTGACCCCTCAGGGAGCCCTTGGACCCAGCCCCTCACTGGGCTCCCTGACACCAACATATACTGTCTATACCACATACACCAGAGACAGAAAATGCAGTTACTATCACTACCATGGGAAAAATCACATTCACCAGACTAAATCACACTGGTAGTCCCCAGGCACATGCTAATTTCTGGATTCGGACCTTATTTGAAGACGGTAAATAAGCATATTTCTCTCAGTGCAAAAGGAGCACCAAAGAAGGTATTCATTTACGTAAAAGCTGGGTTCCTTAAATTTCTTACTCTGCTGCGTAGCCCCAATGTACCTTGCTAAATAGTAGCTTTAATGCTCTAAAAAATGGCTATTTGTCAAAAAATGTGCAGTGATTTTGGTGTACAAGTGTATATTTTGGCACAGCATCTTGAACTTTTAAAGTATTAGATTAATACATAACAAGTCATAAACACGTCATCTGACTAGTGAATCCTGAGTCAATCATTCTATCTAAATCATAATTAAAATAAGGACTAGAAACTGAGGATACCACTCAAATTTTATGCTTGTATAACTGTTAAAATTAAAAAGAGCCTCCCTAGTGCATGTCAGTACTGGCCCTCTTAAACTTTCTGGTCTTGATGTAGTCCAAAAAGCCAAATGACAGAAAATCAGTGACCAATCAGGTAACTGTCTGAGGCATTTAAGTGTCATGTTTTGTAAGTAATTGGAGAGATGGTCTAATAGAGAAAAGACTGAATTCCAGAGTGGAAATGCCTCCTCCACATGTTTGCAGAAGAGTTAAGATAAAAATATTGAGATAAATAGTATCTACTAAACTTGAATGGTACCTGGAAAAATACCAGACATGTAGCCTAGTTCTAGACTTGGTTTCTAAATATTGTCTTGTTAAAATAAGAGACAACTTAGCAACAGGGTGTATTGTGGCCTACTTAATAAATATACACTGAAATTACTGATTGAAGATATTTAGTTAATTAGTGGAAAAGAGCTTTGACAAGTGCCAGGAAATAATTTCACAAGCAAGGCATAGTTCTATCTGTGCTGCTAATAATTCATAGAAAATACTCCAAAATGTCGAATATTTTATTCCTGAATAAAGTTGACTGCCTTATTGTCTGCTTTATAAGTCAGTTATAGATTATGCCTACCTTTTAATTCCCACAAGGAAATGGCATGTTTTCATTCCTTTAAAGATTAACATTCACTTTGACCCTGTATTTTATGAAAATAAATTTTAAATATTACATTTTTTGATAGCACTGCAGCTCTAAATATGCTGATTAATATGCATTGGGATATGCAATTCAGGTTGGAAGCTAGTTAAAATAAAAAAGTGCTTCTTGTGCTTTGGTTGCAGCTCAAAGAATAGCAGGTGGTCAGTGTTTATCCTGCTAAAACAAGCCCTTCAGTGAGAGAAAGCTCATTTTGGACCAAAGCTGAGCTCTATGCCTGAGTGATTCGACTCCTAACAAAGCAGCCAGAGTCTCATTCACATCGTTCCATTGGTGTGAGAATTAGCTACTGGTAATTGCATGTCCAGGAGCTGCTTTTTAAAAATGTTTCTCCAGACGTGCTTATCGATGACTGACAGTCTGAGAATTTGGGAATAATCTCTGAGCAGATCAACACTTTTCAGGTTTAACTTTACCAGTGAAAGTCAAGCAAAAGCATCATATAAAGGAGCAGAGGATGGGGAGTAGCATCCTGTTCCCCTGACAGCTGCCCTTACTGCCTGGTGAGCACTGTGGAGGCAGTAGGCCTACATATTTTCATTATTGAGAGGAAATGTAAAAGCTCAGTGTGATGCCAGTGGAACTAGACAGGAATCCATGCTCAGGTAGCACAATGTCAATGCCATCACAATGCTTACTACTGTGATCACTGTTAGACCTTGGATGAAAGTTTTAAACAAGCTGAGGCATAAATGCTATTATTTTTCTAGGTAGAAGATTCCCCAGCATGCATTTGAAAAAACAGCCTTGGAAAAAATGGTGGCTTTTCTCTGACATGGATCTGCTCTGCAGGTAGAAGCATTTCACCCTACACCTCTGAGCCCTGGCTGTATAACGGGACTGGTCCTCTCACACGTGAAGACTATTGGGGCTCCTTAAAAATAGAATTCACATGGTCTAAATACTAGGGCTACACTTCTCTCACCAATCCAGAGCAAGATGAAACGTATAGGTGTCTCATTTCAGCTCTTCACAAGTTACAAAGGAAAGCTAATGATTTTGCAGGCCTTGTGAAGCCAGCTTTTAAATTTATATCCTCCAGTGATGCTTAGGTGGTTGTAGTTGGCCATTTAGAGAGATTCTCTCATCACTTACTGTGGGAAAATGGGAAGAGCCCTTATTTGAGTTCATTTTACAATGATTTTTGATTTACAGGTCATCAGAAATATATTACATAAGTTCTACCCAAACAAAGTTAAATATATAGAAAGAGTTTTAAAAACTGAACTCTCCTAGCAGACTTGTGATGGTTTAGTCAATATCTTTAATGGAACTGGGGAACAGACTTTTTTTAATTTAACATATACATCTATGTCTACAAGTGAAAATGCCAAATGCTTTGAAAATGACTTGTATTTTGAGAACATTCCAGCTTGAGTGAGAATAATGAATATTTGAAAACTTGTGAGGAGTTGTGAGACTGAGATTTGCAGCTATATAATCAGAGTTCAGGTTAAGATAAATTGAATTAACTCTTTGATGTATAGAATATTTATCTAAAAACTTCTGCAACATTTGGAATTCTACTTTAAATAGGACTTGGATAATTCTCTGCATTGAACTCTTACTTTTAACAATTTTTTTCAATACCAAATGAATCTCATTGTCATGGTTTTGTGATTTTTGGTTTTTGGTATTCCCCATCATAACATCATGTAGTGCACTGGGAGTAGAAGTGTTAATGCTCCAGTTCTGGATAGCTGTTAACGGAGTTAACTAGATCAATCTATGCCTGTGACACTCATAATATCTGAGAGTTTGCTGCCACTTAAGAAACTCATTGCAGTCTTAGTTAACAAGCTTCTCATTGCAAGAACTGTTCAATCTAATCCATCAAATGCAAATATAGAAACTTGTGGGTTTTTTTTCTTTCAATCTAGTTCACATGGCATTCTTGACGCATCTCGTTATACAAGATTCCCTTCTTGTATCTTATTTTCTCTTCTGTTTAATAGCAATAAAAATAGTAAACTCCTTAGTAAAGCAGTTTCAGATCAAATGACGTTCTCTATGTTAGAACTAGACATTATTACTAAATCAAGATCCAAAATAATGATCCATACAAAAAGCCTCTTGCCTATTATGCTTTCAAACTTGAAGTCTTTCCACTGACTTCCAATGAAATTCTTCACTAATATTAAATGTTTGTTTTAGGTACACTAAACATAACTCAGATGTTTTCCTGGGCTCATGTTCATTTCTCCCTCTCCAATCTGCTGACTCATTCACTTCCTCTTACCAGTGAAGATAAGAGGAAGGCTGCTGGACTGGATCTTTTACTGCTTGTATTCTCTGTATCCAGCATCTTCCTTTAAAGATTAGACTAATTCTAGCTGGAGAGCTTCTAAACTAGCAGAATAAAATCTCTTTATGTTTGATAAAGCATTTGATTACTGAAACATCAAAGTTAGGTATAACCTCTGAAGTTGTTGTAAAAAGATGGGTTTTTTTTGTTTGTTTGTTTTGTCTTTTTTAATATTTCTTTTTTTTTTGTCTTCTTTAATATTTCTTTTTTAATCAACCTTGAAAATATATGAAAATCATTTTTGTTTCCAAAATATATACACTGCCAAATTCATTGATCTTCTATACTGCTCTACTTGTGAGTATCTTTGCTTTTGCAATTAGAATTTGGGACATTTTCCTCTCTCAGAGGTCTTTGTGATAACTTAAAGCGTACACCAGTAATAGAACCTTCAGCAGTTTATACATTCACATTTGAAACCTTCTCTGCAGATTAGCAACTGACAAAAAAAAAAAAAAAAAAAAGAAAAAGAAAAAGAAAAAGAAAAAAGAAAAATCAAGCCTGTTAAAAAAATACCAGCAACTGTAAAAACCATTGTGGAGCTCTTTGAAATAGCTGTTAGAAGTGGGGATCTTTTACAGAATTTTTCAGAGTGATGACTCACAGCAGAAGCTGTTGGGTGGCCAACTGTGTTGGCATAGAAGTGATATGTAGGAAGAAAAAAGAAAGATGCCAGGAGTACAGGAGGTAAGGCATGACTTGACAGGTGGTTAGGGACTCAGTCTCTGTGAAGGAGAAAGGGAATATGAGCTGGAGAGCTGTTTCACTGCTTTGCTTCAGTGCAGGGCTTTTCATCAGCCAATGGTGTGTTAGCTGTTGTTTGGATTCTAGAGGTTCTTTGACTTGTCTGACCTAAGATTTGGACACTGATGCATTTTTCCCTTTAGGCTGGCAATCAGAAATTTGGTCATGACTCTCATGTCAGCACTGGACATCCTGTTTTGATGGACTGTTCTAGAAGACAGATGAAACTATAGTTTAAACCCTGAGGAAGATATTTTTCCTCCCATGGGCACTCTAATGATGGATTTAGACCTGGAGTTGACTCTGAGATATCCCCCTCCATGACTCAGTACTTGGAGATAACATTGACTGGGGTCGTCTAGGGCAGTTCAAGAGGCCCAGAACACAGAGAGTCCACACTGGAGGATTCTGAAGCAAAAGCAACCAGGCTGCAGCAAAAATACACTGAAAACTCTAATACCAGTGCTTCGTTATAAACAAATAAGAGATTTTTGCCCACAGGATTTAAAAATACCCAAGTTGCTTTAGGCTACAGATATTTAGGAGGGCAATTCTACCTTGGCTCAACTCCATGACTGACATGAGATCCTTGTGAGAATGATCAGGCTGCTTTCAAAACAAGATGGTCTGTGTCGAGGTAGTGCAATATCTTTTCTGCAGAAATGCTATATTGTTTCTGCTTCTTTTTTTTTGTCCCTGCCTGTGTGGTAGTGAGGATGACAACATTTGGGACATGACTTGGAGGCTGAACACATGAATTTCACAGCTATTAAATCCTAGCAGGAGGTATGAGGTCCTCTGCAGATGGAAGAGTTATTACATGAGCCTAGACCAGCAGCTTTGCTTAAAACAGTAGCAATATGGTTTCTGTTAATTCAACCATCAGCTGGCATGGGTGGGCTGCCCAGCTTTGGTTTCTGTTGTGATGAATCTTGTTGATAGGGTCATGGAGAGGTGACAATTACAGGTTTCATCTCCTCATACCCTTCTCACATGTACATATTTCATATATGTGCATGTCAGTATTCCCAGTGAATGTGAGGATGGACATTGTATAGCTGGCAGATGATTTTTGCTGTACTTATGAATGAAGTCAGAGGTGCTATGCATGTCCCTTTGGCTATTGATGGGATGTTGTTAAAATACCTATAAACCTACATGTACTAGTCTGCTCTTATTCTTTACTCAGAGAAAATCCTGGTAGGTAATGTCAGACACTTGATTTCTCTCCTCTGAGCACTATTTTTTTTCTGCTCTGTTTCTCTTGCTCAGCTTGAAAACAAACTATTGAAGGTGCTGGTGTGAACACATGGTTACCTTGTCTTCAATGCACAGACATGAATTTGCTTTATTTTCTCTTCTCTGCTCGAGATGGCACAATTTAATGCTTGTGTGTGAGTCTGGCTGGCATTGTCATGTAAATCTATGAAAGTATTTATATTGGGTGGCATTTGCTTTACTAGTATTTCCACAATTGTATACACATTCCCTTACGAAAGTGGTTAGGTAAAGTGATGTTTGGGAAAAGGGGAGGCAGTTCCTCCTCGCCAGGCAGCTGAGCATATTTGGACACATGCAATGGAGAAAATGTAGGATGACCATATCAAAGGAAGAGCTGGATGCTGGCAGCATGGTGCTGAGCGAAGCCATCCAGGTCTTACAGGTGATGAAAACAGTTTCCTCCAGACTCAGCAGGGAACAGGTAAGAGGAGGAGCGCTTGCTGCTAGTTTGCAGTCATGGAGTTGCCTGGAAGCAAAGATGCAATGCAGTGGATTAGGAAATAATTTATGTTCACAAGTTTTAATATTTAATTGATTTAATTTAAAATTAATTTGTCTTTGATTATGCTGAGATTTTTTTTTTATTTTAAAGGTTACATTTATACTTATTTATTTTTGCCCCAATTAAAGCTATCTTATATTTCTTTGGCCTATATTTAGGATTATATAGGATTTCCCTGTAGAGCATAAGGCTAAATTCAACCCCACAGCCACCATCCTGTCACCAGGTTGCAATGCTGAAAACTAGAAGAAATCAAACAAAACATGGATTATTATGAAGAATGCTTGTTCCTGTTGAGTTATAGGTGTTTGTTAGCCTTTTGTTTTTTTTTATTTTACAAGTGAATAGTCTGATTTGATTGTCAGTTATTTCTTGATTGTCTTAAAAATAGCTGGAACATCTTTTTTACCCTTATATGTGGACAAGAGGGTGCAATCTTCATTCACAGATGCAAAAGCACACTACAATGATTTATGTAAACTCTGCTTCTTAAATCTGTTGAAATAATTTTGTTGGTGCAGAGGAAAGGACTCCAGCTGTTCACTGGAGGAATGTTGAGATGATTATATTTTGGGTACCCTGTGATCTATGCTGATTGCTTATTGATTTTGGGGTGGAGTTTAGAGTGCTTGTTTGGATTTATGGTATACTAACTGGCTTAATTTCTCCCTTGAGAAACTACTTTTTTCTTTATGCAGTACTGATGCAGCAGAAATCTATGCAGAACCACATTTAATCTTCTGGGAACAAATAAAAAAGAATTCTGCCAGTGGAAGATTGCAGTTCTTTAGCAGCTCTGACTTCAGATCTTACCCGTCTTCTCTGAGAAGAGGTGGTCTTTAAGAAAACATGCCTTTAAGGTGCCGTGAAAATCTTGTCACTTTGGGGGTGCATTTCAGGAAGAATTTACTTTTTGAAAGATTCTGTTGGACTTCACTTTTGTGTGTTAGAAAGATTAACCTGCTTGTTGTATTCAAACCTACGGTTCCAGTAAGTCTGAGTATTTCAAATCTGGAGCTTAGCTGAGGCTCAACAAACAGCATATAAAAATAAAACAGGCTGATTTGCTTCATTTTAGAGATAAAAAAGGCTCAAGGTTATCAGAGGAGATAGTGGAAATTAGGAGATACTCATTGTTTGAATAATATATTAGGAGCCTGGGATACAAATTACAAGCACATATCAGGGGGTAAAAATGGCAAAAAATGGCAAAGAATGCATGCAAAGACATAGACTCATTATCAGGGCCCAGAAGGTAATACCACTTTATTTGATTTCTCCATTTCCTCTCTGAAATGGTAGCTGAAATATGATTTGATATACGTTGATTTCACATTATATTCTTCCATTTTTATTACATGTATATTCTTGTCATCATTCATAAAGAAACAAGAAAAGAAAGAGAAAACTTAAGAATGAAGTGGACAGAAAATAATGTTCAGAGAGAGAATAGAAAATAGAAAGAAACTACTATGTATCGGTAGAAGGCATAATATTTAAGTGAAAGCAACAGTTAAAAAAGAAAAAAAAAAAGATTATTGAAAGTATTGCAAAGTTCCTGCTTGAACAATAGACTCTTTTTCAGGATAAGCTTTCTGGGTCAGGTTGTGTTCTCTTCTATTCTGCTGTACATAAAAGACTGTAAAAAGCAGTCCTAACTGGGCAGTTGCAGCTTCTTTTGGCATATGGGTACAGCATGACATCCAAGGGATTGCACTGGATGATGTGCTACAGATACATTAGAAAACGGAAACGAGGCCAGCTGTGTAATTGTTCCTCGGGACATCTCAGTCCCAGCCCAAATCAGTCCCTGGGGGGATGCTCGTCTGTTCCCAGAGTTGTATTGCATCCCTGCTGTACCCAGCTTTCCAGAGGCATATATATAGCAGGATCCGTTATGCTCCTTTCACAATGGCCCCATGTGCTTTTTGGCCAGATTTAAAAATCATGTCCTTTGTAATGCATTGTTATGGAGTATACTTAAGAGGCCAAAAATATTTAGCTATTTTCTCAGACTTGGTCTGCTTAGGCAAAATAAAGGTTTAGTATGAAGATATACAGCATGCTTCCAGCTGCTCTTTGCTGTCACCTGGAAGATAGTGTCCCTTATAAGAAGCAAGTAATCAAGTCATCCTTACACTCATTCTCAAGCAGTATGTTATGGGCTTAGCTTTTCAAGGCAGATCTGTGGCTCATTGCAGAAGGAATTCTATATCCCACAAGTGGGATTGCAAAGAGGCCCTCAAAAAGGGCAGGTAATCTTAAATGAAAGTCATTCTGACCCTTTAAGTAGTAGTGGCATTGCCACACAGCTTGCTACAAATGAAGACTGACAAATTGTCTTAGCAGGATACAAGCTTTCAGTTTGCTGTGGTCTCACATCTTCCGAGTTCCAAGCTACAAGGATGAAACATACATTTCACAGCTGTTATGGATAGACCTGTCCAAGGCAGGTGTGTGTTCAGCTGGAGAAAGGGAAGAAAAGGGGGTTCCTGAGTTTACCATTAACTGGCAATAGGAGTCTTACACATTCCTTTTCTTGCTCTGGGGAAGGGCCAGGAAAGGGTTTGGGAAGCTGAGAGCATTGAGATGTTATAATTAGCATGAGTTCTTTTGCCAGACATTCAAATTCTAGAAAGTGAGCCCCTCCAGGTCCACTTGGAAAAGTTTGCAAACTCTTCTGTGTTTTCCTCTTAGATTCAAGGGGGGAAAGCAGATCTGAAAGCTGCCAGTATTTCTTTATTGGAATCAGCTGTTTTAGCTGAGGCTGAGCCCAGCCGTATAAACAAAGAGAGAAAGAAAAAGAGTTTTGTGAAAGCAAAACCAAAAATAACTTGTTATAAATATTCTTCTCCCCTTTTTCTTTCTCTGCGTCCTTCAGTTGATATAACTTAATTAGGGTCTATTTAGTCTCACAGGCTTCTTTATTTTTTTATTTAAAAAAAGCAGACGTAAAAAAAAGTAAAAGATGTTTTGCAATGTTGAGCTTCAGTTTACTGAGTTCTGTTTGCCAAGATAAGCCTCAAGAGAGACAGCACCTCATTTTCACAAATATCCCTGGAGACAGCAGGTGCTTTACAAAATGTCCGCATTTGCATCTGGCAAATTCAAATAGCCAAATTAGTCAAAGCACTGCTTACTCCCTAAATCAAATATCTAAGATCCTTTCCAGACTTGTCCCAGATTAGGAAATGTATTGGAAATGGACAGCTGTCCAGTTGTGCTTCCATTTGAAAACACTGGCTATGAGCTAAAATCTGTTCAAGCTGAAGGAAAGATTCCCACGTACTGTACACAATACCATGTACTTTTCTTTCTCACTGCAGTGTGGGATATTTTCCTTGGCTATTTGAGTTGGTTAATCAGAAATCTCCAAGATTAAGGGACCAAATAGGAGATTTCTGAAACAGTCAGTTAACCATACATTTGCATCCTTTTCTGGGATGATGATAGCAATCTACCCAAACATGGGAATGTAAACAAACATTTAATGAAGATGGCTTGCACTGTAACTCTGTCTTGCCTGTTCAGGATACAAAAAATAAAGGTGGATTTGTTGAAAGAGACTGTATTGCAAACAAACAGGTTAAGGTTCATCCCAGTTAACCCTAGTTACTGACAGAGCAGACGTCTGCAGGCGTGCTGCCCAACCACAGGCTTCCATGAACTAGACATAATGACTAGACATTCACTATTATAAGTGTATCCTGGGTAAGTCACAGTAAATGTCTGAGTTTAGCAGAGGAATCTACTTTGCAATGCCTGACAGTGATGATGAACATCGTGGTGAAGAAGAGCAGTTAAGGCCGAGGTCCCACAGTTTGGTTGGTAGCATCTATCCAACCAGCAAAAGATTTCTGAAAGCCAGAATACTTCATACTAAAAAATGTGGGCAGTCATTAAAAAAAAAAAAGTAAGTAAGAAAGGAAGGAATGTGTTTGTGTGTCAAAAAGCTGGTCAATAAGTTATCAAAAGCTTGGCACACGCCTCTACTGTTTGAGGACTCCTTTTGTTACTCTTCCTCTCTACTTGATCATAATTTTTTAATGATTGATCTCTCCCCACATGAAATTTGTACATGCTGTAGGCAAACTCCTTTAGTTGCCAGTGATCCAAGTACATTTGGCCTGTCTACCACACACAGACTGGCCACTGCATGGAAGCCAAATTCATCAATTGATTTTTGTAGGCACTGGATGAAATGAACAATAAGCCTTCTGAATAAAAGCACTTCAGCCTGGGACAAAACCTGACACTGATCAGGGGGTTAAAAAAAGCATTTAATGCAAGTACAGAAAAACGTATATGCTCATTCAAGAGCAAAGAGAGGTGAGTATAAATTAGTTCTATAGCAGGGCAGTACTAGTTCCAACTAGGGGAACTCTGGGATTCTTCAGAGGTTGGTGCATGGATAGGTAAAATGCTCTTCATATGCTGTAAACTCTGAAACTATGAATACTGAAAAAGAAACTCTTCATGCAGTGATGCAGACAGGGGCTGCTGTTGTTCCTGCCTGCCATAGAGAGCCTGTGGTCTCACAATTCTCTCTCAATGCTGTAGTACAGCATTGTACATTGGCTGAAATGTTCTTAAGAGGTTGTAGTCAAGCTGAGGACATTTTTGGCTGAATGCACACCTTTGTTGAGCACTTCCTATGCTCATGGTGGGAGGGAAAGGAGAAGATAGGTTTTATAGATGATGATGGACCCTTAACAGTGGTGCTGTAGGCAAGCTGTCAGTACAGTATTTTGCAAGTGATTCATTGTACAGGACTACAGATAATTCCTATTATAAGTGCCATGTCCCCAGCTGGAGTGGCAGAAGGGCATCTTTGCAAAGACTTACCTGGCAGCTGCTAAACTGGTGCTACCAGAGCACTGACAGGGCTGGAAAAGAAATGTTGCTAATTCAGGAACTGGGGACAGGACAAGTACCCTCACAAACATCACATCTTGGCCACAGTACTTCCTGTGCCTCAGCCTCCAATTTATCTCCCAGGCAAACATGACCTAGGACTACCAGATTACAAATGCTTATCTGCAGTGACCAGTGACTAACCATGTTTTTGCCCTCCTTAAAAAGTTAATTTGGTCTTTGGCAGGGTAAGGGTCAGCAGAACAAGTGTGTTCAGGCATTGCCTATGTTTGCTCTCCCCAGTGCTCACAGTGGCAAATGAGAAGGCTGGCTTCCACCCTGGTGGCTCCTCCAGGAACCCTGCTGGGTATTGCTATGATAAACCGAGTTCTGAAAAAAATGAAAAGTCTGTTTTGGAGTCCAGCAGCCTGAGGATGTCAGGGGTAGGTCAGGGGGAGAAAGGAGTGCACGAAGCATGGCTGGTTTCTGGCATGCAAGCTGAGAACATTGGAGTCTGGAGGGAGCTGGGTGTCTGCCTAAGCCAGATAACAAGTCTGGATAAGGAAGGAGAGCTTTGCATGCTGATTTGGCCAACAGCCTCTGTGTGGAGGAGACCAGGGGAAAATAAAACAAAAAGGAAAAGAAAGAGAAAAGGAACATTTTCTCACATCCGGGCATGATGCAGCCCACAGCCACAATCGTATGAGTATCACCAGCTGCTTTTATATTGGCAGGATATGGATGCAAAGCAATGGATGCAAAGCATCAGGATGCTAAAAAAGCCTCTGGCTGGTAGTGTCCTAGCTCCCAAGGATCCCCACAGGCTGTTTCTCCCAGTCTTATCCAAGTCAGGTACAGAATTTGCAACAAACTATGACTTGATGTGTCACATTGCAGACTACCAGCTTCCTGTGCGGAAGTAGCTGAGACACCTTTAGCAATGGAATGATGATTAGTATCTCTTACCCACCTCCACACTACTCAGCGTCCTTGCCCAAACACTTCTGGCATTTACCTGAAGTGCAATGGACCTGTCAGATTCCATAATTTCAGGCCTGCTAAGCTTTCACTTTTGCCCTAAGCCTGGGTTTGACAATCCTTGTAAAGCACCCTGAAGGGATAGATGGGAGACTTACAGCAGTCAGAGTGGTAAAGACAGAGACCCCAGAGTCTCCATCTTCCTAAAATGTCAGCCGAGGGCAAGAGAAACTAGCCGGCTCAGAGTACATAATGAACCCTAGGGGAGGAGGTTGTGCCAGTGCAGTTGATGTCTGGTCAGTGAGTCATTGGCAGTTCTGTGGCAAGACGTACATCCCCCTATATCCCTCTTTTTTTGCTATTTACCACGCTTTACTGGTTTAGTTTCGACAGCGTTGAATAAGTAGTTTTGAGGAGACAAGCGCTGGGGAAGGAGTTTGAGGTCAGATGCCCTCACTGTGTAACGAACAGATCCAAAATTCTCCAGACTTTCGTTTCCAGATGATGGACCGTATTATCCTTTCCCTTAGATTAAAGAGGCCTTAAATTCCAAAAGCCTCTCTGCTCACAGACTCTAAACCAATCAGGCTGTGATGTTTCAAGGTGCTAATGGCCTGCCATTAAAGGTCACTGATGTATACACATGCGGACCGCAATTAAAGGCACTGTGTGGTTAAGGCGCTCTCTTTTGTCTGACAATCGAAGGCTGTCAGAGGTTGCTTTGTGTTGCAAAGAGGCACAAGGGGAGAGCTGTTATCCAAATCTCACCTTTGAAGGCCGCATGTTGGCAGCAGGTTTTAGGTGCGGGACGCTGATGGAGGGGGGGGGGGGGGGGGGGACAGGAAGTTCGTGTCGGGGTCTTTTTTTTTTCGTGAAACCCCAGACGAGATAAGAAACCTCAGGCAGCCGCTTTCTGGGCAAAGCAGTGACGCCTGCGGTCCATGAGATGCACATTGCCATCTGTTTGCCCTGCCTCAGTCCAACGCTTCCCCGAGGACGCTGGGTTGGCGAATACTGTTTAATAAACCACTAGCATCACAAAAATAGCTAACATTAACTGTCTCTGTTAACAATGTCTCTGTTACATTAACTGTAACCCTAATTACTGCCCCAAACCAGATAGATTTGACTAAACATGCGTTGCTTGGGAAAAGTTACTGTTGATCTACAAAGCAATGACATTGTTAACAAACTGGGGAAGAAAAAAAAGAAAAAAAGAACAATTCATTTTTTCTTCAGACACAGCACAGGTTTTGGTGTAGCTCTACAGCTTCCAGCTACTGTGGAGCTGACGGTAATTATCCTCATCTTAAAAGGTGGAATGTAGAGGGCTGATTTCTGACTCGCGAAGGCTTAACTGAAAAAAAAATGAGGCGCTTAGGACTGTATACAAAACTTATCCAGACTGATTAAGTCTCAGACCCTTATGAGGAAAGGCTTTCTCACATGATTTATGAAACTTCCCGCTTTCGCTGAACTCGAGCATGGAAGTGTGTAAATTGATTCTTTAGATACTATATCGAGTGACTAATCAGAGAAAGGTGCATGAACAGTGGAGATAAAATAATTCAATATGTTACTAATCAAGGGGGGGGGGGGGAGGAAGCAAATTGGAAGAGATACAGTCCATGTGCCCTACAGAGCTCTGAGATTATGATCAGTTGTTGTCATGAGGAGACTTTGTAGAAAATCTGTTTGATTTCCTAATTTGATCGGCTCTGCATAAAGTATGCTATTCTAAAGTTTTTCTTTTTAACATTTTTGTGCTATTCACTTGTTATATAATGTATTTCAAAAGCTCATTAAAAAGGAAAGAAAAAACCAAACAAATAACAAACAACAAACTATATTAATGATATATAGCAATCCAAAGTTTCAAGCTTCACCCCTCAGTTGCAGTACAAGAAAAACAGTATCAGAACAAAAGAAGAAGACATACATGAACACACTCAACTGGGAAAAACTTCAGAAGGTTGAGCACCCCATTAGAGATCCCTGAGCAAGTTGTTCCAGCACGGGTGTTGCCAAGCTGCTCAGAGCTGCTGAATGAAGGTAAACCCAAGTCTGATTTAAGTCTTCCTCATTCACGATGTTGGTTTACAGGTGATTTTTTTGTGTGTTGAAATGCCTTTAAAAGTGAAATCACTTGCTGATGCCTTAACTTATAGATGTCTTAAGTTGGTGTTACCTAGCTTAATGGGGATACAAAGGAGAGACCTTACCAAAGAGCAATTGAGACCTTAAATGAGTTTGCTGCTGTTGAAATGCTGATCTCCTCTCTCTTCCCCCACCACTGCCCTCTTCCCCTCTTCCTCTTCCTAGCCCTAAGGCCCTACTTTCTCCTTTGCACGGGCTCTGTCATTTTCCAGATGCCTCCCCGGGCTGTTTTAACTCACTGAGCCAACAGAAATCTATCCTTCCCCCTTCCTCCTCTCATTACTTAAACTGGCTTTCTGCCCTGAGTAGCAAGAAAAACCAGCACAAGGAAGGGAGAAGAGCTGAGTACACATGCGCTGCAGATAGTCTGAATGCAGAGGTGGTGTTGCTCAGCTGAAAATGGAAGAGTAGAGTGGAACTTCCCATTTTGGTTGCATTGACCTCCAGCTCCTACCACAGGATAATTTAGAGTTTTTTAAGACATTAAAATATTATGCCATTAACTTCTGGTAAAGTAATACAAAATATATAAATAAGGACACATTTCTATAATCTATTAACACCTATAGGAAATGCAGGAATTTATGGGCCTGAGATAGAGAAGCACCTCTCCTGTAAGGAAAAGCAGAGAGAGTTGGCACTGCTCAGCCTAGAGAAGAGAGGGGTCAGATGGATCTCATCCAATACTTATAAATACTTGAAGGGAGGGTGCAAAGAACACAGAGCTAGTCCCTTTTCAGTGGTGCTCAGTGCCAGGACAAGAGGCAATGGTCACAAACTGGAGCACAGGAGGTTCCATTAGCAAACGATTATAGAATGTGAGGCAATGGCACAAAGCTGCACTAGGGAAATTCAGACTGGACAACATATTTTTCGCTTTTATTTTTATTTTTTGCCTTGAAGGTGGTCAAACACTGGAACAGGCTTCCTAGAGAGGTGGCTGATACCCTATGCCTGTCAGAATTCAAGAGGCATTTGATGATGCCCTCAATAATATGCTTTAACTTTTGGTTAGCCCTGAATTGATCAGGCAGTTGGATTTGATGATCTTTGAAAATGCCTTCCATCTGAACTATCCTGTCCTGTCCTGTCTTATTCCACCTAAACATCAGGAAGAGCTTCTTTACTGTGCAGATGATGGAGCAGATTACTCAGAGATGTGAAGTCTCCTTCCTTGCAGATATTCAGAAGCCACCTGGATGTAGTCCTGGTCTTAGGTGGCTCTGCTTTGGCAGATGAACTCCAAAGATCCTTCCAAGTTCAGCCATTCTGTGGTTCTCTTATGTCCCTCTCCTTGTTCTGAGTGACTCAGCATTCCCTCTTCCTTGATGGCCCCTGTCTGGATAAATCCTTCCACAGAAGCTTTATATAGTGATCACCCTGCCTGCTGGGAAAGAGGCAGAGCAAACTACAGAGTTGGCTGAAGCAGTAATTCATGACTGCTGTTCTCCAGGGCTGGTCCTATGGCAGTCTGTGCCGTACCCATGGCATTTGGCAGATCCTGGTGCACACCAGGTATCAGGGTTCTGCTGTTCTGTTCCTGAGCTGCCAGACTAAAATCCTGTTTGGGGTTAGTACATGATGTGTAAAGTGAAATTGATCAGAAACTGTTTAGAGTTAGAAAGTTGGAGGAGTTGCAGCAGTCGCAGTCCAGCAGAAGCACTTTTCCTGATGAAAGTTTCTTTGGTATTATCTGTTCGTTCATCCCTCTCTGAGCTGGAAGAGGTAACAACTACTTGAGGAGAACTGTTAAAAGGGTGAGGAACATGTTGTACTTTGCCTTTGAAGTTCCTCTCTGTAGGAAATAATGGACCCTACTTATGCAGATTTCCTTAGTGAATTATCTCTCAAATTTCTCTTACAGTAAATAACAGAAAGCAACACAGTTCATTAAGTATGTTGGCCTGCTATCCCTGGAGACTAAAATCTCCCCAGCATGCCTTGTGTAGTATGTGCACTACAAGCTCTCTGCATTAGTGTACTTCAATTCTCCACAACTCACTCTGGACAGCCACAGAAGAAATTGTAATTCAGGGCATGGAGGTGTGTGTGTATTATTCCAGGAAACTTTCATCTGCTCCTGGGATAAAGAAAAAAAAAACCACCAGAAAACTGACCACATGATATAACCCCTTAGCTTGAGGAGAAACTGTCTGAGCTCAAGGAACTTTAATCTGTACTGTTTACCCCAGAATAAGTACTTGCATATTTGTGCAGTTGCTCTGTGCTGCTTCCCCTCATGTTGTGCAGGGTGTTTTCCTGTCCTGGGATACCTCTGTCCCAGGGGAAGAAACACAGGAGCATTTTTTTTTCCCCATACAAACAGATGTCACCCTCTGCCACATCTCCTGCTTTCCTACAGACATCTTTTCTGGTAGTTCAGCATGCTGCTTTTTGCACTCACATAAACCTATGCAGATAAAGAGACTGCAGCAGCCTTCCTTCAGGTCTGTGGACTGCTACAGTCTCTGCTCTGATTGCAAAGGAGTTCCAACCAGCAGTGGTACAACAAGAAGAGGTACTGCTGAGGTCTGGGTGCAGAGCCATTGGATGAGCCGATCTGTAGGAAGTCACTAGAATTTCAATAGTGGTCCTCTGAGCTATTTGGCTCAGAAAGCAGAGCTCTGGAGAATGCTCCTATGCACCCTCATGCTTTTCTGTATTTTGACTCAGGGCAAGAGGCAGTGGTGACATTTGTGGTCATATTCAGGGCTGTAGCTGCACTGTGTTCAGAGGAAAAAAGCAGTGTGCTGAAAGCTCAGTCTTGCATGAAACCCGAAGTTTCTAAATAGAATCACGGATTTAAAGCCTTGGTGTGTTTTTGATCTCATAAATACTTACAATATCTAGAGAGAACGTCTGGAATTCAGATTGTTTTATGTAGTGTTTAATATAGTTGAGGTAGATGTGAAACTCTACGGGACACCATAATTTTCCACATGGAGTATTGTTCCAGGACACTTCTGAAACACTCTGGCTCCATCACCATTATGCTATACTTGTTAAATAGAAGATGTTAAATAGAAACAGGTGATCACCTCGTGAGAGTGGGATCAGATGGTACTCTGCATTCTGACATGACGTCCAAAGAAGCGTATCCTGTTTTAGTGCTGCAAAGACTGTTAGAGTACAAGTGTTTGTTATTTGAGTGAGGCTGGCATTAATCCCTGAAGTCAGTGTTATCCATTCCAGGCTGTGGGACTGCGTGAGCAGATGTGCCAGTGCATATGCACAATCCTTATGTGAAAATACAAACCACTTGCATTTTGTTAGAGCAAGGCTCTGGTATTGGCGCTCTCTCCTTGTCTTAGACAGACAGTATTTCCAGATTAAAAGACATCTGCAAACTGTTTTGGTGGTGGTGGGGCAGGAAATGTTTTATAGGTGTTACATAACTGTAGAGTATGAATATTCAGGGTCCATTTTATTAAAGTATAGAACTTCTCTGACATAACTAGGTTATTTCTTCCCCTAAATTTAGCAGACAACAACCCTGATTTGCTTAATAAAGAACAATATTTACTTTAAGACTCCCCTGGTATCAAGTCTGGGACATGAATCAGTTTCTGATGACTTCAGTGGAGATTAGGTCAAACCCAAATTAGAGATGAAACTTCTCTCTTTTTTTTTCTTTTTTTTTTTTTCTTTTCTTTTCAAAGTTAAAGGACATTTAGCAGACATCCTAGAGGTGCTGAAGAAAGACTAAATGAGAGGGAAGTAACGTAGAGAGTAGATACTTTTATAATCACTATATAGAGTTCATAGCCAGTTTTCTATACCAAACTTATTATGAGACAGTTCCCAGAAGATGGAAACCAATTAACTCTTCATTCTGGCAGTGATCATTCTAGGTGTTCTTTAATGGACATTATTCTTGCTAAATTATGAATGAGCTTTATAGTAAGACAAATGCCATTATCAGAGTTATTTATTCATGGGCTGTCATCTGTAACATCCTCACACTAGTTTTTCTCAAACTTTAATATCGATCATTTGCTTTAATCAGAAGCATCAAGGGACACTCAAGGAATCAGCAACTGCAGCTCTGAATATCAGCATCTCTGTCTGGGTCTCTGCCAGGCTGAACTGTGTGCTGAGGCTGCTTTAGCCTTAGCTAGCAGAGGCAGTAAGTGGGGCCTACTCTCCATACATTAGGATAAGTGTCTGTGCATCCTCCGAACTAACTTGACTGATGATTAATCAGTCTGCACTGACATACCCATTACTCTGTTTTTCCAGTTGATTCTCAGACCCTCCAGAGCTCTGTGGGGACAATCCCCTGAAGGATTGCTGGGAGTACAGAAGGGCCTTGCTCACCCTAATGGTATTGACTGCAGCTTGCTCTGTCTCGCCAGGTAAAATCTTCTAAGATGAGAGTAAATATTCTCTGCTCTTTGGTATCTAGCAGGCTCAAGCCAAGTCTGAAATCAGCATTACAATGCTGAGGCAATTTAAAATGATACAATATCTGTTACTGTTTATATTGCTTACAGAGCGGCCAGGCGAAATGCATGGTGTCAGCATCTCGCCTGGCTCAGCGAGTGCTTGCTTCTGCATTGATCTACACAGGGCAGACAGTACCTTATTTTAATTCTTTATTTCTTTACACAAAGATTCAGCTTTACCAGGTACTCAATCCAGGCATGCACAGTAAGAAATCTGCTCTCCTTTTTACTTCTTCATTCATGTACATAGGTCGCTCGAAAAGTAATGCTTCCTATTTATTTGCATGAAAACTACAACAGATACAAAAAGCACAATAACACTAGTTGAAAGAGAAAATTCTCAGCTACAAAAAGCTGTTTTTCAACATAGTCAGTACCAAGAACTATGCATTTTCACCAACAACGAACTAGAACCTACATGCAGCACTAGTAAAAATCTGCACCAGCAGAGGAGACCCACTGTCACTGTTGTCGCTGCTGAAGTGCACCACTCAGCACCTCACTGTGCTCACATCCACTGGTTGGTCTCCATCAACAGTCAGTAAACACTGATGAATGTCAGTGGTTGTAATTTTTTCTGCACAGAGGAATTCAGTTCCACACCTTCACTTCATATGTGCTTCCATGTCAGACACGGTTTTGTCAGAATGGAACATGGTTGGGAAGGTTCCACCTCTACTGTCATACCACCGACATCCTCCTCTGATGTTGTGGAACAACATAATACAATAGGAGGAGTTACTTTCAGAGCAGCCCTCACGTCAGGCATGAGAAAGTTAAGTCCAGATCTGAGTTAGTCACTATAGATGACTTCTCGACTCTTCTAGTGGGGAGAAATGGGCATCTCTAAATGCTAATTTATCTGAGAAGGACATTTAAGAGGCAGCAGACAGACACTGAGACTATTTATACTATTCATCTGAGTCAGGCTGTCATGCAGCTCAGCATACCAGCGCACGACCACCCATATGGTCAACGAGCATCGTCTCTAGTAGCCCTGCACAATCCCAGGCAGTGCCCACACACAGTCCCGGGCTCAGCATGGGCCTGATACGTTCTCTGTAAGAGCATTATGTGTGGTTATTCTGCTTAGGGGCTGAGAGAGTTTGGATTTATGGACATGAAAAAGTCAGTTCAGGACCAGAGAAATTGGTTCAGGGTCCAGTCCCATGTTATTTCTGAATATAGCCTGAACTTCTCAAGGTCTGCAACCAAAGATGAGTTGAATCATGCAGGAAATATCATTTTCAGTCTTTTGGAGGCCACTACAGCACACATGTGATACAGTGGGAAAACAAATAATTCTTTCCCAAAGCAGCATAAAAGAACCCTAAAACCCAGCACCATGCCCTTAGGGTATAGATTTGCCATATGGGGATCATACCAATAAATTAAAGATCAATCCTAAGGATTTTCTACAGTGAATGCGTAACACTCCTTTGAAGATAATTTTTTTTTCCAGTTACGCAGATCTGGAATAATTTCACTGGTTTGTAAGATGGAATATTTGCTTATTTTTCACACAGTCCACTTACCTTGACCAAAACAGAAAAGAAAAAATATTTGTTCCTATTTAGACTTTTTATTGGGATAACTATTCTTACATAAATGATCTATAACATGGTAGTTTTACAAATACCTTCCACTGTTATTAAATATTTCACCATATTATACATTACAGTTTACCACAGCTCATTATATTTTAGCACAGCCTGACCTCCTTATCTACCTTCTGGAAAACATAGTAAGAGGCAGCAAGAGGCAGCATGGCCACACTCCTTTTAAAATGAAATACACAATTCCCTCTTTCCCTCCCCACTAACATTTTTTTTTTCCTTTTCTTTTTTTTTTTTTTTCTGAATTCCAAAGTCCCATCATTTTGCACAGTCCCATCTGCTTCTATTTTGAGGCAACTATTCTTCTGGCTCTGGAGTGCCGGGTAGCACTCTTGCTAAAGTCTGTCACTGTCTCTGGTTAATCAGCTGGAGAAGCTGCTGCTGCTATCTCTGCTGCACTCGGCGCCCATGACAGCCTGGGGAACAAGAGGGTTGGAAGAGAACCTGCTTCTCCCACATGCTAGTTGAGAACAGCTCACTCGGCCGCCAGCCTTCTTTTTTTTCCCTGCATTTGTATACGTCAAGCCATAGCGAAAAATAGTTTCAACAGATATGCACAGGGACTGGCAGCAACAGAACCTGAAGGAATGGCATGGAGCTGTGTCAGGGGAGGGGCAGCTGGGGGTCAGGGAATGGTTCTGCACCAGAGGGCGGTGGGCATGGAACAGGCTGCCCAGGGCCGTGGGCACGGCCCTGAGTGCCGGAGTTCAAGGAGTCTCTGAGCACTGCCCACAGGCACTGGGTTTGGGTGGTCCTGTGTAGAGCTGGGAGTTGGACTGGATGATGCTGGTAGATCTCTCCCAACTCAGGATGTTCTGTGGTTCTATGATTGAAGCTATGTTCAGCAAAGTGGATTGTATATTAACTTGAAATAATTTAAACTGGAAATATCCAAAGCAATCCTAAGATTTATTAGCAAAGTGGCACAAGAATTTAGAGGGCAGGCTATGGGCTTAGTTGATAAAGCCATTTTACTGGTTAAACTAACACATTTTAAAATTAGTGAGGTGTCTACCTTGCGTGTGTATGTGTAGAAATTCTATTGAAAGAAAGCAGGATAAAGTATTTGAGTATCTGGCCTTACTGGTTAAAGGATAGCATGCTGGGGAAAGAAGGTCAAGCTCATCATCTCGAGTCACAGGGCAGAAGGTCCAAGCATGGGGGCACAGAGGCACAGGGCTCTATACCAGGCTGCTCTGCAGAGACAGCTGCTCCCTTTTGAGCCTGGAGCAGAGGGGAAACTATCAGGTTCACTTTGCTTAGCAGCTCAGTAGCACTGAGCCCTGGTTGCAAGGAGAGCGGCCACTCTGCACTTAAGGTGCAGCAGGCAGCAGAAGGGAGTCACCTCAAAGTTCAGCTTTGGGCTTCAATTTTTCATTTATACAAAACTTCTCACCTGGTTTCCTGGTAGGCTGAACAGATCTGGTCTGAAACAATGTCCTCTGGTGCACAGGCATGGCGTTTTGGGTCTCAATCCTAAACACACCCCTCAGAGATGCTAATTCCAGTTAAAAATGGAGTTTACAATTTTAAATCAGGTACACATTGTAGAAAATGTCACCCATATTGTTCAGCTCTACATTTTAAAATATAACATGAATAGAATCTTTGACCGTATGACCCTCAAAATGGAAGCCTACATTTGCATAAGAAGGAATTTGCTTGTTTTCAGTGGTCTTTTTTATTTATTTATTTATTTTTCTGACTCAGCAACTAAGTTGTTCTATTTTATTTTATTTGCTGCTTCCTGCGCTTTGTCGGGTCTTCAAATACTTTTCTTGTATAGTGAAGATAACATTTGATGAATCAAATGTTTGACAACATTTTCTTGCTTGTCAGAGAAAAGGCATCTAGAGCAGTGTTTTTATCAGAACTAATCTATACATTTACAGCAGTAGCTGAACTTTTCTTTGAAATCTATATGTGATGTCTCTACTTTCCTTCCTGCATTCTAATCTCTGGGCATACTCAGTTGTGAAATGTCTTTGATGCCATTTACACCTTTATTCAAAATGATCTGCAGTAAGCACTGTTGTCACACTAGTATCATTTTCCTTTCAAAGCTTGAAATGCAATGTGTTAATTGTCAGCTGTGACTTATTTATGATCACTCCATGAAATCCACGTCTGCTTTTTTGTGGTTCTGAAATTATGTTCTAGTCTGTTACTGTTTCTATTGCTACTATAATTATTTATTGTTATTATAAAGGTGTGCATATGCAAATGATACCTATCAACTGAAATTAAGGTTCTTTTCTAATCTTGATATATTTAGACTCTGCTGAATTAAGTAATGGCAGTAGTAATTTAAAGATGCACACAGAAAGACTGCTGACAATGAAGTTTGGTCAAATCAGGTTTGGGGGAAAATTGTCAAGATACAAAGGGATTTATGCACACGTTTATTACTTGCACTAGTGGGAGTTCCACTAATAAATCCCTTGGGATGAATGGGAGCATGCATTTTTCAGTGCTAGTAGAGCAGGCCTTATCTTTGGCAATCATTTTATTTCTACACTTTAATGTTCCCATTCTATACTGAAGCTCTCCATAATTTTTCTAAAAGATTTTTTATCAGTCTTGATCAAGTGTGTTAGCTGATAAATGGTTGAGAGGTGCAGACTACAGGGGAAGATGCAATGAGTCATGCTGTCTCCTAGAAACCAAATAGCAAATAGCTTTCAACAACAATTTCAGCCTTTCCAAGCACCCTCCACTCCAGCACTCATCTCAAGATGTAATGCAGACTGTCTCATTACCTGTATCTTCACCTGCCCAGGAAAGTTTGGGAAGCAACTGTAACAAAGCAGATTTTGAGTGGAGTTCTTCAGTACCTACCCAGAGGCACAAGACGTGCTGAGCAAAGGCAAGAGCCCTTCCAGGAACTTCCATCCTTCCTCCATGCACTGTACTGGCATTGCACTTGATGTAAGGATACAATATAGAACATTGTGGAGTAACTGCAGTCAGATTCACTGCTTGGTGAAGAGTGAAGACCTGCCGGGTAACACGCAGTTGTTACTCTGAGACACAAGCAAGGTCTTTGAGATGGTGGGATGCAAGAAGTCCCTAGGCCAGAGCCAGGATAAGAGATTGAAAGGCACTCCAAAAAGCAGTTGGCTTGTCTTCTTCAGCTGTCTGTCCACACAGAATGAGGCTTCCTCCTAACACTCTAGTGAGTTGGGATGGGGATTTTATTCCCACTTAGCAGACAGTGAAAATAAGAATATAAATAGTTTACCTGAAAATGGAGTAAACCTTCATAAATATTAATGCTACTGGACACAAGAGCATGAGACCCTCGTTTATGTGCCCCCATGATCTAGCCATTTCTCTCTAGATCCTGTAGCAATAGTTTCTATGGCAATGACCTACAAGAAAAGAGTTATATTTGCATATGCCTTTACTGATCTTGCACTTCCTTCGTATTCTGTTTGAATACATTAGTAATAAACACCAAAGGAGCTCTGCGTGGAAATTCTGAATGACAGCACCAAACCTTGCGTTCTTTTCCAGCTGCAGTGTTCCTTCAAGCACTGGCCACAGCTCTGAGGTTGCAGTGACTCTCAGGGTCTCATCCAGCTGTGTGTGGGAGCATCCTCAGGCAGTCTTCTCCCTCTTCCTGAAGCAATTTGTGGAGTGATTTCTTTGTCCTTTAATGTGACACAAATCAAGGAACGTGGTACTGCTCAGACATGCCTGTGACCCACTGGGTCTGTGAGTTGCTTGGATGTAAGCACACTGTAGCAGTTGCTCCTATTATGAAATCTCACCATACACCTCCACAGTAGTACGGCCAAAATCTCGTATGTTTTCTTCAAAGGTGAGAATACAAGAAGGTCATTAAATGGGCAGGTGATAGAGATTGAAAGTTGTATAAACTCAATTTATAAAGGTATTTTATTATAACTATTTTATCCTATCTGGTGGGAATGTGTTTTGCATGAATAAATATATATATCTTTTTCTGTGTTTTGCCTAAGAAACTATTGTGTAAGCCTGTCTGCCTTGCATCCTTATCCAACTTTTTGTAGGTGGCTGTCAAGGGTTGTTAACCTTTAGCAGGTTCTTTACTCTGTCCATGAAGTTAATACAACACAGCAATCTGGAATCTGATCTCAGGTTTCCAGGACGTGGATAAGCCTGATCTTAAAAGGTCTGAGAGGACGATCTATCCATCTTCCCTGAGGATGTTTTGTTTCTCACGGAACCAATCTCTTCTTTCTGTTTGCTCCCACTTTGAGGTTGTAATCCCCTGTTTGTGATACCAGCAGGATTCCCACAGCAACAGATTATGATGTCACGGGCAGAGATTTATGAGGCCGTAGGACAGAGAGGCAGGAAGAAGGGCTCTGTTGTGAGAGGACCCAGTCTGAAGGCTCTTTTTTCAGTAATTGCTCAAGCGGGAGGAAACCCAGCTCACAGAAGTTATATTTTAACCATCTAAGTGACTGGTTATCAAAGTGTGACTGAGCATGGATATTCAACAGCAGGTTTTCTGCTTTAAAGCCCATTCATAAATCTTGACTGAATACTCTAAAATCCTTTGAGACGATTTCACAAATGTCACTAAAAAAAAGAGCAAAATGCATTGGCATGGACAACAATTATATCAAATGTCTTTGTAAAAAGAAAGAAGAGATAAGATGGCTGTGGGAGCTTCAGAAAGCTGCTCAAGGGACATCCTAAGTAAGTAGTGGCTGCGCTTGGGGTGGCTGTTGTTCCTTTTTCAGCTTCATGGCAAACAGGGAAGTGAGGCTGCACTTTTCAGAAATGTCATTGCTTCTCCACGAATACCTCTTTGGCTCTGTCTTGGCTGGGTTGCCTCATTTGGGGCAATATTCATTGCCCATTGCAAACCTGTTAATGAGACAAGGCATTTAAGTCAGCTCTTCCACATGGACAGAAGCTCACACAGAGGTCTGTCTGGGTGGGACAGAAGAGCAGTCACAAAACTAGTCAGCCGCATTCTATAGTGTTCAGCTCAGCTGGGAAACGCACTCTTGCTGGACCTCTACACCACCCATGTGCTGAACAGGATTGTAGATTTGTCTCTCCAGCTGGGTCTGACACCTGGGTCCCAGAGCAGAAGAACAGCTTCAGCATTGCTGTGAAAATGAAAAATGCCTGTTTGCTGGCACGCTTTTTGGGAACTGAATGTGCAGAGTTTACTCAGTGTTTGTGTGAGCCTTAACTGGTTTGCATATTCTTCCCGAATTTGTCCTTAAGAGGAACAATAGTGACTTCAAGTACCCAAGTGACCACAATATTGTTTTGAATCTAACTTGCACAGTGTCTGGGAGGCATTTGATCCGGCATTTTTCTGAGGTGTAATCAAATGTGACTTATATAAAGAATTTCTCAGGAGTGATTCTGGTGTCCTTTCAGTGTAATTGTTTGTCTAAGTTCTGGACCTCAGTTTTCCCCATGTTTTATCTTTGGATTGAATTCCAACCTGAAGGAGCCCATAGAATCACAGAATCACAGAAACACCAAGGTTGGAAAAGACCTACAAGATCATCCAGTCCAACCATCCACCTATCACCAATAGTTCTTATTAAATCATACCCCTCAACACAAAGTCCAAATGTTCCTTGAACACCTCCAGAGTCGGTGACTTCACCACCTCCTTGGGCAGCTCATTCCAGTGCCTGACCACTCTTTCAGAAAAATAGTATTTCCTAATGTCCAGCCTAAATCTCCCCTGGCGCAGCTTAAAGCCATTCCCTCTAGAATTTTTCTCATTTTCCAGAACAAATCAGGTACCAAAAAGAGTAACAGAAATTCTGCAAGAACATCTACAACACAAAATTGACCCCTCATGAAAACAGAATCACGGAACTGCAGGGGTTGGAAGGGACCTCCAAAGATCACCTACTCCAAGCCCCCTGCCAAAGCAGGTGCTCTACAACAGGTCACACAGGTGGGCATCCAGATGGGTCTTGAATATCTTCATAGGAGACTCCACAGTCTCTCTGGGAAGCCTGTTCTACTGCTCTGTCCCTCTGACAGAGGAGTGGTTCTTCCTTGCATTAGTACACCAGTATGGAAATCCTGTGTTCCAGTTTCTGCCCATTGCCCCTTCCTTGTTCTAGTGTTCTTTGCCAATTTTTTTTTTTTTTTTCTGCTGCAGACATAAACTGCATTTTTGTTGTGACAAGAGTTACTGGTGTCAGTTAGGAGTCCCAGCATCCTTCTGCTGCTCATCACTATCTTCCCACTGCTCTTTCTATAATTCCGACAAAACCATGCATATGAACTCTTATGATGAGAGCAATGGTGACATAAAGGCACAAACAAGCAGCCTGCAGTAGTAGGTGCAAGCTCACTGTTGGCAGAGTTCTGACTGGTTCTGCCTTAAAATGCATATGAAATGACAGTTACATTTGCATAACTGTGTGTTGGCTTAAACTCTTTTCATTATGTTTCTTGCACAGATCATATTTCTGCAAAACTAGAAATCATGCAAAATGCTCTATAGGCTTGTCCCAAAATACTAATCCTGAAACCAGCTGAATCATGGTTTCAGTACCAGATCCCTCCAGACACACTCCAGTTTGGACATGATCTGAACATCCATAATCTGACTTGCCGTCAGCCTTTGACCTTCACATGTGTAGGATAAATGTCAGGTAGTAGAGCATTTGGAGGGTTTGGTGGCTGCTGCTAGACTTTCAAGATAAATCTGATTATGATACTTGATTTACTACTTCTTGCTGGAATCGTATAGACACTCTGATTATGAATAAGCACTAAACAGCTGTGGTAATAAAAGAGATGGGCAGACAAGCAGGCAGAGCCAACACATGGTGTTTGATTTAATTCTCTGAGACTGTTACTGATATATATCAACTTTAGTGTCATTCAATTTAAGGTCATTCAAAACAACATTATTAAAAAAAAAAGTATAGAATTAAGCAACAATCACACTGACATTTTTGAAGTTCCTTTTTTTTTTTTGTTGTTGTTGAAAAATGAGTTGTCATGCTGTTTTAAATTTGTCACAAGCAGAGCCAGTAAGGCAAAAAACAAGTCCTCCCTTAGGAGGGTATTAATTTGTGATAAAATTTCCTAAGTTCATGTCTTTTTACTTTGTTCATTAAAAACTTTTCTAACTTTTATGAACTACCACATCCTCAGCAACAGGAAAAAACATGCACAAGTGTTAAAATCCATTAGTCTCTCAATACTTTGAATGCCAAGTGAGAAATGAATAATAAAACAAAGAAAGTGTGTTTGTTCTATATGACATATTAGTCTTAACACCCACACTTTCCTTAAATAACTCTTAGAGTAGAACTCTATTTACTTTGTTTCTTTCTCAGCCCATACTAATGATTGTTTGGCCCTGTAGAATCCTTCCACTTGTGGATGTGACGTGACTTTATAAATGTCATCATGACAACCCTATTGAGATGTGGGTCTTGAGGCATAGAAGTTAAATGGCATTCCCAGTGATGCAGAAGAAGTCAGTGACAGATGAAAAACCCAGAGCTCCCAAATTCCATGTCCTGTGCACTAATCACATATTTTTAGTACCTCAGAGACTTTTTCTATTCCTGCTGGGGAACTGACCATTCAGAAATGCCAAATTAATTGAGTAGCAAGTATAATCTAACATTTTTTTAAATGAAAGGTCCAGAGTCTACTTCCTGCCATCTTAGCCTTAGAAAGTACAAGAGATGTATTCCTACAGGGTTGGTCCCTGATAGACACTAGTCTCAGCTCTGGGTCCTCTTCCCTTTGGCTATAGCATATGGCATATACCTGAGAAAAGAGCTGTTACAACCGAAGGACTGGGCACAGGTACTACTGGTTTTGTGGGGCATAGGTAGCAGCTGGACTGTGCCCTGGTGGTTGCAGAAATGCTGGAGTCAAGTCAATTCCAATAAGCCACAAAGGACATGGCCCCCCTTGGAACAAGTTTGTAAAATTTATAACAACCTTCAGGGAGTCATAAGAAATTCTTCTATGCTTCTTTCCTCAGTACAAAAGGAAATAAGTCCATTATCTGTGAAAGAAGATGCACCTACAGGTGACAATGCTTATTTATATTTCAAAGATATTCTACATATTATCCTTTTTTTTTTTTTTTTTTTTTTTTTTTGTGTGTGTGTGTGTGTGTGTTCCCTGAATCCAGTTTAGATTTAAGAACAAATACACATTTCTTGAGTTTCCCAAACTTGACTTCCTTTTTTCAGGTGCAATGTTTCTTTGGGGATTTTTCACCTAGGCTTCGCCTGCATGGTGCTAGGGACCTTATCTTGGCTTCCTAATACTATAGAGAGGGGGAAGAAGTGAAGCTCTCTATCAAATATTTCCTGTTATGTTTCATTGCTGTTTGAAGTACTTTTTCTTGTCTGAACTAATGCATATTGAAATAAATGTAGCAAGATACACCGTAAGTAGGCAGAAGTGGGAGAAAACTCAAGGGATGACAAAGTCCTCTTCGTCCCTGTTTAACACAGACAGTCAGATCATGTGATTTCATGCAGCTAAAATCTGTTCAGAACGTGTTCTCTTTTTGTTCTTGCTGAGAGAATGATCCAGATCTTCATCACTGTAATGGTTCCTTTTAGTTTCTTCACTGTTTTCACTGTTGTTAGCTTAGAACAATGTGAAAATACTTGATCTAATTATAACTAAGCATTTGAAACTATCTAGCTGGGCAATGGTGCTCAGTGTGGGCTCTCTTAGTTGACTTCTGAGTAAGTAGACATTATTTGGTTATGTCTACATTAGTGAGAATCATGGCATAGAATGACCAAATCTGCAGAATGAAAGTTGTTGCTGAGGAGTCTACATCAACATTACACGTTTGGGGTTTTTATACCTACTCTGCTTAGTTGAGTCCGATTCCATGGATTGACCCACTGATAGTGGCTAGAGCTCACCAGATGAACTTTTATTACGTATTCCAGATTAATTTAATATAAAAGGAATCCACGTCATGCCTAAAACCATTCTGCACCATGAAGTAATCAGATCAGGAGATCTGCTTCAAAAGCACACTCTTGATCTGAATCAAAATACTGATATATATACATCTTCTGCCTTCATAGGCTGAACAAGCCACAACTGTGTGCATGAAGACAAACCAAGATCAATCTTGTCATACTCTAAATGGGCTGAATATGACCTAGCTATGGCATGAAAGTGGAGTGCTGCGGTCTGGCTGGTATAGTCTAAGGACAGCTTAAGTGTCTACCTTTCTTTTTACATAGTGTTGTTCTCAGTCTTTTTTCCTAAAAAAAAAATAATCAATTCCCCATTGAACTAGGAGTAATTTTCCTGGCCTGCACTAGTTTGACTATGTCTTTTTGGAACAGGAAGAAACTGAACTGGACATGCTGCTCCAGAGACTGACAGTGTTTGCAGCTTGTCATTTAGATTCTGCAAATGCTTCTAGACGTCACTACATCAGTTACAGGCAATTCCCATTTCAAGGCTATTTCAGCAATTGCATCAGATAGAAATTTAGCCATCAGCTACAAATAAGACAGGCAGAGACTGCAGATCAAGAATAAAAGACTTACAGAGTTATGTACCACTGTTCATTGGCCTAATCTGGGCAGAATCCACAGAAAAATCTACATATAGTTAGAAATGATCCATTGTCATTTAGGATGTGTAGAGCTGAAATCAGAAAGGCAAAAGCCCAGCTTGAATCTAACCTGGCCGCTGGGGTGAAAAGGAATAAGAAACTCTTTTATAAATACATTAACAGTAAGAGGAGGACAAAGGAGAATATCCACTCTTTGCTGGATGATGCTGGGAATGTGACCACTGAGGATAAGGAAAAGGCGGAGGTTCTGAATGCCTTCTTTACGTCTGTCTTTAAAGGTCAGACCAGTTATCCTCGGGGTACTCCTCTCTCTGACCTGGTAGTCTCGCCTGGGGAGCATGCTAAACCCCCTGTGATTCTGGAAGAAACGGTCAGAGGCTTACTACTCCAACTGGACTGCCACAAGTCCATGGGGCCGGATGAGATCCACCCGAGAGTGCTGAGGGAACTGGCAGGGGTGATAGCCAAGCCACTTTCCATCATCTACCAGCGCTCCTTGTTGACTGGTGAGGTCCCGGAAGACTGGAGGCTTGCCAACGTGACTCCCATTTACAAGAAAGGTTGTAAGGAGGATCCGGGGAACTACAGGCCTGTTAGCCTGACCTCGGTTCCAGGGAAGGTTATGGAACAGATTGTCTTGAAGGAGATCATGTGGCATGTGCGGGATGGCCAGGGGATCAGGCCTAGCCAGCATGGGTTCATGAAAGGCAGGTCCTGTTTGACCAACCTGATCTCCTTTTATGATATAGTGACCCATCTGCTGGATGAGGGAAAGGCTGTTGATGTGGTCTACCTAGACTTCAGCAAAGCCTTTGACACTGTCTCCCACGGTATTCTCCTGCAGAAGCTGGCAGCCCGTGGCTTGGACGGGTACATTGTTGGATGGGTAAGGAACTGGCTGGAGGGCCGGGCTCAGAGAGTGGTGGTGAATGGAGTTAAATCCAGCTGGCGACTGGTCACGAGTGGTGTTCCCCAAGGGTCGGTACTGGGGCCTGTCCTCTTCAATATCTTTATTGATGACTTGGATGAGGGCATTGAGTGCACCCTCAGTAAGTTCGCAGACGACACCAAATTGGCTGGGAGTGTGGATCTGCCTGGGGGTAGCGAGGCCCTGCAGAAGGATCTGGACAGGCTGGAGAGCTGGGCTGAAGCCAACGGGATGAGGTTCAACAAGACCAAATGCCGAATCCTGCACTTTGGCCACAACAACCCCAGGCAGTGCTATAGGCTTGGGGCGGAGTGGCTGGAGGACTGTGTGGAGGAAATGGACCTGGGGGTGTTGATTGATGCTCGGCTGAACATGAGCCGACAGTGTGCCCGGGTGGCCAAGAAGGCTAACGGCATCCTGGCTTGCATCAAAAACAGTGTTACTAGCAGGAATAGGGAGGTAATTGTCCCCCTGTACTCTGCACTGGTGAGGCCGCACCTCGAGTATTGTGTTCAGTTTTGGGCCCCTCATTGCAAGAAAGACATTGAGGCCCTGGAACGTGTTCAGAGGAGGGCTACGAAGCTGGTGAGGGGCCTGGAGCACAGGCCTTATGAGGAGCGGCTGAAGGAGCTGGGATTGTTCAGCCTGGAGAAGAGGAGGCTCAGGGGAGACCTTATAGCACTCTATAACTTCCTGAAGGGAGGTTGTGGTGAGCTAGGGGTCAGCCTTTTCTCTCATGTACACAGTGATAGAACTAGAGGCAATGGTTTCAAACTGCGCCAGGGGAGATTCAGGCTGGACATTAGGAAATATTACTTCTCAGAAAGGGTGGTCAGGCATTGGAATGCACTGCCCAAGGAGGTGGTGGAGTCACCGAACATGGATGTGTTCAAGAGACGTTTGGATGTTGTGTTGAGGGATAGGATTTAGCTGGGGAGTATTGGTGATGGTTGGACTGGATGATCTTTTAGGTCTTTTCCAACCTTGATGATTCTGTGATTCTGTGATTGTCAAAAACATAGGAAATAGCCTGAACGGTTTTTTATAAGCAACTACAGCATTAATATGAGAAAAGTTAGATGTAAATATGCTGAAAAAAAAGCACTCATAAATCTTTTGTGATGTCCAGTGTAAGATATTACTGGGGGATTTATTAAAACTTTTTTCTCTCCAACTGCTTAGATCTCAACAGTCCTAGAGTTTGAAACGAGCCACTGATGGGGCACTAAGGACTTTAATGGGGCAGTTAAGTTACTGAAAGTGAGTATTTCAGATTTGTACTTTTTAAAATATAATTTACTATGTTCTGGTGTCTAATGAACCCCACATTCTTGCCTACATAACCCATTCCTTTGCATTTACGTACTGCAGACAGAATTCTTAACTATCAGCAGGACAGAAAGTAGATGGGAGGGAAGCCACTTAGTTGTAAAATAAAAGACTGATAGAACAGAGTAATGGAAAAAATACTATTTCTTACAGCCATACATTTTAAATGCATAGAAAGCCTTAAAGTTAGAAGGCAGCACATTCCCAAACACTTCACAGTTTCTGTCATTGGGCACTTCATGTCAGAAATATGATTCTGACTGACATTTGTGGAATTAGTATTCAGAGGAAGGATTGTACTGAAAAGTAGGTTTGATTTGGCATGTCTATACTGTACCATGCAGCATAGTATAGATATTTCCCAGCCAGTTTCTCATCTGGCTTCATGACAATGTTCTTCCTTTTGTGATTAGCCATTCTATGAAGCAGAGTTAATTTAGTTAGAGTCTTGTGCTATATAAATGTAGATCTTCTGCCTCCAGGGTCTGAGCTAAGATGATGTCAGGGTTCTTTTGCTTGCAATGGATTTAGGCAACAGCTAAAGCTGCAGCATTTCCCTGGAAGGTATGGACATGTCCTCAGCTGATGATGCTGTAGAGAATCAGAGCTTTTTTTACACCAGTTTTTCCATATCTTATCTCCCAATTTCTTCTTTCAATAAAAGGAGGACTTTTGGACTCTGGGTGGTTTTACTTAAATTTGAACAAAGTCAAATGCTCTGGGTTCAAAAGTTTAATTTCAGTGTTAATGGTTTCAAGTTCTGCTGGGATAAAGTTGGGGTAGAAAGCTCAGGAGGAATCATTTCCAAAACCAGAATAAAAATAAAGAACAGGAGAGTAAGGATTTTGTAGAACTATAAACAAATGTTGAGATGAGCAGAAAGAGAAAAAGAAAGGAAATTTAATGGAAAAACTAGTACAATAAATACATTCCATATGGAAAATGCAAGGAGCAACCTGGCTTTAAGGGCAGCATACTGCATTCTAACTTTTTTGCTCCTAATTTTTAGTTTTTAGTTTGAATTTTGCACCAGTGTGGATTGTTTCTTTTTTAACTGAGTAATTGAATCATTCTGGAAAAAAAAAAGTAGGGAGGCTAGCAGTCTTACAGCTCTCAGCAAATAGTTTTAGAGTGTCACAAAAATCTCTGTCATTCTTTCTTTGATCTTTGATTTCTAACTGCCTTTTAGAAACTTTATTCCCACACTGGTGATAGGGTGGAAGCCCGTGACTTATATACTCTCTGTTGGATTCTGGCCAGTGGTATTGAAACCGCCTATACTCCTTGCCAAATCTATTGAGAACCTGTGATGACATTTTTGGAAGGGCAAGATGTCTCTTAGAGTTCAGGGAATGGGTGGAGTATCTATCACTGTAAGTGTGTATGTAATCTAAATAATCACTTGGCTCCAGCTTGCAGCCGGGGCTGAGGTGATGGTTCGTGCTCTGATCTCTGAACCAGTAAGTTGATCTCAAGAACTTGGGATGTGCCCTGTCCCTATCCAAGTTTTCATAGTTATTTTCTAAATTGTAGGGAAGCATTCAAAAATAAAAATGTTTAGATGCTTTGTAGTCCTCTGCATAATAAAATGAACTTAACTTCCGTGACCTCCTGGGCCTTATAAAAAGACCCTTGAAGTAGGTAAGCCTGAGGGTTGAGTTAGCTGGGCATCTGCTCATCATGTTTAAGACTAGAGTGCACAACTGATATTCTTGGTTAATGTTTATCCCCAGTCAATTAGCGTTCTGGAAAGGCATGAAATTCTGACTTGCCCTGGGCGCTGTTTGGCTAAAGGCCAACCATGGCTGGAAGCCCCAGAAGGTTGCAGATCTTGACTCTGTGGGAAGCCTAGCTCTACAGTGGCAAACAAGCTTCCCTCCAAAGATACTCAATGCTCCATTCAAAAGAATTATTCATCTTCCACCTGTGGCCATGAAAGAGAATTGACAGATGGGCTGTTGTAATGGGCTATTGTGTAAATAGCACACAAACAGAAATGTTGAAGGTATGTATTTACAGAGGACTTGCATGGATTTTCTTTGTAGCTGGGGAGGGGTCCAGAAGAGCCATGGCAGTCCTGCTGCATTAATTCCCTATGCAGAGTAAAAAATTTTCCTTTTCTTTGTTAGTTTCTGTTGTCAAGTTCATATAATAATTCAGAGGATGAAGGGGATGCTTTGAAATAACATTTGGCCTGCTTACTAATGGTCAACTTTGAATAACCTGTCCACTCATACGTCATATTTGCAATGGCATTTGTAACCATGTATAATTGTTACATGTTTTGGGTGATTTTACTTCTCCTCACAGTCTTGTCCTGAATATTCAGGGAAATCAACAGAGTGGAGAGGGCTGTCAAGTATATATTGATAGGATGAAAGTAAAGGTGAAGTAATGTATGGAGAAGAGCCAGAAAACTGGCTGCAGAGGATTCATAGGAACCTGAAGGCTGGAAGGGAAATCTGAGCAATAGCAAAAAATATTAAAAAAAAAAAAAGAAAAGGAGGATAGGAAAGAAAATAGATCATTTCATCAAAGCAGTGAGGAGCTGACAGGAAGAAGAAGATCCCAAATAAAGACAGAGTGAGGAAAGGACAGAAATAGTGACAAGGCTGGAGTTACAGGAGAAGCACTGGAGGGGTCAGTCTGAAGGACAGTGGTAAGAAAGCTGGAGAGGTGATGAGCTCTGGTCCCTGGGTGACCCAACGGGCAGGTGGGGATGACTGGCCATCACTGCAGTGGTGTGTCAGCTGGCAGGGCTGGGAGCTGGCAGTACAGCACTGACAGGGAGATGAGCAGCACATGGTTTCACTGGCAAAGGACAACTGTTCCCATGGGACTTCAGAAATTTTGATATATTTAGAAGCAGGTCTGGCTCTTGGGCACAAGGCCAGCAAATAAGAAAAGAGTCTGCACACATGTCCATGTTAGTACTCCCCCCTAATGGGACTCAGTCTTGTGAAAGCTCTCAGGTCTGCATAGAGCAACTTCTTATTGCCATCAAGCAAGTTGAGTGTGGGGCACCCAGTGATAAAATCATCCCTCCTCTTTTTTCCAAGTCCCACAGTAAGCCCACAATTCGGCTTCCAGCTCAGGATGATATAGTCTGACCGACAATATAGAACAATCACAACCAGCCAGACTCACTATGAAAGCCCACAGGGCTATTTTTGGAGGATGAGAAAGTTTGATGGAATCCATACCAAATACCAATGGGTTCAGCCAGCAGTGAAAATTAGCGCCACTCACTTCAGGTGCCTCAGTTTTTCCGAGCCTGGTGTTTTGCCCAGCAAACAGAGTTGGCTCTGTGTGAAACATTTAGAGGGAGTGTTAATGCCTTTCTTGTGCAGTTTAGTGTGCTGACAGCAGTACCAACACTGTTTCCTGAGAAGATATGAGAAGCCATGAATCTTACAGTGGATCTCACTTTGCTTCCCTAAAAGTAGTAATTGTTTGAACTGGAGGGGCAAAGAATTGGTTTTGACTAGTTGAGGGATGAGTCAGCTCTAGAAATTGTTACCAAATTGGTGTGGAATCAGGATACTCATGTCTTGCAGAGGAAAATAGGCCTAAGGGAGAGAGAGGTAAGATTTGCTAGATATTTCAGGACTGGGTCTTGTGCCATCTTCATGGGTTATCTCCTTTCAGCTCCACTGCAGCTCCCAAATGGAAGACAAATGCACCCATTAAAGATAGTTGTGCTTTGGTGAAATTCAGTGAGTCATTTGTGCCTTCCAAGCACACAAAAAAGAAATACAGTCAGTTTTGTTGTTGCTTTTTCTTTTCTGATTCCAGTCAATTGTTAATAATCATGTTGTCATTTTATTTAAAGAGTTGGCACCAAAACTTCATTCATTCCACTTAGAAAGAACCACCACCAACCTATTACAAAACCTGTCATTATCTCACAAAGTCATATTCTTGACATCTGTTAAGTAAAGGTTTATTTTACACTTCAAAAGTCAATCTGCACAGCTGACTAAACTTCTTCAGAACTGTACAGTCTGCTTCTGTCAAATATTTGGGAAAATAAAAGTTAGTTTAAGAAAAATATTTGGTTTAGTTGGAAAATGAGTTTTTTTTTTTTTTTCCTGTATCCATATACATGTGACTTTCTGTCCCGAAATTGAACAGCAGGTGGAAGAAAGATGAAGTTCTTCCTATTTACTATATCTTGTTAATCAGTATCAGAAAATGACAATTGAATCAGTTTTCTGTACTTCTCATTTCAAGCTCTGTATTTTTCATTTTTTAGCTATAACATACTGGAAGGTTGATGGGGGTCAGCTAAGCTCCTGGAGAATTTACAAAGATAATTCTAGAAACTATTTGATTCAGACTATCTGTGATTTGCAACAGAGTCTATGCTACATGACAATTTTGGCTTGGCTCTCAGACTAGCTTACATCATTAAGTGGGGTGCAAGAATCTAATGTGTATAATTATAAGCCTTGTTAATGACACTCAGAAACGTGAAAGTACTGAGGGAAACTTACAGCATTTCTATCAGTTAATCCTAGCCTTTTCTTTCTCTTTATTATTCAGTAGAAACATTACTTTCGTTAGATCAAAAATATTCCTCTCCTTTTCATCCCTCTTTCCTACAGAAAACAACAGCAACAGCCAACCAATCAGCAAACCAACCCTCCCCCCCCCAAAAAAAACCAACAAAACACACACACAAAAAAACAACAGCAACAACAAAACTACAACAACAACACAAAAAAAAACCAAAAAACAAAACAGCAACAACCCAGGAACATGTCATATCAGAGCTCAGGATATCTGGAGGTTGGAAATTCCAGATATCTCAGCTAGAGTAGAGTCACTCTTTGCAGTTACTTGTCACAAACCTATACTAAGGAAAGGAACTGATTTACCAGCCAGCGTCCAGCAGTCAGAGCAGATACGTTTCTGATGATCAGTCAGATAAGACTAGGATACAGAAAATTCAGTTAATAAGTTGTTATCTTTACTTTAATACAAAGAAATTTTGATTGCTTATAGCCAAGTAGTCTTGGACCTTATCTTTTGCCTTCAGGTCAGTTTGGGGTCAACCATATTGAGATCTGAATTGGAGCTTAGTAAAGTACATTGGGTCAGAAATGGAACACAACCTATCAGTGCAGTTAAACTCTGAAAATAATGTTTCTTTTTTTTTTTTCTTTTTTTTTTTTTTTTCTTCAAATTATGCTGGTGCAGTTTGGGAAAAGGACAGGGGAGTCATGTGATACAGAAAGTAGGAACTAAATTTTGTATATAGTGCTGGACTTGCAAAGTGATTTCCAAAGGGATGATTTTGAATTTCTGCAGAAGAAATAAGCAAAAAGAAGCAAGTTTCTTTAATCTAACTATAAAGCACTGGACCATAACCAGAAGGACTATTAAATAGGATTTGTTGGCTGAGGTACTCTGATGCACAAATTAACACAACACTTTCACTATCTGTCCCTCAAACCTGAAGTCCGTGTATATCTATGGTTGCAAGAGCGGGATAAATTTTACCTTCATTTAGCCATAAAAAATGAGGTGTCTAAGCTGAGTGATTCATTTAGCTTCACTCTACTGTCACTGGAGGTACATGTGCAAGGTGTCCTTTTTATGACAACTGGAGTGACTTGCTCTGACATAACAGAATACATAACAGAATGAGCTGGTTTACCACGTTAGAGCCTGCTCTGATTTCCAAACCTACTCAATAAGAACTTTGGGCATTTTGATTAAATTTAATTTTATTACACCTCTGTCCATTGCACTTCACTTCTGGAATACTGTTTATTATTTCTGTTACCTTTGTGAGGGTAAGCTACTTTATAATAAATGATGGGAGTTTTCTTTGTCTTCTAGAATGGTATTACCACTGGTATATGGGCTTTGGAGAAATCTAAGTGGCTTGTATTTGATGCATCCTTTTATATACTGACCTATGTTATCATAATAAATTTAATGTTTTTCTTAAATAAGCACACTAGTGTAGGCTATAGATCAGTGAGTTTTTCTCACATGGGAAGATTGATTTTCTAGAAGCCTAAGGCTTAAATATGACTACTTGCTTAGTTTAATTTGTAGTGAAGTGTTTACACTCTTACCCCAGCCATTTCACTTGTATAAGGCAGCCTCTTTGCAGTGATGGCTGTTTTATATTATATGACAAAAGTCAGGGATAGGTTTAATATAAGTTAGAATCCACTTAATACAAAATGACCTGCAGAATTTCCAGAGGGGCAGAATACAGTCTTTCAGCATTTGATGGAATAATTCCTCATGAAATGTTATCAACTGGGATACTGCAACTTCCAAAAGAGCATAATATATTAAATGTCAATCAACATGAGTTTATGAAAATAGTTCTTGTCAAACCAACCAGATGTCTTTCTCTGATGGGATTACAAGATGGGTTAATAAAGGTAAATAGCACTGGTACAATATACACAGATTTGTGTCAGGAATTCATCTGAGTGTCCAGCAAACATTTTCTTTAAGAAACTGTATTGACTAATAGTCAACACAGAACACACGGAGTTTATTAGAACTGGCTAACCAGTAGGTCACAAAATGTAAACAGACTTGTAATTGAACAAATATGTTTTTTGTGATCCTTGAAGAGTGAGGAGGAGTTAGACTATTGTGTCTTCTTTATATTTTGTATCTCTATGCCTGTGACTAGATTAATGAGTTCAGTTTAGAGGCTAATCGTCTTACAAAGACCTACTGAGAGAGAGGCAGTTTGGGGAAGAAATACAGGAATGGTTTAACAAGAAAACAAAGCTTGTAAACTCAGTGAGTTCAATCTGTTTAGTTTACCAAAAGAAAGGTTAAGAGATGACATATACACAGTTTATAAGTATCACTATGGAGAGAATACGTTTGGTAGTTATGGGTTCTCCCAACCAACAGACAAAGACATAACAAAATGAAGTAGATGGACACTGAAGCTAGAAAAAAAAATAAGATTTACAGGCAGTAGTTTTATAAGGAAGACTATTAACCTCTGGAACAATTTAACAAGAATTATGGTGGAACTTCTGTCCCTGACAATCTGTAACAACAGGATATCAGAAAGATTGGATTAGATTAGCACTATAGTTCCTCACAGTTTTATAATTCAAGAAATGTTTGACTGACTGAAGAATTGTCTGCCATTTCCTGTTTTCCATTTGTTTCTTTACATTTTTTTTTTTTTTTCCTGGCTCAAAAGTGGAAGAATGGATCAAAAATCTTCTCTCAGATGAGAATGTGTTTGTATGCTGATGCACTATGTGGACTGCCATAAAACTTAAACTATTCCTTTAAGTAGTTCAAAATGAAATACAGTTTCTGGCATCAGCAGGATGCACACAGCTGTAGCATGTGTGCCTGTCATGTCATACCCCTAGCAAGCATTCAGATCCTGGCATGCATTTTCTTAACATAAATAGTTTAGAGTACATGCTCATGCTCTGAGAGAGAAAAAAAAAAAGCTCAGTCTACTGTAGAAACCCTGACCAATGGGGATTTAATGCCCTCTTTAGAGAAGCCATCTCAATGACACAGATCTACTGGCTTAGTCCATGATTTAACAGCTCTCAGAAGCAGTTCAGCGGCCTAGTCAAAAACTGAACTACAAGCTGCCTAAGAATAATACCAGTGCTGTGTGATGAGAGTGTACAGTCTAAGTCTATGAGAAGGATAGGACTTAAGCCCTGCTCTTCTTCAGGCTATATTTTAATGACTAAGGAGATGGCTTACAAAATGGTTTAGTGTTGGTTCCTGTCCTTTGTGGTGGTTAGCAGCTCTGACGGAAGGAAGGACAGGGGTCTCATCCAGCCAGCTGGCAGTGCTCACCCCCATTTCCTTCCATCTGCATACTGTCTCACCTGGATGCCTCCAACTTGTGTTTTATTTGCTATAGTTTTGCCATACCTAATGCAGTCATGTACTTAAAAGGGAAAATGCATACATTTTTTGAGATTTTCCATAACCTCTTGGCTGTAATCAAATTTACATAATTGCATTGTCCCTATACGTTTTTCTTCACATTTCATCTGGTTGCAGTATTTCTTCATATTTGATCCTTAATAATACACGACTACGATAACATGTAACTGAGAAAAAGAATGTAGATATTTCAAAAGAAAGGATAACCCATTGTATGAATTATAAGGATAGCTGTGGTTTCTCCAGGACATAAATCAATGCACATTCTTCAGAATATAAATCATGCACTAAACGTCTGAGACTTAAAGGAAAAAAAACTCCTCACCAACATGTTGTTGTATAATTGCCTATTATGGGAGTTTTACATCTTCCTCCAAAGCATCTGGTAGTGGTACCATTAGTTTGATCTGGAACGGCAGTTCCTGCGCGCCTTTGTGGAGCATTCCTGTGGCAGTTCAGCAGCTGCTCCATTCCATCTTAGATAGGGTAGCCAGATGTCCCACTGTTTTAAGATTGTCCATCGCTCTTTCAGCATCCTATTTGACTTCATTTGCTTGCCTTAAGGAAGGAAAGCTAACCTTGTGCTGTGCAGTTTATTGGGATGTAAAGCTGTCCCCAATATGATTATAGCATTGTAAGAAACTGGTAGCAATCAGGGAATTTGTAGATGTCTGGTACTCACGAAAACATACAGAGGGAAAGTATTGCTCTCTGACTAATTTCATGTTTTATGTCTTTTTTTTTTTAACTGCAAGCAGTTATATGTGTTGTAAATCGCAATCATGGCAACAATGATAACTATAATTAATTGTGTATAATATTTTCCATTCCATTCTAGTCCTTTCTTTTCAGTATTTCTTAACTTTCTAAAGCTTTTTCCATTATTGATTTTGAATAAGGGAAGAAAATGAAAAAAAATCACCCATATTTTTCTTTGTTACTAAGCAGTTCTAGTCACTGTTTTAAAATGGCTCTACCATGTGAGTAAACAGCTGCAACTGAGAAAGTTGTAGATGTTTTGAAGTAGATTTTTATTTTTTTTCAAGATTGCAGCACGTAAATAGCTCATTGTGGAAATCCTGAGCAGATTTTCTAGGAAATATCTTGTGGCAAATATGATAAGGCAAGAAAAATTGCAGTTATTGTCCATGTCTGTCTTGGATGTCCTAAGATAAATAAGATGATTTTTGAGGTCTTCTGGGGACAAACTCACTGAAAATTTTAACCAAGGGAACTGAACTTTTTAGAATCAATGCATGGGCAAGTGCCTTATAGACTATTTAATTTTTTCTAGTCACAAGCAAGGTGGAAAAACATAAGGTGGGGTTCTACAAAGATGGTATCTACTTCTGAACTAGTTTTCTCAAGCTTTTTTTTACAGCCAGTGTTGATATAATCAATATTGTCATTGAAATCAAGGGTACAATTCATTCTGATAAGAACATGCCAAGGAAGTTGTGTGAATGGCTTCCTAAAAATACCTGCCTTTGCTGGCTAAAGGGAGTTTGGAGTAATGAGCTTAGGTATAGATGTCAAATGCCTGAAGCTTAGAGGCTTACTCTGAAGCATACTCAGCTTTTGATTTACATTTCTTCCATCTTCCTTCACAGAAGTTTCCAGGGATAGCGTTCTTACAGAGTACATTTGGTGCTCTGATTTTTCTTTAAATGGAATCTCTTATGACACATACATGAAAATTTTTCCAAGTAGGAAGTACATGAATTTTGAGCTAGCTAATACTGCTTCCAGAACATCTCAGTCCAATGGGATATGCTCTCAAGGCGCACACTGGTGAAGACAGAAGAGAAGATAGAGCAACTCCGTAAGATTTTGTAGGTTGATGTATGTTCACTGCACTCTCTTTCTTGCTCAGCCCTCTTCTTATCTTTACTTTGTTCCTTTTTATTTCCTCCTGCTGTGTTCTCTTTTGTAAGATGTTCTATTTAATTTATTGCAGTTAACACACAAAAAGTCTTCATAAGCCCACACAAAATTGCCACATAGGAGGTGGAAATCATATACCTGTGCTATTTTTTTTCCTATCCTTTGTCTTATTTGTCAGTTAGAGGCACTACGTACAGTGGCCACCATGGGCCAAATACTTGAGTTTTGTGATCAGTGTAAGTTGATGACTTCAAAGTTAAGCTAGCTCATTCACCTTACCACTGGGGCAGTGGAATAATAAGCTTCTACATGTGACAGTATCAGCTTATACTATTCCTGCCTCCCTGTTTAAAAATAGCCCAGCAAAAAAACTGCAGGTCACTTGCCTGATCCAGTTTACTGTGTCACCCCAGTCCAGGTCATAGACAGCTACTCCAGCCGTGCTGAGAGTATGCAGCTGGTACAAGCTGGTTAAACCAGCACTGCCTCAGAAAGAAGTGTCAAAAATGACCTGAAAAAGGAGTGTAGGCAGTAAGGTAAGAAAATATGCTGATGATACAAGTTAGTCAGACTCACAGGCCAAGGGCAGACTGTGAAGTATTACAAAGACTGAATGACTGGGCAATAAAATGATAGATGAAATGCAATGTAGATGTATGTAAAGTGATGCACATAAGGAAAAGCAGCCCCATCTCCACTTATAAAATGGTCTCTGAGGTGTATTAGAATTTGAGAAGGTCCAGAGAAGGGCAGAAAGGATGATTTTTTATTTTTCTTAATTATTTCTTCACAAACAGCAATTGCTATAGACTGGAGCTCTTAAGTTAAAAAAGAAATGTAGGGAGTATCTGGTAGAGCCTTACATAATTATGGCTGATGGGAAGACTGGCAGCTCACTTTCTTCATCATAAACAAGAAATGGATCCATCATGTTCACAGATAAGAGCCAGGTTCATAACAGACTTTGGATTGTGGTTTTCCACGTGGCCATTGATGGACCAGTGGGACAGCTTGCCTGATGTTCTTGTGCTTAAAATTGGCATGGTATCAATGGGATTCTGGACAAATTCTTGCAAAAGTCATTCTCTGGAGACTGTTAAAAAGATAAATCTCATCAATGTGGAAATCTTTGAGATGAAAATGTTTTGAGTGTGAATATGTAAAGCATTATATACGCTTGTTCTTCCTTGGATTTTCATTTGTGGATATTTGCAGATGCAAGATACTTAGCTAGATGGACTGTTGACCTAAACCGGAACAGCTGTTTTTGCCTTCTTCTTACCATGGCCTTGTGAGGTGAAATTTTCCCTTTTGTGCAGTTTTGCATTAGTCTCTGTGGTGTTTGTTTTACAGATACAGAGATAGCCCTTATCCACAAAGTATTATCTTAATGGCAAGATACAACCTGTACAGTGATAGATGGGAAGAAGCTTACTCCAGCAACCAGTTCTGCAAGTTTTTCACTCTTCCTTTACCACATATGGATGTGTAAATAGGAGCCAGAAAATCATTCATTGGTGTGTATTTGGAGGTGTGTTTTGTTGAGGAGTTCTTCATGGGCTTAGCACTTCTAAGATCTTTACTTCATTCTTAACATTCCTATAAAGAATTTCATACTTCAAGAAATTTGTGGGCAAGTTTGGGAATGCACGGAGATGAAAAAACATTGTAACTGAAAGCAAATGTTTTCTTTTGCTTTCAGGAAATATATCTCCTTCAATCAGTCAGTAAGGCTGTTCCTATATTACTCTCAGAGACATTGTATTCTGGCACAAATAAATGGTGGAAATCATTAAAACACAATGATGCTAGACTAAAAATATTCTAATTAGATCAATGAATATGAATATGATGTGATATGTGCCAGTCTATATATAATTTCGTATGATGAATAAAGAATGCAAACTGTATGCCTATGCTCATATCCCTGTATGACTATACAAATGTCTGCATGAGTTGATGTATTTGCATATATTTAGGTATTATTTTTACATTCACAAAGAATGTACATGTGTGAGCACTCATCTTTCTACATATGGCTGAGTAATCCTGTTTTCTTTCCTTTTTCTAAACTTTAATTTACCTTCTGCTTCTATCACATTCATTTCTTAAAGGAAAAACCTTGCCTGTTTTACAAGACTGATAGGACTTTTTTTTCCAGGATACTTCAGGAAAAATTAACATCCAAGTCATTCCACGCAGTTTAAAAACCCCAATATCAAAATAAACATGGAAGAAACTGTATGGGGAAGGAAAACAGTACTGCAACTTTTGTTCTCTGATCAGCATTTTTGCTGTTCAAGACTTCCTGAGTGGTAAAATAGCTCAGCCACCCATGCAGTCAAGTCAGAGGGCAGAAAATTTTATATTACTCAGATTTCCTCAAGGGGTTGACCACACTGTGACCTCTTTGCATTCTGTAAAGCTCTGTGACTCAGAAACATTATGATGCTTCTATTTTAAATAGTTTCTCCAGGCTTTCCTTTATGATGCTTTTCAACTCAAGGTAGGTAAAAGCATCTTGCCAGATTCAGTAACCCAAGGTCATCTTCAGACTCCAAGTATTAACATTTGATTAGCTGTAATAGTTCATTTTACTGTCCAAGTTGTGCTTTACTTATGTAACTTGACTCACTTGAGTACCCCACTCATTTCAAGCTCTGATGTAAATGAATGATTCTACTTAGAGTCATCCCATCTGTTTTTTCCTAGTACAAGCCTGGTAAGCCTTTTTTAATTAATCTGGGAAAAAAATCCTTTATGACTTGTAAAATGGCAACATGTTCCTGTTTTTTGTTTTCTTTTTTCTTTTTTTTTTTTTTTTTAGAAAAAGAAAGAAAAAAAAAGTTGCATAATTGCAGGTTAAAAAAATAAAAAAGAAAAGAAGAAAACAAACAATAAAGTGAGTGAGCAAGTTACTGATGTTTAATTTCCCCACATTTCCAGGATGGAAGATTCAAGCCTCTTAGAAAACAGAAACAAATGTAAACGTGAATTTCACGTTGAGATTTAATTGTGACAAGTGCTGTAAACTAAAATGAACAATTTTTCAGTACTGTTCTGATGTATTTCATTCTGTTGCCTTCTATTTTCATGGTTTTGTTACTTAACAAACACAGCAAAAGAGAACATTTGGAAGTATACAGCAGACTTTTCTTATATCTATCTAAACAGTGGGTAGCAGAAGAAACAGCTCTCACAGTTTAAGAAATGGGGTGATTAATGCAAATTTTTCAGACTGATGACACGTGAAAGTGATGATGTAGTTGTTTATGGGGGAATGGAAATATATTCTCTACACTGTATTTGAATAAGTTGAGGGAATACTTGATCCATCAGCTCATTAAGACTCTTTTCCCCACTGTGCATGGCTGAGGAGGCTGGTAACGAAAACAAGAACCATTCAGTATATGTAAGAAAACAGGTGAGAGAGGATGCCTAAAAGCAGTGGTCAACTGGGAGATAGGTAGTATCACATCCTCCTTTTTTCTTGCTTTTCAAGGAGCACGAAGCAGGAAGGGAGCCAGGATGGGGCCATGCGTGTGATTCACAGCTCCTGCCCTACACTCTTAAACAGGCTGCAAATGCATTTGCTCCCATCTTTCTGGTCAACCTCCAGTCCTGGGCTCTGGGAACCAAGTGGTGCACACATAAGGATGCAATGGCGTGAATGTCATTAAAAGAGAAGAAAATTCATCATCTTATACACTGAAATGGTACGATCTTTCCATATTATCTTTGCTTATTTACTGTAGCATGCAAGAGCTAATATTTCCTAAGATGTGTTTGGGTTTTAAATAAAAAATTGAAACCTAGAATACAGTATCTAAGTAACACTGAGCATCTTCCCAAAGCACAGGTAAGGGCAGAGATTTTACAGAAGTTACTCAATTCTTATGTAGTCTAAAGTTAGAACTATATAATTCCTTGTGTAGAGACATCTACTGCAATGTTATGCAGCCTAGTGTATGCAGAACGTGAGTGCAGGGCTGGCAGGTATGGAACAAGTCCTAGTAGAAATCCATAGCTCTCTCAATAGAGATGGTATGGGGGGGATACCTGTTATTTCTAACATCCTCCAACGAATCCCACCTTGTGCAAATGGGAAAGCCTTTTTATCCAGTCTTCTTCCACTGTCAGTCATCTTTCCTGTTCCAGGCTATAGATTTGTTCTCTTCCTACTGAAAAAATCTAGATGACTAAATGGAATAGCCTCTGGCATTTTACATAGCTGAAGGTAAGGAATGTCAATCCGACTCTGTACTTGAATACTATTAAAAAAGGAGTTGCCAGCTCCATACAATATCTAGTATATGTTCAATACAGCTCAGACATCAGTCATCCCACTGGACTAGGATTATAGCACTAGTGTCACCGCCTGAACAGAAAAGGAACAGTTGAATTCTTCTGTGGTCTCTGTGTCTTTCACAGATAATCTGAGAACATTAATAGGGGATTGGATCCAATCCCAACACAATCTTTCTGGGGCTTCCAAAAAGTAGTTAAAATCATCTTTATAAAGTTAACTATCAAAATTGATTGATTATTTAGGTACTTAAGCAGGCATGGATTTTCAGGTTTAATCAAATGCAGTCATGCCTCAGTTTATTGCTGATCAATGTGACTAAAAATACCTGGGGACTCTAAAAAGGGTGGGCAACAAGATGCTGTAAAGATTTCAAGTATTGTTTAGCATCTCATACAAACCAAAATTTGCTAGCAAAGAGCATGTTCTACAGTCAGCTTTGATGGCAGGGCAGAGAAGGAAAATGCTGCTTGACATTTCCTGAGAAGAGAATCACAGATTCTGCCGAATTCTCTTTCATCTATGACTGATTGAATTATCCTTTGCAAATACTGTTTCTTGCTAATTTGGACGTTTTGCTGTTCGTGAATCATCCTGGAAATAATCCTGATTTCTACAAACACATTTGTTCTTTGTAAGTATTCACTGAACAGTTTCTATGTGAACAGATTTCAACATATTTTTTTGTTCTCAGATTTTTAGTGTCATCTATTCACTATTTGAAGTGTTTGACTGGTCAACCAAATCACATAGCATTGTCTGTGCTCCCTGATTGGGTAACTGAAACTTATAAATACAAGTATAATGAATAGCAAATGATGAATAGCAAATAGAGTATAACAAATATTGGATAATCTGAAATTTCATACAAGGGATACATAATTCATGTAACTTTTAGGACTCAAACATTTCCCTGTATACCTGGCAGCTTCCAGAAAATCCTGGAACTATGAGAAATGTAAGTCAGAAATATCAGCAATTATATTTTCCATTTTCTTAACATAACATTCAAGGATCATAACTTCTAAGAGCCAAGAAATGTTGATTGTCCTGTCAAGTACACAGTTATCCGAATGTGTGAATGTGTTTCCTTACTATTTTCCACTGATTTTCTAAGCATTTTGGTATAGATGTATGAATCTAGCACATGATGCTTTTCAGACAGTAAAAGGGGAAATATTATTTGTACTTACCAAAAAAAGGATAAAAGGAAATGTTCAGAGACAGGGAGTATGTTTTAAACTGGGATTTAGTGAGATAGAAGAAAATATTCCTGGATTACAGGAGCTTCAAAGAAGATTTTCAAATATTTTTTTTTTCCAATTTATTGTTTTCTTTTTAACTTCCTATGTTTTGTTTTTAACAAAAATATTAAAAAATTCTGGATAGCTATTCATTTCTTCTTTATGTTTGTAAACATGAAGCTGTCACATATTCATAAATACACTCTTGCACTGTGAGATGTAATAATCAACTGATTTTTAATGCTCTAAGTATTTATTTTGAAGGAAGAAATTTACAGTGAAGAAGTGACAGTTATTTATCTAACAATTCTTCCTGGTTTCCATCCAAATTATCAGTGTACTCAATATCTTGACTCACAGAGCTCGCTAGCTGTGGATAGTTGCTCTCCCATGAAGAAATTCCTAGATCTTTCTTTCTACCCTGCTTCGTGATAAGACAATATTTTCTCAGTTTTCTTGGCCATGGCCATGACTACTACTCTCACTCTGTTAATTTGATATTCACTTTTTCAGCTGTGACATCTATCCATAGCTTGCCACATCAGTCATACAGTCCTGCAGTTTTAACTAGTCGAACTCCTAGGCCATGGATACCAGCTCCTTATCAAACCTCACCCTATGACCAGTTGCCCTGGGCAATGGCTTCTGCCATTTCTAGGAATCTCACTAAATGAAGTAGTTTAATTACTCCTTTCCTTAAGGCTGAACGATGACTCTTTAGTATGACCATTGCTTAAATCAGTTCAATAATTGTCTGGAGACCAAACAGTCACTTGAGATCAGTCACTCATTTTTTCCAGCATAACAATATTATTATTTCCTGTCCTTGCCATATGGGCTGCATAGGAGTGGGATACATAGCCAATTAACTGAGACAAAGGTTTAACTTAAAGCAATAAGGATAGTGCATTTAGTGCACTTTGGAGCCATGGTTATCATTACTGAATTATAAATATTAATAACAGTTAAACACATTGTCAATGGTGCAGCTATTAAACATCTGCTACCACTGTTATGTGGTGCTTTTTAGCTAAAGTGAAACCTCTGCTTTGGGGCATATGCAAGTGCTTCAGTCTCTGTAATGGCATTCTGACCTCAGTGTGGGTAATATAGCACATATAATTTTCAGGGACGACCATTTTTCCAGACTGCTGATAAGGGCTGTTTTTACCAATGAACGTAGAAACATAAGACAGGATCCACTGTTGCTTGCACTGCAGACTGAGGGCTTCTGGTGCGCCTGCAGGATTTGGATGCCTCATATGTGCTCTATGCCTTCTCCTCACTGATACACTGCAGAAAATCCTATCTATGCCTCAGCATGGCCAACAAATATGTTCTTCAAGAAAGCAATGTTTATCTGATAATTATCAAAGAACATGTGTTGGAAAGTGATCAGGTCTTCTCCCAAGGTCTGATTTTCTTAGTATCCACCAAGATGCCTTGAGAAAATGTTGTCAAACACAGATTATTCTGAGAGAGCTGATTTATTTTCAGTACAATCTTTTCCTCAGAAGTGAAGGCCACAGATATGTTTTAATGTATAAGAACATAAATGAACAAGTAACTGTGCATAAACCTTAGGAGGCCTTATGGAAAGAAAGAAACTTTACTCTGGCAGTCTTTATTTTTTTTGTAATTTCATTTGGTTCTTTTGTCACAGGTAAATGTACTTTGACAATATGCCAGAGAAAGAAAGAAAATAATTTCATCTGCCAGATCTTTCTCCTAGAATTACTTTGTTCCAAATCTATGGCCCAGTGGGGAAGAAGTGATTAGCTCCCAAGGTCATTTAGGCATCAAACTGTACTTCTGGTAAGAAAAAGCTGTCTTAGAAGGAACAACCAATGACACCATTATTCTCAAAGCAGGTGTAATCAGAATTTTGTAAAAGCAGAAAGAAATAAAGCAAGAAAAGAAAAGAGGAAGAAAGGAGGTTGTAAAAAGCACAGCATGTTAATATCTTCATTCCTTCTAATTTTATAGGTGCAAAGAACAAACTAACCTCTAGTTCACAAGCAAGATATTATGTGAACAGGTATTGTGTTGTATTGGTTTCAAAATCAGAGAGCACTCAAGACAAAGAAGGTGCTTAATCTATTCTGTTAATCAAGTAGAAAGTTAAGAGATGGCTTAGTCTACAAGAAAGAAGTTATAGCAAATTCTTAAACTTAGCACATTAATTCCCAACAAGAAGCGATGAAAAGTCAGGAAATATTAGCTGGAAATGAAACAATTTTTAAATTATAGAATTATAGAGTATCTTGTGCTGGAAGGGACCCACAAGGATTACTGAGTCCAAATCCTGGCTCCACATAGGACCATCCAAAAATCAAACCGTATTTCTGAGAGCATTGTCCAAACACTTCTTGCACTCCAGCAGCTCAGTGCCATGACCACTGCCCTAAGGAGTCTGTTCCAGTACCAGACCACCTTCTCAACAAAGAACATTTTCCAAACACCTGAACATCCCCTGACTCAGCTTCATGCCATTTCCTTGGGCAATATGCAATGGAAACAGCTACTGTACTAACAACTATCAAAATAAAAAAATATTATTAAGAATATTAAGTGACCATGAAATAAGGACTTAAAGAATGATTTGTTGCTTCGAATTTAAACACAAAATTTTTTTTTGGAATAATCTTTAGATCTCACTCTACCCCTATTTGACTGCAAGCATTATTTCTTTAGCATATCTCCAAGGACATCCGGAGGTTAAAATATGTATACATTTCTAATATTTTAGTTTTTGCTTTATATAAAAATCATATGTGGTTTATTTCCATGGATGTTAAATTACAAAAAAGAAGACTAGAATTCAATATGCAATATTCATTTAGAGTATAATTGAATCAATGGTATTAACCATACAGATGAACTTAACCACTACAGGATTATGCATAAAAGCGTATTTAGCAGAAGCAATAAAATGGCAGTTTAGCATATTAAAGGACAACTAGCAATTTGGCATATATAAAATAAAGACAAAAGTAGGCTGCAAGTGGAAATTGTTAAATAAACTATAGTTAAACAAGACTACAATTGTGAAACAAATCTATAGATTGCCAATTTAGAAGATGTCACAGTGTAAATGCCTGGTCTAAAACCAATGTTATATAGTTTGGAAAACCACTGGAGTGGTGTTAGGCAATTTTACAGGAAGGTGTTGGAGAGTGGTAACAGTGGGTACTACCTATAACAGGGGTAAGTGTGTATTAGTTGTATTAGTGTATTAGTTTAGATACTGAGTGCTTTCTAAGTATGTTTGATTGCTTCTTGCAGTTTAGGACACAAGAGAATAAGGCCACTTATTCTTCATGAATCTTTTTACTGCAGTGAATCTCTGATACAAGAATAAATGTAAAGTGAGTGAAGAATTCTATCTTCAGTTTCTGATCTATTCTTGATATCCAAGTAAGCTACAATTGCCCAGCTTCCACTATGCTTTATAGTTTACATTAGATGTTTCTCTGTAGATGCCAACATCTGCAAGCCAAAACCAGAAGTGCTTTTTGGCTAGAAAATAATGCCATAACTCTGGATGTACTGGGCTTGGTGAGTTTGTTGGCAGGATGGGATGGTGAACTGATACCATGGTACACACCTGGGACTGTTGGCACACACTACATGCTGTCCTTGCTTTGTTATGTGCTATAAATTCCTGCTCCATAGGTATCACATGAAAAGCTGACTGAAAAAGAAAGTGTTACATTTTCTCTGCTAAGGGTAAGCATTGCACGGTGATAGTTGCAAAAGGATTTTGTGTTGCTAAATTCAGTCTAAAAGTAGCTTGGGGATAATCTGATAAAGTTAAATTCACTAAACTTATAAACATTTGCATGTTATTTATTCATATTGTTTACATGTGCTTGCCCTGATAACATGATTCTATGTGAAACAGCTGTCAGCAGCCACCAGATTCTGCTTGTTCACTGCTTTTTGCTGGAAGCCAAAAACAACTGCCCAGGCCCCATGAATACATTCAGTTCATTTATCCCAATTAGAAACTAATTTCAGGCAAGTGCCACTAACCAAGAACAATGTGAGACAGAACAAGAGAAATGATCTACAGCACTGCAGTAAGAGAAGAAAGAAGCAGCAAATGAATATTTAGAGATATCGTGGCCTGGAAAGTGTCGTCTTTTTGCCAAGCTGTACATAATGTGTCTTTTTGCTACTGAGGTTTCTATTATCTGTGCAGACACACTAGGCTCAAATTTTAAATTGAGTTGGGATGTTTGCCTATTTGTTTACAAAACTGATAAGGATCTTGCATGAAAATATTTCCTTTTTCCAGCATCAGTGCTGCAGGAACAGCTCTCTTCACAGCCTGCTAGGATGCTTACCTCCTGCACTTGGCCAGCAAGCCTGAGTGCTAAAACAACTCAAAATTTAAGAATGTTTAATTCCAGTTTAGCCTAAGATTTCAAGAAGGCTCTTCTTTACCTGATGGTTTTTGCTTATCTGCAAGGTAAGGCTGCTCTATTTCCCTTTTATTGATTTTTCAATACTGATCATAAGTTTGAATACTTATGTGTCATAACCTAACTAATATTGTACACTGAAAAGCCCAAGATCCTAAAGCCACATATGCATACATGCAAGCAGAATGAATAACCAAGCACTAATTTGATCGCTACCATCACTTTTATCAATGTGCAAACTTCAGTGTGAGGTCAGCAGTGGTTCCAGTTGGCTTTGGCTTCATTTTTATTTGTTTATAAATTTGCTTGAAATGTTAACAGTGACAATGTAGAATTATGGTACATCATGTGTAAACATATCAAAAAGCATCACTTCACATACTTTTAAAAATAACTACAAACAGCCGTTAATTTGTTCTAATTGAAATGCACAAACTTTTTCAAGAACAGGGTGTCAACCATGTGCGTTGTAATGGAATTATTTGATACTTAATGCTTCGTTGTACACTTCATTCTACACGCTTTAGAGAATTTATTCAAGGTATGAATTAGGTGAACAGTACTTTTATTAATATTAAAGTATGTAGCAAAATGATACTGAAAATGTAGTCCTGAATATGCATACTATTTGCCTTCATCTGTATATGGTACTGGATTTTTTGTAAGCCATTTCACTATGGGATAGACAGGAGATTCTAATCTAGAAAAGATGTGCAAACATAATCAATATGAGTACAGATATTATTTATCTTTAAAATAACAGAAATTATGATATGCCATGTTATGACCTCATAAACTGAGTAAATATAATCAAAGAATATGAAATAAAGAAAAGTAAATTTGTATGTTTTTCAGAGTACAAACAATGGCTTTGAAACATTGTTTTGCAGAACATCTTCTACTGTTCTGATTCTAAATGAAAAAAATCAAAATCTAAAAAAAACCAATTAAATATAGATTTCCAAACCTTGATTATATCTAGTGCTCAAGTACACAACTGCTACTAGAAAAAGTAATTATCTTTCAGGGAAACGAACAAAATTTGAACAAATTATGTTATATAAACAAATTTATGTTAGCCTTTTATTTAGTGTAAAAGTTTGAGACCAATACAATTATGGTAAGCAAAGTATCAGCGAAGCAAGATTAAACTGCAATCATGCGGCCTTCAATTCAGTGTCCTACTTCACAAGCAGTTTGACTTTTGAATGCTGCAGACTAAGTAGATGCTGCAGATCATTGCGTATGCTCTGTAAATGACACCTGTGATGCCTAGCAATTAGTTTTGGAGCTTTGCAGGTAGACATAGTTATGTACAGTAAAATTTAAGAATTCCTGTTTGAAAATGACAGCATAAGCTAAAAGCTTCTTAGCATGAGACATTAATTTTGTCCATATGTGCTCTTCTGTTCCTTCCTTCTTTCCTTCCTTTTTTCCTTCCTTTCTCATTCCCATCTTCTCTTCCTTACTTTTTCTATTTTCCCATTTTTTTTCCTTTTTCCAAACATTTTTTTTTTAATGGCAGGATGCTTCTCAGGCTTCTAGGGTAAGACAACTGGAAAGAGAATTTAAACAGTTCTGTCATCTTAAGTATTCAACAGTACATCAGTTTTATACAACATTTAATAAATTCACTTGTCTATTTTAGAACATGTTTTGGAAATGAGCGCCAGGCTGATTAATAAGGGCCAAAATCACATTGGTCCCTTTAGTTCAAATGATGTCTTTTTAGGGTTACATAACTCTTCATATATAATGAATCGTATATTTTCAAAGCTGTTGTGTAGCTCACTACTGGCACAGGAATTACAGAACAGTCTATGTTAAATATGCTTATGTTCTTATTCATGAAGTTTATGGAAAAAATCTTCAGCTGTGTCAGAATGAGACTAAAACAAAGCATTTTAGTTTTACAATACCTATTCCCTGTGCATGATTACAGTTTTAGACTAGGGAATATTAAGAAGAATATTTCATAATTTGTTTGACTGCTGTAAAAGAACCATAAAAAGTGAGAAGTGGAAATGGATGTTACAGTCTGCAAAACTAAATCACTATGTTATTCCCAGGGAGAAGAATACGCATTGCATCTTACTAACAACCTTTCTTTATCCTCCTTCAAGTGTACCCTGGTTATCAATTCCCAGTTCTGCAACTTAAGCCTTTTTGGTTTTGAATGTGATTGTCATTAAAAATAATAAAATACAGTTTGATTTTTCTTGCTAAGATTTTGGAGGGGGAAACTCATGTTTTGTAAAATTACACTGATGTCTTCATTAATTACCTTTTGTTTACACGCCAAGATCACACTGGAAAACCATTTACTTTCCTTAAAAGATGTGTAGCATACGTACTGTTGTCCGTTGAGACACAACTGTCTTCTAAGTTCAATTTCAGATCCATTCTGACATGACTGAGCACAGTACTGCAAGCCTCTGCTCTTGTCACTATAAGTTTATAGATGTTTTTCAGTGAGATTTCTGTTAACCCTACGGCTATCAAACAACATTTAAGACGAAACAGCATCTGATCACCATTGATGGTTTGGCTACTTACAAAGAAGAAAAGAGAACATGCTAAGGAATGAACAATAAGAAAAAGTAAAATAATTAATAACTACTACATTCCCACACAGGAGAATCTAGATGTCAACCAATTGTTTTTTATGGTTGAGTATATTTTTAATGTAATTTTTTTTTCAGCTGCTATCCCTATTGGAACATCCTCTACCAACATAAATCAGTGTCAGTGATTTAAATTTTGCTTAGGGCATTGTGTATAATTATGGTGTAGACTTTACTGAGGGGAAAATCATGGAATCTTAGAAATAAACAAGGAAAAATGTTTTACATGACTTATTAACTGATTTAGTATAAATGAATTAGAAAATAATGACAGCACCAGAATCCATCCAAAATAGTTTTTTTTTTTTTTTTTTATAAAAGAAAATATTTCAGCAGTTGCTTAGAACATGTCATTCTTTCATCCTGTATTCTGTGCTTCCAAATGAGTGAACCATAGATTGAGATTAAAAAAAAAAAAAAAGAAAGAAAGATAGAAGAAAGAATCATAACACTGCAAATAAAATATTGTATAAAAGAGAATTTCTATATCAGAGGGTCATGGTAAAGACAGTGATTAACAGAAGAGAATGTATGAGCTAGAAGAAAAGCAATACTTCTCTAATAAAGGAATTGCTAAGACAGGAAGCATGAAAAGCCCATTGCCATGGTTCCGGATGTGTTGTTGTTTCTTTCTGACCTCACCTTGTCCAGTCAAGATGACTAAAAGCCTTACTTTGTTATTTACTAGCTTTTAAGCATATGGTTTTTGACAGTCTTCATTATTCTTTAATAAGTTTCTTTTGTAGTGGAACTCACCCTTTAGAAACTCACTTAAGAAATGGAATTGAATGCCTCAACTAGAGAATACTCATTTTAATTCATTTAAATATGTAAAGACATTCTGTTTTGTTTTGTGGGTTTTTTTAAATACCCGTGGGCTTGTAGGCAGAGTAGTATATAGCCTTATCTCCAAGTGAAAAGTCAGGTTTCAGTTCTCTGCAAACTTTTCCTTGTTCGAATTAGGGCATCTCAATGCAAGAGCTCGTTAAAGTTTCATGCTGTAAGGGATGGGTCTACCAGCAGGAAAATCTACTTCTGTTTTTGTCAATGCCAAGTTTTAAGGCCTGCTTACTCTGTGGGTGGTGAGAACTGAGAGGAAGCAGGGTAGCCACCGGCATGGGATCAGAACTTCGTCCTTGTGCACATGAATGGATGTGTGGGTGTGAGAGAAAAGCAGGTGTGAAGGCTCTACCCTTCCCTCTTACATGCCAGCATCTCACCTCAGCACCTCAGGGTGCGTGGTTACGGCTGAATGTGCTGGGCCCATGTGTTTCCCAATCCTTCTGATAGGGCTGGGAAACTTGAAAGTCTTGCAAACATACTCCTGGGTCTGAAACAGGAGGGGAGAGAGGAGACAACATGTACAGGTAAGATCTGTATAACCCCCAGGAGGGTTTTACAATGCCCAGAGCAAATTCCACCAACACCATGGCTGTAAAAGGGGACAGCAGGACTCTCAGGCCAGCAGACCTTCGGCACTTGCAGGATAACATCTGCACAAAGATCTGGAAGCCAAACAATGCCCCAAAAGGCCAGTTTTGCAGCCGACCCCACACAATGATCAGGTCTTTTCCCATGCACACCTATTTGGAAAGAGCTGTCAAATTAAAATGAGAGCTTTTGTATATCTTGATGCTGGTGGTTAGTGTAATAAAAGGTAGCATTTATAATATGGGACGTGTGAAGCCATGCAGGAGCGTGTTAGCAAATCCCAGTGAGTTTTCATGTGGGTATAATGATAAAAGAAGACAACAGAACGTACAGACTTTGCAGGCCTGATCGGTCAGTGATACAGCCACGTGAATCCTCTGGGGACTGAGAGGAATCACAGTGCTTCCACCCGTCACAAATATGAGTTTTGCAATTTTAACTACGGAAGACAGTGTGCACCGATTGTAAAGTCACAGAATGGCTTGGGCTGAAAGGGTCATAAAATCAGTTCTGGCCCTCTGCCATGTCAGTGCTGCCCCCCACAAGCTTGGGCTGCCCAGGGTCCCATCTAACCCAGTCTTGAGCACCTCCAGGGATGGGGCACCCACAGCTTCTCTGGGCAGCAGTGCCAGGGCCTCACCTCACCCTCAGACAGCACTTACACATTCCTGAGGTCCTGCAGACATAACTGGGCTAGATTTCAAGCAAGCTCAAGTGCAGCTGCTGACCAGAGGCCCCTCCTGGAGGCGTCCAATGGTGCTGCTGCTGCAGTCACTTGCTGCCCTCAGCCAGGCTGGCCGAAAGGCACCAGGCATGCTTCTGTATTAGCTGTGGTATAGAAATGCCTGGTTCAGACACCTTGTTTTCACCTTGCCTGTAGGATACTGGAGACAAACACTAAGTGCAGTGTGGAATGACTGGTTATACAGTGCAATGATTCTTGCTTGGGGCTTCTCCAAATTTGAAATGCATTTACTGCTTCACTGAGAGAAGTCCAAGTCAGAATACTGTCTTTACTGTACAGTTTTCTTCTGCTTGCCAAATAGGAATATCTGAGAGTAAAACCTATCTTCTGGTTGCTGTTGCACACTCTATAACCGCACAGAGTCATTACAGTTGCACTACGTTCTCTCTAATTGGTTTTCTCAAGAAGCAGTTTGTCTCTGAAAATATTGATACAGGAGGGGTGGGAGGACAGTGGAGGACCTGTTCAGGGTGCCCTTCTATACAGGCTGCCCTGGGAGCCCTTCTCCTGCTCACAGTCCAATGTTTTTCTCACCTCTTCCATCTCCCCTGACTTGGGCTGAGCAGCCCCTGCACCTGCTACTGAAGGATATTGCTATCTATGGCTTTCCAACACTTCATATTCTGATGAATAGTTGGCTTCTTGTCACTTCAGAGAAAGGCCCCAACTGCTGCTGAATTTTCTTTCCAAGTCCAAAACAGAACAGAAGGAGTCTTTATTTACCTTAATGGGCTCTGAAGATTAATGCTGCAAACAGTCTGAGGTGCCTGGTCTCCTCATGCTGATTTCTGCCTTTGGTTTCATGACTTCTGGCACATAAAGGAGAATTTCTGCCCAAGGTGCTCAGATCTGTAAAGCATGATGTTCTTGGCTAACTGCACCACCTGCATATTAAGAGATGCCATGGAATAACAAACAGTCCCATGTCTTATGTCGATGTAATTTACAAACTCTTATGTTGATGTAATTTACGAACTCTCTCAATGAAGCCCCATAGTGATAGAGTAAAATGAACAGACTTAAAAGCAGCAAAGTGATCTGTTGCAATAAGCATAGAAATTATCCCGAAATTAAAACACAAAACAAAAAAAAAACCAGAAAACCATCAAAAGTCTGCCTCTTTCAAACAAAGACCACAGTTTAATTACTGTATGCTCTTTCTTTTTTTTCTTTTTTCTTTTTTTTTTTTTTTTTTTTTTTTGGTGAACTTTCAGGTTACTGTGCTAATACTATACAACATTCTGTTTGGGCTTAAGCACATATATTTTAAAAGCTGATAACCTTTTTTTTTTTCCCATTAGAAGAGCTTACATCTTTCTACGATGTGTTCAGGGATCACATTTCACAAATTCATTTTCCAAGACAAGTAAAATCAGATGTCCTAACACCACAAACTTAGTGAGTGAACTTTTGCCTTGTTGATGCCCGGAAGATAAGAAGAAATGAAGACTTTAAAATAAAGGCAAACATTTGCTTGAACATGTAAATGTAATTGTTCAGACTGTAAATTAAATTCAATTAAGTTCACAGAGTAGTGTCTGAAGCCTTTTGTTGGTTATACTTCTGAATTTCAACTCATTAAATTCAAATACTACTTTTAAGAAAAGGGAATCTGCCATTTAACTGCCCATTACACATGCTGGTTATCTTTAGTGCTTACCATTGAAGTACCACGACAACTTGGAGACCCGTCTCCAAGTTATCCAATAGGAAAAGGAAGGAAGAGAAGACAGCAGCAAGGATCTGTCTGTCAACCACGGCAAAAGGATGTGAGCAAATGAAGGCAAAACATATTTACTTAGGATGCAGAAGCCTGTAGCTGCGCATCCACGGATATCCATCTTCATCCCTGGGGTGACCACTGTTGATTACTTGTGATGCTGTCCACCTTGACAGACACCCTGGGACTGACTGCTGTCTCTCTGAGCACACACCTTCTCAAAAGAGAAAGCTCATTTCAAACAAATCAAAACAAAAAAACCTTAATCTCTCAGCAATTTAAGTTCAAATTAATGTTCCATTTTTTTAGAGCTGCTAAACTTGCCTGAACTTGAACGCCTGATCTGTGTGTCATTTGACCTCAAAATATGAAGGAAACTATGTAAGGGAGCAGGGAGTCAAACTGAAATTCAGATACAGGGGAAGAAAGTCCATGAGGCACATAACTGAGGCATTTGCAGTCAGAATAGTATGAGAACGGAATGAGGGAGTCAGGAAGAAAGTATGAATCGAGAACCCACAAGTTCCCTGATTTGGGGAGTAAAAAGCATAAAGAGGAAAGAACCAATGCTGTATCAACAGCCTGGCATGGAAGAGCAGAGAGGAGGCATTGCAGGGAAGCAGAAAAATAAAAATCAACAGGAGGATGACATGTCAGGAGAGAGACTGGGAAGGCTGCAGCCTCTGGAGACTAAGCCAAGAACATGGCTTACAGAAACTACAAAATGTGCATCTGAGTGTTTTTATAGAGGGACTAGCTAGTGTTGGCACAAGACAGCAAGTGTTAGCACTGGGAGACAGAAGTGCTCAGTGTGTGACAGTGACGAAGTCCCACGCAGCCCTGCGAAAGTATGTCTGAGCTGCATAAAACCGAGGAGCTCACTCTGAGCTTCCCAGCCAAACCTCAGAAGCAGTCTGTGCACGTTAGCACTGCTCAGATTAATTTAACGGGGCTAATACTCCTAATTTGTTACAGGTATCTGGAATGTGCACTTTGCAGGGTTAAGCAGACTCTGTGTATCTTTGTCAGAAAGAGTCACTGCAGAGACATTGGAACAAGGTCAGAACAGGTCACTGCCTTCCAAACCCACTCAAACCCTTCATTTTCCTGCTGCATGTCCTTGGTCACTGATTTTGAACACCACAGCAATAGGCACTGAGCAGGGACTGCCAACAAGCCTACACTACTGAATAACTGCCCCCTCTCAACTACTGCCAAAGCTAACAACCATGGCTATGTTCATACCAGGTGGTCTCTCTTTAAAGAAATGCTCTTTCACTTTCCTTCTCTTTTTAAAAATAAAAAAATAAAAACAAAAACATTTTGTTGTAAAACAGAAAAAGTCACCCAAATGCACACTGAATATTTGTAGTGGACAAAATGTACTGCTTGCACGATATTCTTGTGTTGTGTTTTTATACTGTTCTGAATTTTCTTCTGGATTTGTACTCCTGCCAGCATTCTAGCGTGCTTTCTTCATGACATTCAGCAAGTGGTTTTGCCTCCTGAAAGGCTCGGGCTGCAGCCCAGGGAGAATTTTACATTATGAAAAAAGGAAAGTCAGTTACATCAGGAGCAGCAAAACCTACACATCTCCGTTTCCTGACTGCAGAATAACCCAGCATGCTGTCTGCATGGCCTGGGTATGTGATGCTACGACTGTGATCATATGGTACCCAGCTCTTTCAGACAGGAGGGAACATACCTTATTCGATGGAACAGAGGCTATTAGGGGCTCCTGTGGGCTTGCTGTTACTTGCACAGCTTTATATGCTCATGTTTATGTGACTGACTTTGCACACGCTGTAAATTAGAAGCGTACAGGTCGGAGCCTGCTGGATTCTTGAAAAAGTGGGCAGCCAGACAAAGGCATCTTCTCCTCAGCTCTCCAGCCTGCTTAATCCCAGCTGTGATCTTTCCAAATCACCATCACATGATGGGGAGGCAACATTTTCTCAGGAGAACAGGGAAGTTTGGGACAGGACAGTGACCTAGGTAAATGATCACAGAGTCACAGAATCATAGAATGGTTTGGGTTGGAAGGGACCCTTAAGATCATCTAGTTCCAATACTTCTGCTATAGGCAGGGACACCCTCTAGACCAAGTTGCTCACAGCCCCATCCAACCTGGCCTTGAACGCCTCTAGGGAGGAGGCATTCACAACCTCATGGGCAACCTGTTCCACTGTCTCACCACCCTCAGTAAATAATTTCTTCCTGGTATCTAGTCTAAATCTATCCTCTTCCAGTTTAAAACCATTTCCCCTTACCCTGTTGCTATCTGCCCTTATAAAAAGTCCCTCCCCTTCTCCAGGCCCCAGTTCTCTCAGCCTGTCCTATTAGGGGAGGTATTCCAGCCCCCTGATAATCTTCATGGTCTTCCTCTGGAACTGCTCCAACCACTCCTTGTCCTTCTTATATTGCTGCAGAACTGCATGCAGTACTCCTGGTAGGGTTAGCTAGGGTTGATCCTATCTAACCACAGAATCACACAGAATGGCCAGGGTTGGACCTCAAGGATCATGAATCTCCAACCCCCCTGCCACATGCAGGGCCAACAACCTCCCCATTTAATGCTAGACCAGGCTGCTCAGGGTCCCATCCAATGTGGCTTTGAAAACTTCCAGGAATGGAGCATCCACAACCTCTCTGGGCAGCCTGTTCCAGTACCTCACCACTCTCTCTGTAAAGAATTTCCCCCTGATGTCCAACCTAAATCTCCCCTCCCCCAACAGTCCTGATTTACACCAGGTCAGCAAGAGTCAAATCTCACTGAAGTAAAGAGAAAGCTTTCTATTGGCATTTGTGAACATGGGATCAAGCCTTAAGAGATGGGCAAAAAAAAACATTACCACCACCACCAAACCAAACATGAATAGGAAATCTATGAATTGCTGGCATGTTGACAGTGAACACAATCAGAACTGAAACAACCTCAAGGCACTCTGAGTTTTCACCAAAGTTGCAGTCCAGTGACTGGCTTTTATGCTTTCCCTTCCTTAGTGAAGCTACTTTACATCAGTGTGAAAATTTGTCACACATTCTCTGCTCAGGAAAGCTTAAGTCTAGGTGCTTTTAGCTTTGAGCACAGATTACATCAGGTACCACGTGCAAAGAAACTTTATTTTATCAGCATGCAGACTGAGAAAGGTATCCTCGTAACATAGATAAGCTGGACAAAGTTGAAGCCACTGCTCCTGAGCCAGAAAGACACATTCCTCCTTCCATAGCTGACTTCCTGTCTCCTAGACTCCATGCGATACCCGTTGCAAGGAGGAGCAGAGCTCCTCCACTGCATGTTGTTCATTCATCTTTCATTGCAGTGTGGCTTTAAAGTAGATTATTATTCTGCTTCTAGCTTTAATCATCAGCTAGTGACAAGTTAGTGATGGCTTTGCACAGGCACTTGTTGGAGATGAGATGTTAATTTATGTGTTTTTTTAAAATTTATATATATTGTTTAAATTGAAACCACTTGTTGCTGGGCAGTAGATGTTATGAATTAGTGAAATAAGCAATAAGAAATGCAATAATAATAACAAATACTGACTTAAAAAACAACAACAATGCTGTACATCAGCAAAAACAATGAAGAGAGGTAAAAGGACATCACCTCCGTGTGGGTTTCTCTGGATCCAAACTCACACTCACCATTGCAGATAGGAAACCTGTCCCAGAAGCCTCAGGTCTTGAACATGTGAACCCACTAGCCCAGGCCAAACCCTAAAACACCTTAAGTTTGTCACAACAATGGAAAATTTACCTTAGAGTCTTCAAGCCTACATTTATTATGAGACAAGACACCTGCATTTCAGTGTACTGCCTCCTTCTTTCCTGTGCTTTCAAATACACAGCCAGATCACTGGCACAAAGTAAATAGTTTCAGGTGTATGTCTTGAGTCTTACTTTTCCAAACCGACATTCACAGCTGTGGGCAGGTGGATGAAAGCCTGAAGTCTCAATCCTGAAGGACTTGAAGGGCTGCTCTGGGTACAGCAGGATAGAAAGTCCAGGCCTCCAATTTTCTGGTCTATCTGTTCCTACCTAATTTTCAGTACTTTCTTGCCCACACTTCTCTACATAAAAAGCTAACATTGACATCATTTAAATAAATAAAATTAAAAAAGCATCCATCTTAATACTTTGTGACTTCTCTTACGTTCTTTCACTGTATAAGAGCAAAATTGCTAGCTTCGCCCAAGGACTGTGGCGATAAACCTCAAGAAGGGCAGGACCTTCCATTATGAATGGAAAGATGGCCTTAACTTAAAATAATAATAATAAAAAAAAATCAATACCTTGTTTTCAATCATTAAAATTTTGTGCCAGTTGCAAAATCAATCCTTTTCTTATTAAAGTGCTTACATTCACTGTAAAATACTCTGACACTGAGTCCCCATTATGAAAGAGCTGAACTATCTTCTCAGGAAGCCAGCAACTTGCACAGTAATCACACATTTTGCATAATAGATTAGAGTCTGAGTTTTGAGTTCTGGAATTCTTTTTGGAGAACAGCTGACTTGTATCTTGGGTCATTCAAAGGAAGACTCAGAGTGTGGGCAGTTATACGCAAGGAAAATTGGACCTAGGACAAGCAATTAAGATGTCCCTTTCCAGAACAGAAAGTCATTAAATGCTGCTTGGCTAAGTCTGTAGTAACAATAATAATAAAAAAACCCAGCAGATTCTGCGGACAGAAAGAGACAGACTGACCCAATTTATTCCAATCAGACATGCATAGTGATGAAAAAATGGTAGAGAGAAAAATAAAATGTCAGGAATTTGGTTTGCACCAGAATTTTGGTTTGTTGTTATCTCTACTGAAAGCGACTGCTCCATTTAGTTTTGAATAATTGCTCTGCACATTGGATTAAATTTCCTCCTCTCCCTTGGTTTAACATTGTATCAGAGACAGTGTACATAACACAATGGCATAACGCCTGCCTTTTAGGAAAAAAACTGAAAACATGAGATTCCCACAGGTGCTGTGTTCAAAATGCATTAACATAATGATGTCAGGGAGAGATCTTTGCTCTTATGGAAACTGTTTATATCTGTCCTGGTCTTATATACAGACAGTTGCCAATGCTATGGAAATGACAAAAAAAAAAAAAAAAAACCCACAGAAAAAAATGAAAAAAAAAACCAAACTAAGATGGTGAAGTTCTGTTAGTGATTAAGCAAAAGTAGTGTTTGAAAATGAGAGGTGAAAATCCTTCCACTGAAATAGCTGCATTTTTACTTGTAAAACACAAGAAAGGAAGCACTGGAAAATGCAGATGGAAATTATAGGCAGTGTGATATTAGTATGGGACACTTCAAGGCCTAATTCAAAGCCTTCTGATCTTAGTGTTATGTCTTACAGGTCTAATAGTAATAATAATAGTAATAATGGTTGTTCTTCATAATTAAGGATGATTGTGAAGTACTTTGGGTAATGCAGCTATTTACTTTCACGACCCATGTATTTGCTTGCGTGAGAATAGATTCAACTGTGATGAACAGCTATGGTTGTACGTTTGTTTTTGATGACTGGAAAGTGCTAATTGATTCTCCTTGAGCTTTATTCCTTGAGGCTATCTTGGCCTCCATTTCATGATGCATTTTGCCTCATAGGCTGTTGTACCATCAAAAATGTGAAGCTTGTTCTAAAGTTCCCCAGTTTTTGATAAAGATCTTAGAGGCTTTAAGGGATGATTTCAGCAAGCACTTCAAACTATATTTTAGCTGTTTGTTTGCCACAGGCAAGCAAGGTCCCCTCCAAGAATCAAGAACATCTGTGCTGTCCTCCAATCTAGCTCTGAACTTATGATGGGACCTTACCAAGAGACCTACAGCACCTGCAGCTGTTCACAGGGCAGAAACCCATGTCTCTCATCTGACTTTGTCTGGATCTCATGTAGGCAGAACCATACTGTTCTGAATACCGCATCTATGCAAACCAGAGGATCCACTGAGAAGGATGGGCATTGCAACAGCCTTATACATGCCAACCTTTTTGACTGGGGACACTCTGCTATGAAGAAGTTACAAGCTAAACATGAGAGAAGATCTAGAGGTCAGAAAGAACCGCAGTTTGTCCAGAACTAAGAACTAGGACGAAGGCATCATGAAAAAGGACTGGTTTTTTTGTTTTTCCTCTTGGACAAATCATATTGCCATTTTCTCAGTAGAATGGCATGAGCCTTAGCATTCACAAGAGGTCACTGGAGGGAGAGTCAGATTAATAGATCACTTGCAGATTAACAATATTTTTCCCATTTTAAGATATTGAACCACCAGCATCCATTCAGAAAAGACATCTTGATTGGCTGGGATCCTCATCTTCCCCAGCTACTTCTGAATATCTGGAGAAGAGAGGCAATGTTCTTCTGCAATCAGTGATCCAGAGGGGTACACCCCCTTTAATTCCCTGCTGGATTTCCAGTAGCAAAATCAGGTTTACAAAGAAAAATGACAAAGGTTTGCTCTGGCTCCAAGATTCAAGGAAAATTTTGATTCCACAGTTCATTTACTGAAGACTTCCCACCATATCCAGGTAAGATGCAAGGTTCTAAGGAAGCAGCCTGTCCTGCTTTCACTTCTTCCACAGATCAGCTGGTTCCTTAAGCTGCTGCTCTGAACAGGGGATAGATATGGACTTGAGCAATTGTGAAATAATTTATTGCTTTCTTGTTAAGTTTTCTATGTAATTAACTCAGGCTTGAAGAATAAAATTTAAAATGTCTTAGCTTTTAAAGCATGTAAACTTTTAAAATGTGAATTAATTAAACAAGAAGAAGCTATGAAACAAATTAATAATAATAAAACAACACCTTTTCCTAAGCTGAGGCTTCATTCCTTTTCTTTGAGGAGTGTGTGTTTTTTGCAACTGAGGTGAAAAGCCCTAAGAAAAGGTACTTGGAAGCATGGAAGTCCTGATCCAAACATAGGCACTATAGTGCCACAAAGCCTCCATTCTAACTCCTTTCATCTTTAGCAGGTGCCTGTAGCATCTGCCACAAAACAAGCCTTGAGAAAGTAGCCTTATATCTTAATCCAAGGTATAATATATTCATAAACAATTTTCATCCTTCCTTCTTCTGTCTTTTGAAACAGAATAATATACTACTAAAAATAGGATTTCTGCTTTCCAGCTGAGTACATTATTAGTGAAAAAATAAATAGTCCCCTTCATTACCAAAGCCTCACAGGAATGCAAACAGAGAGGGAGCAAACATAAAGCCTCTTTCTAAGGTGTTCTGGAGTAATGGATCAGCGTCTGATCTTCAGATATACATCAGTAAATCCAGACTTTGATGTACAAAAGCACTTAAGTACTTGCATAACTTTGAGCATATGAGTAGCCTCTTCACTTGAGATTAGCATGTGGTTAGGTGCTTTTCTGGACTGTAGCTTTTAAAATGAATATAAAGATTAGTTGTGTGCTTTGTACTGCAGGATGGAGAGGGAGGAAGGAAGGAAGGAAGGAAGGAAGGAAGGAAGGAAGGAAGGAAGGAAGGAAGGAAGGAAGGAAGGAAGGAAGGGAGGAAGGGAGGAAGGGAGGAAGGGAGGAAGGGAGGAAGGGAGGAAGGGAGGGAGGAAGGGAGGAAGGGAGGAAGGGAGGAAGGGAGGAAGGGAGGAAACCTGGCTTAGGTTAAAGAACAACAAACTGAAATTGAATATTCAAGCAGATAAAAAATATCAAGTTCTTCTGCTTGAGGACAAAGAGAAATAAAGATGTACATACAGTACAGTGAAGAAAGAATTAAACAACTGTTGGCAGTATATTAAAATCACTGCACTGAAGAATTGAGGAAATTTACACATTTTAGGGAAAAAGTGTATGCTTTCTGAGCATCTCATAGCTCCAGGACCACGTGGGATCAGTTTTAATTACATATCTTTTGGCTTGCTCTGCTCATTTAGTCTCCCTGTTGGAAATATTATAGAATTCAGATGAGATGATTATACAAAATGCAGGTCTCTGTTTTGGACAAAACAAGGAGAACTCATTTAAATAGATGGTCTGAGTTCATTATTTTTTTAATTGAACAAGTTTGGGATGCTCAACTCATACTCAGCTTATAGATTATGCGTAACTCACATGAGCAGTGAATTGGTGCACTGGAAGCAGAGATGGCTATGCACAAACTGCCCAAGGGTAGGAATATTGGAGTTTCATGTTATACGGTTAATTAGACAGGGCCAGAGGACATTCCCAGGCACTGGAGCTTGATTATTTATACTATGAAATTGTCAGGATGATGGCTGGCATATTTTTGGCAAAGACACAAGCACTCCCAGCTATCACACTGCCAAGTAATTCCCAGGAACAACACAGGGAAGGAGCCCTCCTCTGTAGGCAGTTTATATTCAGCCACTCTGTTCCGGAGGATAAGTTAATTCAGTAGTATAGATGCAGGCTGTTCTGCATCAGCTTGCCTCAGTGCTAGCAAATGTTCCTGAGCATGCTTAATTTACTAATACAGATGTAGCCATAGGTCCTATTCATGCACACAGTTCATTCAGTTGACTTACTAGTCTATTAAAATCCAGATAGAGCTTGATTCATTGTAAGCAAAATAAATACTTGGAAATGCACCAGAGGGAGCCTAGGAAAAAAGTGCAGATGCAAGAGGACCTGCTTAGAGCAAAAACTGTAGTAAAACTACACTGGCTGTAGATGTAAGGTCACCTAAGGAAACAAACTGAGAATTTGTTGAGCTGGCAGAAGAAAACAATTAATGCTGGTGAGCCTTAGAATTAATGAAGTCTGATTTGCTACGATTTATGTTTCTCAGTTGATTGACTTTGGTATTTAAGGAGCTTATTTCTATTTTAGATATATTTTTGTGCAGTCTCTACTGCCTGGATTCTCTGAAGTCTTACCACATGTGCATGCATAATGCATTTTTCCTTCAGTCAAGTGACTTAGAATATCTTTCTGTATGTTGCAAATTATTTTATTGAAGCTTTTAGGAACTTTCTTGCCTTTTGGACTTCCACCTCTTTGCCAGATTGAGCCAACGGGCTCAAGAGGAGTGAAAGCTCAAGAGTTGGCCGACGAAGCTTGTTTCCATAGGAAACAGAACTGCAGATCTGTGGTGCATTAGGATACTGCTCACTCACTCAACATGGAAACAATGAGCAAGAAAAATCAAGTGGGGAGTGTGTTAAAACTGATACATGATAATGTAGCTAACAGTACTCATTAATACATGTTTGGTTTTTTTAAGTTAAGACAATCAACTAATTTCAAATCACTATTTCTTCATTTTCTAATTCATTAATCTCTTGAAGAAGCACCCACTCTGTTCAAAATACCCCTCTGAATATACTGCTGAGCTCTTCAAAAGATTTATTTTCAGCAACAACCAGAAAAATAAAAAGATACGGAAGAATAATAAAAAATGGATTAAAGTGAACAGAAATAATTTATCAACTGCAGATGCACAGGAATGGAAAAAGCTGACTACAAAAGATTTCTCAGAAAAAAATCAAGGAAGGAAAGGAATTAGGCACAACTGTTCTACACTAACAATACATTTGTGTATATTTGTCAGTGTTGCAAACAAGTTGCTTACCTGCCTGTTGGTACAACAAGGTATTACACAGTATAAGGAAAATCACACAGACAGCTGCATTGGAAAAAAGAATACTATTTTTCAGGTCAGACATCTAGCAGGGCTGAATACCTCTTGTTTACATTGGCATAAATCAGGAATAGAATCAAAGAACCATGGGATCACTCAGGTTGGAAAAGACCTTAAAGATTGAGTCCAACCACGACCTAATCATACTGTCCTAATTCTAACAACCCTCCACTAAATCACATCCCTGAGCTCCACATCCAAACAGTTTTTAAACACATCCAGAGATGGTGACTCAATCACCTCCCTGGGGAGCTTATTCCAGTGCTTATCACAGAATCACAGAATAGCCAGGGTTGGAAGGGACCTCAAGGATCATGAATCTCCAATTCCCCAGCCACATGCAGGGCCAACAACCTCCACATTTAATACTAGACCAGGCTGCCCAGGGCCCCATCCAATCTGGCCTTGAACACCTCCGGGGACAGCCTGTTCCAGCACCTCACCACTCTCATAGTAAAGAACTTTCCCCTGACATCCAACCTAAATCTTCCCTCCCTCATCTTAAAACTGTTTCCCCTTCTCCTGCAGTTATCTACCCTTTCAAAGAGTTGATTCCCCTCCTGTTTCTAGGCTCCCTTTAGGTATTGAAAGGCTGCAGTGAGATCACCCCACAGCCTTCTTTTCTCCAGGCTGAACAAGCCCAGCTCCCTCAGCCTGTCTTCATAGAGGAGATGCTCCAGTCCCCTGATCATCTTTGTGGCTCTCCTCCGGGTCCTCTCCCTGTCTTTCTTGTACTTTCTTGTACCCTTTCTTTAAAGTTTTTCCTGATATCCAACCTAAACTTTCCCTGGCACAACTTCAGGCCACTTCCTCCTCATTCTGTCACCTGTAACCAGTGAGAAGAGACCAGCCCCACTCTTGCTGTAAGCACTTTTCAGATATTGGAAGAAAGTAATAAGCCTCCTTTTCCCCAGACTAAACAGCCCCAGTTCATTCAGTCTCTCCTCGTAGCTTAGTCTAATTTCAGTAATTCAAAACCTGAGGGAATAAGTAGAAAATCAACAGGTTGTCTGTCTGGGAGTAACTTACAAGCTTGGGTGATGCTTCTGAGCAAGAAGTGTATAGGAGAACAACAGGCCTTAAATGTACCCCTTGGAGCAGACAGATCTGGTTGATAGACTGAGGTTGGATATTAGGAAAAATTTCTTTTTAAAGTGAGAGGTATTGGATCAGGCTGCCCAGGGAAGTGGTGGAGTCATAATTCCTGGAGGTGTTCAAGAAAAGTTTAGATAAGTGGGGATGTAGTTAGTGGACATGATGGGGATGGGTTGATGGTTAGATTGGATGATCTTAGCGGTCTTTTCCAACCTTAATGATTCTATGCTTCTGTAATCTTACATACCCAAATCTCTTTAATAAAACCCGATATATGCTTTCTAAAAACAGCTTCTTATTCCTATACATTATTTTCTAATTCTTCTGCTTGGTTTTTCCCACCATCAGGTTTCCCATTTGTACTGAAATAAGAATGATGTGCCGTCAGAGCACTCTTCTCTTGTTCCTTATTGTTTTACTCTAGAGAATCAGACTGGTTACTGGAGGCTACTCTGGGAGCTATTGGAAGAACTTAAAATTAAACTTAGGCTTTATGCATTTCTCCCAGCTAACAAGTTAAAATCCTGTTTCCTGATAGAAGTGGAGGTGGGCACAAACCTGTCCAATTTGTAGACACAGCTCACTTCAACTCTGTAGTCTCAGCCTCTTCCACTTTAATGCTGAATTATAATAAAATTAACATGGCTATTTATGTTTATCTGGTCTTTTGACGAGATGAAGTGTGACACTATGTCTCAAGTACCCTCAGATGAAGGTAGGATTTTCACAAGCTCTCTTTGTTCCTTCAGGCCAAGGCCCGTGTTGCTCTAAGAGTCTTGGGCCAGCACCAAGCCTGGTTGGTGGAGCAGCCATGCAGTCCCATCTTGGAGGCCTGTGTTGAGGCTGCTGTGTATTGGCCCTGTGTGTACAAGATCACAGCACTTCTCAGACTGGAATATATCCTATGCTGTGCCACAGATCAGGTCAAGCTTAAGATATTGTGGTCTCAGCGGTTCCTCCAATGTCATGTGTTCTTCTTTGTTTGCCCAACCCTTGAGCTGACCCTTGAGTGCTAGCAGAGGGATGATGTCCTTGGGAGGACATGTTAATGCTGCTCTCCTCACCTTGAGACTCAGTCACCTGGGAGACAGAGAGCTAGAAATGGTGACAGAGAGAAGGAGGGGAGTCTCATCAAGACTAAAATAAGGATGAACTGGAAGGAAGAAGGAAGCCAAGGGGAAACAGATTGAGAGTTGCAGGAGTTCAGTGCCAGCAGATGTTCCAAATCAGATGGGCTGAGGGAGCTCCATAGGGAAACAAGGGCTGGAAGGGAAATGCACAGGAGAACAGCAGGAACACAGAGGAAACTGCTGCCAGGTTAAAAAAGAGAGCAGGTTGTGCTGACAGGCTCCTCTTAAGCCACTTTTTTCCCATTCAGTCAGTCTGATTTGTTTATTACACCCTTGAATTTTTCAAGTCATTCTGCTCTGAAATACAAAGCAGAGAAAAGGAGCAAGCTTGTAATAGACACGCATTTCTGACCCTCAGGTCAGTTTATATACAGATAAAAGCAGTTACACTTGTGCATCTATCATCTTACAGGCATTTTATTATTTGTGAGTAGATATCCAGCATATCATAGGGAAGATACAGGGAGTCCTTAACCGTGGCAAAACACAAAATGAAGAATTAGTCCAGTCAGAAGCTTCAGTAACTCCTGAATTTTAGCCTATCTGTATAACAGTAAGAGCAGATGAAAGGAACTTAGTTTCATTCTGAAACTTCAAGGTTGGTGCAATGCATATATAGGGATAGGAAATGTACTTCCTTGTCTTTGTCTCACTGACAAATGTGCAGATTGTGCAAGACACACATTCACAGATTTTCCTCTCCCTCACATTGCAGAAGGCTGGAAACCTCCTTTGCCTGGAGGTTTTTCTTTCATTAAATTCCGTCTGGTTTTATGTGATAATGGGTTGAATAACCAATTTTCCATGAACAAACCAGATATGAGTGAAGAAAGCTGTGGAAACCAAAGATTTTGGAAGAACAAATACAAACTGTTTTTCTTCTTGTCTTCAGCTACAAAACTGTGAACAGTATTCTAAACTAAAATTCATTAACTATCTTGAAATACTGATTCCTCTTTCTCTAAGTTATATACTACACAACTCTGTTGTTCACAAGAATATTGTGTCAAATTCAGCATCACCTTCAAATCTCTCCAGATTAAAAAGAAAGACAGAGAAATGTACACTCTTTCTTTCTCTCTTCTGGGCTCATCCTCATTCTTGGGTCTTAAAATGGAACAAACTTTTCAATTCTTGATACCTAGCACAACTTGGATCATATTATCCTTTCATGTTACAAAAGGTCTTTAGGCACAGAACTTCCCATAGTAGTTATGTTAACTATATTTTACGGGCTGAGAAAGACGAGACAAGAGAGGTCATTTAAAATGACATGATAACCAGTGTTTTTTTTTTAAAGTAAATTTTATTTGAAAATAAAATATAATTATTTCTTCCATTAGTGAGACAGTAAGCCCATCCTAGTAAAAGAGGAACTGTGGAATTTATATAATCCCTATGGCAGCAGACCCACATGTTCCAGACAATATTGAATCATGTTCAAATTCTGCCTGAAGAAGGAAACAGTGAGAAAGACCTGAGTTCAAAGCAAGTTATGCTATTCAGACCCCTAAAATGTACATGTTCTTAAAAGCATGGCTAAGGCTGACATTTCTCTTGAGTTCTTTTCATTTACAAAACAGATATAAACCAGGCAGATACTAATTTTCACAACACTACAGGGAAATCATGATCAAGTATATTTTCCACGAGGAGTTTCTCTAATAAATTAGCCATAAACATATTTTCATTCCTCAGCACTTCATATCTCTTGTGCCCATGACATGAATCTCAGATTCCACCACTTTCATGATTTAAATGAGTGCTTACATGGCTATTCACATTCTGGAAGTGGTATCAGTTACAAGTGAGCCAAATTTACTGCTTCCTAATTGAAAATCAAACTCTGCTGAACTCTGGGAGTCTCCAAAGAAGGCATCTTTTTTGTTATTCTCATTCTGGACAAAAGTAAAACTAAATTTGTTCCATCAAAGGAGAACAAAATGTTATACAGTGTCGTTCTTAGATAAGGCAATCAAGAAGACCGTCTTTGACACAAATTATTTAAATGTCCTTGAAAAAGGCCACAAGTATATCTGAGCCTATGTCTTCCAATGCTAAAGTGAGAATGCTATTATTTTACTTCTTCCATTCTTTACTTTTCTGGCCTACTTTGAATATAAATAACGAAGAAGTAAGAGCTGCCTATGGAATCAAACACATCAAACACAGTAACTTCCCTCTGGCAGTGACTAAGAGCTGATCTTCAGAAGACTGTGAAAGATACTCTGGGGAAAGGAGCAGTAGCATAATCCACCCTAATGAAAGATTCACTCTAATCCCTAGAAATTAGAGATTGACCTAAACCATGAAGCATGAAGTTCCTATCCAGACAAATTTATTTCACCTATTACAAGCTGTTATCGTTATTCACATGCGTACCAAATTCCCTTCTAAATGCTGCTAAATAATGTGGGAATGTATTTTGCTGAATGATTCTTAATGTCTGTTTGAATTAAATCTGTGCTATGGGGTATAATTGTGGCTGGGGTTTTGGTTGTTCTTATAAAGATAAATGGTGGTAGGGAAGTAAATAGGCAGAGGAGGAGGGAAAGATGGGTACTTATAGCTTTTAACTTCCTTTCCTTTGTATTTTGGCAAGAATTTATGCATGAAAGAAAACGTTGAGTTGTGCATTTTGCAGAAGAGTTCTTTGCTAAACTATATCAAACAAATGAGTCTGCTCTTTTGTATCCTCTTTCTAATTTGAGACGTCTCTGAGGCAGCTTTGCTTTCATAAAAACAGGAAGTTTGGGGATTCCTTTCCTCCAGATTTATTATTTTTTCACTTAATAAAGCAAGATAGATGAAGCAAACGACACTGATATCTCCCTATGTGACTTTGCACTGCATTCATTTGGCTTGGGAGAATGCAGAGGGGCAGTACCAGGACCCCAAATTACTTGCCCTGAATATGGAACTGCAGCTTGAGTGTATTTCTGTGTACAGATCCCGGGTGGGAAGAGTAGATCACACCTTCTCCTTCCCTCAGGCAGGGTTAAGTAAATTGAAGCCTCATTTTCTTTCAAGCATTGAGCCTCTTCAAACAGCTGTGTGTGTGTGTCAGCTCTGTTTGTCCTTTTTTTGCCTCTTGCCCAGGCACAAGAAGCAGGTTTCCCCACTACTGTAGGCTGCATCGGATGCTGGGGCCCCATGGGAGAAGGGGGAAGTACCCTTCACCAGCACACACCAAGATGAGGAAAAGCAATTACAATTCACAGCATCAGGCTTACAAAATAAATCACTATTCACCACCCCAGATAATTTGCAGGGTATTAAATTGAATCCTTTTAAAAGGAAAAGCTTGCATCCAAGAAAAGGGCAGCAAAGTGAGGCTCTGGACTGAGGGAATTACCAGCCTTACTTACCAGTACCGCAGGACAGAGATAAACATTAAATAGATTCAATAATCAAAATAAGGACTGTGTGAAAGCACCACTGACAGAGGGATTCTGTCCCACTGAGCATTCACGAAGATGGGAATTTATTCCTCATTACATCTGCATGATGACTGAAGGAACAGCAGCACAGGTGCTTGTGCAGCTCCCAGTTCAGCTCAGCTGTGCCTCTCGTGCCACACAACAGCAAACAGGGTTTGGCTGTGGCTTTGTGCAGCTCTGTGGTGGTACCGACAGGAACGCCACTATTGAAAGGTGAAGGAAGAAAATGCATGCCTGCTAGGACTCATTTCTTCAAGCCATAGGCAGGGAGGGGTGGAGAGGAGAGGGTGTTGTCCTGGGAAGGATAGCTGGTGGCTTTATGAAGTGATACTGCATTAATATGCTTCATGAAATAAGTGACGTACTTAAACATTTGAGCATGGGAAAAGAGAAGAGAGAGGATGAGATACTTCAGGGTGATGGAATTGGCTGAGGTGGGGAGGTGCCTCTGAATAGCAAGAGCATGTTGCTCCATTGGGTTCCTTCATAGCATGCTGCCCCACTGTGATATGTGTAAGACAACTGGAGGGAGCTTTGAGCCATGCTGCAGTGTGCAGAGCGAGTACCCTGAGTGTTAGCCCTCCAGGTGCTGGCTCAGCCATGCCTACATGGGCCTCTGTGTCTGCTTGTAGAAACACCCTGGTGCAACACAGTGCAATTGCCTCCATTTGGAGCCTGGCGAGGTTACAGGTAATGTGGAGCCAAGAATGGAAAGCCTTTCCAGAATTATTTAAGTATCTCATAAAATAGCTTTATATTTTTGGCTTGGTTTATTGAAAAACATAAACAATTCTTATAATTTGCTCAAAATTCTTTACACTAGTAGAAAAACAAATTTTATTTTGTATCTGTACATGTTCTGATATAATCCATGATCCAAACATTTAAAAGAAACAATAGTGTTAAAGTAAGTTATTTAAGTATTTTATATTTCCTTAAATATAATTTTAATGTAACTGACATAATTCTGTAGCAGGTAAAGATACAAATGTTTCTACTGAAAAGTGCTCACCTAATTGTGGCTCTGTTTTAGTACTGAGTAGGAAAATCTCTCTCAAAAGACAGGGTTGCATTTCCATTAAAATCTTAAAATCCAATCTTGTGTTCTTTGGTCAGGCTAAATTCACACATATTTCACTTGGATTTGTTCCTTAATGAAAGCTGCAAGATCTGAGCTCAGCTTGGATTTTTGAAATGAGTTAATGAAAACAGAAGTACAGGTGGGTGCAGCAGCTCTCTCTCCCATGAGAAAAAGAAGTGAAATAGTTCAGTGAATATCTTTCCCATGAGGATTAAAAGGAAGATACATGTAAAAATGCTTTCAGTATGCAAACTCATCAATTCAAAAGGAAATTGTTAAGGATATGAGCAGCCTTCACACATACTGATTTCAATAAAAATTGAAAATACTTGGGAAAAACGTCACCATGCCCTTAAATATACTGTTTTTAAAGTTCTCATCTTATATTCTGATATAGCTCATGACATCTCATGTGGCATGCAAAACTGGTTCTGTGTCTGCTATAAACATCTTACTGCCGGGGGCAGGCTTGCAGAGCTAAACCGCATCATGAAAAGAGAGTCTGAGATAGCCCCAGTGGTTGTTCACTTTTTAGGGGGAAATGCTATAAATCCTCCGCCCTGATATCTTTCCAATCTTTCCTGCAGCTATTCATAGAGGAGCCCATTCAGGGTAGCAGAATTCAGCAATATTATACTAATGCCTGTGTAAAGGGTATGAGAAACCATATCTTTTAATTTACTTTACTGCAAGCTCTCTGCACACAGTCTACATGCAACACAAGAGGTTAAAGATCCTTAGAGGAAATATCTTTGTCATCTAGCTGCTTTGCTGGGAGATAAGGTTACTAAGACAAATAGGACAATACCAACCACACAACATTAAGGATATGATTCTCAATGGCCTTAGCAAATTTAAGCAAATCCTTTTCAACAGTCTGACACCACAAATGAAGTGTTTGAGATGGTATCTCCAGTATTAGAAAGAGCAGCCTTGACACACTCTTTGATTAGGAAAGCTGACATTTCTGTTAAAGTTCAGCAAGTCACAGAATCCTCTTAACATATGGCCAAAGATTACAATGTTTTCTTCTGAAAAAGGTGAGTGTGATTGCAGATCTCATAACTTCTGGAGTCAGGAACAAAACTTATTGCATCTGCTTCACTTTTTAATTCTCAACAATACAAACAAAGATGAGGAGAAAGATAAAATACCAAAGAAGAATAATGATAACAATAAATCCCTCACATGCTTTGAAGATTTAGAAAACACAAGAAAGCAATGTAAATTTTGCTATTATACAAATATTATGGAACTGAAATTGCTGAGATGGAAGTTGAAGGATATTTTGTATGATATTATCACTATTCTGGTTTGATGACAAACAAGCCTCAAACCTAGAGATGGGACTCCAGCCATAGCGTGAGATTCAGCAGCCAATTTTGCCCAAAGCTCAGATTACCCCTGTTCAGATCTTGAGGTTTGGAGTTCCAGAGAAATACCTGCAAATTCAGAACACATGGAGTAGAAACCAGGCTAGAAACTGTGCCATAACAGAGCCTCCTGAAGAGGATGCAGTATTGCTGGGTTGTGACTGGATTGGTATACTGAGAGATTAACCTTCAGAGGACTGCATTAAACCAGAAAGTGAACACTTTTATGTAAACATCTACGAAGGATTAGATTTTATTCAGTTCACAGTGCAGCTAAATGATCTGGTCAGTTTTTATTTACTCAAAGCAATTTACACTGTCCTCTTGTTCTGTTCTTCAGCTAACACCATTAAAAAAAAAATCTCTGTAGGAAATAAAAAGAAGAATGGAAGTATATCATAAACAGTATGTATTTACACAAGGCTTGCAAATGCTAGAAGTGAATGCTCCGTTTATGCTATCCACCAGCAGTTCATGCAAGCTCTCTGTATAACTGTACATACTAAAGCACGAGAATAAGGACAATCTTCAGAATTGTTTAAAAGGTTTAGAGCTGCTTTCATTGAAATAAATGTACTGGAAACAACAGAATCAAGAAACTGTGCGAAGGCTATAAAGTTTGCATAAAGAAACCATTATGAAGGTGTGCCAATAGAACAATTGTTTGATGTTGCGTTACAAATGTATTTTTTTTCCCCCTAAGATTCAGTTTATCCAATGGCTTTTGCATTTAAAGAACAAAATGCAGGAATTATTTTCTGAGATGCAAAGTGGAAGTTTTCAAAGAATTAATGAAAACCTAATCAAGACTGCATGTCAGCCTAGAATGTTCTTGATGTTTTTATTGTGATTTAACCCTGCTCGTTGCCATCGCAGCTATACCACCAGAATTGCTTCTCACAATGTTTTCATTTCAGGTATCAGATGGAACCATGAAATACAGAATAACCCAGAAACTAGAACAAATCACTCTGAAATTAATGATTTCTGACGTTCTCATGTTAAGAAAAAAAGGTCTGGCCTCCTTTTCGTTTAAGATCTGGTATCTGTTATGTTGTAGTGTTTGGAGAAGGACTGTCCTGATGGTCTAGCCATGGAACCTGAAATTTCTTTGTGCAAAAGCTTTACCAAGGTTTGTTCTTTTCTAGAAATCTCAGAACATGTTTCATCCTAAGCCCTTGTGAAGTTTTAGCAAAATTTCTCAAGGGAGATGGAAATACTAATCAGAAAACACCTTGCATTTCTGAATCTGTTCTCTCAGTTTCCCTGTGTTGCTCTCAGTGTCAGTCTTCCCTTTGGAGAAGTTGAGGCTGGATCCTAGAGAAGGCAGTAAGGACAGCCAGAAAGGTGAAAAGCTTCTTCTTTCCCATGTGCATTCACCCACAGCCTATCCCTTAACTAGAAGATAATGTTTCAGTATTCAAGGAAAACAAAAGCTGCCTGTAACGTATCCAGAATTACAGCTAACTGTCTGCAAACATGTGAAAGGGAATGATAACATCTTTTGATCATCACACCACAACACATAAAATACCTTATATTCTCTGTAATTTATTACCTTTGGATTTTATTAGGAAACAAATGTTATTACTGGTGAAAGATCCCAGCCTAGCAGCCCTTCAGAGAAAGTCCCCAGCCTCTGAATAGGAGGATTGTGGCTTATCCCCCTACCTGCCCCCAAGGACAGTTGTCCCAGTGTGATGCAACTGTTCACAGGGAGGAGGAGAAGGAATTAGCGCTTGACTTCAGCACAGGCTCTGATGGTGCTTCTGGAGTGGGTTGTAATTTGTTGCTTTGGTAACTAAAGAACGTCATCCAAAACCCATGGGCTTCCCTTTCTAAAATTCCTTATAGAACACGACACCTCTGAAGGGTTTTGTAAGAAAACAGTAATTGTCCCTAAAGACAGGATATTACAATACTTAAATTTCTTTCCTAGAAATGTTAGGTGCCATACTGATTTTGGCTCTTCAAATTATTTTTATAAGCTCAGATGTTGAACAACCTTTCCAACGCAAGTCCAGAGCCAATGGCTAGGAGGGCTCTAGAGGGCCAGTGGTTGAAGGCTGGAATCTCAGCTCTGCTCATTAGTGCTCTGGGGAATCCTGGAGAGGAAATGAGACTATCGACTAGTCCTAATTCTTTAGCATTTGAAGTGGGCTCTTTGTGATAATCATGCAGCCATAGAGGACTGCAGGAGCGCAAAGGTAATGCAAATGCAGGATATTTGTGGGAGGGGTCACTGCATGAAGCATTCAGCTTCCTTTAATCAGCATTTGGCTTCAATTCCAAACAGTATTTTACCTCCATAGTAATCTCCTGTGAGTGATTCCTAAGCATATTTCATATGAGATGCAATGCAGTTAACCATGTGTTCCAATGGCTTTGATTTTTAACCTCTTTCTTCTACGAAAAAACTGCAGGACATTCTTGTCGAAGGCTATCTGGCCAATGTACTGCAAACAGTACAAATATTTTTCTTGGGTTCCCTGTTGTAAGTGAACTTTAATCCTAAAGCTGGGGACATCACAGGAATCTTTCCCTCAGCTTCTGAGAGCTTTTAAATAAGTCCAAAACACAATCACTCCTTCAGTCTTCAGATGCTATTTCAGACTAATGCAGCCAGGAAATTTAAATTCCTCCATTAATTTTGCACACTCAGAAGAATGCAAGCAAGAAAATGGATTGGGAATAGAAACATTTCCAAAAACAAGACAAAGAGACCTGGGAGCATGTCCTCTCCTCACAGAAGCATGGTCAGTATATGGTGACTCCAACACTGAGCTTTACAGAGACTTAAGCTGAAAGGATCTTTCAGGGGCAAGGTAAAGAAACAAGGCTGAAATTATAGGCAAAATACCAGAGCCTGAGCTCAGTGGGAGTTTCCCTTCAGAAAGGGCGGCAAGGTTTGGCTCAAAACCCTTGGATATAGACTTAGCAAAAAATTGGTTCATCTTTTCAGACTGAAGGAAGAGAAGTTTGTTCTCTTGAGAACAAGCTATACATATGGACCTTGTTAATTACTGGGGATTCCATAGTGTTTATCTGTTCACCAGCATATTTATTTCCCCTAACATCTAATGTACCTTTGACCTTTAATGTAGCATCAACATGAAACAAGCAAACCAATAAAATAACAAGGTTACTGAAACTTATGAGTTTTTCTTGCATTGTGGAACTATCCTTTTTGCAGTCTCATTCATTTCCTGTCAGGAGAGTTTGGCACTCTGTCTCCAGTACATAAACAAGCCCAGAAGCTGGCCCAAGCCAGACATTTTGCACAGCTAACTGTAGAAGACGCTTTACAATAAAGCAAATATTGTTCTCCCCGCAGGACCTGATCTCATTTTGGGTGTTCTATGTCCCCCTGCCCAGCTTTTTATTTATCTCCATCCTTTTGGGGAAACAGCCAAATAAAAACAGTAAGAAAGCTTGCTATTTCTGTGCTGCATTTCAAATTATTATTTTTTTCATTGACTCTGAAGATGGTTTGAAAATACAGTTGTGGTTGTTCCTGATGCAAAAGAGATGCGCTGGAACTGTCCCTTCCCTTGAAGATAGTAAAAGGAGGATACAGCTGCAGCTCCATGGGCATATGAATTAGCTTGGACAGGGAGGTAAGCCCTTTGTGGAGCACTGTCATTTCCAAATTAACACTGCCCATTAGCAGAGCAGTTCATCCACATCGTTTAGGGAGCTGAGATGAGTCCTGTAAGGGCAACTTGTGAACCTCTGCTTCTCCTCCGAGCATTTTTTACCCCACAGACATACTCATGACATTGTCTGTGTCAAAATATCCCTTTACTCTAACAGCTCTTTTTCTTGAGACTTTGCCACAGAATAATCCTTTTCTCCCTATAAAATTTCAACTTTAATTGCCTTTTTGGGACTCCTATTCACACATTTGTTTTTCTCCATGTAAAATAATTCTGCCTTACACTCCTTTGTTGCACCTTGGACCTAGAGTTATAAAATATCCCCCTTTGCCTTGTTTTCTTGGTTGTTCTCTAAGTGATGTGAGTTTAGTGCTGATACTGCATTAGTGATCAATCAAAGCTTTGCCAAGAGCACACAAAATAAATAAATAAATAAAGCCTCCAGTATATTTTGATATGCCTTTGAAAGGAGGAAAATTCCTTTCACATGGCCTCTTGTCCCTAGAAATCTACAAGTTTCTTTGTCTTGGCAAATGGCCAAGCAGCACCGTGATGTACCATTTTTCTTGGCCAGTGTTTTTAGGTCTTTTGAAACCAGACCAAGTGTTCACATGGTATTTCTTCATTTAACAGCTGCAAGACAGTGACCACAGCTGCATGTGCCGTGAAACCCAGCTTCCATCTATAGTAAGGGATGCTGTGTTTTTGTTTTTTTGAGATAGCTGACTAAACGAATTCAAATTCAAGGCTGATACAAACAGCTCTGCAGCTTCCTATAAAGCCATTTTACTATACCTATAAACCTTAGTTCTTTAGAAAGTAGAGTTGGAGGGGGGCCTTTGCAGGGTGAATGTGTATACACATGCTAATTTTCTACATGCGTGGGACTGCATTAGCATCTCTCTAGGTGAATGCCATGCAAGTGGACTGAAGCTGAACATCTGCAGCCCACCTGACAGCAATCGCAATGCAAGCCCACACTGTTTGGTGCCTCCCCTCAACCCAATCCTAGACCCCAGAGGTTGCAAACTTGGCAGCCTGTTTAAATTGACCATATTTGGAGTGGTCCCTTACATCATTTCATTTCATAAGCTGTTAACTAAGCTATTTCTGAGATTGGCTCAAGTTGCTTGCTGACAAATTGCAAAGATGCTTGTAAAAAAGAAGAAAAAACAAGGAAGGAGAAAAACCCTCAAAACGTGGTTCATGAACAAGGCATAGTCAGCCAGGAAATATTTATGGTGGCTCTTGAATGATCAGATGTTCTGGAAAGGGAAAAGGAGGAACAAATGTTTCCCTGTCTGCTTGTTAGGGGTTTTTGTGGTGTTCCAGTGAAGAGTGATGAGGTTTTTGTGGGGTTAAGACATCTGAAGCTAAGCCTGGCAGGATGGAAATATTCTGCCCGTGCTTAAAAAGAGACTATGCATCTGTGCACTAAAACATGCTGTTTTAAGACCTTGATAATAATATTACTAACTAGTTGGTGGTGGTTTGAACATGAACTGAGAGTGGAACAAATTTGTTTTAGCAGGAATAGTAACTCATAACTTCTGAGACAAAATTCCCAGTGAGTTTAATGGTTTTTGTCAGGATTAGAGGTCTAGGGCAATGGTCAGTCAGGTGAATGTGGTACCCTCTTAGTTTCAGTTAGATGCAAGGATGTACGGATATGTTTTATCTGTTTGCTTAGGAATTGTGATAATCTCATTGTGAAAACAGGATTCTTGCCCAAGAGGTCACCTAATCTACACACAATAGGGAATAGATAGACAGATGGGACAAACTCACAAAACCAGCTTGAGATAACAGCTACAGTTAGTAAAATAAACACACTTTTCCTTTTCTTCAGGTTATTTTTTCTTTTTGCTATTGTAGCAGTGGCCTGAGGCTGGGAAGAAGTTGAAATGCAACTCCTGTCCTGGGGTTAATTTTGAGAAAAATGGGGCAAACAGACTGTGCAGGGAGACAGCCTGAGTCTTGTCCTATGCTGAGCGAGCCAAAGTTCTGGCAGCAGAGATGGCTGAAATTGCCATTGAAGGGGGGTCACTGGAAATGCAGCACAGCGACCATTATAGACCACCCTGTCTTCAGCTGTGATGGTGGGGCTCTGGGGAGCAGCTTGTGTTTCCTGCCTCCAAAACGCTCCTGGAGGTCCCCTTCCTTCAGAGTCCCTGAGGTATGTGTCTCATGTCTCTTGGCCACACAAAAAATCAGGCACGTGGCTCTTAGGGTCAAGAGGAATGACCACCCTTGTAGCAAAACGAAGCTAATCTGTGTTTATTGAATTCTTTTAGCATGTTGTTTTTACTGAGGAGAAGCCATCTCACCCCATTTCCTCTCCCAGCACAGGCCACAGCATGCTTGCTTAGGCCTTCCTAACAGTCACTATCTTGCTTGTTGTTTAGGCATATATGCCTCTGCAATCTTGTCTGATGCTATGATGTAATTTTAGTGATTAAAAACCATGGATTGATAAAATGAAAGGGAAAAGAATTACACATTCTACTGAGGATTTATTTACAAAATGCATTCAAAGGTTTGCTAACGCATTTCTACATGTTTAATAAAGGCATAAGGAGTCCAATGAGTCAACAGGTTGCTTTTTCCAAAGTTCATCACTAAGCATAGTAACCTACGCCAGCATGCTTACCTTCAGCTTTGGCAAAGCCCCTTGTGTCTATTACGTATTCAGACATCATTAATAATTGATTAACCCTTTACAAACCACTTAGATGTGGAATGTCTCTCTGAAGGTGGAAACAGGAACTGATCAGACAGGGACCTGTGAAAGAGGCTATTAAGCAACTTTCTTCCTGTCCAGAGGAACCACATCAATGAACTTGTATGTTCATTCAGGTAAATTCTGCTCTATTTGTATCTGGAATTTGTCTGTGAGCCAATCATTTATTCTTTGTCTCCTCCACTTATTCAAAACAGTTCTCAAGTACTGTAGGGGAGATGGGCTGTATTTTTTGTGAAAGAGTTTCCAACCTTAGGGTATCTATCCTATGTTGTTAATTCACTCATCCTACGTGATCTGGTCTCCTCAGAACATAGCAGGAGTTGTGCACATGCCCTCAGGAGAGAGTGAGCTGTAATGATTTCTCCATACAAGGCTTCCAGCGTGTTTGTTTTCAGAATGTGCTACCATATGATATCTGAGCTCTGGAGGGAAAACATGTAGAGGTTACATGAGTCAACTTAATCTATATAATGAGTGTATAGACATCATAGAAGCCATAGCTTTGTCCACCAGGTGCTGGGGCTTTGATTTCATCATCCACATTGAGATCATGGAGGCTGTAATTCTTAGAAGTGCGAAGCACATTTGTCCTTGTAGCTCCCACAGAAGGACCTCTCCCCTCTTCTCCCCTCCTCTCCCAGGCAGCATGCCATAACCTGCCAATGGCAGGATCTGCACACAAGATTTACAGTAACTTTAATGGAATTCACTTGAAGACTCAAAACCTTTCTATACAACAATACTAGTTTTTACAGACTCCTAAACAAGACTCTTTCTAGTTAAAAAACACAAGCCTGTGAAGTTTTGAGCACCAAAGGGACTTGAGACAAGAGAGACTGAGTTGCACAACTGAAAGCTATTGCTGGCAGCAGGCTCAGGGGATTCACTATAGAGGTTTCATAAATTTAAAATAAAGCATCTGATTCTATGTTAGGTCCTGTGTTTCTGTGCTACTGAATGCTTCTTTGAAACAAAAGATATTGATATATTCTACACTTCAAGGAGATCAATAAAAATTTTAATCACAAAGTTAAATAAAAAACAAAGCTACTGACATTGCAACTTAGTTACAAAGTTTGAGTTTGTGCCACTATCCTAACCCATTCACCACTTAGATGTTTTCTGAAAGTAAAAGTGAAAAAGCAGCAATGTGAATGTAGAGTCGCTCATGTAGCAAGGTACATTGTGCAGGAAAGAGGCACGAATCACATGCATCACAGCAATGGACATGCAGACTTCACAGGTATTTACTCACAGGTATTTATTTACCCTAAAATAAGTTGGTGTATACCAATGTGCACACAAAGCTATAGGTATATTCTGACATAAGAATGAAAGAAGTAATTTTTTAATACTATTTATAATTATGTAAGATAGACTCAAATACAGTTGTTCATTCTAAATGAACAAGTGCTTATAAGTAAGTGCTTTTTGTTTGTTTTGTTTTACTGCTTAGTTAATTGCTTCAAAAATAAAAACAATCAAATTCATCAAGAATGGCAGCAACTCTTTCACAAGGGTTGTCTTTATTCTGTAGATTGCTTATCAGGGAAGGAATGGGGTCTGCAGAATATAAGACTTATTTTCTAAATTGGCTTTGGGTTTATTTCAGAATGATGAACAGAAGCCTAGTTTGTCATGTGGATGGGATCTTTAACACCAATTCCTGCTCAGAATCAAAAACAGTAGGACAGTAGTGCAATGCCTTTAGATAAGCTCACTCATGCATCATTCACATTCATTAGTTCTGAATATGTTCTGAAATCTCAGTCTTTTTCTGATTGTCACAATATTCTGGTTGGTTGTTCTGCAGCTGTAACTTTGAATTCTGGGACAAAAACCAGGAACACCCTGTTGAGAGTTGTGTCCATGCAACAATTTCTAGGATAGGGACTGGCTTCTTGAATGCTGCTTTTCGTAGAAGTAACCTTAAGGGCACTTATATAGAATCCAATAGGGACAGACACAATTGTATTTATCATAGCATATAATGACTTTCTGGACTGCATGTCACTTTGCTTTGCATCTTGAAGGGAATTTGTGAATGGCAGTTGGTGAGACAAGATATGCTATATATATTTTCCTGTAGAATACTGAATGTGACACAATAAAATCTGGTTTTAATCTCAAGATAAATAATGAAAAATAACATAGAAAAGCTGTTAGTAAACACTGCAAAAGGAAGCGCTCGAGGGTGCATCCTGATAGTGTAGTTATTTATAAATCTTTCCCTTCTACATGCTAAAAGTCTCATTAAGGATGGGGATTCTGTATAAGAGCAATAGACTGCATTGTGCTGTGGGTAGCATGAAGTAAATATTCAATAGGCATTGAAGAGTCCTTATTCAGGGACCAGGCTTGGGAAGTGATGTAAACTGTTCACAGAGCACTTAATTTGATTCTATCAGAGATTTATTTCAGCATATGATTGATGGAAACTGACTAAGTGGTAGTGTGGCAAAAGTACAAAAGCTATTGAACTATTAATGTTATTTATAAGGACAGGACTAACTGTGATAAGCAAGGAGCAACGTGAAATTCTTGCTTGCTTTTTTAGAATGAAAACCCTGCCTTTGTGAGGAGCAAGCACTATTGCACCAGCTTATGGGAAACTAAAGAAAAAGTAGATCTACCAGAATCATCACTGGCTCAATTCCACACTGTATGACGGTGCGGGAAGCAAGTCAGAGATGGATGATTTTGCATCAGATTTTGGAAATGTTTCAGTCAAAAAAACCCAAAATATTAGCACAGAGGTGCTGAACTCCCATGGGTTCAGAAAATGCATCCTCATCTGTGACCTGCTATCTCCACTGGGCTTTACCTTCTAATTTCTCTGTTAAGGAAAGTAGAAATGGGTAAACAAAGTGAAGCAGAAATCAGTATTATTTGTACTTCACAACAATGTTATTGCCTTTGTTGAATCCACATTTCCTGAGTGCTTGAAAAGTGTGATAGTATAGGTAGATGGCTCCAAAAGTAATGCCACATATTTTGTTTGTCTGGGAACTACAATAGCTACAAAGAACACAATACAGTAGTTGACAGAAAAAATTCTGAGCTACAGAACACTATTTTTCAATGCAGTCACCACCATTAGCTATGCATTTTTACCTGCATGTCACTGTTACTACCACCACTGCTGAAACATACCACACACTGCCTCACTGTGCTCACATCCACTATTTGGTTTTCATCAACATTCGGCAAGCATCAATGAATGTCAGTGGGCACAATTGTTCCTCATGGAGAAATTCAAGCCCACTCCTTTGTTTCATACACAGTTCCATCTCATATGTCATTTTGTCAGACTGCTCCTCTGCTGCCATCTCTCATGTGCCAACAAAATATAATGGAACATTGGTGGGAAGGTTCAGTCTCTACTGCCATACCACCAACATGCACCTCTGATGTTGTTGGCCAACATAATAAAATAGGAAATGTTACTTTTGGATCAGCCCTCATAAATATATTCCAATCAAGTGGTTAGCATAAGAACATATTGTGAAATTATATGTAACATCAAACTACATTGATTGGGCAATCTACTATCCAGTTATTCTCGAATTACCACTTCCCTGAATAAGTCTTTTAGGAATGTCTGAGCTAGAAAGCAATCCGCGATGTTTTATTCTCTTCAGACCTAATATATTCAAAATATTCCAACTCCTACATACCGGTAGATAAATTACAGGCTCCTGCGCCAGCAATAGCAACCCAAATTGGCAAGTGACTGACCAGCTAGAGTACTCAAAGAGGATCACGGGTAATTAATTTGTAACTATTTGTATGAAATAATTGAACAATATCTTGTACGTGATTTACTGCATGAGCTCTCTAACCCATTTAAAACCATTTCCCTGAACTCAAGCAGAGGGATCAGACATACCAGCATTCCTAGTACAAGAATCCCCACGGTACCATTTAACTTGTAGGAGGAAGGAAGGGTTAAAGTCACAGGTGGCTTCACAATTCTTGGGAAAAGTCCCACATCCCATACAAGTCTCCCCAGCAGCTACACAAAGCCAACCAACCTGTCAACCAAATAGCAGCAAGTAGAAGTCGGTCCAAACATCTGCCTTTCTTGTGTGGTTTCCCCGGGTGTTCTGCTTAGATTCTGTTGCATAAAAATGCTTGGCATGAAAGAGTTTGCTCACTTCACAGAAAAAGGCAAGGCGGCTTCTTGGACTTCTGTCTTATTTGCTTTAGTCAGCCTATCATCTGCACGACAGAGAGTATTTTTTTTAATTTGATGCTGGTGCACTGATGAACAGCTCAGGTCCCTTTACAGATATATATTTCTTAGACTAGCCAATCAGCAAGATTAAACAGTGAGCTTGTAGTAATTTACTTATAAAGAGTGAGCGGGTGACAGTCTCACATCAGCTAATGTTGGCATATTATCTACAAATATTTTGTCTCCCAAGAATCAACGTAGGAAAGTACACAGGAATGTGTGGAATTTCTCTCCAGTGTTTCAGGCAGCCATTTTTCAGATAATAATTTGGTCTCTTTCCCTTATTGATGTTGTAGGCTGGATTTATGCATAAAATACAGTATCTGATGTAATGTGATACCCATAATCTGCTTTTGAGTTTATTCAAAGTTCATGGAGACCAAGGAGAATTTTGTTTTAACAAGGTTTTGAATCAGATACTGTTTTTTCAATTAAGTCTCCACTATTTGGTTATATTTTGGTGATTTTTTTCTTTTGAGAGTGGGCTTTCTGACAGCCCTTTTGGGTTATGAGGCCAAAATAACATCTAAAAAACTCCCAACTGCCTATGTTTTAATTCTGACAAGAATCAGGATGCATAGAGATCATTTTCATTTTCATACAAATTTAAACCATATTTTTTTTCAGAAGCATCCACATGAAGACGTTTGGTTTGTAGTGTTTATCTCATCTTCATCTCATCTCATCTATCACAAAGTTCTCTAGAAGTTGGGGAAAACACATGGGAAGTTCTTCAAAAAGAAGTTCAGATGAACATATGCCTCTCCATTTGGTCCATAACTCAGATCACAGACACCAGCTGGGGCAGTTGGCCATGAACTACACGAAAGCACCATGACTGTGATCTTTTCCTTTCTGGGCTACCAACCAGCCTCTGTCAGACCACATAGTCACTGAGTTCAGAATCCTTCTGTTGATCTGCACAGCACACGCCCTGCCCTGCCCTGCCCATATTACGTGCATCCAAAACAAGAAGACGAACAAGAAAGCTGCCAACCACCAAACCTGCCTGGGCTTAGGGGGAGCAGTACAGCCTAAACAGGCAGTCCTAGAGAGGCTGGGATTGACATTCACATGACTGTGTGGACATATGACTGTGTCTATGCTGCACAATTAACAGCTGCTGAGCACTGGATGAAGACCTGGCCCATGCTGTCTCCTCTGCTTACAGCAAACTCTTCCCTGGTGCTGCTTGGATCTGCACAACAGCAAGCACAGGTCAGATGCTGCATCAGCCAGGACACCTTTCCCCCAGGCTCCAGGAGAAGTGCATCTGGTTTTGTGGAAGAAAACAACACTCTGCTTTGAATCCTGCTCCTGTGGCTCAAGATGACTCCTACTACTGCTGTTGCTGTTTTTGTACACACATGTAATGAAACTTTATTGCGTGGTGCCTGAAATATAAGTTTGATGCTAATTTTTCTTGTCTGTCCATATTTTAATTTGACCAGACTTATTTTCCCTGTTGAAATCATACCATTCTGTGTGTCTGTTATACTGATAAAACATCTCATGTGCTTTGCCAGAAACTGTCATGTTTCCATTGTTTAGTGATTACAGGCGAGCTGAGTCATAGTCGCATTCAAAACAAAACACATACACACAGAAGGAAAAAATGCCATTTATTCAGCAATTCAGGCAAAAGTGGAATGTAATTTAGAAAGGTAAATCATAGCAATGCAGGTGGTCAAAAATAGATCTCTTCCCCATCTTCTTAAGATAAGACACCCAGTCAGACTAAACTTCTATCTACAGTATCCAAAAACAGAGGTTTGGGCAGGAGTTCCATGCACTTGAGCAGTAAGCAGACTCAAGGAGTAGGAGATAAAGATGTTGGACTGGTCACCTATTTTAGGCATTTTTTTGCTATAATTTATCATTTAATGAGAAGTATGCATGATTTTCCTCATGTGCTGGACTCTGTGCTGTTTGCTGGATCTTACAGCTTCTTGCTCTGTCTTTGCTTTTTAATCTTTCTAATTGGTGAGGCAATAACACAGGGAAGATACAATGTGCTATGCAAGTGCAAAACGCAGGCCAGGCTCATTGATTTTAGTGGAAACTAGGGCCTACATCTATGTTTTATGCTTATATAGCACATTCCTTCTTTCACACTTTTCCATTTATGGGATAACATTGTCACTAGAGAGAACACATCGCATTCACTTCTGTATTATTTAGTCATGTAATGTGATAGTGATAAGATCAAGATGTTTGGCTCTAAAATCCCAACTGTTTCAGCAAGTGCTTCATGGTTGCTTGGAGTATCATATCTTTTAACAAGCTTATTCATCATCTTTGCTTTTTCCTTGTGGAACAGGTAATGAGCAGTAACTTGTGTATCGTCTCTAGTCATCCATTGCCATTACAGAAACAGTTGTCCTCCAGTTCCTTCAGTTAAGGAGTAAATCTCCTCTTATGTTGGAAAGTTGGATGATTTGTTTTTTGGGGATCATTATTTTGTGGTGGCTTTTTATTTCATGTTAAAATCTTTTGACTAATTTACATAGGAGATTTTTTATGCAGAGGTACAAAACTCTGGTTTTTAAATACAGGACATCTGGGAATCCCCAGTCTGACACACGCTGTTATAATCATAGACCAGACACTTTACAGTCTTGTCTATTTCTCTGTAAATGTGGGACAGTCTGACATTTACCCTCCTTGTGGTCATGTGGTAGGACTTTGGAAATGTTTATTTCACAAGATTGTTACTAACATTACATTGTTTACTCCTGCAAATGTTGATTAAGGCCACTGAAATTATCTATATGATAACAGTAAGGTACAAAAGGAAATGAAAATGATTCTTTAATCACTACGTGTATAAACAAAAACAGATAAGACCATTTCCAAACACATGCTACAAACAGGACTTTGCCTACTGAGTACAATTTTGTCATACATTTTCAGAAAGTTGCATCATAGCAAAACTTTCTCTTTCTGCTTGCTGCCACAGGCTGCTAATGTGCAACCAAGCTCTCACACATAATGAAAATGATCAATACAAAGAAAGTTAATGGCTATAGCATCTCATATGGGTCTCACTGCCACAGATTTGGTAACCCAATAAGGAGCTGCTCTCATTATGTGCAATGGCACACTGTGGCTTCAATTACATGGATGCTGCTGTGTTACTGCTCTGCCTACTGACAGCAAGACACTGTCTGAATAAATACTGCTTCCTGAAGAATTGCACTGAGTCAAGAATGATGGTAATTTCTTCTGGATGAGACAAGTTAGCATTTCTCTTGCTGACTGAAGCAGTAGGGGAATCCTTTGTGATTGGCGTAGAAACGTTGCTTTGTCCAAGTCTGCAACTGCTCCCCTGCTCAGGAGGAGCAGCCCCAGCTCTCTGCATCTCCTGATTTGGTTGGTGTCTGTCTCAGCTTGCTGTGGTATTAACACATCAACCCATGCATTTCTTTGTCCTCACCAGGAAATTGCTGCAGATTATGTGACATGCCAAATTCGGAGCACTTTCATTTTAATGAATTTCACTGACTTCTTAAAAAGCCCCCAAATTCTCAGAAATGTCAAGAAGTCAGAGTGAATGAGAAAATGTAGAAAGCTGAGACAAAATATCTGTGATGCCTGCATAAGCTTTCTAAAAATTATATATTTACTGATTAAAAATCTTCAGTTCATCATTGTTTCCTTCACAAACCACATTCACCCCAAGTCTTCTTAGTCCTTTGCAAATGCATTCTGGCAATGTGCATGTAAAATGTATGCATTCATTAGCTTTTCCCCTCCTGGAGCTCAGGAAAAACTGAGGAAAGTAAGAAGTTTATCATAGGCTGTGTTATTTTCCTACTTAAATTTCCAGTTACTATTCTAGATCTCTGCCAAGATCATTCCTTCTATTCCTTGGTGCCAAATCTAGGAGGACCATAATGTCTTACAGGGTTAAAGATTTCTAGCCCCATGAAATATATAAACCCCTCTTCTATGTAGGTTTTGACAGCACATTTACTAGAACTGGGATTTGAAACTGTTTTGCCTCCCTTTATCCCCAGCCCCCTACCTCTTACTGGAATGCCACTATGACATCTATGTCAGTAATCTGAGTAAGGTGAGGCTCTGGTACACCACTGTCCATACTGTAAAACTGTTAACATAGCATGTGGCATTTCTTGGACCAGGCAATCCAACAGTCTCCTAGACAAGTAGTAAGCATGGCTCAGTGGTCAGCACAACCCAGAGACTGTCTCCAACATGCAGTTTAGATGTATTTACACTACCTGTGAGATAGAGAGGGAGGTTAAATAAACATGAACAATTGTCTACAGCTGCAGCCACATAAGAGCTTTAGTTATGAAGTTAGTCAGTTATGAAGCATGTATTAGAAACTAATTTCCTGGTTGGTTCCCTGTTCTTCACAATCTGATTCTTTAGGAAATTCATGGTGCAAACGTCCTCCGTCATCCAAGGCAGTACTTCATCATGAAATAAAATGACGACAAGGAAGCTAATGTGTCACAATTCCCAAGCTACTTCATACAGAAGTAGCTGTACAAAGTCTTGATGTACCTTCATTGAAACCCAAGGCTTGAATACAACATTGAATATTTTTTTCCTTGTGCTCCTCTAACAGTGTTGTCCTTGATTAAATAGCCTAGTTTGTAAAGTTTCCATGAAAAGAATCAAGGTTCAATGATCTAAGCTTTTGTGCCCAAAACACACTGACACTCTGCAAGCAGACAGATTATAATAGATATGCAAAAGGTATGGTAAGCTCAACATAAAGAAGCATGTAACAGCTGTTCATTAATTCTCACTTGGCCACTAAGATTAGGCAGCTCTGAATGGCTGGTTTCTGATGATGTTATGGACTTAGTATTGCTGGTATTATAGCTGCTTTTCTTCTAGTCATATGTTTGAAGGAACCACTGCTTAGAACAGAATATCCAAGGAATATTGTAATGAGATCTCTCTAGATAATATTTCAAATTTCCACAATTATCTGTAGACCCATATTATTTACGTGAGGTTGTAATTACTTTTCTTTGAAACATTGCTGCTTGAGAGAGAGACCGCAGATCATTTTGGTAAGTAAAAAAGAGCTTTGATAAGTTAAATTCAGGGACAAGTATCATGCTTTCCCTATTCCCAGCACAGGGAAAAAAAATAATAATTCAGAGGCATATCCTGAGGATGCCACTTCAGAGCTTTCCAGGCAGCCTGAACTGGCATTAACATCAATGACATTGCACCAAGTGCTTTGTAACAAATGGTGCCCATCTTCCACATCATAGTTCTTCCATTGCCAGATTTCATGTGCCCTCACAAAGGAAATCAGACACTCAAAATCAGTATAGAAACAAATGCTAGAAGATGAGAGATTTCATCCAACAGATCTAGAAAACGATTACAACACATCTACAAGACAAGGTATTTTGTGTTGTGCAAAGATGTGTATATATCTTCTGTATAACCTGTACTCTATGGAAATAACACTAAGCTCTAGACCTGGAATATACTTTGTAATGCTGTAACAGGATGGGAAGTACCACAATAATAGCAGAGTAGCAAAGACTTTGGCTGCAGGAAATGAGAACAAACCAAACTGCAGCAGTCACAGTAGCAGAAATGAATGAAGAGAGCATCTTATCCTTGGAAAATCTCTCATAGTTAAGGATGCCCAGCAGGAGGTACCCTCATTGCCACTGACAACCCTTAAATAAGGTCTGGGAAGGGGTGGATCCTGGCTGCACTCCTTCCACTCACACGGGGGCATTGCACACACCTGAGCTCCCCTGGATTGGCCCCGCCTTCCCACCAGGTGCTCAATCACTGTTTCAGGCCATGACTTAGCATTTCCGCAGTATACTTACATGGGACTATAAGAACCCATTCTCTGGCTGTCTATCTGCTGGGCAGATGGACATCATAGATCTGTCTTTTATCTGTTTACTTCTTTCTCCAAATCCAGTTGGCAGTTCTTGTAACATTATGGGCTGACCCTTCCAAGGGCTTGATATTGAATCTGCCATCTGGCTAATAATGAGGCCAGCTGGACAATGACACTAAGATTCAGTTCCAGACTCACATTTTCTTCATCTGGCCCCCTTTTGATCTGTTTGCTCTTCCTCTTGTCAGGACCCAGTGGACAAGATGTTGTGCAAAGTCTCATGAAGTCCTTATCCAACATTTGAGTTTCTAAATATACTTCACAACAGTGGGACATTGATTTTCTTTCTCCTCAGGCAAAGTTTTGTTATTGTAAGAGGACCACATAGGACAGCTGAAAGAGGAAACCTCAGTGAGTCTACTATCACTGTTAATAAGAAGCTACATCTTCTGGTTGCAGCAGTTGATTTAGATAAATCAAGCGATCATTTTCCTTGGAGTTTAACTGAACCACTGCACTAACTTGTCACTTTGATTTATGTGACAGCATACACAAATTCTTGATTCATAAGAAGAAAATATGTTTTGTTGATCATTTAGAGATCATCCTTTAGAATATTTGGAACAATTGAATCTGACAAAAAACATTGGGTGCTACGGGATCCAAGTTACAGAGCAGTGGTTTTGATTGTAAAATAAACATATTTGTATTCTGCATAAGCTTGCTGCATGGACCCCATTGTGTCTGTCTCTTCCATGTCAAGGACACTACTGTCAGTGAAATGAGAATTAGCGAATCTAGGTGTCTTTGTTGTCTACAGTCAAATGACCATTGAGAATGAAATTCTAGATGTCAGAGAGCAGAAGAGTAGACTGTTTGGTAAGGTAAGGCAAGTGAGCAGCTGAGCATGGCAGCAGAGCAAACAGAGCAGGACTCTGGCCAGTCTAGACCCAAGCATCCCAGCAATGTGGGTAAAGCAGGTCCAGGGACAGAAGCTAGCTTCAGCTAAGAGTCAGGATTACCAGACATGTCTGTAGTGAGAGACAGGTCTAAAGTCAAATCAGGAGCTCAAGTCTGTCTTTCAGGATTAGAATCCACATCAATAGGATGTATGGTCAGACTGTGTTCACACTGGCACAGCTGAAACTCTGCTCAGATCAGGACTGAGTGATAGATTTGATGATACCTGCCAGAATACATAAGGTGAATCAGATCTGTTATCCTTCATTAGTTTTGGTAATGTGACATAATAGATGTCTTGCTTTCCAATATAAAAGTACAAAGTAGCTATTCTTTGATGAATATGTCAAAAAGCATCTTAACTGTTCCACAGACAAGCGTTTCTCTTTATAAACATGACTTTGCAGACATTTTATTCATGAGAGACTGTAAAGTCAATATCCACACTGTTATAGCTTTGCTGCTCATATCCAGTAACATGCCACTGCCATGTCTTCACGGAAGAAAGAGATCATTCTCTCCCAAGGGGAGAGTCTTGTTCAACATCTGTTCTATGTTTTCTGCAGCTCCTGCTGCTGCCTCTAACACAGATAAGGCCACTCTCAAGTGTAAAGACCTATTTGAAAATGAGCAGTTTCTTGCCAGCTGTTAAATGAAGTACAGTACAAGGACAATCCTTCACATGTCCATGGAGATAAGTTAATGATACTATGCTAATCAGGTGTGTGTTGTCCTCATTTAGCAAGCCTTACGCTATATGTATATGAAGGTCTATTCACCCTGAATCCACAGAAGCTTGTGGCAGAACATTGATTTATGCTGTTGCTGCCTTAGAAAGCACAGAAGGGTTCATATTGGCGGGGATGTGGGATCAATTCTGTAATTACAGTCCATTAGCAGGGATGCCACTGTTAGGGCTCTCTTACATTAGAAATGGACCATCATTTCTAAAACTGTCCAAAACAATGAGGTCTATGGAAATATCTTCCACTTGTGAGGAGGAGGCTTGTACAGTCAGCTGGAGAGGTAATTGCATTGGAGCACAGGTCAGCACAGAGGGGACATGATCCTTGTCTCCATGCATTAAAAATAATGCACTATGGCTATGCCTGCATCCCTTGGTTTGAGAGTGATTTTCAAAGCCACATTTGAAATCAATGTGCCTGAATGTGTTTTTCACCAGAAAGATTTCCCACCAGACTTTTACTTGATGCTTTGCACTCTGTTCTTCTTCAGCTTGCAGAACTTTAAGGAACTGCTTATACATTCCCCATCCAGTTTCTTACAGACACTTCCATGCCTCTACCTTAACCATCTCCATCTGTGACTTTAGACACTTGCCTCTTCTCCTACCCAAATCTCTGTTGAAAAATTCACCATTGGTATTTTTTACTGTTTAATTCCAAAAGGTGAAGAACAACTGAAGCGAAACACGGTGCTACTCATGGTCGCATTTCAAACTGTTGTTCCAGAGCCTTACAACACAGGGTGATGGCTACTTGTGAGCTTATCAATTGTCAGTTTTGCTGCCATTGGGTATATGTCGTCTCTAGATACTCAGAATGCTAAGTTGGAGATACTGTGGTTGGTAAATTATCAGTTCTACATTGATGGCTGTCAAAGATCTTCATTTCTTTGTTCTGCTGCTGATCCACCCAGGAAGGAGGACATTGAGGACCCTCTCTATTGCTGTTATTTAAAGGCTCCAAAACTACGTAATGGGCCAAAAATAAGATCATGTCCTGCATTTTTCAGATTTAATTTCTTTGGTAAAATCTATTGACCTGTGCACTGATGGAAATGTAACACCATTTCTGTGTGTTGCTCAGCTGAATGTGCTGAATATATTCAGCATTGCCTTCAGCACCTGCTTTTTTTTTTTTTTTTTTTTTTTTTTTTTTCCCCACAACTGGAGAAAAAAAGAAAGCCTAATTGTTAGAATAATAAGAAAAATCTAAAGATTATTAATAGTGGCTTCTTTCCTTGGTCCCTTTTTGCCCTATGTAATCATTTAGTTATCCCTCCAGTTATCCAATCACGCCAATCTCTTCTTCTATCTCATGTCCAAGTGTCAGCAGTTCTGGGTATAGTGGGGATCAGGCCCTCTGGCTAGGTAGGGCTTAGCAGTGTATCCTCTGGATTACTGGAGAAGTTTATGCTAATGTAACTCCCTGGATTTCAGCCCAAAGACTGCACATAAAAGAAATGAAATCAGCACTCCCCAGTCTCTAATTCCTAGCTTGGTCTCTACACACTTACTGTAATCTTCCTGGGCTGTCTGGACAGTTCTTCTAAAGGAAGGGCAATTTCACTCGCTGACCTATAGCATTTTTTTCTCTCAGCTAGGTCAGCAAGCTGCCTCAGCCAAGAAAGTGTTTGACCCTTCTGCAGCAAGGATCGCACTGGGTGATGTTTCCTTGGCTTCTCTACAAGAACAGTGTCAGCGATCATTAAGATCATCGTTAATGATCATTTGTTTAAAAACTCAGTGATGTGAATTTTTTGGCATGAAAGTACAGCACAGACCTTTGGGAAATTCAGATTCACTTGCAGAACTTCATTCCTGCAACCTCCCAGTAACGTATCCACAAAATGATTTAGAGAAACTTGGAATTGTCTGCAATATTTTATCCAAACTTCACAACCGAAACCTATTTTGACCTGTGCGCGCCTTAGGAGAATTGGCTCATTGAAGCACAGCACTCACAGCAGCTTCCCACTTTGCTCCAAAACCTATGGAAGAACCAGGAAGCCGTATGAAGCTGCTCTTCTGTCAAGTTAGCAACTGTTCCTCACTTCTGTTGCTTCCATCACCCTCTGTGCAAAAACTGCTCAGTTACACTGTAAATAATTGCATTTCATTCCTCTCCCATGGTCCCCATCTTGTACTAAGTGATCTGAGTGAGTCTGGTAGCAGCTCTCTCTTGAAAAATCTACACAATATGCACAATCAGTAGTTAAGGTACTCTTTGAAATATCCCCTTACTGCTGCGTGCATGTTTAGGGGCTCCTGAACCACCTGTTTGGGAAGAAGCAGAAGTGTTTCTATGTTCCTGTGCTGTTTTGCAGAAGAGAACTGAGCAACCACACTGCATGTGGAAGGATAGGCAGAGCAGCAAGTGTGGCTGTGGCTCACACGTTCCTCTGTGGACTTGTTCCCCAGCAGGACCAACAGCCAGCCACCTTCCCCATCAGATGACTGAACAATACTGATGCATTGGTCATATCTCTGCTGCCTTAAGCTCCAGGAATGAGGTGGTGGTCAGGGCAGAGAAGATCAGAGCTGTGTGACAGACAACAGCCACTCAGTCCTGAGAGGGCATCACAATGTTAAATCCACCCCTCTCCAGTGCAAGTCAGTGCCCAAGGGAGTCCTCCTGCACCCTTCACAATGTCACAAAGGAAGCAGGATTCCCACTTCCCCAAGCACACAACAAACCTGAGCACTTTTTGCTTCTTTTCTCCATGTTCTGTGGTGTCTTGCTGTGGGCAATGAGGCCAACTCGAGTCCAAACAAGGACACTCACTTGCCACAGGAGGTCATGGGAGAACAGGAGGGGAGCTTGCAGTGTGGGCATGACAGCCCGTGCTGCACAGCCTGCCACCCACTGCACCAGCAGCAGTCTGTGGAGGTGCTGCTGTGACCTCCCTTCAGCTGTGGAAGCTTTTATGTGAGCCATGGGGTGTGTGAGCAGTGCTGCAACTAAATGCCTCCTTTCAATCAAGAAAAAGGCCAATTTTGAATCCCTTACAGACAGGCAGAAATTTTCAAAAGTGACATACAAAAATCATGGGAGAATCTTTGCTAATATTTGCCTTGAGCAGCTGCTGCACAAGCACAGACAGCTACATCCTAAAGTGCCTCCACTCTGAGAGAAAAGATAATAAATTGCTACAGAAAGCAATCTAGGAATTACAAGGAAACAGCTAGAAAACTGGTCAGCACAACAAACACTAGTTTCAGCACAGCAGCAGCCTGCCAATTGTCACATCTTTTGCAGCCATCACAGCGAGAGAGTATTTTAAAAATGGATTTGAAGGAGGGGCAGCCCCCACAGAGGTTCTGGTTTGAAAATGGAGCAAAGGAAGACAGAAGAAAACAAATAAGAATTGAAGTTCAGAGTGACATTGGATATTTCTGGCCTTCGCTTTTGAGACTGAGCTGTTCTGGGCTGGTGGGGGTATTTTTAGGTGAGGAAGAGAAGGAATACCTGCATGTAGGTACAGGCACACAAAACATCTCCCCGTTAAGATGTTCTCACTGCCTATATCTCAGAGCCTTTGTTATGGTTACATTTGGTTCTCATTTAATCTTTTCTACCCTGTCATGCCTTTGTCTGTCATCCCTCTATTGCATTGAGTCTTCTTTCCAGCCTCTCTGATCACAGTGTCACAGAAGCCTCATGCCAGTCTTTCTCCTCTTCTCAGTATTAGGAGGAAGGGGTTTAAGCAAGGCTCACTAGAGAGAATCCTGGGGGAACACTGATGGGGTTGGGGGTGAGGCAAGTGACTCAGCTGAAGAGCATCTACACCAGTACGTGCAGTATGGGCAACAAAAAGAAGGGGCTGGAAGCCATCGTGTGGCGGGCAAACAATGACTTATTTGCCATTACTGAAGGGAGGGATTACTGAGGGATTGCTCCCACAGCTGGAGTGCTGAAATTGATGGCTCTTCAGAAGGGGTAGGCAAGTCAGGGCAGGCGATGGTGTGGCTGTCTACATTAGAGAGTGTTCTGATGTTGTTAATCTCAGGGCTGGGATTGATAAATTTGTTTCTCTGTGGGTAAGGATCAGTGCGAGGGCCAACAAGGCTGACGTCCTGGTGGGACTCTGTTACAGACTGCCAAACAAAGATGAAGAGACAGACAGAGGCGTTCTACAAGCAGCTGGAAGAAGTTGCATGATCGATGGGCCTTGCTCTCATGGGGGACTTCAAGTTCCCTGATGTGCTGGAAATATAATACAGCATAGAAGAAGCAGTATAGGAGGTTTCTAGATTTCTAGAGTGTGTGGAAGATAATTTCCTTGTAAGATAGCTACCAGGGGAGGTGCCTCACTAGACCTGCTGTTCACAGAGAAGGACTGGTGGGAGATGTGAACAGAAACTGTCTGGGGCAGAGTGACCACAAAGTGGTATACTTCTCTTGATGAAGTCAGGAGGCAGGTCAGAAAAACTGCTGCCTTGGACTTCCAGAGGGCAGACTTGGAACTGTTCAAGACACTCATAGGAAGGGTCCCTTGGGACTCAGTCCTGAAGACTAACAGGGTCCAGGGAGGCTGTATGCTCCTCAAGAAGGTAGTCTTAAAGGTGAGGAGAAGGCTGTCCCCTTGTGGAATAAGATGAGCCGGAGGGGAAGAAGACTGGTGAACAGGAAATTTCTGAGACTCCAGGAGAAAAAGAAATGACAGGCAACAAGAGGGCATGAGGGTGCTGCTAGGATTTGCAGGGGGAAAATGAGATAGCCCAGTATGAGCTCAACCTGATTACTGTAGTAAAAGGGAACAAAAAAATTTTTGACACGTATATTCAAAATATATACAAAGAAGATCAGAGGGTTGGAGTATCTCCTTTAAGAAGACAGGCTGAGGGAGCTGGGTTTGTTCAGCCTGGAGAAAAGAAGGCTGCGGTGTGACCTCACTGCAGCATTTCAATACCTAAAGGGAGCCTAGAAACAGGAGGGGAGTCAAGTCTGTACAAGGGTAGATAATGGCAGTACAAAGGGAGAGATGTTCAGTCTGGAGAAGAGGAGACTCAGGGGAGACCTTATTGCTCTCTACAACTGCCTGAAATGAGGTTGAGGCAAAGTGGGGGTCAGTGTCTTCTCCCATGTAACTAGCAATAGGACTTGAGGAAACGGTCTCAAGTTGCTCCAGGGAAGGGTCAGGTTTACTCCAAAAGAATGTTCAGGTGCTAGAACAGGCTGCCCAGGGAGGTGATGGAGTCTCCGACTCTGTAGGTCTTCAAGAAACACCTAGATGTCATACTAAGTGACATGGCTTAGTGGGAAAATATTGGTGGTAGGTGAAGTAGGAAGGAATTGGACTGGATGATCTTGGACGTCTTTTCCTATCTTGGTGATTCTATGATTCTGTGATTATGCCTGTGTGTTCTTGTTTGTTTGTTTGTTTGTTTGTTTTCAGTGTTCCTAGCACTCGCTTTTATTTTTAGGCTTTTTCTTTATTTTTCTTTTCTACAATCTCTCCCTGTCATTATTCCCTGTCTCTTTTCTCTGTCATTTTCTACACTCATGTTTTAAGAATGCCCTTTATTTTTGTTTATCTTTTAGATCATTTCCAGCCTTTCTTTTTTTCTTCTTCCTCCCTTCTGATTGCTTCATTCCTCTTCTCTCTTAATCTTCCTGTTCATTTTCTCACCTGTGAGACTGTTGTTAATTAAGCAGCTCTTCAATGTATAGTTAATGATAGTTGTGAATTGCGGATTCCAAGTCCAACTTGTTGAAGAAGATATCTCCACTGACTTCAATAGGTCAGCCTAAGGGTTGAAACTTGTATGGCAGTTTTTCATCCAGAAACTGGGTTTCTGAAGGCTTTGATTACAAACAGAACTATTTACACATTAAAGCATGTTCATGACCACAATTCACACTCAGTGTAATGCATTAAGATTACTTAATTCACAACAAAAAAGCTTTTTTTTTTCCCTGCTACCTGTTTATTTCCTACTAAAAACATGAAATTGTGTTGAAGAAACATGGTCTGAGCTGAGGAGTGGTTAAGAGCTCCTTTCTGTTTTAAAGAAACTGATGTTTCTAGCACAAGTGGTGCTACAGCAACTCTGTAGTTGCGAATTAGTAGTTGCTCTCGATGTGGAAAATAAATATTTTGATTTTAGAATTTGGGATATTCTAGATTCTACTTGCTACGCTGCTTGGCCTTCATCTCCACTGAGTGAAAACACCAGGACATCTGAGTCTTATTCCATCAAACAGAAAAATATAAACCACTTCTAAGGACACTATTTAAGCATTTTTTTTGTCTTATGCAGTTTAAATAGTTGCATTTTTTTGTTGCCTATTTCAGTCCTGTTTTTTATCCTGCTGAGGAGAAGAAGTACAGATCCAGAGGAAGACAGATGGGCTGAATATGCGGGAAGCAGTCAGAGTGATCTTAATGTGAAAGGTCAGAAATGCTCTTTATTATCCATAGAAGCTTTATGTGTTGTAAAAGGAACCATCAAATTCAAGTCAGGTTCCTTGAACTGCAAGAACTACGTATTTTCTCCTTTCTGGATGATCAAGCAAAATGAAAAACATGCAAAAATACATGTATAGGAGAGAGAAATTCTTCAGTTTAAAATATTTTTTAACTAAATCTCAGCATTTGATGTGAATATCCATCCTGCATCAGGAAATTTTTAAGTGCTATCATACCCTGCTGAAGTTGTTGCACTCCTGACCAATGGTCTCTTTATCTGTTCAGAACTGTTCAGTATTTTTTTCCCTTTTCATGATGTTATTTCTTCTCAGCATCTTTACTTTTTCAGTCACAAGCGGTCAAATTCCTTCTCACAGCTACAGAAGTGTTTCCCTCTTCCACTTTCATCTCTCATGTTGTAGAAACCATTTCCTCTTCCGCTGCCATTATCTGGAATGGAATTCTCCATATCAGTGACTCTTTCATCTCCTTTCAAACACCATGTACATCAGTCAGCCTCTCCCTTAGATAGCCTGGCTAGGCCCTCATCACTTTTACATTTAAATTATAGTTTAATTTATAGCCTCATCATGTAAGCACTTAACGGATATAATCTGTGCAAATGACCACAATGAAGCAGATTAGTTCCATTTTATACAGCAGTCAAAATGTACAGGCTGCAGACTTGTTTAGCCCACATCTCAGCTTAATTAAAAAAATCAAAGAAAGAAAGAGGACTAGGAAGAGGGCTCAGAATGGTGATCCCATGACCTGCCACCTGTGGGAAGGGCACTGTCAATGCAGAACCACTTCATTGATTATGACAGCTCACCACATTGTCACCATCTGAAGCCCAGTCCTGGACTGCCTCTATAACCAAACCAGAAATCATGGCACCAGGTCCCAGCTGACAGATGACTTCTGAAGTTCCCCTCTCCAATGGTATATATATATAATGGTATAGCTTACGTGACTAAAATTTTGTTAGATTAATTTGGATCCCATGCCTGAAGCACTGCTTCCTTGGAAGAACTCATTATAATAACCACCAGGTTTCCTTCCCACAAAAAGCAGGCCAAAAATGCAACAGCAGCTTCAATCTGAGAGTATCCACATGGGCTGCAGAAGATTGTTTGTATGAACACTGAGTGAAAGCCATCCATGCATAAAAGAGCCTTTGCAACACTGGAATCCAGCAAACCTCTGGCAGTAGCCACTAATTAATGCACCTTCTGCAGAGCTATTTGCAGGTGTCATGCCTGTGCCTGAGCTCTGCAGGAGCAACACCTGAAGGCATAACATTGCCATGCCCTGAGAATATCTGGCATGTGATTCTGCTACGTATTTCTTGCCTGAGTCTTCTTCTGAGCTCTCTTTGGGCTTTTAAAGGCAGAACTGAGTCCAAAGCATAATTGTGTGAAGTTGCAAGAACAGGTAAGAACACATTTTATATACACATCAGACAGGCTTGAAATTAAAATCTGGTATAAGAGACAACTACTCTCAGATCTAGCTGCAAATGGTAAATAAATCCAGCTTGTAACTTAATGATCCTTGTGTTTGAAACCAGCATCAAAAACTGCCTGAGGAACAAAAGCTGGAACTGTACATGGAAGACAGAATGAAGTCATCAGCAGTGGTATACAAAAAGCACCTGGATTCTATCATTCTGACCTGGAGATACACGCATGTTGGTTGTGGCCAGAAATTTACTGGTTAGTGAGAGCTTCAGGACTGATCCCCTGGATATGAGCTGTGTGCTGCTGCTCATCTCACGCTCACACCCTGTGCTGGACACCCAGTGCCATGTAAAGGCTTACATTACTCCTCCTGCCCCCCTTCCGCAGCTCTGACCAAAATCATTTGCCTCACTTGGAATTCATTTCAAAAACAGATTCATGTGGCGCCTGCTATTCCCCAATAAACAAATAAATTAGCTGCTGTGATATGGAAATTTGCATGATTCACTGTACTTAAAAACTGTTAGCTGTGAACTTATTAATTGAAAACCACAGGATGATAATAAGTGTGTCCTTCAGTCTGAACATGAGTCCCTTGTTATAATGAATTTGTAAAGCAATAAAGATGTGTTTTTCAAGGAAAAAGCACTACTGCCTCTGGTCAGCTGAGGCCCAGTAGAGGCTCAGAGGGAGGCTGCTGGGTGCTGGGGGCAAGCAGCTGCTTCTGCCTCTGCTGCCCATCTCCAGCCATCCTGCCCTCACTATCCTTCCCCTTATCCCCTTTTCCCTTCCCTCTGCTCCCCCAACCTCGCGGTTCTCCCTGCTCTCTGGCATCCTTGGGGATGGTGGGGTGGGGAGCAGTAATTAAGCCCTCATGTAACATCACTTTTCAGCTGACACTGCTTTCCTTGAAGAGTAATGTACCTATTGGTTTATCTGCTCTGCTTTAGTTGTACAGACTTAGTACAACTGAGTGTCCTTCCATGCATTTATGGCAGAGAAACCATTTCTCCTCCCTCTCCCTTTTCAGAAAATTCTTAAGCAAACTATTTGTTTTGCAAATGAGACACAAAGGCTAAAAACTGTTAATCTTAAGTGCATATAGGCAGGGCAGACCCACTATGTAACAAGCTCCCCAAATGCATTTGTGTGCCTAATGTGGGGAGTCTAGGCCCCTTCTGCATAGACCAATGCTCTGTACAATCCCAACGCAGCCATTAGTACTCACCAGTCTGCACTAGAACGTTCTGCCATATATTTTCACAGTCACTATGACTTCTAAACTAAGGAAAATGTTAGTTAAACCTGACAACACGCACCAATACTTGGTGTGAATCCTGACAGAATTATCCACTGCTTTGTTTTCTGTATTTTTCCTTGCCTGTTGTCCTTCATTTATTCAGTAAGAAAGGAGTCTGCCTCTAGTACCTGTATTTTAATTCTTTGCTTTGCTGTCCTTGTGCAGAGCTGAGTGCTTCTGAGAGGTGTAGAGCATCGCACAGCAAAAGCACGAGTGTAGTGTCAGTAGCCCTAATGCTAGGACTCATTGCTGCTTTCCTTATCAATGGCTGTTACGCCTTGCTTTTTTTTTAAGTACATTGAAAAATACTGACATTTAATTTAATGCAAAATCTACAACCCTTGGAAAAATACAGAAACAACAAACAACTGTAGTGTTTGTGGGATTTCATGTGAACACAGATTTGTATTTCTTTTGTTCTTGATGACAACAGTAAACTTTTTCATGCATTGCAATGCCAAGGATTTGGGTTTTTTTCAGAAGTGTACAGTAGTTATATGAACCTGCTGCTGTTAATGGCTCAGAAAGGAGATCCATGTGCATTGCTAAAGATACTGTCTTGTGCATGATCCGTGGAGTAAAACAAAGGCATGAGGTAAGAGGCTAGAACTTTTATTAGCTGAAATAGCTGAAAGATTATAGCTCAGTTTAAAAACAAAGACTTCCTTTACCCACCAAACACAGTAAAATAAATAAAACTGGTTTTACCCTACCTCACCTTTTCTCATCTACTGGGTGTTTCTCAGTCCATCACTTTATACCAGAGTGATTTCTGATCTGCTGTTAATGTTGACAAATCACTGCAGAGGCCCAGCCAGCAGGGCCATGTCTGCAGGGGGCTCAGCAGATGCACATCGTCCAGGGATCTTTTTTCAAAGGGGATTCCACATCACTGGGTCGTTGCTATTGTTTTTAAGGTCACCGACACAACTATTACTTATTTCAGGAAAAGTAAAATGAAATCAGAGTATTCTGTCTTATTAAAATTTTATTATCCAGATTATTCTTTATTATATATACCATAGCTATTTTGCATCCTGTGTCAAAACTGTAAACTTGGAGCTTGAAAGCTCACTCACTCTCCCTAATACTTCACAGAAGGGAATTATGATATCTATGCTTTCAAATGTAAAACAGAATATCTTCAGCAGATCTAGTCACTGGGTAGAAGCACTACTGCTCAAAAGCTGCTGTGGGAAAATTGATTTCAACCTGTAGCCCATCCACAAATCGTAAGAACATTAGAAATAAAACAAGGTTATACATACTATCAGTATCTATACTCCCTCTTTAACCTTTATAAAAATCCAAATAAAAATGAATCAAGAGTGTGACAATCAAATTTCTGAGGAATGAAGTACAAGCCTGCCTGAAAATTCTAGATCTTGTTAACAGAGACTGTTATTTGTCTAAAGGACACCTTTTAAAAATGCATAATTTAACCAGAAAGGCAAGAAAATTATTTGAGCTCACTAAATGAATGCACATGACTAAAACATGAAAAAATCAAGCTTGACATTCAAGATACACCTGAAGTTAAAGGGCAAGAAAATCTAATAAATCAAAAGAACATTTTTATATCAGAAAACCTCAAGAAACTCTTCTATGTCTTTCAGAGTCACAGAAGCATGGCCCATGTTATGATTTTGTATTTATTTTAAACTAATCTCACTGTTATCTCACAGAGTTTAGAGAAAATTGGCCATGTCAGAGAAGAGCAAGAACTGCCCAGCTCCTAAGACACCTTTATTAGATGGTCCTTAATACCTGATTCTTGTTACTTAATACAGACTGAACATGTCCTAATGAAGCAGGAAGGTGACTCAGGTAATGAACAAATAAAAAGGAATCTGGTGGGGCAGTGGCCTAGATTAACATCAGACCCACAAATATTAAAATAATGTCTTTTTCTGAGGCATTTTATCACTAACATATATCAACGGTTTTAAAGAAGAAAAAAATCACCAAACAAAAAAGAATCAAAAGAAAGAGTCAAAATATATTCAGTACTCAGTCAAGCGACAGGGCTTTCAGGTTGTTTTTTTTTAATGAAAAGCACACAAATAATAGCTTCAACATCTATAAAAAACAGATTCTCAGCCTACTTCCCCTTATCAACTCCAGTACTGTTATCAAGGATGTTTTAACAACTGTCCTTCTTAAGGCTTTCTTAGGTGATAGAAGAAAAGCAACCAACTAAATAGCAAGGAAGCAAACTCAATTAAAAAAGAATCCTTCTCAGATCATTTAACATGTTAGAAATAAATGGCTGCTACATGACCAGGGTCCCCTTGGATTAATCTGGGTACACAGGCAGGGCTGTAACGCTCACTTTATGAATCAAGTTTTGAAGTGGCGATTTTAATCCTCTGTAGGAAAGAAGTTGTAAGGTTTTTCTCCCAGAAATGTTAAGGACATATTTTAGTCCTTAGTCCTGCCTTTTAGTCCTGGCATGCCAAAAACTAAATAAGTCATAGAGGAGGTAGACACGAGAAGCACGCGTTCTTTGCTACTGGAGAAAAAGCCAAAAAGGCTGCACTTACTTCTTGGATGGACTAGACTCTTACTGATAGCTGCTTAAGTTGAATACAGTCATCTCAGATGCCTGCTGTGCCGTGGTTGCTGCCAAACATCATTTCCCTGACTGGGGGTGCAATTCACAAGACATATCTGTGAGTGAGCCTGCAACCAGCTGTGGGACGGCTCTCCCTGACCCCAAGGGCACTGGGAAGTGACAAATACGTGCATCTCCTTGTGGTGCCGGGCTGAGGCATGCTGATTTGTCACTTCACAAGTATTTGCTCAGTGGAAGCCACCAGATGCAAACCAAGCTTCATTTTTTTTTTTTTTTTCCACCAGTAAAGAAGAAAACGAATAAACAGTGAAGACTTCTGCTGTTGTCCTACTCTTCATAGTTATTTTAAAATCATTGCACTGCATTAGTAGCAAGGCATCTCCTTGGAAGAGTGAGTCATGCATTTTTGGAGACTGGTGGGCTTCCTTTGTTGTGAATCACAGCAAGTTTATTGTGGGATAGGGCATACACTTCCCTACTGAGGCCAAAAAAGGGGTGAGGGAAGGAGAAAAATGGATTGGATTAAGAGAACAAATCTCTGAAAAGAGAGGGTGCGCTTAATGACCTTCATTCCCTTTTTCTTTCCTCCTAAAATTTAAGAAAATGAGTGAAGAAACTGCAGTGCACCACACTAAAGGAAGTTTAGAAATTGCAAACCGCCTCCTATATGGAGATCATTATACTTTTGGAAGTGGAAACCATTCTCTGTTTTTTTCTAGAATCAGCTTAATACATCCTCATCACCTGCATATTTAATGTCTGACAATAAGTAACAATAGAGGAACAGCAAGAAGCAAGGAGTTCTGCTTTGTTTAACCTGAGAATTGCTATATGCTTATCCAAGCCTTATCTGCATCCTCCTACAAATATGTGAACCTCTGGGCATGAGAAATATTTAGACACCTGCTACAGAAATTAATGGGAGCTGCAAGCACAGAGTTCCCAGGACAATCAGATATCCTAAGTCCACAAAATTAGTTTGAAAATCTCCCAGGGACAATTTTTCTCTCTCATCATATTTACTACTTCCCACCATGCAGGAAATATGTGAAAGCACAGGCTCACTTGTGGTGTGCTGGCAATCCTAATTTTTTTATGGGAAGAAACCAAGAGACAGAGCAGGGCATCACAAAAACCTTTTAAAGTAACAAATATTCAGTGTCTGAAAATGATCAGTTTGGAATTGTCTTAAAATTCTTGGGGGGGGGGGGTCGGTTGGTTGTAATTCTTAATACAACAGATGAAGCGCTCTTTGATAAAGGGGAGATTTCTCTGGAAAGTGCAGTGAAAATGGCTTCCTTGGCCCCTTCTTATAATGGAAAACAGATGGGTACACTGCTAAGCTCTTGTACTGCCCTTCTGCTTTCAGTGTGTCTATGCAGATGCAAGAGTTTTTGGAAAGTATGAGGGACTGCAAGTTTCAGGCTGGTAGGATCAGGATAGCATTTTACACAATCTAAATCAAGAGAGGAGGGTTCTTTTTCATTTAAGTACTCTCTTCAGGGAAAAAAAAAAAAAAGGCTTTAGGATGACTTCTGCGGTTTCTAAAGCTTAAAATGTTCCCCTAGAGAAAAGGGATACGGTTATGAGGAAGAATAGGTACTGCGAAGCAGCTTTCTGCGAAGGTCCTCAGCAGAAGAGAGAAACTGGCAGGGTTGCTTGTAACTCTGCCTTGTTTGGCTTTAGGAACTTGGTTGCACTTGTTTAAATAAAGTCAAATTTGTGGCTCAACTGGTTGCTTTCAATACCAATCAAATACTGCAAAATATAAAAGTGCAAACACATTTTAGTGTAATAAAAATATTATATTCAATCACATCAAATGCCACTTTCTTTGTAGATCTCCACAAACAGTCATGAAAAATGTTTCTTTCTTTCTTTCTTTCTTTCTTTCTTTCTTTCTTTCTTTCTTTCTTTCTTTCTTTCTTTCTTTCTTTCTTTCTTTCTTTCTTTCTTTCTTTCTTTCTTTCTTTCTTTCTTTCTTTCTTTCTTTCTTTCTTTCTTTCTTTCTTTCTTTCTTTCTTTCTTTCTTTCTTTCTTTCTTT
>JAPSGF010000005.1:8552433-8649321 GCA_035772895.1 Perdix hodgsoniae | reverse complement strand
TTTTTTTTTTTCCCCACAAGTTTTGATTTTGGCATGCCTGGAAGTGCAGTATACTCAAGAGCAGGTAGGTCTCACATAACTGAGGATACAGATGACCACACACAGACCACCCTAAGGTCAAGTGAGCCTGTAGTACGTCTCTCTTCCAATCCTGTGCATAGACTCAAGGCACTGAACATTTTCCAAGATGTAACATCTCATGTACATTGATACAAACAATTCAAAACGTGCTCTGTCATTTTATGAGCCTGCATGGGACATCTCAAGTACCATTTCTCAAACTCATAAGATCAGCCTGGCTGCATCTTGTAGAAAAAATGGGCACTGACCCAGTAGCTAAAATTGAGACGTTGTAAGTTGTGGCTGTGGAAATCAACCACAACCTTTCCAAATGCCATTGCTGCATTTCCTCAGGGGTTATGCAGCATTTTCTGTTCCAGAATTTGCAGAGACTGTGCGGGCTAAGAAAGCCTTTTGGGGAATGATTTGCCTCCATAGTTATGGCATTCTCCCCAAGCACGTTTCTGTGGTGCTGGATGACATTAGGTGACTTTGCTGGAGTAGCTGTCTCCCTCATTGCCCCCCCACACACATGCCTCCAGTGGAGCCACTTGAACTCAAAAACAAGTTCATTGAGCAAACTTTTGTATTCCCCTATCCTATGAAGCTTATGAAGTCTTGCTTAGCTGGTAGATATGGAAAAAGATAGAGGCACAAAGAGACATTTTTGCTTTTGCATCATGTGAATTTGAAGCCCAGTTATCTATTTGCAATCGTAAACTGCCTGGCAATCAGCAGGTTATCTCCATAAGGTTGCTTTCTTTCAACCCTTGGAGGATTTGTTTCTTAAAAGCCTTCTGCAGGAACAACACTGGCTGTGAATTCTTCACCAACTCAGTCCATTAGCCTGAGTGTTTTAAGATTGAACAGGGCTCTTTGCACTTCTCACATCTGCAGAAGATTAAGAGTATGGTTTACAATGTATGTATGTGGGACTCAGTCTTACATTAGCACAGAGAGATCAGACAATGCATAGTTAAAGTCATGGAACACAGAGTTGTAATCTGTTGTAGGTAGCAGATACTTCTGGGCTTAAAAATGTTCCTAGGAAAATACATAGCAGGCAGCATCAAGGCCCATGAAAAAGGAAGAAATCTCCTGTGCTGCAGGAGTGCTCTGACCTGCAGGTTGCTGAAAAATAGAAAACAGTACAAGGAAAGTATCGCTACAATCTCTCTTATGACTAACATTTTCACACCTAGCATCTATCAACCACTGGCTGTTTTTGGTGAAATGCTGACTGACTTACAGGGACATTTAATCTTAATTTTTGTAGCCATTTTCACATTCTTTCTTTTTTGAATAGCACTGCTCTGTGAAGATAAGTGTATATGCTATTCATTGGTAAAGGATCCCTTTTATGGGACCAAATCATAAGATGGGGCCAAGTCCTGAGACAGGACCATCCTTGAATCCATCTTGAGAAGCTAGCAGTCAAGAAGCAGAAGTCGTTACTGCCATAGGTCAGTAGATTTTCACCTTTTATACAGGTGTGGTCACGAGTCAAAATCCCATGACTAAAGAGTCCATAGCTGAGATCTGAGATTTCATGGGCACATAGTACAGGTAATTGTTTTCTCATACTGCCTTGCAGGAAGACTTGTTAGAGACTGAGGTTTTCATTTTCTTGCAGCACAGCAACAAAAAGGAATTTGTTGGTGTGTAAATTAGTTGATGTAGATAACCCATCAGATCCACTGACCACTGCATTCATGTCATCGACTAGAAATTCCCCGCTGAAGATCTATCACATGTTACTGAGCTAGAGATGCATACAAATAGATACACCGGATGTCATTAGTTCTGTTTTCCATGTGCTAGTAATATTAAAGTGCACACAAGGATGCATAGTACTGTATATAAGAAGAGTGAGAAGCAATACACAATGTGTGGGTGGACATAGAGATGAAGATGCTTTTACCCATTAAGTACAAGATAAATAAAAGGCCAGCACAAATCTTTCTAGCTTTCTGTCACATAAAGACAGACTAGACTCCAGTTTCCCATTTTAAAGATGAATTTAATAAAGTGAACGATAGAGCTAGATTAATTTTGTTTTCATCTGCAGGTATTGTACCAGCGGGAAATGCCATCTGATAAAGGGTCTGATTCAGCTACCGACCTTTCCTAAAAAGGCATAATAGAATAAAAGCTACCTTCAAAGGACATTGATGTATTTATGTACTGAAATTAAAAAGTAGATACTTCCATCTTTGCCAAAGTTGACTGAGTTTATACCACACTTGCCCAGAAATCTAGCAGCTTGGCTTGGTGAGAACAATGTTCTGCTTTTTTGTCTCAAGGTCAATGGCCCAGCCTGATAGTCTCAGAGCTTTTTTTTGGTATTGTAATAAGCTAACTATGTGAGTTAACAGATCTCAGTTCTGCATAAGGAGATGAGCATTGTTCACAGAGACAGAAGAGGCAGTTTTGAAGCTGAGGAAATAAAAGGCAGTGCAGTTTCTTTATTTTTGTTCTAGCCTAGAAAAGCTCAGTATGGCTGTACTCAAATCTAGGTGGAATATCTACCTTTGACAGTCTTGGAATATCAGCAAAATTAAAACTCTGAGCACAAAGGGTTTTTCTTTTAATTAGGCTTACTGCCTCCAATAACAAATTGCAAACACAGACTGAATATAGCTGTAAACAAAAACCTGCCCATGGAACCCCATGTATTGTTCAAATAGACACCAAACAAACTTTTCAGCATTAAAGCTCCTTCTGCAGACTCCTTGCACTCTATTTATGTACATGCAAATATAGAAACAAAAACATATTTTCCTTCGTATTTTTTTAGTCTTAGAAAGTATGGACGTTTATCCCCACCAGATTGTTTATAATGATGCTCTAGGTTTAGCTGCATGTCCCCTTTGGCTTTTCTCCTGAAGCAGAGAAACATTTGCACAGAGCACACCAGGTGTTACTTTCATATCCTTAGACGTACTGGAATATATTAACACAAACACTAAATCAAAACAAAACAAAATTAATGATCACTGCTAAGCTAGAGAAACCAAACTCCCTATTACCAAACAAGACTTGCGTGTATTGTTTCTCTTATCCTAGCTCCCAGATTATTATAAAATCAGATACCAATAGCTAATTAGCTGTTCTAATTATTGGTTTGAGTTTGCATAAATTATGCAGAAATGCCTAACTTTCTCTTGCTTTAATCAATATAATATGTCAGGAGGTTGCTTGGGGTTGTAAGATAATGAGATAACTAAAGCAGTATCCTTTACACTTCATCATTATAGGCCTCAGCCAAAGAAATATTACTATTTCCAAATTATCCCTGCTTAAAGCATGCAGTCTGAAGCCTATTGCTCATCAAGCAACTGTTTAACAGTCCTCCTTTCTTGTAATACTGCCTATAAAATAATATGTAGGTTGAATGACATAAATGGGTGCATCTTTTCCAAAGCCCTCAAATTCCCGAACAATATAAACTGTACTATTGTTTTAATGTGTGGATGTAACCTTTGTATGGATAGGCTTTTTGAGAGGAACCTGTAAACCTCTGAGGGAATAATTTTGCCCAAAGCTAACTCTCATTCAGGTATGACTGTACCTTGTGTAATCCAAGTTCACTTCCAGGGCACCATTACCTGCTCTGGCTTGTAATGCTAATACTTTAATACAGATGTTACCTCCATAAGCACCATGGACCCTTAGAAATGCAGCTAACTCTTTAATCTCCTAAAAATTTGACATCTCTCTCTTACTTTCATCTGCTTTTTTAAAGCCCTTATGTACAGATTCAAATGCTTTTAGTATAAAATATAATTTCATGTAGTAATGACATAAGTGAAGGATAAGAATCGAGAAAAATATCACTGCAGTGGAAGAGGTGGGAATGAGTACAGTGACAGATGTGAGTGTTATTACTCATGTATTTATATATGCTAATCTTCATAGTATTAGGCAACACTAGCTCTTCAGCTGTACAAATAAGACAAAGATTAATCCCAAATCCTCCTAAATTACTTAAGCATCCAAAGTGGAACTTGGGCATCTAAGTCCAAAACTGTGATTCTCAAAATGCATTATTTGCTTGCATTCATGCCAATAAAGTTCCCTCAGAGACAGAGGTTTTACCAGTGTTCAAAGCCTCTTCCACTCTGGCCATCACAAACAGTCTGGCTCTTAGATCATCCTTAACCTCTTATGAGTTATACCATTAAGCACTGCCCATCTAGATCCTACAAAGAGGTGTGAGGTGTTGCCCCTGCCGTATACTGAACATGCACTGTGAGAACCAGGCTCTACATAAAATATAGAGCCACTAATGCCATCTGTTAAAATTGATTAAATTAAGACTCAGCTAAACAAGAAGGGAAAAAAGAAAAGGGGAAAGAATTTGGTAAGATGAAAGTACATGTTGTTGGGAAATGGAGGACGTGGGTGATAAATAAGACTGTCCTGCTGCCTGCCCTTTACTGTTTCTATTGACCATCTTCAGAAAGCCCTTGCTCACTCAACATCTGGCTTGAGTTTTGCTGAAAAGTTCCTAGCGCTGTCCCAGCAGCAGTAGAAGTCCAGCTTGAGCTTTGGACTCTACAGAAAGAACCAGATACTTAGGTGGTTGTGGTCAAAGAAAACAACACATAACTAGTGTTGGGCAGTGCTAATTAAGCCCTATGGTCTAAACAATCTTTTGTCATCAGAAGGGGTGAAGGACTAGCATGCAAGTCCAGATCAAAATTCCACATCTTCTGTGAAAAGTTTTCCTTATATGTTTTTCATACTACTAAGTCCCTAAAATGAGAAGAAAGCAGGAAAAAGGATGGAAATCAGGATCTGCATTTAAAATTTGCTATTGAAATCTTCCAGTAACATCAGAATGTTTACTTTTTAAAATAATCAGTGTTGCTTTTCTATCTACAATGAACAGGGACTGAAGGTATTCAGAATCTCACAGAAAAATCACATTGTGAAATGTGGTCCTGGTGGAACTGGTTCTGGCAGATCTGAAAACAAATGTATCCATTAAAATAATATGAAAGTAGTTTCTGCATAACACCTTCAGCATGACTGTGAAAGCAAATCTCTCTGGATTTAAAGGCAATTTTTTTCCCATTGAAAAACTGGAGACAGTTGTGGTAAACTATGGAAGAACACAAATATAAGAAGTAAACTGGTATGAGTGCTCTGAAGGAAAGTCTGTGTCTTTTCTTGAAAGAAGGTGAGGACACACTTGGACTTAAAAAAATATATATTAATTAATGCTTTGTCATGGGGCTTCCAGACAGGGATGGGTGGCAGATGTCAGAAACACATGGACATCTCCCAAATGGGGAGGAGGAGATATTAAAAAGAAAAACAATTGAGGGTCATAATCTGACAGGTAATCAAGAAATTGAAATGTCTGAAGAATGACAGAACTTTGAGGCCAGATGGGATACAGCATGCTGAAAAAATATGGCGTTCAGAGACATGGGGGAAATAGTAATCACTTTAGTGCCCTGTAGATTTATAATGTACATTCATAATGGCAGCACCTGTGTATGCAAGTGTATTGTATACATCCATTTCATCACTTAAGACTTCTGAGTGCACAGCATCTCTCTCTTTTGCATTTATTTTTGTTTCCAGCTAAATAGCTTACATTAGTTGGAATTTTTAAAGTTGCCTTTCTTCCTCCAGCTCCTCATCATTTCAGTCTGAACTTCCTTGCCCTCCTCTTTTGTCCTGACTGCCACTTCACAATTGAACAGCAGATGAATCCACTTACTGCCTCTTTATTTCTTCGTTGGTACAGAAAGTGAACAAAATTGATCCTAACACTTATCATTATCCCCCTCCTCAAGGCACAACCCTCCACGGTAAATTGTTCTCATTCAAAATGTCTGTCTTGGTAGCCAGACTAATTCTGTGTTCTTAAGCACTCAAACCATTTCCTAACCCGTTTGTTTGACAAATGACCTTTGCATGTTTCAGCAAAAGCCCTAGTCTCTCTGGAGCAGATTTGCAGGTTACAACTTGGTATTAAAATCAAAATGGAACAAAGCAAAGGAAACTTCTTGCATACTGTACAGTGTACTCAGGGTTAAAAGCATGTGAGATCTGGGATGAGCATGAGAAGGTTGCAGCTGCTCCCTCGCTACATGATCAGAAATACATACTGTGCTAGCCAGTGCTCATGAGGAAGGTATGATATCTCTTGCTCATGCTGACAAATTCACACTTGGTCGTAAAACCTAAAATTTTGGGGTAGGCAAGAGAGACAAATCCAGGGTTCTCAGCACAAAGTACCTTCAGGTATCTTGAAGAAGTCACTATTTTTCTTCTATTCAGCAAGGGAATCTGCAAAATAGACTTAATAATGTTCTGAACTGCTAGTGAAGGAATCGTATATTTTTCAGTAGGAAGCTGGAGACAGGGTGTCCTGACAGGGAAATGTTAGCTGTGGTGTGTGACTGGGTGAGTGAATGTGATACAACAGCAGACATAAAAGTCTATTTTTCCCTCTTTTTTCCCCCTACTTTAGTTTTCCCCCTACTTTAGTTTTCTTGAAATTCAGAGCCTTTCTATTGTCCCAGTATTGTGCTTCCTCCTGAAAAAACAGCCATGGAGATCAGTCCTCAACTTAAAAGACAAAGGCTTTTACACCATTTTCTCCAGGAGGCTAGCAGGAAGTGAGCAGGGGTCAATGATGAGGTGATGTGGGATCCAATGGATACCAGTGGAGCATGGTGCCTGCCAGAAGCTGTAGAAACATGTCTCTGCATAGACATCTTCACTTAGAGTGGAGCTGCAGCAATATCTGTTAGTCAGCTAGCTCTGTCTAAAGAGGCTGGAGCTCCAGCTAAAGCCAGTCTGATGATGTAAAGTTGGGAGGGCCCAGTTCTTCAAAGGTGATTCTATAGATGTCCAATTCCTGTGGTGCCACCTTTGAGGAGTTCTGTATTCAGCAAAGAAAACTTAAAGAAACTCCATATCATCATGACAATCATTTGGGGTTTTTTTTTTGTTTTGCTTTGTTTTGGCATGGGTTTTTTTTTAAATGCATCTCAGTACCTCAAGTTACCTGTATATGATTTCTGAAAGATAGAAAATTGTTAACTCTGCTTCGAAAAGTAGTAGAAGACATATGGTAGGTTAGATCCATTCCCTAAAATCACACAGGAAACCTGTGAGCCAGGGTTTAGAGTCAGGATTCAGATTCTCAGCCCAGTGAACTAAATGATAGATGCTCTTTCACCTCTAAAAGGTGACTGAAAATCCTCCAAAGAAAGAGACCTGTACTGCACTGTTATGGTTTTGTAACTTCTTTGGCTTGCGTTGCTATTCCACATCAGAACATCATGCAGGATAATGGGAGTTAAGGAGAGAGTTTTTTTTCCTTTCCTATGGACTGCCTTAATTGGGCATGGGGGGAGAGGGGAGCAGTGCCGGAGGGGTGGCCGGAAAAGGGGACAGGGTCTTCGGCCCCGCGGTTCCCTGCGAGGAGGCAGCGTGGTTGGAGACTTACCGCCTCCCACAGCCCGCCGGTGAGGTTTAGCTCTGCTTTTCTCCTTGTTGAAACTCTCTGTTGTTGTTTAGTATTATTAGGTTCATTAAACTGCCGTTCGTTCTCAGATCGTTCCTTTCTTTTCATTCCTTCCCTCCTAGACCCAATCACAGTTTTTTTTTCTTTCCCCTCTCTCGGAGCGCACATGGCCAGGCCGCATGGCGCTAGAGAAGGGAGGCGCTTCGTGCCTTCTCTCCCCGAGTTTTGTCCCCGCTGTCACGGAGTGAGCTCTAGAGAGCACCCCGTGACATGCATATCTAACTGCAGCAGTAAGAAGAAATTTCAGTAGTTGTCAGGGTCAGGAATGGGGGAAATTATGGTTTAATTACAAAAAGTCAGCATGAATTCACAAAAGCAGGCTTGTGCTTAACAATTCACTGATGGGAAACTTTTTTTAGGGCAGATAATAAAAATATAACAGGAAGCCATACTTTCTGTTTAACTAGCTTTCTACACCGAAAAAGATTAGTTTCTTTGTGTTAAATGTCTGACTACAGGGATGCAAAATAAATCCCCTTTTGACACCTGCCATTGACAGTTTTCTGTTAGAAACTACAAAGACTTCTCTCTCACATCTCAGAGATGGGGATGAGAAGACAGCTTTAAGCCTCCAGGAACTTCAAAACATTATTGAGAACATTAGAAGGGAGGGAATCTCCTACAGGGACATTTACAGCGAGACTCACCAAGGAGAAGCAAGCCCAGAACAGGACCCACATTAGCCTCTGCTGCGCACAGGCAGCTTGCCCCTGGCTGGAGAGGCACGTGGAGGCACTGAAGGGCTGGAGGCTGTTGTTCAACTCCTGTCCAGCTGGAAAGTCTGATGGCTACCAGGTAGTGTCCCATCTTCCTGGTCTATTTCTATATTTGCAGTCTCACCCTTCACAGGATATATGATTTTAACAAGTTACAAACTGGTTTAAGTATTTTTTAAGACATAACTGTGAATGTTAACAGTTTAACACATAAGGATGTGACTAAAAGAGAATCATAAGGATTAGCATGAGGATCAATTTTATTCACTTTATATATCAATGACCTGGAAAAAAGAAGATGCAGTAAGTGGATTACATTTGCTGACAATGTAAAATCAAGTCAAAACAAAGAAGGAATACAGCAAAATTCAGAATACACAGTCTAGGAACTGGAGACAGATAAATAGCTTACGAGTTTCAAAGTATGCGAGGTAATGAGTCTGGGAACAAAAAGCAAGAACAGAGAATAACCACTCAATAGTCACATATTATGAGACATTAAGGAAGTGCAGTGTATGGAGTTAGTGGTGGATAAAACTCCAACATCATCAGCAAAAGTGCTGAATAGTAGCAAGAAAGTGGGAAAAAAAAACCCTCTAAACTGTAAGATAGAGAAAGAGAACTGTAAAATGGGAAAAAATCATTCAAATCCTGCAAATGAGGCTGGTTTTGTGACAAAATATTGCATATTTCCAACCAACTATAAAAAAACATGTTGAAAAAAAAAATGGTAGAATAGGCCTCTGCCAGAAACTGACAGCTGTTGAAATATCTTGATTATCCAGGGACTGGAGATGAAATCCAGGTTTGTGTTACTGAGGATAGAAGATTAAAAGGAGGCCTTGCTGCGGTACATGTGGTCCTAAGGGGAAAAGAGGGGAAGCGATACCCAGCTCCTGGAGCCAGCGACAACCACGAGGGCAAGGAGGCACACACGTCAACAAAGGGCAGGCGTCAGTGGGGCCAGCAGGAATTTCTTTGTACAGGGAATGAATCACATGGCAAACCAAGAGCAGTCACTGGGATGAGCGGCATAAATAATTTTAAGGAGGATTTTGAGGTGTGTGGAGAGAGCATGACTGAAATAGGGGCACAGCAGTAGCCCCAAGAGGCCAAGCGCTGACGTGACTGCCATCTTGCTGTCCTCTCACACTCCGTGTGGCAGACTGGAAAGCCGCAGGGCTGAATAGGGATGGATCACTGTGTACACTCCATCGGGTCCCACATGAAGCACGGCTTCTCTGCTGCTCTCATTTTCCTTCCAACAGCCACTAATTAGCTCACTCGTTCTCTTGTGCTGGCTGCTCTGCTGTACGTGGGCCACGGTGGCTGCATGCAGCTGCCTCAGGAGCTGGCTGCCCCAGCTGCCCCCAGCACTCTTTCTTTTTCTTTCCGTGTGATCTACACTCGCTGCTCATTTGTCACAGCCATTAAGTTGTCTTGCTCCTGCCTCCCTAGGCTGCTGGCCGCTCCCCCCCCCCCCTCCCCCCCCCCCCCCCCCCCAACCCCAAGCCCCTTTTGCTCCCTCCCACTGCCCGCTCACAGAATTTCTCTGCTCTCCCGTCCTCTTTGGGTAATTACTCCCACTGAATAGGACCTCGTGGCCACCTCTGACATTCAGGGACTCTGGAAGTCCATTGCCAACTTCCTCCAAATCTGCTGGTCCTTTAATCCTCTGCCATTTGATTTGATGTCCCAGTGCAGTGCATGCCGGAGGATAAATGCACACAAACTCTTTCACTCTCTGTTTCTATTGAAAAAGAGCCTGTTTACACAGGTTTTGTGATTTTTGGTCCTAACAATTTCCAGTGCCCACAGTGTCTGAATGGATTGGAAATTTCCATAGTGTTTTCCTCTCAGCCTAGAAACAAATGTTAACTGAACTGTGAAAAGCAAACCATTGACCATGTTTCTGTCTGAACAGATTTGTGCTAACAATATTCAACCTTTCACTATCACCCACATTTCTTCTTTGCATCAGAGCCCTTAGCAGCCACTCCACAACCAATGTTGCTTTCCTGAGCCCTGATAATTCTCATTCAAGCCAACAGATTTGTCCTGCAGTTCTAATGCCCGTGCTGGTCACTGCAACAAGCCTAATGAAATCAAGCCTTGCTGCAAGCTTGCAGCAAGGTGTCAGAAATTCATCAGGGCCCCACTCCTTGTGATGTGAGCAGCTGGGGGTACTGCTCTCTGATGACGTTTGGGAACAGGCTCACCTTGATCCTTCCCAGCATCTTGTGCACAAGCCTCACACAGGCCATAGAATAAAATACTGCATTTGGCTATTTATAATACTAAAATAAATGGAACAATTTGGCTTATGTGGATTTCCCTATGACAGACAAGGTCAGCAACAGCAAATTCTCTGGGGGGTATATATGATTAATGTATGATGAGTTTATAATATTTTTTCCTCTAGCAGACATTCAGAAGAAGCTGGGACCTGTTCTGCTAACATTCTGAAAATAAAATTTCACTTTTTTTTTTTTTTTTTTTTTTGGTAAGCCAGAAAAGATCAGAGAAATAGATACATTTGGGGAAAGATTTTACATTATTATTGGGTCTTTGTTCCAAGCAATTTTAGCATCTTAGGGATCAAGGTGAGCCTCCCATAATGTACCTGCTAGTAAGCAGGTATAAAAAGAAAGTGTTTCTAGGCATTTTTTCTTTGAGATATCAGTCTCTAAGATGAAAAGTAGACCAGAGATTTACTGACCGTCATACACAATGGCTTGCTATGATTAAAGGTACATATGTTACCCGGACAAAACTACATCAAAGTGCTAATTAGGAAACATGTACTACTGACTGGATCGCCTCTTAGGCTAATATGCTTTCATTTGTGTTAAAACGCCTGGCTGATGCAGAGAATCAGTCCGAGCTAGAAAGATATATCTATGTAATGGACAGTATTACTGCACTCTACCATCTTCCCTGTGTTACATTCTCTTTATGCAGAGAGACAAAATTTGTGTTTTTCTCAGTGCTGAGACATCCAATTAAAGAGCTTTGTCCTACAAGATCATCTAGCTGTAAGTAAAAATGAAAGAAAATTGGCCTGATTCATTTATTCCTGATGATAGGTACTTAACTATCGCTTCTCAGGAGCTTCTAATCCTATAATATTCCCCAAAGGCTTGCTGTAATAGGGATAGACCATTTTTATGTGGAGAAGAAGCAAAAAATACCACCTATACGCTGTATATGAACATAGATGTCTTTAAAAATAATGTGATATACCAGTGCTACAATGGATTGGTAGAAAAGCAACTAGTATATGTATTAAATATTTACATACATATATTGGTAATGCAGCAGCCAAGAGTGCTTTATCCTGGAGGGTTCTGAACATCTCCCTGGTTGTGGAGGATCTGTGGGAGCAGAGCTGTGCCTGTTCTCTGGCAAACAGTCTTCCTCTTCAAAACTGACACATAACAGATAGTGGTACAACAAATCAAGTCATACTGAAGGAAGAACGATGTTGTTCAACCTGAAAAAAGCATCCAGCTAGACTCCTACTGAGTCAGAAAACAGCATACACTTAAATGTAAAAGAAACCAGACCTATCTCTACAAGTCAGAATGTCTTTGATACTCTTTTATCTAAGAAACAACAGATCCCCATTGTTTCTCAATTGGGCATGGACCATTTGGAGGCCAGATGGGCATCCAGGTTTTACAGCACATGCAGAAGATATTTTACAGTAACAAGTCTAAAATCTGAATGCTTCTTCATAGGGTGAATCTGAGGCTGCAGGCAGATCAATTTTTTCTTCAAAGAAGAAAACAAAACAAGTTCTACTAGTGCTACTAAGTGCACTACATTTAGCACTCTGCTTCATCTGGTACAAAAGTAGGCAAGGGTAGAAAAGGTGTATTGAAAATGACTGCAAAGGTGCTGACCCTCTGGAAACTCAGCTGCTTTCATTTATTGCTTACTTGAAGAAGTAATTAAGGTTCTCACTTCTTGGCTAAAGCCTCCTAATGGTCACTTTATCCTTGAAAATTGTACAGTACTGTAATGGTTGGAAAGTAAAGTAATTGTGTAAAAAGGTTTATTAGAAATGGTCCAGTAAAAGTCCAAAGAGGGAGAATATTTTCTCTGAAGACTATGAAGGCTTATTCCTTTTTTTTTTTTCTGAAGAGAGGCAGAATAAAATAATTTGTTTGGTAGAGTGCAGGCAATACAGGCAATAGGAATACATAATGTAGTCCAAGTGCTGTGAATGTGAAAGGCTGATCTTGTGGCTGAACAATGCTGTCAACATGAACTCCTGTTTATCCTTTGGATGTTTCTGTTGGAGAGCAGTTTCTTTCATTCTTCACACAATGTAGTTTCAATCTGAGAAAACTAGAGACAGCACTCTCCTCTATTCAGTTATTTTATTCTACTTATGCACATACTGCTTCTACTGCAGAGGTGCTAGCTAAATACATGGGCAAGAGTACAGATCCGGAGTCTTTCCCACTTGATGGCTGTGTTTCTGCTCATAGCAGCGTTCAGGCTGCAGCACCTTCATGTGATGGTGCAGCCCCATGCAGGATGGCAAGTGCTCACCATCCTGGCACGTGAGGATGCAAAGCTCAGTTTAGGAGATGTTCTCAAAGATGGTGAGCACTCAGCACTGGGAAGATGCACATACATCTTCACATGATGGCCTGGGCAAGGCAAAACTCCTTTTGTCAGTGGAATCTCAACTGTACTGTAGAAGTGCTGGCATGACTAGATGATGAGTTTTAGTTGAGGAAGGTCTTTGGTGCCTGGCCCATCATCTCACTTGCAGAAATCTCATCTTGATTAGAGATGTATTGCTTCCAATGCAAGTTTTCTCAGAAATCTCTCACTTATCTATTATGGTTGATTTCTTAATTTCAATGATGATGCAAATAGAGACTTTAAATCCACAAACTACATACTCAGCATCATCAATAACTGAGCTGTTAAGTCACTTCCTTCTTGCTGAATGTCACTTCATTCATGATTACAGCCTGCTGAAGACCATTTTGCTTTTAAAAATAAGGCTGTTCTGAGCTAAAATTCTCCCAATATAAACATGCTTTTCCAAATCTCTTACGGGCTTTGTTGATGTGTAAAATCCCATTTTTTCCACATATTCACAGTAATTCAAACTTAGGTGTCAATCACTTTTTCATTCCCAGGAAACAATTTTGTACTGTGGAATATATTTCATTCCTGTCACGGCACAAAGTGAACTATTGGAAAAGGATAAATATCACTTAAGGAAATATATTTTGCCCTGTTTCTGCAGTACTGCTTTTAAAATGCTATTTCTTATTATGTTTTCTCCTACAACCTGTTTTTGTGATGCTGCTGTTTGCATGCAAAAGCTATTTAAGTGGAACATTGCATCTCACTTGTTCAGAGCTTGTAATGAAGAAAAATGTGCAAAAGCTTTACTTTGTGAAAACCGATAAGTAAGCATACTGCTTGTCAAATGATGTCACCCATGCTTGGCAGACAAAAAAATAAATGACTGCATAAGTCCGGTACATGAGTCCACAATCTGCAGAGCATGAAATGTCTTGGGGACGAAGAGTCTGTATTCTGCATTTCTTCAGGCGTCTTACTGATTCTCTGCTTCTTTTGCTATGTTGTAGAATCTGCAGTGTATTGCAAAACACTAGCTGTGAGGCCCCTTAAATTTATCTGAGATCAATCCTTTATGAGATGCTATCTCAATAAGAATCACACAAACCCCAACCTGCTCGATGATATTTAGATTCCTGCATTAAGTTGATAGAATGCAAAGAGTCATTTAACTCAGCACAGAGTATGTATTGCTCCATAAACAATGGAGAAGGGGGAAAGGATTTTTGCTTAAATGTTCTCAAAAACAGGCAGAGGTAACAAAACATCTATTAAAACTGTTAAGTTTCTCACACTCGGTATCTGCCTGACACAAGTTCTGTATGTTACTCATGGCATCTGGCCGTGTTTTCACTTAAAGCAGGGTTGCTGTTTGTTTTTCTTGCCAGCTCTGCAATCCATATCTGCTTTTGTTTGGGGAAAGCGAGGCTATTTGGTGATACTTCTGACAGAAAGACAATAAGCAGTTTGTATGCATCCCGTGTATGTACTGTGCCTGGGTAACGGGCCCGGGGAGAGGAAGGGCAGCGAGGTGGCTGGTCCTTGCAAGAGCTCCTGCAATACTGAAGCCAGGGCACAGGCCGCCTTGTAATCCATGCTGTACCTCCAAAAATGCTGCACAGTGACATTTTCTTCCAGGAAAAAAAAATAAATTGCAAAGAGAGCAGGCTGCTCTGACTTTGGCCTCTCCTGGTTTGACATGTCCCCCATATCCAGGAGCTGGAAAAATGCAGCTTAAAGCAGAAAGGTGGAAATGTCAACATAAAAACCTATTTAAAGGAGCAGCTAAATTTCAGTGTGTTAGTAAAGAGTGACAATATTCTTTTCTGGTATGCTCAGAGTCAGGGCAGCTGTCTGTGTGAGATATTCCACTTACGAAAAGGAACAATTTAAGCACCTCTGTTTGCAGCCAATTACTCTGAGTAACAGGACAAATCATAGCTACAGCTTTAGAGCTGCCTCCCTACCTGGCCATGGAGGCACAGCAATGCGGATTTCATCAATCACAAAGATCTCTATGATGCAGAGCTGTAGATTTGACTAGATATTTCCTCTAATACAATCTAAATGCAATGATGAGCTCTCCCTTCCCATGCCTGTCTGAGTAAGAGATGTGACAACCCCAAAGAGAGAAGAGATAAGGGAAAGTGTGAAAATAAATTAATCCAGTTCTAACCATGTGAAGGTACACAAAGCACATAGCGGAGCTTGAAAAAGAGAACATTTTGCTTTGTAAATTCAAATCAGAAGAGTAGATTCTTTCTGCTTTCAAGAACACTGCAACACCACTTGTCTCCCACAGCAGGCTGAAAAGCAGCATGAGGGAAGGAAGCGAAGACCAAAACTGAAATAAAAGCTTGAGGCATCCAGATGCTCAGGAGAGACAAATTTGCCCTTGGTTATGAAGTTACTTGTATAACTCTTGAAATAAAAACGTTGTTCTGTTAAAAAACAACTTGTGTTCCATGTCATTATTTCCCAGATCAGTCCTTCCAAAATTAATCACATTCCCTGATGAATCCGGAGGCTCTGGGCTTTTTCTGGATCATATTTCCTGTGTTCTGAAAACTATGATACCCGATGCCATTATTTAGACTAGGCAGTAGTTGTGTTCCTTAAAGATTTTGCTTGCAGCAACTTCCCATACCTGTAGTTAACAAGCAAATAAATGCATAAATAACTGAGAATAGAAGCATTCTCTATTTTTGCTAGCTGAATTTTTTGTTAACAAGCCTCAGGAAAAAATAGTGGAGTGGCATATTTGGAGGTATGTTTTTCCTTCTCACAGAGGTTATATACGGGTGCAGAATGGAGATAGTATGCCAACACCATTCTTAATGCTATAGCATGCATCTCAGAACTGCTTGTGGGGAATTTAGATATTATAAGGAAAAAAGTACATGGTTCTGGCATTATGCCTTACTGTGATATGCCTTACTGTGATATACCTTCAGGAAAGACTAAGGAATATCTGCTGAACTGAATGGAACAAATCACTTTTAAACACCAATTTGATGGGGGGAAAAATAATCATTCCCCAATCTTGATTCATGAAAGATCTTCCTCCTTCTTTTTCACCCACTGTGCCAGTTTTCCTTTATTGCTCATTCATAAGCAGTACATTACTAATATTCAGTGATCAACTTTTTTTTTTTTCTTTTCCTCTGCAGAAATAATATACGATATTTACTTAAAAGCAAAGTTTAGGGAGTTGTTTTGGTGAAAGTGCCTTCCAGGAAACTCATTTGTATGTACGTTCTAAAAAATGAACATGATCTGACACGGGTAGTATTAATGCACTGATAATGGTGGATATGAAAGCAAATATCTGCATGCGTGAATTATAGTAAAACATCAAAACCTTCAAATTTATCCCCCAACTTTTGAAAAGAAAAAAAAAAAAAATATATATATATATATATATATATAAAATAGGCTCTGTGTTAGCCTGTATCTCCAAGCAGGATGTCTTTTTGTATGTAAGACTGTTTTTCAGCAGCAGAAGAGCTTTCCAATACAACAGGCTGAGTCCTGGGGAAATTTCCCTTCATTTCATCCAATTTTCCCCACAAGTGTACGAGTGAGATAACTTGACTTAATGATGTCATTTCAGTGCCAGCCTCTTCAACGGCAATTACCGAAGGGGAGAAAAAAAAACTAAAAGAATGAATTCCCTGGGTGGTTTTCTTAGTTCTTCATTATTTTCTCTTTGAAAATTATTCTTCCATACTTCATCTTGAAATGCCTTTTTTTTCAAGCTGAATAGCCCTATTGCTTCTGCTGAATACATGGACATGACCACCCACACTTAGAAAAACCTTACCTCTTGCTGAGCTCCTCTGAAATGGTAGGCAGCAGGGCTCATGCAGCAATAAAACTTCATGATCACAAGGGAAGGAAATAGCACAAGGCTAGGAATCCTCCTGCTGTTTCCATATGATTTCCTAATTTCAAAATAGGTTGAGAAATAATAGGGGGGAAATATATTGTGAGAGTTTCCTCTGTGTTCTTCTGCAATTTGCTGCCTGGCCTGTTGTATTTGCGAGGAACTCTATTAACCTGCTACCCCAAAAGCAGCAGCTTGGTACTCAGCCTAACAAGCAAGAAAACTTTACTCTCCAGTTGTGCTACAAGGAAGTTTTCCTCTTGATCCAAGGAAGTGGAATCAGTGGTCATGCCCTCCGGCTTTTGATTTTTCCTTTCTACCCAGATGACGATTGTAATTGCTCACATTCAGTGCTCAGTTTTGGTCCAATGCTGGGATGAGATCCAACTGTGCTGATTTTGATGCTTGTCCCCATAGATGGTCAGAATGACCTGCATTTTGGGATGTAGATGTCTGGGTGAGTTTCCAGCTGTCTTAAGAGAGTTTGAAGCTGAAGTATTAAAATTACTGCAATACTTCCTTCTTTCCTCGTAAGCCACTTTCTGTAAAGGTTCAGTGTTTATAGTTCAGCCTAAAAGCTACTATTTTCAATTAGAATGTCATGTAAAATGATAATTTTAGAGATAGAAAATAAAGCGTAAGCACAAATTAAATTTCACACTGCAAAGTGGCAAAGCTACACAGAAAAAAATGATCTTGCACTTTCTTTTTAAGAAAAATAGCTAAAATAAAGAGCGTTATAAAATGTATTGATTATGAAATTCAGGGCAAGTCCAGATTTACTCCTCCACCCAGAGGGCTGTCAGCTTTGCACTGCATTATGAACAATCACAGCAAAATCAACCAGGTTCTAAATTACCAGGTCTGCCATCCATACATTTGAAATATCTCTATTCTGAAGTACCGTTTCCTACAGCACAGCACAGTGAGTTCTGTCAAGCTGTCCCATCGGCCACAAATCACTTTCTTTGTAGTTTTCTTTTTTTATATTATTATTTTTACTTCAAACCAGTGAATTAGCATTATTTGAACATGCATTTTTTGAGGTTTCCTTTTCCTTTATGTGTCTCCAAATTGTTTAAAGACTAACCCGCAGAAGGAAGTGAATGAAAACTGACATCACACTGTGTCAGATGATTAAGCATTCTAGAATTTCTATTTCAAAATATAGTGGATTATTGTCCCTTTAGACAGTGGATTTTCACTGTGTTACCACCTAATGAGAACACATGGTCTTCAGAGTTGAAGTCACAGAGGGGCACTGCTTTTAAATCCCATGAATTGTCTGCTAGACTTGTTATTTGCTTTTTCCTCTCTCTCCCCAGAGTTTCATAGCCTTTGAACACCTCAGAAGAAGTGCTAATGCACTACTTCACAGAAAACGTCCCAGATACAAACTGGCCTGCTAAAACAACAGCCAGAGTCCCATTGCTCTCCGGTACTGGTCTTGCTTCACTATTTATTTTAAGCATGTTATGAGAGCAGGGAGGCAGGGAAAGGTCAGAAGAAAGGCTAAAATATGTACTTTTGGGGGGTCACAACCACGGGAAGCGGAGCTCAGCCACACCAGGCCCCTCCACCAGCTCTCCCTGTGCTCCCATTTCTCACCCTGGGTAGCTCAGGCTCTCCCACTGTACATTTGCACAGGCTGAATCCCATTGTGGGACTGTTGCTCAGCAACAGCAGCTAGAACAATTTGTTTTTGGACCATTCGGAAGATGATTACGTTTGCGGCATGTTTCCCCATCCTCCCTCCGTCCCCCCCTCCCCGTACCTATTCCTGGATGTTGTAAATATTCATCTGAGTTTTGCATATACAGTAGTTTCTCCTTTAGGTAAAAGGCATACCATCTAAATGAGCTTTTAAGAGTACTTTACTCTGATGCATGCCTACATTTCCTCTCATTTGGTAGATATAATATTGCACATGAAATGGCTTTGTTGGGCTTCTGGGGGTTTTGTTTTGTTTTGTCTATGTCAGACAAATTTCAGCTGGAGCGGAGCCGGCCTCTTTATGGCAGTGCTGCTTCATTGCTTTGTTTGAGGCACATAAAACAAGTGAAGGATTTAAATAGTTGTGAACACCTGAATGACTTTAAAGCATTCTAGTAAAAGATATGTTCAGATCTCCAGATTTCCAATTTCCTTCCTAATTGTTTCTTTATCTACATATCTTTCAGCATCCCATTAGAAAAAGATTTCCAATGCTCTTATCTTAAAAGAATTTATGTTAGGACTGTAATGCAATATTTAAATCCTTGTCATACATTTCCCTTTGCTTTCACCTACTGTAATAATTCATTCTGAATCTTCCAGCTTTTTTCCCCTGACACATACGAAGCACAGTTGTAAGGGTCACTTGCCAGGGCTGCCATCCTGACCCTCCACCCTTTTGCAGGGCATTTTCTCATTACTGGAAAGCAGATAAAATATTCCAGTCCCTATGCTTTTAGGTGTCTGCTTCATGCCCTACAGACCAGCATACAGGGATCCACACATCTGTTCCATGCCTGGTGGAATCAAAGAATCACAGAATGGTGTGGGTTGGAAGGGACCTTTAAGGATCATTCAGTTCCAACTCTGCTGTGAGCAGTGTGACCCAGCAGCTCAGGCTGCCCAGGGCCCCACCTGACGTGGTCTTGAATGCTTACAAGGATGGGGCATCCACAGCTTCCTTGCCTGGATATGGACAGCCTGTGCCACGGCATCAGTGCCCTCTGAGTGAAAAATTTGGTAGAGCTAACTTAGATATCATAGCTACAGATATCACCTGTAACTATCCCCTTAATGTCATTCTTTCAGATATGATGGAGTACAAAAGAGGAAAGAGGGAAAAAGAACGAGCAAGGAATCCAGAAATCAAATATAACTTGCTGAAATATGGCATGTCTTGCTGCCTGTGTGTTCAGAGAGGTTGGGGTCCAGTCCTCTGAGGCACATAGGCATGTTCTTTTATGTAAGTTGAGCAACTTCAGCACTGTGCTATTAGGTGCATGCTTCTGTACCTTCTAGCCTTGGAGAAGGGTAGTTTGTTCTGCAGATATAGAATTAGGGAAATCAGGCTTTTTAGAACAGCCCTTGTTACACAGTTCTTGCCTTGGCACAGCATTCTGCTCTGTTAAGGTCCAGGTAAGGAAAGAGAAGGAGTAAAAAAAACTGGCACTGCTCTCATGGTTTCAAGAGCTCTGTAAGGGCTGTTGTTCCCCTTGAGCTCTCCGTGGAATGGAGATCCCCATGGGGCTGGATGTGGGGCTGGCATGCGGTGCCCCGCTGCCTGCACTGCCTTACAGACTCCAGCTAATCCCTCTCCGCAGCACAGCATGGCTATGCACTCCCGCAGCCTTGCTCTGAAACCTCTCACAGGGAGCTGTGCTGCACAGAAGGAGCCTTTCATGCACTGCAGCCCACAGGATTTGCATGAAGAAGGCAGGTACATACACATAGAGTCAAGTGACAACGGGGTAAGCTCTGATCTAGACTCCACTCTGTGCATGCCAAAAAGAAAAGCTATTTTTTTCTTCCTAATTAGCTGTATTAGAGCACACACTAATGCATGGTTGACCTAAATACAAAATCATATTTTTTTCTCACTTTCCTCAGAGCAAATTATATTTAGCTTTTAAGTGTACATTTCATTTCTTAAACATTGCTTTTCTCTTTAAGATGCAGGTTAAATGTTAATCAATGAGGTAATCTTCATTAAAATTGCTAGATATCGATGTTTGGTTCCAACCAGATATTTCCTCATTATTTTGAAGGAACGAATTACCAACTCCTGCTGCAGTGAACTCCTTGATACAACACACATTTATCTATGGCCCGCAGGGATCATTACAATGAGATTCACCTCTCTCTCTGTACATGTATATATTTAAAAATAACCCCTCAAAACTCCCCTTTGGTCTTTCAGCAGGGAACATATCAAACAGCAAGAGCAAATCTCATATACACATCAATACCATGCTAACATAGTTGAGTTTCACTGAACCCAATGCCAAATTAACTTTTACAGGGCAATTACAAAATCTTATAATCATGCAAATTAGTAGTAAGCAGCTTACATCTTCCAATTAAATTGCCACCTGCTATTCCAAGATCCAAGTTAGTCATGGTAAACTTTCTCTCCTTCCCTTTTAAAGAAAGATTTTATGTGAAGAGGCATCAATGTATGGATTAGCCTTCCCAGGGACAGGGATCCAGCTCAGAGGAAGCACTGGCAAATTATTTCAGTGGAAGAAAAATAACCACATATGATACTGAGAAGAGAAAAAGGAATCAACCCCAAAGATGATAAAAAATGCAAGTGTCCAGGTGCACTCCTGAGCTGAGGTTCTCATCCTTGATGCATCATAAGTCCATACCCAGGCAAGACAAGAGATCTACCCTCTCCCACCATCCACATCCTTATGTGAAGCAGAAAAGATACTGCCTGGACCAAGGCTGGCTTCTGGTTCTGGGAGCATCCATACAGCATCCCCAGCAGTGTCCTCCTACGTAGTCCATCAGTACTATGCAGTTTTCCCTGCAGCACAAACACATGCCACATTGCACAGCTTTCTGCCAGCTCTATGCAAGGTAGGCAGTGAACTGAAGGGGTCAGTGGCCATAGTTCTGTTTAAGGTAAGGCAGCAAGATGAGGCTTCTTGATAGATCTCCAGAAGAAAATTAGGGTTTTGAGAGTTAGATTTCAAAATTCAGCACAGTGAAATCATTATTTCTTATTACGCACTAAGTACAAACTTTGTAGAGAAGGAGAGATTTTACTTGTTAAAAGCAAACAGAAAATGAATGGACTACTTGTGCTCTTAAAGCCATGAAGATGCCAAAGCATACTGTGGCCTACAGAATTAACTGTGATGATGCAAATCAGACGTCTCAGTGTAAAAGTTAGACATGAAACAAAGTAGATAATGGGAACCAGTGTCATCTCTGGAAAACATTACAGAAAAAGGCTTTTTCTTTATTATCTCATTCTCTCCTCCTTACCTTCCCGCCCCTGGAAGGGCACACACCAGATACTTTTTGGGCAGACTGCCTTCAGTTTCCAGGAGGTTAATTGTTGATGGTTGCAGCCAACAGCGCTGTTCTTCAAAATCAGTTTAGCTGACATCCATCCTGATGAGATTCATATAGCTTTGACAGAAAGCTGTGCTTGTACAGAGAACTACTGCTGCTTGAGATTTTGAGGTGTCACTACAAATTTGTACAGCTGTCCCAGGAACAGATTTCTGTCTTTTTGGTGGATATCCCCAGGTGCTCACATTTCTTGGGTTGGACTCTGATTGCAGTTGGGTATGTTACCCTCCTGGTGGTGTAAGTTTGATAGCTTTTCTGGAACCTAAGTCTAGCACAAAAACCAAACATATTCCTGCAAAAGATAACAGAAATTGTAGATGTTTTCATGCAGCCTAAGAACTCGAGTCTCTTCTCTCAACTGATATACAGCAAATGCAGCAATATCAGAGGGAAAGAGAATTAGATATTTTGTCTTTGGATGCATCAGCGTTTGAAAACTGTTTGAATATTTTAAAGCATTTTTTTCTCAAGGATTTGCCAATGGACTTCCAGCATGACAGAGATTTTGATTCATAGCTGAAAACAGAAATGTTTTTGTTGTTAAATGGCTACTTTTCACTGAAGATTAGAATACCATATGACTACAGAAATTCCTATCTTTCCTTACAGCCCAGCATTTCTCTGGATAAGCCAGTATATTTGCAATCAGTAGCAGTTACAGTTTGTTTACAAGCAGTGTATCAAAGCACCTTTTCATACATAGAAATTGGGGAGAGAAAAAAAACATGGTTCTTGTGCCAAATACATGTGAAAGATTACACAGCTGCAGTGTCTTGAGGTTACAAAACTGCCAGTTTAACAAGCAAGATAAGCAGCAATGCTGATGTATTTATAGGAGTTTAGACATTTATATTGCTTTTTAAACGAAACGTAATGAACCAATCCGTAAGTAGTACGGGGATCATAGGTTTATTGCTTCGTATTGTAATGGAAACCTAGAACATAAAAATATGCCAATAAGCAACTTCTGTGTTAATGGCATTGGCAATGAGCTCTTTGGGGCTGGGACTTTTTTTCTGGTGTATATGCAGAGCCTAGCACAAGGTAGCAGTTATCTGGCTGGAATCTCAAGCTACTGTTATAATCTAACATTAGATTAGATAATTAAAAAATAGAAAATGTGAGAACTGAAACCTGCCACATGTTCTGAAAGGATCATTACCTCGAACCAAAAATATAAATTAAATTTGTATTTGTTTAATAGTTGGTATCTATTCTGAAGATCTTGTACTCATTTCCATAGATAGTGGAGAAGTTCTTTGGACATTGCAAGTGGCAGATGCACTGAAGGAAGCAGCTTGTATCTGTAAGCAATGCTGTAGGAAGAGCAGTAAAGCACAAGGCTTTACAGAGTCACCTGCCTTTAAGATAGTGAGATACATTCTTGGTTAATTTGAGAAAAGATGTACTGTAGAATCACATACTCAGAGAATCACAGAATTGTAGAAGTTGGAAGGAACCTCTGGAGATCATCCTGTCCAACTCCTCTGCTAAATTAGGATCCCCAGAGCAGGTTGCACAATGTCAAACAATGTATTAAATTCTGACTTCTAAATATGTACAAACAACCAGCAGTTTACAGCTTTACTATTGACTGGGAAGAAAAAAAAAGATGAAAAATATATCACCAAAAATTCTTTCACCATCTCCATTCATATGTAAATGGAAAATATTTTAGTGTTGTCATTGTTTACTGAGTGTGCTGGCTTTGCCTTTTCCATTTATCCAAAGTGGCTTCTCACCACTTCTTTGATAAGAGGAGAACTGAGATAATTTTGAGCTGTCATCACTGAATTCTCACCTCTCTCCCTGTCATGCAGTGCTGTTCAAGAACGAAACTGTAGACTCCTTGACCAGCCTGTGCTTTAACAGCAGAAGCGAACAACATACTAGAGGTTAAAAGTAATTTCCCTGCCAAAAACACTTTTCTGACTGGGGACTTCCTTTTGAAAATTCTGGCTCCAAGAGGATGGTAGAAGAGGGTATGCTAAATACGTTACCGCTTAATTTTGAAAATATCGGGATGACTCTCTCCAAAATAAATATTGGAGAGGTTCTTAAGCAATGTATGCACTGAGTTATAGCTGTGGATTGGCACATAGCCATGGTTAGATGGTGTTTGGTTTTGGTTTCCAAGCCAACCTCTCATGAGTAAGTGTTAAAATGTGGTGTGAAAGAGTGATGAGGAAAAAGCGATGAGGGAGAAGTTGAGATTACCTCTCTGATAAAAAGTGCCCTGCTAAGGTCAAGAGAAATATTATTAGAAGGGAAAGCTCATCAGAATCCAATACCATATATAAGCCAGCAACATGGAATTTCCTCTTTCAAAATTTCAAGCCTGCAGTCAGATGACATTCCTCCTAAACCGCTCTTGCTCGTTCTCATCATCTAAACCCACTGCTCCTCAGATGTCTCCTCAGGATGGAAGCTCCTTCTTTTGCTCTCAAGTGCTTTGATTTCCTATAAAGTCAAGGACAGCTGCCTTGCCCACAGCTCCCACAGCTGGTACCATTAGAACAGAACAAACTCAGCATTGCTGCTTCTCTGTCACTTCCATCTCTGAGCAGAAGTCCAGGATCCCCGAGATGCCATTGTTGTTACATCTGCATGGGACCCTCAAATTGCTGTACATCAGTGCACGTGTTTGTTTTCAAATTCAACAATAAATGTGACATTAAACACCCTTGACTGTTCCACTGAACATCCTTGTCTGCCTCATGTTTCAAAACAGACCTAATTCCTAATGTTGCTGGCTTGTGATTGAACTAATGGTGCATGCAGAATCATAATTCAGCAAAGTGAATTAAATCATCAAAGAGTCTTTTACACTCAACACTTATCACTGCCTATGCAGAAACTAAAACTGTGTACTTGCAGGAGAGCAAATGTTTTCACACAGTTTAGAGGTGGACAGTCAGCTGTGGGCAAACAGAAGGTAGAACTGGCAATTCACAGAAGAGCTGAGGGGCTGGAATATGTAAATGACAAATCTAAATGAGTCAGCAGCACTCCATAGGAAAAGCATCAGTGGTTTGTAGGAATAATTTCCTCTTGCAGATCCCATCTGTAAGAAAACTGACTATCATTCATTATCTAGAGAGTTTAATAAGGGACATGAATTATTTATTTGGGACTTTTTTTTCTTTTTGGAGAAGGGTTCTCAATTAGTTCCTGGCTCTTTCAAGCCCAGTTTTTCCCAGTAAGAACCTGGCCAAGGATCTCCGCATGACAACAGAAATAATTCTTTTTGCTCAGGAGAAGGCAATCCAATGTCCCCAGGGCACTGGTCCAGATACCATCATGGCAACGTAGATCAGTTTTACCTGACTTACCAAACAACACAACTTCATGTGATCAGAAAACAACTGATTCTCAGGAACTTGCAGAAAGGCATTTTTATATGCTCTTCGTTCTCCTCTGAGGAAGTTATTTGAATATTGCTATGAAGTTCTTGTTGGTTTGGCTATGTTATTTTGTCCTACTTAGTAAGGAAGTTGTTTTCCTTACAGGATATGCTTTGACTAATCTTTAGGGCCAGAATGCATCCCAGAGGATGCACAGCAAACCCATCCCAAGTCCAAGACAAGCATTAATCTACAATGGGTTTTGTACAGCAAAGGAGAGTTTTGGCTTAGTAAATGTTATCTCTTACAGGAAATCAGCCCTGGAAAGTGTCTCGCCAATCCTTCTATTTTTATAGGTTTTAAAAGTCCTTGTATCTTCACAGCAAATGAAATAGGTATGGTTCTTGGTTACGTATGGAAACATCAGATACAAGAGAGAAAGGTGCTGCTATTCCCTTCTACCACCGCAGAGCCAGTGACAATTTTATCCGTCGAAAATAAATAACAGCCTCAACTTCCTTTGATCTCAGACTCTTTATTCTTGAAAGCTCATCTTCTTTTTGAAATCCTAAATTATTTCAGGTACTTTTTATTTATTTTTTCTTTTGGTTTGATTGTTTGTTTTAGACAAGTTTAGGGCTGGACCTGAAGTAGTGATTTGTTTGAGTTTCATGGCATTAAAGCTGCTATTCAGGAATGTTGCTGAGACTGTGGCCGTATTACTTCAATTTGGAAAGATTACAGAATTGGCAACTCCCAAAACAAGATCAGCCAAGAACAGTCTCATTTGATGTGTGCTTCCATTTTTAGCCTGCCTGCAGGATTCAGGTTTGATCAGTACTTTGTTGACCCAGTGCTGATGTCTGTGCAGGGGAGAACAATTTTACATAAAATTCTGAAACAAGCCCTATTCTTTTCTGCTTCTTTTGTGTCCCAGAATACATCTAATAATATGGCAATGAAATCATTGCCTCCAGCTTTTTCCCAATGGAATTTACCAAAATGATAGTGAAATGATCTCATTTAAATCCCTTTCCACACGAAGCGTTGAGCCGTACCAGCCAACACCAACACTGGTTCCAGTGTGGTCATAGTGCAATTTCCTTGACAGTCCTGGACAGTTTCAGAGAGATTACAGATGGATGGATCCCATTTGGTTCCAGCTGGACTGGAATGCAGATGGATCCCAAATGTCAGAAAAAGGATCCTCACAGTTGAAATACTTGTGGATACTCAAATTCCCTTGGAAAGCGACAGTTCTGGAAATAACATTTTCAGTACCAGTAAATTAGCCCCAGAATGGCATTTCCTGGCATGTCCACAGTGTGGATGTGGTTAGGTTGAAAGAGGTGCAGAAAAAATACTGAAGATACTAGTTAGCTCAGAGGTGCTCCATGGGAAAATATCTAGACTTGTTCTCCCACATTTTAAAGCTCTCCCTTTTGTTTAAATAGTGTTAAGATGGATACAGGTAATGAAACTTGGGGAGACTGCTGGCTTGTGTGAAAAACAGGACAGCTATCTGGATGTGATAAAGCAACTAAGACAACTAATGTAATCTGCCATGAATATTGTATTTCCTCACTGTGGAAGGATAAGTGTATTTTTTGGACAAAGTTATTCAGGCTCCAGCTCTACTGGTGGCACTGCAAAGAACTAATCATCCAAAAGTCCCATTAGAGCTGACAGTGCTCAGCACTTTGCAAGACTGGATAACAGCTGGCTTGAAAAATATCTTCAACTGAAGGGTTAAGAAGATAGTCAAGTATGCTTTCCTAACAGCAAACTGAGCTCAAATGCTCTGAAAGACATGAAGTGGAGCTACAACCAGGCACCAGCAGGCTGGGAATCCTGGCTTCCCTGGTGCGCTCCTGAGAGCCTGCAAAGCGCCTGGCGGGTTCCAGCACTGATGAACATGTCCATAAGCACAGCAGGTTCAAGCATGCCAGGCTGAGAAGAAAGAAAACTCTGCTAAAATTCCTGCTGATATCAAAGGAAAATCCTCAGAGATTTCTGCCAGTTAGCTCATTCTGTACTGTCCCTTTCTATCACAGAGCCTGGAACAGAGATATTCATCTAATATAGACCAGCTGCTCAGAAGTACATGCAGATACTGACACTTTAATCACTTTTATAGGTAATGCTTTATGTCAGTTCCCAGTAGGGATTGTAGCCTGGACTATAATTTTGAATGAGAGACCTCAAATTCAAGATTAGTTTTGAATGTGTGTGGGAGAGAAAACAAGAGAAATCTGCTTTATGTGCTGTCCAAATTGTTTATCTTAGGGCTGAGTGATCTGTCGAGCAGATGGCTAAATAATTTTCAAGCTTCTCATAGAAGGCTGAATCTTCTGTATTTATAGGTATGCATGTATAGGTATATGTTCCCCTACCTTTGCGCTTACTGCTTCGGACCTCTGGACTGTACACAGGGCACTTCTGCGTCCTGGCTACTTGACTGCAGGAGACTTCCCTGGGTCTTCTGTATAGTAGACAGACAAGTGAAATTGTTTACCACACAGAAAAGCAAAACATTTGAGTCTAACAGTCAGTGTATGTGAAACAGTCAGTGTATGTGACCTGATATATGAACTATGGTAGTACAGAATGCAATGCAGGCACTGCTTGAAGCTCATAAAAATACCAGTGGATATTTAACAGATTTTGCTTTTTTTTTTTTTTTTTTTTTAACTACATGAAAGGGGATGCTTTTCTTCTTCTAATTTTAACTATGAGAATTGAGTACATTTTCTATAATCTGGAAATAAAATACAGTGGAACCATTACTCAGTCTGTGTATGAGAAAATGGACGTCTTAGTCCCATTACAGAGGTAAAGCATGGCTGTCTGACCACTCCAGTGATAAACTATACCAAGAATATAACATTACTGAAGTAGTTTACCTAGATCATTTTAGCCTTTTCCATGACTGCTGCTACAACAGTAAAAAGGAATAGAACTGGTACAAAACACCACTTTATGTACTTCCCTCTCATTTTGTGATCAGATTAGGCAATGTCTGACTATTTTCATAGCATCAGAACCATCTTGTTAAACAGGGCCTCTGGTGCATTAACTGATTATGTTCTTGAATTTCAGAATTCTATAGTCTTCTTGAGCAACAGTTTCCCAACCAATACCTCATTCCAGTATCCACTAAACACTAGACCTGTTTTACAAGAGATGTTTTAACATTTTACTTTCAAACTGTCTTACTGGAGATGTATGTTGATTTACTATTTTTTTCATTAATAATCTATGTATTTCATTTGCGCTAGAAGGTGTATTTGCAGATGTTAACATATTTATTTTTCCTAAAATGTTCAAAGAACTGCCTTAGGTTTAGTATTCATTTTTTAGAACCTGAAGTTCCATAGCTAATTCTGTGAATGTGATTGTCACAATATATATTGCACTTTTAGCTTCTTATTTTCCTTTAACATTGTCATTAATAGAGCATCTCCATTGCATAGAAATGAAGTGTCTCCCTTGCATCTTTCATAACCTGAACTATGTCTCATCAGAGAGCACTTCTCCACTCTCTAGAAACATACCGTCCATGCTATAAAGAGCTGGAAAGAAGCAATGTCCAAAATCTCCAAGACAACACACAAAGATACAACAAATCAAAGGCAAAATAGTAATGGTTCGATTAGACTTTTAAATTGGATATTAAAATGAGTTTTGTAGTTAAGTACAATTGTCTCTTAGAATTTGGCAGGGAAATCATTAACCAAATGATGTTAAATTTGCACAGATTGTTGAATAAATGAGTAAGACTTGCTTTACATGGCAGCAAACCAACCAAAAAACACACACACAAAGAATTGCTGGCAGTCCACGTGAACAAATAACTTGCATTAGGATTAGACATTGTTTTAAAGATCAGTAGTTGAATAGTTACTATTCTTATCAGCTATCCCTACAAATGGAGCAGCTCTCTTATAGACTGTGCAGTTTTAGAGAGGGAAGGGTACAGGCACATGTTCCTTGTATAATATAAGGTTTCTTGCTTGTTTACTAAATGTGTGTGGTTAAATCTATAGTTATTAATCACAGTTTATGGATATATGTTCAGATGCATGTAAGAGTCAGATAATTTTGCATACTTGTTTATCTTCTATCAAAATAATAGAGGTGTTTCCTCTCTCCACTAGGTCATATCCAGAGAAATCCAGGTATCCAGATGTACAGATACAAATAATGCAGAGATTTTTCTAAACAATGGAATCGTCCAAAAAGTACTTCATAAAGCTCAACTTACTCACCAGTAGATTTACTTTATATAATTGAATTGGTTTAACTACGACCAGCAATAAATATTCAAAATATTTTTACAAACAAATTCTGATTTTTTCCTCTTAATGATGGAGTTATTTTCTGAAATCCATCATAGATATTATCTGGAGGTATAGGTTAACCATACAGTAAGGATGTGCAAGAAAACCAGAGGAATAAACAACTACATATAAACTTTCTTCCAAAGGCAAAATCTAATTATAAATAAGACTTTAAAAAAAAAAAAAAAAAAAAGGATTATTGGCTATCATGTAGTATATTGGTACTGATTGGATTAACATTGTACAAAAAGCAGGGAAAAGTCAGTCCTACAGCATAGACATGTGCAACATAAAACTGAAATGAGATCCTGGTTCTCATCTCAGCACAGTGATTACTTATGGAGTAGTCCCAATCCATGTAATCATCTCTCAGTCAGAACAGGAAATTTACAATCAGACTGTCTAGAAATTTACAAATCAGCCACATAAAAAGTGTCAGGATGGTAAGTGGCATATAACAATAGGTATGTGCATATCAGCACTTCATCCTCCTTAAAAATGTTTTTTCTTTACCCTTGTTGTCCTCTGGGAACTATCTATCCCATGCTGTTCCCTATATCTCCAGCCACAAAAGTGGTTGGTGGCATGGCATAAGCAGTCTAATAGTTAAAGAATATATCACCAACTGTGACATCGAGTGCTTAAGCCTTACTCACTGGCAAAGAAACAGCTAAAATAGCCAGAACAGGGTGATGATGACAGAAGGGTGTAAGTTTAAGTTTAGACCTGAAATGAGAGACCTTGGTGGTAGGCTGGTGAACATATATATATACAGAGGCTCATGGAGAAATATTTTCATTTAGAAACTGGAAAATGAAACAGAAGTATGAGCTGAACTTAATGGCAACTTAGTGGAAGGGAAGGAGAAGAGTTCAAGAAGCTAAAGGCAGAGCTGGAACTTAGAAGTGGGTGGGAGCATCGAAACATTTAAAATATGAAATTCTCAGATGTGATTTTCCCCAAGTATTTCTAGCATTTCAGTAACCACACTGGTCAGTGTCTATGATGTGATCTCATTCCCAGAAGTACAGTTCCAGTTTCAGACACCCTCATAAAATAGTTACATCATAGAGATGCTTTCAATTTTACAATTGAAATAGTGTCAAAGAATAGCCTCTCTACCAGCACACACTAATGAAGCATATTGGAGAAAATACTCTTCCTACATATTAATAAAACCAAAATAATGCCTTTAGAGGAAATAAAGGAGTTTGGGGGTATAGTTAAAGTTGTTCTGTATTGAAAGGCATTTATATTTCCACTCTGAGGACTGTAGCACATCCACTCAAAGTACCTTGGTTCACAAGGCAACTCAATGAAGCAGTTCAACTCCAATGAGTTCAATGGAGTTATGCCAGGCACGGATTAGGCCTCGTGACTGTAAAATATGGTCTGTTAAGGTGTGAATGATATGCAGTTTCAGATCCAAGTAAATATCAAACAACAGCAACTGTATCCCATTTATTCCAGAATTTACCTGCAGACTTTGCAAGAAGATCTGTCTCCATTTGAAAATACTGGGATCACAGAATCACAGAACTGTAAGGATTGGAAGGGACCTCTGGAGACCATTGAATCCAACTCCCTTGCTAAAGCAGGTTCCTTATAGCAGGTCACATAAGTAGGCATCCAGGCAGGTCTTTAATATCTCCAGAGAACAAAACCCCATAACTTCTCTGGGCAGCCTGTTCCAGTGCTTTATCATTATGACAGTAAAGAAGTTCTTCCCTGATGACTGTAATATCTTAAAAATAAAGAGAGAAACAAAGCCAAACAAAATGCTAAATGGCAAAAGAGAGAAGAGACAAACCACACTAGGAAAATGACACACCTTGGGCCAAATTCACTGAAAAATACACAACAGTGTGAGAATGTGATATTTATTTTCAGTGTTGAATATGCATGATACATCTAATATGCTCAAGATGCATTATTCAATCTGTAGCAGCTGTCTTTGTACAGAAGTCTGCAGAAGAATCAAAAGGAGCAATGTACAATAAAACCAGGCACCTTCCTATGCCCCTGGCTAGCTGTCACAACACTCCTTCCTTCTATTCAAATACATCACGTAGCTGATATTTTTCTAAAATAACAATGTTAACTGTTTAGCAGGAAAGGAAATACAGACAAAGGAGAGTAACCCCTTTGTGTGAAATGATCTATAGCCAGCAACATTTCCACAGGAAGATATAACTATTTGTTGTTAGACTACCAACTCAAAACAATGAAAAAACATGAAAGGTTCAAAATTAAGTGAATTGTTTGGTATTTTCCTCAAGAACCTGGATCAATCTTAGAACTAGATCGGCTCTGACACCCTACTTCTGGAAAGCATCATTATTCATTTATGCTTTGCCTTGGAGTAGGAATGGATGTAAGCCTGAGTTTCTGTAACTTAGAAGAATAAGCTATTTAATTGCAAGATGCCAGGATTCTGTTCAGTTTGGGGAAGATAAGCTTGTAAATCAGAGAACTTGTCTTTACTTCTAGAGTGCAGCTGAAGTAGATCATTCCTGTATGTGAGCATTTCATACAATACTTCTATACCACCTCTTGAAGGCCTTGACTCAATTTTTCTTCAAATTCATAGCAATATATTTCTTTTTATTTTTCCCCTTTTTTCTCCTTTCTTGCTATTTTTAGCATCTCAGCTTAATTTGCAAGCCTAGTGGTATAAAACAGAATCATTTTTAATAGTTTATATGTGTTCAAACTTTCTTTCTGTGTTTAAAATTACCTTATTCTGATATTTATAATCCTGAGATTACTGAACGCACCTGATACCACGTAAGATCCAATAACAGGGAATCTCACTACTGAGAAATGAATTTTTGTTATGACAAGGAATGATTTATTTTTCAAAGTAGAATAAATCAGCTCGGCAAAAAGTCATCAGGCAGGCTTTAAAACTGGTGAATGTGCAAGCCACTTTGCCTTTCCTTAATTAAACTGAACCTGAACCAAATTGTCTCTGGAAAATAACAATAATAATAAAATGATAAAAGCAACCAATATCTGCTTTCACAGAATAACAGAAGAAAAAATAGAAGAAACAAAAAATTTAAAACTTTCGCACTGAGTCATTTTTTTTCTGTTAGTAGACATACTATTTAGAGATGAATGCTAAAGCAATTTTACATCCTAGCAGGGACTCGCTGTTGGAGGTATGTGGGAAAACGATCTGTTTTAATACAGTACAGGTTGTCACTCCTTCTTTCGTATATGCATGTATCTCTACCAAATAGGAATATGTCTTCATTCCATATATGAACATACGTATATGATTTATCACACTACAGAACACAAGTATTCTTTCTCATGTAGTGAGAATAACACTACTAGCCATCCTGTGTCCTTTTGTGTATGCTGAATTTTGTCTTTTTACACAAGAGAGCTTATACTGAGAGTCAGAAACCACTGGGTTGTGATTTTCTTTGTTTTAGAAGGAAGTGTATCACTAAGCAATATCGAGGTTCCTGGAAAAAGAATACCAAACTGAAGAACCTAACAAGAAATGAAGGAAACATTTCAAGAATCATTGGAGGAAATCCTTAGAACTAGATTTAGGGTACACTGGGAGCTGTTGGAGAGGGTCCAGAGGAAGGCCATGAAGATGACTGGAGGGCTGGAGCACCTCCGCTACGAAGACTACGAAGACAGTCTGAGGTAGCTGGGCCTGTTCACCCTGGAGAAGAGAAGGCTGCAGGGTGACCTCACTACAACCTTCCAGTACCTAAAGGGAGCCTATAAACAAGAGGGGAGTCAACTTTTTGAAAGGATACAATTGCAAAACAAGGGGAAATGGTATTAAGTTGAAGGATGGAAGATTTAGGTTGGATGTCAGGGGAAAGATATTTACCAAGAGGGTGAGGAGGTGATGGAACACCCAGAGAGACTGTGGCTGCCCCATCCCAGGAGGATGAGGTCAGGTTTGAAAAGTCCCTGGGCAGCCTGGTCTAGTATTAAATGGGGAGGTTGGCAGCTCTGCCTGCAGCAGAGGGGTTGGAACTTGATGATCCTTCCAGCCAAAGTCATTCTATGATTCTAGGATATGTTTGGCTGACAGTAAATGAGAATTTTATTCTGATTTTTACTAAAAAAAAATATATATATATATATATGTGGAAAAAAATCAAGGCTTCTCCAAAAAGGAAGGAATGTAGTGCCTATTAAAAGCATAAGAAATAAGAAAATATTTTATAATAATAACAATAAAATAAGAAATATTAAGAAATAAGTTGTCTACTGGAAAATTGATTTCATTTGTACTTATTTTATATTGAGATATTCACTACCCCTATGCCAGAAAGCAACATTAAAAACATTCATTTTAAGTTTACTAAGTTTAATAAATGTGGGCTGGAGGATATACACAAGTAATTCATTACATCAGAATATAATAAGCTAGATGGTTTTGGACTCTTTTGGATCTCTTACAGCATCTGCCATAACCTGTCTCAGCTCTTAAAAGTCCAAGTGTGTTTCCTCAGAAGACAAAAAAGTGGATGACTTTATTAGGAACCAGTTTTCCATTAAACTAGTAAGAAGTAGATTTAATAAATTATTTCACCATTCCAGATGAAGGTACAGGATAATAAAACATGGCTAATTCAAGGCAAGTTTGATTTAAAAAAAAATAGATTTTTTTAAAAAGGTATATAAAAGAGGCTATGAAAAATGTATCTTGAATAGAGACTTCAGTTTTGTCTCATTACTTTGGTATAGAAATTACTCATGGTAATTTATACCCACAAAAAAAATTATGTTCAAGGTTCTATTTTCTTCACTTCTTGATGTCATGATTGAAATCAACCTAAGATTGCTTTGTAACACTATCTCTCTTAGAATTTATGCATGTGTCTCTTCTGGAGTAACAACCTGGTAACTGAGCCAAAGAATTTTTGAAGAAATGGCAAAAAAAATTGTTGGAGTAGTTATAAGCAGGCTGCAGCAATTTCTCATACCAGATATTACAAGAGAGTAGGCCAGCACTGAAGGAAGATCTGTGTTCAGAAATCACTTATGAGGAGTACATGTTGAAACAACTGCAAAGGGATGCATGGCAAGTAAAAGAAGTATTAGAATTATTTTCAGGTAAGTTACATTGCAGTTAATTTGACAATATACTTTGACAAAGCCTGGACATGGCTGTGTGCTGTAAACTTAATTTTTCTTTACATGGTGGATTAGATCACTCATTTTCCCTGTGTAACTCAGGTCAGATATTGTTCTCTGTTCTGTTTACTTGATGTACATATAAAGGAGTTTTGGATAGAACAAGGAAACCCTAAGTACATTTCTCCCATTGCAGAAGCAGAAACCAAAGATGCCAACCTATTAGTCCATGGACACTTATGGTAGGGTTAGAATATAACGCTTTGAATAATGTCTCACAGACTCTGATTGAGCTTTCAAATCTTTTTGCCGGTGGCACTGCACTGTCAAATGTATCTTGATATACACAACACACAGCAGTACACTGCAGGATGCTGGGAACTTTTCAGAGCCACAGATCTCTCACTGGACCACTCTCACAGATTTAATTCAGATGAAATCTGAAGCATGAGCTCCTAGTTCAAGGAAGGGTGAACTGTGTACGTATACCAAGACCTGAAAAACAAACAAGCAAAACCAACAAGAACAGATGTGGATGCAGCGCCTTCAAGGGTGAAGGTCATGGCAAATACCTTCTCAATGATTAGTCTCTCAGTCATGTTTTGGCCATAGATTCTATCTGTTGAGATACAGTTTGTTCAAGAAGAGTAAGTGCAGTTGGTCATTCTTTGGTTTGTGGAATGGTTGTTTTTCAAACATACTACGAACTAACGCTTTGCATTCCAACATTAGTTTTTCCATGCACTCTTTCGCCAGAAAAAAAAAAAAGACAGTGATTTATTGGTCTGTTTTCTGAGGAAAGTAGAATCTGTTTCCCCTGAGAATTTTGTGGGAAAAAAAATACAAGTTTCCCCCAAACCACTAACTTGTAGTATAGCAAAGACAATAAAACTATACCTATGAGTGTTAAACTTACGCTCAATTTCCAAGCAATCTTGACAATTCTTTTTTATAAAATTTTATTTTTCTCTTCTGTACTCTGACTATATTTAAGTAATGCTGTTAAATCGATGCAATCTTTGTTGATGTGGTGTACATTCTTCCTAAGGAAGAAATATTAATGCTGCTAATCCTAAAATATTTTTACAGCAATTTAAGTTTTAGAAAGTGGAACAATATTTTAAGATTATAGAACATTTCTGAACAGTCCATGAGAATTGATTATACTTGAACACTGCTGTTATTTTTTCTTTTCTTTTTTCTTTTTTTTTTTTTTTTGCAGTTGTTTGAATAGCCAACAGAGAAGCAGTTAGCTCTGTCATGATCACTTAGTGTTGAAAGGTCACAAAGATGCTGTCAGTGTTCCATTTGATGGACTAGGCCATTGTGTGAAGACTGTTGTGGATAATTTATACACACCTTCAAAGAGAATAAAAATTGACACAATTTTTAAAATTGTAAAATTGAGAATTAAAATTGACACAAAAAAACAATCCCATGAAATATACCAATCATCCCTACAGAAAAATTTGAAGAAATAATCCTTGTTGTCTTTGTCATGAGTTATTGACACTGCATCCTCAGGTAACTGAATTAAGTCATATTCAGTGCATATTATCTATTCTCCCCATGATAGCATTAGAAACAAAAAGGGTAAACAGTGTCAGCCAGCAACAGATGATGGTTTTGGGGCATAACTAAATTACTCCTGGACTGCCTAATGCTTTACTTGTGGCTAGTAGAAAACATTATATATCTTAAGGCTGGAGCAAGCATTATATTTAACTTTACTAAATTAAACCTTAACACTCAAACACACCAAGGGAGCGTACTTGGACTCAATTGAGGTGGCCATTTTTATTCCTCTATTCTACCTTTTGCCCTTAAAATTTTTTCTCTTGTATCTGGAACAGAACATAGGTATTTACTATTGGAAAGAAAACAAAACCAACAACATGGCTGCAACATGCAAGAGTTATTCATTTCCCAACACAACCTATGCTTGAACTAGATGGGGAAAAATTTTTCTTTCATAGTGGAAGCTTTCATAATTTACAGATATCTTCATGCCCTACATTTCAGTAAGGTTCAAGGTCTTTGAAGTGTTTTGCATAAAAATACACTGAAGTCTTTAAAATAGTGAATAGGTCAGTGACAGAGACAAGTGTGTGAGGTGCAGGAGGTCCTCTATGGCATCCTTGAATTCAAAGCAGACACAGGAACCTTCCATTCTATATATGCCACAGGGAATCTTAAACTCAAAATTAGTTATTTGACCAAGCTAGCTCTTTATGTTTCTGTTGAGGGCAAAACAGTACAGCTTCTTTAGAGAAGGAGATTCAACATAATGAGAAAATAAACTGAATAAAACACAAAGTAAAGTAAGTGACAAGTATGTAAAAGAAAAAAACCTTATGGGAGCTCTGGGCTTCTATAATTCCAGCCGTATGACCAAAGGGAATGGAGAAGGAATAATGACAGAAAACTGAAGGTACTGTAATGTCAAATTTCTAAGAAATGTATACAAATGTCAATCCGTGGTCACAGAAAAATGCTAAACATCAGTAAGTAATAGAATAGAAGCATGATGGCTCTCACATTCCCTTCCTGCATTTTTTCCATTGGCATTGTAAAAAAGCTTAAGTTCTTCATTTTTAGGGATTTTAATCAAGAAATGAAAAATCTTTTAGAAGAATGCTGATATTTAATATGAAATCTGCTGTATAGCCTCATGATGTCATATTTTTTTCTTGCAGAACTCTGGCAAATAAAATCCCTCAGTGTAGTAACTGAAAGGTGGAATAGTCATTGTTCTCAGTTTACTGACCTTAGACTAAAACACAAGGAGGAGGAAAACAATTTCTTTGTTTCGTTTTTCTTTACTTAATTTATCATTTACACTACATATGAGTTTCCAAAGACAATATAGAAGCATCAACCCCTGGAGGATAAGATGACTTTCAAGAATCTGAAAGTGCTTAAGTGTGTGGAAGCTGATGGAATCCATCTGAGACACTATGGAATTGCAGTGAAGTTCCCACTAATTAAGAGAAATTCAATGCACATTTTTAAAAGGGGAAAAAAGAAGATCTAGGAAACTACAGGACAGTCAATTTCATCTCTCTGCACCTGGAAAGGTCATGGAAAAAGTAACTGTGCAATCTACGTATATGGAAAACGATCAGGTGATTGATAAGACCCAACATGGCCTCATTAAATGTAAATAATGTCTGACAGGTTTTGTAAACTTCTACAATATAATTACAGCATTAGTGAATAAGGGAAGATCCTACGGTGTTATCTACCTGGACTTGCACAGGTAATTTGACACTGTATGCCACAACATAGTTTCTTCTAAGTTGGAGAGATATGAAATAGACAAATATACCAATCAATGGATTAAAAATTGACTGGATGATTGCACTCAGAGTTGTGGTCAACATATTAGTGGCTGAGTGATACCAATGATTAGTCATGTTCCTCAGTGAGATTAACAGCACTCAAGAGATCACAGATGATGCTCAGCTGATTGGTGCACTGAAGGGAAGAGATGCCATCCAGAGGAACTGTGAGAGGCTTAGCAGATGAATGCATGCAAACCTCATGAAATTCAAAAAGGCCAAGTGTGAGGTCCTACACATAAATAGGGGATATCTCAACCAAGGATCTGTATGTAGCTGAGGATTGAGAGCATCCTCAAAGAAGAAAGGAGGTCTTTCAGGAGTTAGTATACAAAATAGGGAAAAAAAAACAACACAAAAATTGACTGAAGTAAGAGAACAAGAGAGCTAATTTACTTGAAATAATGTGAGATAATACCGAATAATTAGAAATTGTAAATCAAAACAAAAAGGGTAGAAGAGAGAGCAAGTCCAAGTCCTTATTGGCAGGCACTCATGTCTGGCCTCATGGAAGAGCAGAAAGCTCTCTCCCATCACCTAGAATCAGAAATCACATAGAGAATACTGGGGACTATAGGGAATATAAAAACGGTGAAAAAGAAACCTCTCAGCATCTAGCAAGACTACCTGCCTCTCAGAGAGCTGCAACTCACATAAGAATAGTCAAGAAACAAAGGACCTAAGATGGGCAGCTCCTGGGTACCATACTCCAGCACAAAACAGCTCTCCCCCCACCCCCTGGTCACAATATGAAATACTGATGAAAGCAGGACAGGTGAAAAAAGGGTATGGCCAGGAGGAGTAAAGTGAAGCAGTCAGTGATAGCACACCTTTCCAATTATTCTAGAGCTCTCCTTCCCTTACGGATTGACTGCAGCTATTTTGAAATTCCTGACAGCTGTAAGTTTTGCTTTCTGAAAGCACAAACTAACCAGGACAGAGGGACCCATTTTGCCAGTTGACAGGGACAGAAGGAAGGACACACATCAACGAAAAGGATGAGCTTTACTGTCTATCTCAAAATAAAAATATAAAAAACAACAAAAAAACAACAACAGCAGTGGGTTGATAGAATTAGGGTAGTATGATTAGATTATGGTTGGACTTGATGATCTGTAAGGTCTTTCCCAACCTGAACTATTCTATGACTTGAGTTTACCTATCAATCATTAGACTCACCAGAATCCACCAAATCCCAACTAACACCATCCCGTTTATCAGGATCCCATTACATACCTGCTTCTGCAATCACCACATCCACTTCCTTAAGATTCATTTGTTTTTCCCCTCTTACACTGCAGAACCTAAAAGGCAGACTTTCCAGCTACATTCTGATAAGTTCCCAGCTTATCAACAAGCAGTTCATTTCAACACTGCAACATCACAATCTGATTCAGCAAATCGCACACTTGTTTCCTCCATATTGAGAACACCCTGGCAATAACTGCTCTTCCTGTTGGTGCTGGTTCCAATAGGCTGTTAACAAGATCCACCTGTGTCTTCCCAAACCCCCAGTTACTTCTCCTTTATTAATGGGATTTTTTTAATTTTTTTTTTTTATTTTATTATTATTATTTTTTTTAAGACAGTTTAACACACCCATCGGTTTGCTTCTTTTAACTAACCTGCACACTGTTCAAACAGCTGAAGAACCAGTGAACTATATGGAACATGCACCCATCCAGCTATCTGGATGTGATGCTCAAGGACATCATTTAGTGGTGGGTTGTTAATGTTAGGGTAGTATTGTTAAGTTGCGTTTGGACTTGAGGTTTTTCCTCAACCTGAGCTATTCTATGACTTGAGTTTACCTATCAATCATTGCCCTACTACTTGGACCATCATCCAGACTGCAGTTGCTGGGGAGCCCCGGTTGCAGCAACTATCTGGAGAACCCATCCCAGCAACTGGGAAGTCCTACAGCAGCGTGTCCACCACACAGTTGAGGTCCCCATACTTGCTGCAAGCAGGTCCAGTCTTCATATAATTGAACAAACAAGTCATATAGCAGTCAGGTGAAACATCTGGTTTCCTCTGTCTCCTGTTGGTTTTACCCCCGAAACCTGGCCAGGGTTCAGACAGACCCATATCAGGCCTCAGCATTATAGCTCTAAAAGCCAGTTTCATAAGATATTCTGCCAACTAGGTCCCCCCGAAAATTTCTCCCTGTATCTACAGTGGATGGTTGTAGTTTACACACCTACCACTAAATACAGTAAATATGACTACACCCAGGACACTATGCAAGATGGATACAGGATGGTCACCAGTTGCCACATCACACATGATATTACCTGAGCACAAGCAACATGGAAACCTATTAGAATGAGAACACAAATCATTCACACAACCAAGAAAACTAATGTACGCTCATTTTCTAAAGACATTCAATACTTGACAAATAACAAAATCAGACTCAATTATGACAGCAAATACAACAGTAAACAAAAACAAAAATAACAACTGATAGGAAAGTCTCAGCTAATGAAGATCAACAAAAAAGCATTCAAAACAAAATATGTAGTCACAGAATGTTACCAAGAGCAGATAAACAGACAAACCCAGCACAATATGCTCATCAATGACCTGAAATAGAAGAAAAAAAACTCAAGAAAATGGTTGCTTCAACAAGTCTAGGGGAGACTACAGCACAAACCCTCCACCCCCCCAGTGGGTGGCACCAACTGTGCAAACCCCCCACCCCCAACAGGCAGCACTCCTCTAACATAACAGTGACTCCCCAGTGGACTGTACCTGTTGTACTACAGCAGGGCAACACGCAGCAGTATCCTCTACAGCCCACTCTTTATGTAGTCAATGATCAGTTGGCCTCAGCTATTGGAACTGGTGTTTTCAACCCCTACTTGAGACAGCACTGTGGCTGTTAATTAGCCTTAATTTGAGGCTTTGTTGTATTTTGCAGTTGCTTGCTTTGATGTTACTCATTTTTGAGTATTTTCTCTGTTTTGGGATCAGTTGGGCCTTATGCAAAAAGTTTTTCTCTTTTTTTTTATGTGAAGTTTCTGTTGCAATCATCTTTTTTGTTCTGAGGTTGAATGCTGTTATTCTTATTTCTCTTTGTGGTTACCCTTAAAAAACTGAAGTCTTTAAGAACTAAAAGATATATGCACTCACTTAAGGTGTGGTTTTGTGATTGTATTTACTATCTTCTTCGACTGTTCTATCTTTATAGGATGTGTAATTCAAACTGCTCTTTATCAATGTTATCCTTGTTTTCAGTTTTATTTTGTAGATGAGTACTGGAGTTTTTTGAGTGTTTTTTTTTGTTTTTTTTTTTTTTCTTGTCGTTCTGAACTGGAGTAACAACCTTTCCATGTTAAGTAAACATCAATGAATGCTTTTGTTTTCCCATTGAAAAGAGATAAAAATAAGGGTTTTATCATCTTATTAATGTAAACCATGATTTGTTTAATCACCTATTCCCTAAATGTAGTAAAGGTGTCACGGGGTTATCTCTTATCTGTGTCTGTGATAGAGGGGCAGCAGGGCCACTGGCCCAAAAAGGGGAGTGGACAGAAGGGAGAGCATTGATGCTTTATGGGTCGGTTCCGCCCCATACTGTGACTAATGGGGCAGGGGACCCCTGGGGGAAGGGTAGGGAGATGGGCCTATAAACAGAACACTAGCAACAATCTGAGGAGGAAAGTTAATTTATTAAATATATCGGAATCATAGAATTGTTCAGGTTGGAAAAGACCTTAAAGATCATTGAGTCCAACCACAACCTAAGTATACTACCCGAACTCTAACAACCGTCTGCTAAATCATGTCCCTTAGCACCACATGCAAATGATCTTTAAACACATTCAGAGATGGTAACTCAACCACCTCCCTGGGGAACATATTCCAGTGCTTATCAACACTTTCTGTAAAGAAGTGTTTCCTGATATCCAACCTAAACCTCTCCTAGCACAACTTGAGGCCATTTCCCCTTGTTCTGTCACTAGTGAGAAAATACCAACCCTGCTCTCCCTGTAAGGACCATTCAGATACTGGAAGAGAGCAATAAGGTCTCTCCTCAGCCTCCTTTTCCTCAGACTAAACAGCCCCGGTTCCTTCAGTTGCCCCTCACAGGGCATATTCTACAAGACCTTCACAAGCCTTGTTGCCCTTTTTTGGACCTGCTTCAACACTTCAGTATCCTTTCTGCACCCAAAACTGTACACAGTACTTGAGGTGAGGCCTCACCAATGCCAAGTACAGGGGCAGGATGACTTCCCTCGTCCTGCTCACCGAACCATTACTGGTTCCATTACTGGTACCATTACAAGCCAGGAATGCAAGATAACACACAATAATACAGTATTTTCAATAATTGGAATTGAGGCTAATAAATAAAACCAGAGAGAGAGTGTGTTTCTGAAACCAAAGACCTTATTCTACATTGAAGGTGAAGCAGCAGCTAGGGAGAACACGCACACACTGCTAGGCAGCGAGAGAGAGAGACCCTCTGAACATGAAATCCTCCAGGCTGTGTAGTTCTTCTCTTCTGAGAGCCAGGCATTGAGAAAATCAGCAGTCCATGGAAGTGGGCCATTAACTCTTTAACTCCCAATGTTTTATGTGATGTTATGGTGTGGAATACCGATAACAAAGATCATAAAGCCGTGACAAAAGGCTAATACGTTTCCTCAGTTTGTTGCTCCAAAAGTGCAGCAACAAGTTCATCCTTGTTCTGTTCCACGTTCAATACAAGTAAGGTTTCTGAAGGCTGTACTGAGTAAGGTTGCATCCTAAAGCTTGCTTTTCTTAAGATTGTTTTTATTTGTTAAGAATTATTCTTAACTCTTATGTTTTATTAAGAGGATTCTACCTTTATTTGCTCCTCAATTACATTTTCAATCCTATTCCTCTAAATATTAACTACTCTTGCTAAGTTAACTCTTTTAGTGCGTGATTTAACAACACTCTTTACATGTTTTTCCATTTTCCCTCTTTTTTCTCTTTTTCACTACTTAAATGTTGCACTGTGATTTTTCTCATTGAGCATTGCACATAGGTAGATGACTTCTTATGCATAGATGCATCGACTGTGTGTGGTTGATTCCAGTTGTTTTTACATTATTTCTCATGAAGTAAAACAAAAGTTCAGTGTTAATTTACTGCATCTCTAAAACCTCTGTGCAACGTAATATGTAGCATTAATCATTTCTGCAATCAAGTGAATCTGTATTTTCTGCAGCCAACACATAATCACAGAATCACAGAATGGCCAGGGTTGGAAGGGACCTCAAGGATCATGAATCTCCAACACTCCTGCCACATACAGGGCCACCAATCTCCCCATTTAATGCTAGACCAGGTTGCCCAGGCCCTCATCCAATCTGGACTTGAACACCTCCAGGGACGGGGCATCCACAACCTCTCTGGGCAGCCTGTTCCAGTACCTCATCACTCTCTCTGTAAAGAATTTCCCCCTGACGTCCAACCTAAATCTCTCCTCCCTCAACTTGAAATCATTTCCCATTGTCCTGAAGTTATCAACCCTTTCAAAGAGTTGATTCCCCTCCTGTTTCTAGGCTCCCTTTAGGTATTGAAATGCTGCAGTGAGGTCACACTGCAGCCTTCTTTTCTCCAGGCTGAACAAGCCCAGCTCCCTCAGCCTGTCTTCACAGGGGAGGCGCTCCAGTCCCCTGATCATCTTTGTGGCCCTCCTCTGGACCCTCTCCAACAGCTCCCTGTCTTTTTTGTACTGGGGGCTCCACACTTGGATACAGTATTCCAGATGGGGCCTCACAAGAACAGAGTACAGGGGAACAATCACCTCCCTGTCCCTGCTGACCACTCCTCTTTTGATGGAGCCCAGGATACCATTTGCCTTCCAAACCACAAGAGCACACTGCTGGCTCATATTAAGTTTTTCATCTATCAAGACCCCCAGGTCCTTCTCCACAGGGCTGCTCTCAAGGACTGCTCCTTCCAGTCTGTATGGATGCCTGGGATTCCTCTGGCCCAAGTGCAAAACTCTGCACTTTGGCATGTTGAACCTCATCAGGTTGGCGTGTTGAACCTCATCAGGTTCACCCGGGCCCACCTTTCAAGCCTCTCGAGGTCCCTCTGAATGGCATCCCTTCTTTCAACCGTGTCGACCGCACCACTCAGGTTGGTGTCATCAGCAAACTTGCTGAGGGTGCACTTGATTCCATCATCGATGTCATTGATAAAGATGTTAAAGAGCACTGGTCCCAAGACAGTCCCCTGGGGGACGCTGCTCGTTACCGGCCTCCACCTGGACATAGAGCCATTGATGACCACCTTCTGTCTGCAGCCTTTCAAGCAGTTTCTTATCTATTGAGTGGTCAACCCATCAAATCCACATCTCTCCAATTTGGACATAAAGATGTAGTGGGGGACCATGTCAAAGGCCTTGCTTAAATTCAGGTAAATGACATCAGTCGCCTTTCATTTGTCCACTGATCCTGTCGCTCCATCATAGAAGGCCACCAGATTGGTCAAGTGTGATCTTCCTCTGGTGAAGCCGTGCTGGCTGTCATGGATCACACACCCATTCCTCATGTGATCAAGCATGTCATCCAGGATGATCTGTTCCATGATCTTCCCAGGCACAGAGGTGAGACTCACTTGCCTGTAGTTCCCGGGGTCCTCCTTGCACCCTTTCTTGTAAATGGGAGTGACGTGACCCTTCCTCCAGTCATCCAGGATCTCATCTGACAGCCACGACTTTTCAAATATGATGGAGAGTGGCTTGGTAACCACCTCGGCCAGCTCCTTCAGAACCCTGGGGTGCATGCCATCCGGCACCATAGACTTACACACATTCAGTCTCATGAGGTGGTCTCAGACCTGCTCTGTCCTTACAGCAGGGGGGGATTTACCACCCCCGTCCCCACCCAGAGGTTTAGGAATGCAGGGCTCAGGGATGTGAGAAGTACTGGAATCCTGGCTGCCAGTGAAGACCAAGGCAAAAAACTCATTCAGTACCTCAGCCTTCTCTTCATCTGTTGAAGCCAGTTCTCCTTTTACATTTACCAAAGGAGGTACATAAGATCTGTCCCAGTAAATAAAAGACTTCTGTTTTTGTGCTATTCCTGTATGAGCATTCTCTGAAAGTCAAAAAAGACATCCTGGAACTTGTGCCATTTAGCATAAGCAAAAGATTTTCATATTTCTCAATTTCTGTATTCTGAAGTTCTGTCATAAACTGGAATTGGTTTATTTTATTTGCAGAACTTTGTGCTTAATAGAATGATATAAACCCATTCCTCTGATATTGCCAGATCATGGCCTGTACCAATGGTATAGCACCAGGTAGAAGGAGTGGCTAACCCAGGGAGCTCAGGTGCAAGCAATGCACCTGATTGACTGGAAGGGGGTGGACCCTCCTCACTTTCACTGAAGAATTAGCACCTGAGGGAGCAGCATCTTTTCATGTAGAGATTTCACTTCTATTGAGTTGTTAGTGCTTATTAGAAGGGGTGAACCAATTTTTCTTCATTTTATCTTTTGTTGTTCTATAGTGTTTATATTCCATTAGAAGGCACTGTCATTGCCTTCTTTTTCTGCACACTCTTAAGTAAGAAAGTTTTGATTTTTTCAGTCAACAAGTGCTTAATGAGAAAGAATTATAAAGATGGTGGTCACGACACTGAGTAAAGCAGAAAAAGTGCAACAATTTTCAGAAATAGAGTTAACAGCACATGTGCATATAGAAATACAGAACTAAGTATGGACTAGCATAGAGGCCCATGGCAAATACAGCTTGTAAAGTAAGTACTCCCACTTGTGCTCCTTGCATAATCTGAAACAATAATGGAGGCCATAGTGGTATCACTAAGCGATGTTTAGATTACCCCAATGATAAAATCATCAGTAACATAAAAAGAACAAAACATAATCACATTTTAAAACTTGTGTATGTAGTTCTGAAATACACAGTTGTGTTTAAACTTTTTAGTTGTTTACTTCTATATCTTAAATCCTTAATTTTTTCAATTTTCAAAGTAAAAAAAAGAAAAAGTTATAAAAAAGAATCAAAACAGCATCTGCTATATCAGCGTAAACAGTAAAAAAACTTCCACATAATTAAAATGGCAAAACATTTAATACATATTCATGTTAGAAAGTTAACTATTCGTTTAGTATCAGATGAGAAATTAGCTTTGCTTTATTTCCTTTTTCTGGTGGAGCCTGCTGTGGTAAGTCATAGAATTCACAGAGCTGTGAAAAGGACTGAAGAACGTTGTGCATGTTTAAGAACAGGAGAGGGATTTTTTGATAAGCATTGTTTCTGCAGTTCTCATTACATCCTATAATCTACTACTTCAATGAAATGAAGATTCTATGGCCTACTTTTAAGCAAAGATTTGAAAATCACAGTGCAATACAGAAAACGTCCATTAGTTTATTCACTGTCAAAATTGTGCAGCATATGACATTTTGATGTACTATGGGCAGATTCCTCAAATGCATAAAATGTAATCGCCTTCAGTAGAAAATATTTTCACACCAAATGATGAGGAATCAAAAAACACAATAATTCTGTTGCTGTACACTTAGGCTTATTCCACCTTTACTCCAGCATACAGACAGAAATGAAACAGTTCAACTGCAACTGTGAGTTGCACAGACTGTCACCATGCTGTTGCATCTTTCTCTCTTGCCATATTTAATGCTCATCACTGTGGATGTTTTTAAACTAAATCACAATGCTTGTTTACAGGGAGACATACAGGAAAATTAGTTACAGATAAACCAAAGCAGTGCTCGTTTATGAGGATACATGTGGGAAAATTAGATGCAGATTCACCAGAGTCAAGATTCACTTCTGGAGGTAGCAGTGCCACCTACAAATTCTGTAGCACCCAAAGGCTCCTGTCTGGTGAATATAACCTTCCTGCCCAGGGATGTGAAACTTATCTAACCCATGTGAGCACAGATCAGAGTAACTTTCCTATTCAGGAAGAACAAAACCAAGCATTTCCAGAATAGACCTCAAATTGGAGGGAGAAGGTGCCCCAGGCTGCATGGACACATGGAAAGCAGCAGCAGTCATCATGTGAAGAACTAGGTCTGCTGTTAACAGCTGAGTTTTTGAAAGGAAGTGAATGGTTAATAAGGCTAGATTTTGCTTTGCACAAGAAGCATTGATATACAAATGTAATGGTAGGATATGTGGCACAGACAATTGCTCTGGCTCTACCTGTGTGAACCTGAGTGGCCCTGAGAGCCAACAGGGAACTACATGCAAGATGCATCAAGTCTAAATGAATCCTGTTCATCCTATACTGGTCAGGAGCCAAGTGTATTGTCCCCATCCATGGCAGGGGGCTGGACTAGGTTATCCTTAAGGGTTGCAAGACCATTCTGTGATTCTTTATTTCCATGAGGTGACAGGTAATGAAGATAGATTGCAATTGAAATTTACAGCTAAATCAAGTGACCACTGGACCATAATTGGTGAAGTGAGTTTACTACCTCCTCTTCTGATGAGGTGAATTCTTATGTAGTTCTTAATGGGAACCAAATGCTAATGCATGCCAGGTTTCTCTAAGAGGGCTGCACAGCAGCAGAAACATTTTTACTTCTCTTGCTCTGGGTCAGAAGAAGCCCTGAAGAAGAGAGGTTCTGAAAAAAGAAAAGTGCTCGGTGGGTCATAGGAGGTTTATGGAGCACAGGATGAACATGAGGGTCACAGAAAGGGAAGATAGAGTCTGAGATGCTGAGGCGACAAGAAGTGCGGGGAACATAAGTTCAGCAGAACTTAATGAAAGAGACATTTTGGGAAGTGCCCAGAAGTTCAGAGCATCCCTGTCAGAAAGCCCATCTTGCTAGGACATGGTGCAGGAAGAACTTTGCTGGCAAACTCTCACTTTTACTACATTTCATTCTAGGCTTCTTCCATAGTGAGAAGCTCGATCCTTCCACTTATGATCAAATAAAAACTGGTTTTCTGTTTAAGAAAGTGGTTTTAGTCTTTTGGGCTGCTTACTCTAAGGAGAAAATAGAAGTTTAGCAGCAGGCAAAGCTCTGCTGAGGCTGGGATGCCTTTACCCCTGAGTGACTTTGGACTGAATTTAGAAGTGCACTCAAACCTTTCATCTGGAAGATGAGGAGCAGCAAAGAGCTGAGGGAGCCATCATCCTCAGCTGTCAGAATTGCCTGCAATAAACATTTGTCTGTGACCTGAATTGCTTTTAGCTCCTGTGTGGTTCTTCTCATTTAGAAATAAAGTCTGGAAGATCAGAGCATTGTCTGGGCATCAGTGACATGTTAAGGTAGCCCAGTTATAGCTTGCTAGCTTCTGGGTATGCTGCAGCAAGCATCATATCTACTCCAGCTGGCGCTAGCAGAACTGCACCTGGGGGTGGTATGACCTCAGAGAAAGGCACTGCTCAAACTGCAGGCTTGCCCCTAGTCACCAGGCACTGCATTCAGAATCCTCTACCCTTTTCTTTCCTCTTTTTCTTTTTTCTTCATTCTTTTCTTTTTTCCTCTCCCGCCCCACCCCCCCCCCCCCCCCCCCTTTCACTCCCTCTCTTCATTTTTTTTCTTTTTTTTTTTTTTTTTTTTTTTTTTTTCCCCCCCCCCCCCCCCCCCCTTTATTTTACTTGCTTTTAGTTAATTTAATTAATTGCTTTGTATTTCCAATTATTGTGGGCAAAACCAAAGCAAGTGTAAGTTTGAATTCTTTTTAGATATGACTTCTTTTATATTTTAGAACAAGTAAATTAGTTTCCAGCTCTTTCAAAACCAGCAGGGATAAAATCACATTTCTGCAGCATTTTGATTTATTTCTAATGAATTTTATCTGGTCCTTTTTTATACAGCAAAGCAGGACCAGCCTCAAAAAATGCAACATTTTATCCTTCTGCAAATTTGTAGGAAAAAAATTACCTACTTAGATTTGCTGAAGCTCTAGCTTTAGTAACACGTAGATGATTGACATAGTAAAAGGAGATTGCACAAACTTTCACTGATTTTCTACAGGACAGATTTATTCCTGGCATAATTCAAGTGAAGTTAAGGAAGGAGTCTGACTTGAAGACTCTTGAGTAGATTTCTGCAATTTACGGTTTACAAATCCTCCCTAATCCTTGTTCTTCCTATCAGTTATGGTCTACTAGTAGGCAATAAGTATCTGCCACGTTGCCAGAGAGAAGTTGTTTATCCAGTTTTAAGTGAGCTTGGGAGTCTGTTTGTTTGCTTTTACAGGGTGGGTACAATTACAAGGGCAATAATATGCATGGTTACAGAGTAACTACTCTGCGGATTAGACAACAGGAAATCCATCCATCTTCTATGTGTTCAACTGTTGCAGCTCTTACCTTCAAGTGAATGATGTCTCTCCAAAAATGCACAGAAATTTATCATTACAAAAGTTTGAGGTCAAACCAGATTAAATCATACTCCATTGCGCCTGTGGTATTAGCATGGCAGGAAGGGAGAATCCATTTCTACTTAACTCTATCATGATTTATGTCTGGGGAACTCCCTCAGCTCTCCCCTTTAGTGTTTGGGCATGAACATTTGGTATTGTTGTCAGCACGAGATCTCTGTCTGGTGGAGGATGCTGCTCTCCTCTATCATGAAACAATATTTAAGCAATCAGAGCTAGTTTTTCTGCATCAAGTACCAAATGGATTTTTATCTTGTTTCTGCACATTCACTTATACACACTGAAGATAAATTTCCCCTCTTTGTCTTCCTATTCTGCAAGATGTGCTTGTTGGGCATATGCATGCCAATCCTGATTTGTCTTGTCTTCACAGACAAATTCTCTTTCCCAGCACTTTTTGGGTCTGCAATCTTTTCTTCTGTCTACACTCTATCATTTGTTATATTCCTAAATTTGATTTCAACTCTGATTTAATAGCTCTCTCACTTGCACTTGCCCTTTTTATATATTTTTTTCACCTCTTTACTATTTGACCTTTCCTAGACCTTATTTAAAGGACATATATTGCCCTTTCTATTGTTATATTGCTCTTTCTGACCTTCTTCCCTGGTTCCTCTCCAACCTTGTGGTTCACTCAAAGAAGAGGGGCAGAGGAAGTGAGGGCAAGACAAAGTTGACACTGACTTCCATGAAACTCGATTTTTGCCCAATACATTCTTGAAAAATAAATGGGAAGTAGTTGGGAGAGAATGAGAAGCCACAGAATCCTGGGATGGGAACCCAGAGGAACTGTAATGTGCGTATTTATAATCACCTTTGTATTCTTGTAAAGTCATCTGATCATTTTTTTAAGTGGGTTATATTATATATAACATATATCAGACTGAGCAAAGATTGAACTGTGTAAATGTATGGATGTCAGGATTTGTCCCAGTTTTCAAAAAGCTGATTTTTTTTTACAATAAAAAATAACCTTCCCTCTACAGATGTTCTACCACATTTAGGGAATTCCCATTCTCAGTGTTAGCCCTGCTGACCAGCAGAGAATGGAGCTGTCAGCCATAGATAGGAATGACATTGCATACAAAAATAATTGGAAAAAAGTTCTGTTACGATGACACATTTGTGTAGTTGCAGCCAAAGATGATAAATTTTACAAGTTGGTCAGGGTTGAATTGGTAAATCATGCAATCAGTTATGGGTTAAATATTAGCAGAAGACACTCTCTGAAGAAAGGACAGAGTTGATTATATTCTTTTGAATGATTCCCAGATGGTAACATGTGCTTTCCAATGAAAGTAATTATATAATCCACAAACCTGAGTTCCAAGTTAAAGGAATGGTAGTGAAAATTACAGAGTAAGAATTGAGGTCCATGGCCTTTTTTTTTTTTTCTCTCTAAAGACAAACAAAAAACTTCACATGTCTTAAGAGCTGTTGAAGTGAAAAATTCTGATTTTAAGAGATTTCATACTTAATGCATTAACTATAATCTTTTGACTCTAGACTAAAATGCAGTCATTTTTGCACTTTATTGTGATTTATATGAAGTGTTTTGTTTTTCTATGGCTTGCAGTGTATGGCTTGGAACTGAGGAGCAGACTTTCAAAGCTGTTTGATGCTGTTACAGTAAACGTCTGTGGCATTGAGGCACGTTTACTATACACACCTTACTTGCATATTTCCGTAGAGCAGCTTGTCCTTTTTAATGCATTTAACCTTTTTAATGCATTCTTTTCATTTATTTTTCTTTGAAGAACTGATGATCCTATATATTAAAAAATATTCAGCTTGTCTTTTCATCCCCCATGTAGCAAAGACTGCTTGTAAACTATTAGACTAAAAATAACATATAGAAACTAAATAAAAAGCATAATTTAAAATTGTTGGGATCCTAGTCTCGATTTTGACATTTCTTCTTTTGGTCTTCCTGTTGTTTTGCAAAGTAGAGCTGGAATTCTCATCTAATCCCACACTGAGATTTTCAGAGAAATATCAAATGAATGGAGCTTCTGGGAACTGTTAACATCATAGCTACTTCAAAATGGAATTAAAATAGTCATATTGTCATTCAACAGCTTCCATATTAAAGTTCTGAGAATTACTTTTGAACTGCCTGGTTAGCTAATTAATGGACTCAAAGGTAAATGTTTGTCCAACAGTTAATTCCTTGATTACTTTTTCTTATTTTGCTTGTAACAGTTATATGAATCTCTGAGTGACTTCTCAGTAATGAATTTTACTGGCAAATGTACTTCTTAATTAGATGTCAGAAGTAGACATACTGATCGCATAGCAGATAGGGACCCTACTATGTGCCTGAGTATATGAAAAGTTTTGATAGGTGCATAAAACAGTTACGGAAAGAATGAGAGAATAAGACTTCTAAAATCATACATTATTTGGACATATCAATATCTGGTGCAGACCAGATTTCAATCAAGTCAACCAAAAGACCATAAGGCAGAAAGCACCACAGACCATTTTTCATCTCTGTTACCTCTTCTGATTTTTTTCTTTGTAGATCACCCCTGATTATGTTGTTATTATTACAGTTTTTAATGCCAGGAATAAGTAAAGAAATGTTTTAAAAGATAAGGTTTCTCTTCTTAGAAACGTAGTTTGTTAAGGAGGCATACATGTTTCAAGCAGATCATACTGAGCGATTTATCTATTGTCAAATAACTAAAAGTTGTCTATCCAGGTCAGTGTTGGTGATCTTGTGACTTCTGTATGGCTGATGGAGAAAAACAGGCACCATCAGACCACGCAGTTCATCAGAGTTGGCTTTGGTATCTAGGGTGGTTCAGAGCTTGGGGATATGACAGTAAGGTGAGCTTCTCTCTTGAGGTGCATCTTCTCCCCGTTTCCCTGTGAAAAGCAACCACAGTAACTAACTACCTTGTGCTAATTTTTGATGCTTGCCTTAGGGCAGATGACCCTAATAGCCCAGCTTGGAGCTACAGAGAGAATTTCCACAGCAGCCTAGAGCTGTGGAGGCCAAAGGGTTTACCCTAAAGCTAAGAAGCCTGTAAGACCACTGGAAGGCTATTTTGTGCATCAGCTGTTTGGAGAACATGTGTCCCTGTGGGCCTAGCTAAAAATCCCACCAACTTCTGGCAGTTAGGAACACTTAATGTTTGAACTGATACCTTCAAATGAAAAAGATAAATTAGTGGTAGTGCTTTTGAAGTGATATCATCTTCACCAGTCACAAAAATCCTGTTAGTTACCTGACAGAACTGCTTATATTTTTCTTTAAGTGCTGACAAATATATTTTCTAACTGAGATCAAAATGATATTATTTTCCCTTGAGTGCACTGATGTTTTATTTATATATATTTATTTTTTTTAAACCCCTCTGATATTTAAGGGATTTATAAGTTTTGCTTTGGGTTTGTTTTTTTCTTAGCAAAGGTTTATTTTAATCAAATGTAAGTATTAACTATTTATTAGCTGTGGTCAAAAATAAACTTTTAGATCTGGAGAGCAAACACATTGTAAAGCTCTTACAGTTTAATCCTGGATTATGCAAACACTCAAATACGAGGAAGCTCATTTAAGTGAGAGGAGGCATGGGCGTAGGAGGGCTTGGGGCAGTGCTCCCTCAGCTCCATTCCCAGACATCTGCAAATCTGGATCTGTCCGTAGGTGAGAGCTGCCCAACAGTTTGCAGACCAAGAGCCAAGAAAAGCAAATGTACATATGTAAGCCCCTGGCAGCAGTACTGTTATCATTGCTGGTAGCAGAGCTGGGACTTTGTGGCAGACAATGCACATGGACCAGGGAGCTCTGCCCCAGGTGTTACCAGTGCTGCCCCACCACCCCAGCTTATGCAGCAAATCTATGCCCTCACTTAACTGCATGGCTCTCAACAGCTTGTATCCAAACATGGGCAACCTGGCTCTGGTTCTCCCTTATCCCTGTCACATCACCAGTTTCTCCCAGACCTAGCTTCTGCCCCTCTGTTCTGCCCTATACAGACTCCTACCACCATTAATATCTTAGTCTCCCATCAGCCCAACTCAGACTCTGCTTCTGTTTCTCCGTGCTCCATTTGGATTTTTGTTATTTGTAGGTCCATTTTGTTAGTTTTTGTTGTTGTTTTCCAAGCAGAATGGTAGGTTTTGTTATTGTGTTCTTACTAAGTACCCACAGAGTATGCCTGGGGATGCACATCACCTCACTTCCAGAAATTAACTGTAATACTAGTTCTGAAAAACCTGCTATTCTTCAGTAGGGAGCTAAATTAACCAGTAACTAACTGTGTGGAGGAATGTCAATTCAGCATTGATACAAGGGTTGGAGCTGCCCATGGTGTGTCCAGTTCATCAGCTTCTGAATGTATTGCCTGTATTTCTGCAGATCTGTCATATAGTTGCTACAAGTCAGAACACTGACGCATATTATGGAAGGACTCATATTCCCAAATTAAAATGTCAAGAAGTTACTAGTGGTCTTGGCATCTGTTATCTGGGGCTCAGATTCAGGTACGTTAAAGAGATCTAATTTTCAGAAAGTGCTAGTAGCACACTTATAAAGCATTTCAAATGGAACATTCAAACATCAGAGCAAATACAGTCTTTGGGTTTGGAAAAGCTTGGCTTTAGCATTTGAAGATGGATGTTTTCAGTTCTTAGATCTATTGAAACACCTGAAAACAGTATGACTGTCCATGGAGCCAGAGGCCTTCTGTGGGCTCAGATGTTTCCACGGCTTATTTTTAAAACATGCTATAATTTTCCTGGTACTAACTTTTAAAAGCTTCTTTACAGAAACCAGTTCTGAAACGTTTAGTTGGAGTTTCCTCTTAAATGAGCATAACTATTCAGTGGTATATTGTTCACAGTTGCCAACAGCAATACAGGCAAGGAAAGCAAAGTGTCATTTTCCATAACTGAATGATGAATTGAAAAACAAACTTTAAGTGATCCAGACCACAAAAATACAAGACAAGAGACTGCCATTGAAAAAAAGTGGTCTATTAAATTAAGATGCTACTAGGTGTCATTGTGACTCTGTGGGTAGCATGTCTGCCTTACAGCCAACTACTTGCGGGTTCAAGTCTCATACTGGGACCTTGGCTCCTATCCAGAGTATTGCAGAAATAAGCAGCGTGTGGCACTTTCAGAGGTGTCATCCTTCAGAGGAAATGTTAAATCTACTGTCCTTCTGCCAGCTCTCCAGTTGGAAATTAAAGATCCCCCAAGTACCCTTTCAATAGAGTGAGTAATAATCTCAGGGCCCTGGCCAAGATTCCATCTCCCAATAAAAAGAATTTGTAATGGTTGGGACATATTTCACAAAACAGCAGAAGTCACATAAACCAATGGAAAAAAATCATTTAAAATGTTGTGCCTCCTTTATGTATTTTTAACATAGAAAGTCACTTATTTGATTAAGTTTCAATAACATTTTTAAGCAGCTGACATAAATTGCTCATACAGGGATATTCAAAAATACAAAAGGTATCTTCCATTACATACTGTTAGGAAACAGCTAATTCCCACGGACATCTTTGAAAAATTCAGCTTAGATTTATGAAAGGTCCATGAAAAATGCCTAATAGCACTGTGTTTCAGAACAGCCTTTCAGTGCAGAGGACCACAGCAGCATTTGTGCATTATCAAGTGTGAAAATGCCGATGAGTGTTCTGCTGAAATCTCAGTGTACCAAGAGACGATACATTTCCAAATGTACTTTTGCACTGGGGACTGTTAACCTGTCCAGTTGGCATTCATATGCCTTTAAATCTCCCTCTGAAACATCTTCCACGTGGCAGGAATCACAGTGAAGTTATTTAATGGCATTGTGTGAATATTCTGCCAGTGCTGTATGTAAGTGTGGAAGAGATTTTTAGCATCCCTTGTGTGGGTTGACTGAAGCAGGGCAGGCTCTGAACTAAATTCTCTATTTCCCTCGGCCCTGAAAAGGTAACCTGACATAAAGCAGTTCAGTGTGCCAAGAGTCTATAAACTATTTGGGGACAGTCAGAAGAACAGAACAGGCTGCAATGGTGAGCTGGACTTGCCTGTGTGGACTTTATCAATAATACATTTTATTGTTTTTTTCTTTGAAAACACAGAATATAGAGTGAGGGTCTGGATGCTTATGTACATTATGGAGAAACTGTTGGTTGCCAGTAGCATGAGTCATCTGATTTTGTTGTAGTTTTTGTGGCATTTTCACTATGAGCAGAAAAATGACCTTCCCAGTGGTGCCTAGACTCAGCATCAGTCCCAGACATGTGCCCCAGGTTGTGTGCCAAAGGTTTCCCATCACTGGCCACTCTTTCTCATGAATATTTTTTGTTGCAGCTCTACAGGAAGGATTGTTGTTTCTTGCTCTTGTGTTTCCTCTCTCTCTCTTTGCTCAATAACCTCTCTTGAAAATGAATAGTAGGAGCAGAAAATGGCTTCTCTCTCCCTTATACCTTTCTCATTTTGGTTCTGATGTTCATTTCTCATACTTCCAGTCTCAAGTGCTTTTCTGAACTCCTTACTTTGGTGACCTCCTTTCTTAATTTAATCTGGACAAAGCACCAAGTTGATTTCAAGTCATAAAGCTTGATTTGCTGTGTGCTCTTGGCGAATGCGAATAAGCTCCCTGGCTCCTTTTAATCAGCTATCATAATCATTTTTTTTTACTGCAGCAATTAGGTCACCAAAGCGAGTAGTCTCTTATGTTCTACTGAGTACAAATCTGTCCTCCTCTGACTTACTTCATAATTTAATTATTAAAGCTTGATATCATTTTGGTTTCCATGTAAGGCAACCCCATAAGAGTAATTCTATAGTTTTGAAGGCAAGGTTACTACTGCTAGAACCAGCACTCTGAGGGGCTGGTACCACACTGTATATGGCAATAACAATACTTCTTGCCACATGTATTGCAACATTTGTCTACCTACTGAGCCAACAACAGCATTCTGCTGGCATCCTCCCTGTAGCTCTGCACAGAGCTAGCATGTGCAGGGTCTGGTATCAATTAGTTAATAATTTAGCAATGGTTTGAAGATATAAAGCAGCTGCTAAAAGCTAAGAGTTATTATTATGTTAACTACTTATTTTTCCATTTTACCTTTGCATCTTTTTGGTTTGTTTCAGAAAATAGTGTTGCATTATTAATGCATTTAGCACCTCTTTGTCTTGACATTTAAATGTCTGAAATGTTTCAATGCAATTACACGGTTTTGTATCACCTGAGGTACCTTCATCTGCATGAAAATTTGCATGCCTAAATTTTGTTTTAATAACAACATTTCCATTAGCTGGTTTTAAAAAGATCTTGTGTTATAAGATCTTATTAATCCCTGCAGGAGCAGCTTTCCAGATACATGATTTAAGAAGTTCGGAAAACACTTTTGGCCACTCGGCTGATTTTCAGTTCCAAACGGTGCTTCTCCTGGTTCCCTCTCAGTTCCCTTTGCCACCCCAGGAATATCTGATACTTCCGAGTCTCATGTTTTGAGGATCCGATTCGCACTCAAGTGGGGCTGCTAGGCAAAGTTAGAAATCCCCTATTTCAAGAGAGGCATGTCGCAAGCACAAGTAACTGGATGTCTAGGAGTCACAGCAGAAGAAACCCAAATGCTATTGGTCAGAAAAATATATATCTTAACATTCACTTCAATACACTGTGCAAATTGCTCAAATGCAAACACATTTAGTTTGACGCATGGAAACAGAATCAGATCTAACTATAGCATGTTGAGAATAATGGGGCCCAGATCACAGAGTAAGCTATGGAGGTGTTGCATCGCACATTGATAATAAATAGCAGTTTTTCTAGAAGATGAATCGCAGTAATTGTGCCATCATATTTAAGAAGTTGATTTCCTCTTTCTGTAGAACTGGATGATGAAAGCAAAACACTTTGAAGCTGCAGATATTGCCCTACCCCAGCAATGGGAGTTTGTTTAATGGCTAAGATGACTTGTAACAAGATCTTCTCTTGAATTTAGCTTAAGTTCCAATAACCCTCAATGAAGAAACTTAAAATGATCTGTCTCATTATCTTCACAGACTTTATAGGCTGGATATGTCAGAATTCCTCTAGTGTTATAAATCATTAGATACCTTCAAGCCTGTCAGAAACACACAATTTGTGTAACAACACTCTGTCTCCTCCTGGAACAACTAATTAGATGTCCCTTTTATATGTACTTGCCGTGTCCTGCCTGTAGCTATTAGGACACATCACAGCACTTTCAGTCAGTGTGAGGGCACAGAAGTCGGCTTCCTGGAATTCCATCAGAATAAAAATAAAGTTGTTCTTAATGTGTGACACATCATTCAGCGTGGCTTGTTCTAGACACTCTGGGAGAGGAAAATAATGCATACGTTGTCACTTGGGGCTATGTTGTGCAATATGGAACTATTTTAGAGCTCAGTGCTTTTGATGAGGAACTGCAGTTAATCCCATTCTCAGGTACCAACACTGAAAGAGTGTGACTAATGTGAAAATCATACACAAAACCTGTGAGCCAGTTTCTGCAGAGAACGACGATGTTCACAAAGCTTTGTCATGGGCAGTGGAAACTGTTCTGCTCTGCTGTGCCTGAGGGCTGCCTGCACCACACAAGAGGTCCCAGATCTCCCACCAGGAAACACCGGTTTTGCTCTGTTTTGATCTTGGCAAAGGCAGTGTTTGCGCCTGGCAGAATTGCAGGGCAGAGCATGCTTTCCAGAAACATCAGGGCGATCTTTCTGGGAATCGTTGCTTTCCCCCAGCAATGCTCTCAGCCATTGGCTAGTAAGAATCCAGTGGTAGAGTTGATGTCTCAAATGAGTCTTCAGCCTAACAAGCAACAGTATAACAACCATTAAAGTATAGGGCTAGTAAAGAAAAGATGCAGAGATGCCCAAGTTCCTTACATTGTTAATGAGAAACCTACCTCAGTGTCAGCAGCAAGAACAGCAGCCAGCAGGATTCGTGCATGTTTGCCCTCTTTCCATTATATGTATCAGTTCTGCTTCAAGCCCATTCTCCAGCCTGTGCTGGAACTTCAAAGCCACAGTCTGATGCACTGCATTGATTTTGCCTCCAGAGACCACGAGGATATTTGCTTTCTCTGGGAATTTTATTTTATTTTTTTACTGTAGCAGAAAATAAGACGTGGGCATATATAAACAAAGAAATCTGGAAGAACATGTGGGACATCAGACTGCCAACAGAGACTTTTCCTGCCTATTTCCACTCTTTTGCCTCTTGAAACTTATCCCTAGAGCCACAAACAAAGTAAAGAACAAGAGCCGGAATATTTTTCAAGGAACTCTCATCCTGCATCTTATAGTGCTGTGTGCCTTGGTGTGCAACTTTATGCAGCACAGAGCCTTCATTTGCCCTTAGAATTGCTCCCCAACTTTGAAGAAGTCTGAACACAAATTTTTATTTAGTTATTTATTTTGCAGCTGAAGCACATCTCTTCATAAGGTTTAAAAAAAAAAGGGGGGGGGGGGGGGGGGGGGGGGGGGGAATATATTGAACAGAATAGAGATCACCTTCTTAAAGAAATCACTCTAATCAAGCAGCTGCCTCTAACATGAGGTCATGCCACAATGTTTCCCAACATAGTGAAGGCAGTTCTGATGTACCTTTATGAAAAGACTAACTATTAAGCTCATAATATAACTGGATCCCTACACTGGCCTCTCAAGGCAGTGTTCAGACGTGGATTTGTTTCTGCTTCAGCCAGATCTTAAATGGAATATCAATTTCTAATCAGTTATGTCTGGAAGTAACAGATATACAGTGAGATTTTTTTCCTAGTGATATATGAATATCATATCAAGAGTATTTGGGTTGAAGATAAATGACAGAAATTTTTGATACAACAATATTCTTCACCAGCTTGATGTATCATTTTTAACATCAATTGTCAAGGCTGTGACATTTGTTTGTAGAAGGTCAAGGGTATCCTTGAGGTATGAATCTGAGTCATATATATGAGTAGAAGTTCAGCAGGAGGAGAAAGGGGATCCTTCTGAGGTTGAATTGCAAGTGCTTTTTTTTTACACAAGGAATTCTTAAAGAGCATCTGATTTTTATCACAACTGTGGCACAACAGTAGGAGTAATGGAATTAATTGTAACAGCAATAACCATGAACCAATAATAAAATGAGAGCAGTGCAGGAAAAGAGAAAGGAACAATTTTTGTTCAGCAAATGGGTACACTTATTTTGCAGCATTGTTAAAACTCTTAGGCAATGAGAGAAGGTGATTACTATTAAACTTCAGTGTTTCCTGTCAGAATATTCATTCAACAAGGTACATTTCCTACCATGATAGCTGGAGAATGACTCTCACATTAAATTTAATTCAATAATTTGTTTCCTATAAATTAATTTCTACAAGCTTGTCCACGTCAGTAAACTTGTCAGATCTACTTGACTTTTTGTCCTCCCTCCGTCAGAGAGCAAAGAATTACAGGTATGCATCAGAGTTCAGAGTACTTTCTTTCATGTGCACTGTGTTTGGACTGTCCTTACTGTTAAACAGTGGCTTTGGGAAGAGATAAATAAAGAAAAAGGACAACAGTTCACTTTTAATGCTTTAATTAATGTTATATTCTTTGACAGAGAAAGTGCCAGATTGTCCTGGCTAACAGAAATTGAACAGAAATCAAGCATCAAGATTGAGGAATTAAAAATGTGGACATCACATATGGATTATGATAATATAATTTTTTTTTAATTTCTGGTCAAGTTATGCTTTCTTGTAGACATCTAAGAAAGTACAAAGTTGCAACTACAGAATGAAGGAGTGAGGAAATTCCAGGGGAAAGATGCTGCACTATTTTTGCTAGCTCATCACATCATCAGAGGGTATGGTATCATCTCTGGTGGTGTTAACCAGTTTGTGGAGAGGAATATCATCAGTATGTTGCTTTTTCCTCCCATCATTTCATATTCAAAGTAAATTCTCCATCAAAGCTTGACAGATCTGAAATGCCTCTGTGGTGATAATAATGCTCTTTTCTTTCTAAACTTTCAAGGAATATTTTTGTATTTCTAAGACATAATTAATGATCAGTCAGAATTATTCATGTGTTTGACTGGATTAGGTATATAATTAGTCCTCCTAACCCTCCCAAATATATCCTTGTCTATAGATGGGTAAGCCAAGTAGATGCTGTCATTATACTTTCAGAAAACAACACTACCATATTTATTCTCATCCTTTGCTCATCCTTTGATAGCTCTTTATGTTTACTTTCTGACTTTTGGCATGCAGCCATTTCCTGTCCTAAAGGGAATGACAACCAGAGATAGTAAGAAAAAGATGACAGGAAGAAAACAGGCTTGTGAAAAAGAAAGAAATTCTGGATGGTAAGAGTGAAGGTTTAAAAGAAAATAATAAAATACAGTAAGGCACAATAAAATACTTAAGACATTGATTCGAAGATAAATGCAAAACCTTCACATTAAAGACACTGAACAAATACTGTAAGACAAAGATAGATAAAGAAGAAAGGAGAAGGACAGCAATGGTGAAACTCTATTACATTGTCACAGGCTTCTCTCACAGCACATACTTTAAAGGTGGCTGCTTGCGGCTCATGAAATAAATATCAAAAAACATGCCTATTTCTGAGAAGAGAGAACAAGAAAATGTCTGAGCCCAGAGTCTCTTAGGAGACATATCTCAGCCGTGGTGTGTTTGTTGAAAACATAAGGAGCATTTGACAGAAATTTTCAAACACATTTTTTTAATCAAGGAAAACCAATTCATTGAAAGCATTTTTTTTAATTTTTTTTTTTTTTCCCCCATCCTGGAAATATTTACGCCAGTTATAAGGTATGAAATTTCTGCTGAAAGCCAGAAAATGTCACCTGCTCTACACAGAGCAACCTACATCCTGAAGGAGTATCTGATTTCTAGGTGCCCATGCAGGGATGGGTTAGGAGCTTCTTTTACACTGTATTTTCAGCCTCTAGGTTCATCTTGATTTTGACTGGAAATGGTTTAGAAATCATTAAGGTTTTCACAAGACGTGAAAAATGCTTCCTATCCTCTTCTATTATGAAGACACCTATATCACCAAATAAATGATCTATAATGACTAGATATCTCCATTAGTTAGGTTTGTTATTGTGTAAATAGCAGAAAAGGCATGGAGGCTCAAACATTCAAAGGTGGCAATTCCATTACCTACTTTCCAGTAGAACATGTGTTTTCAGTTTAAGCAAATTTTACCATTTCCCAACTGCAAATTGGATGACATACAACAAAAACTGTTTTAGCAGCTTTAGCATTTTATAGACATTACAGGCATGCACCAATCCTTTACCTTAGGAAAAAGTACAAATTACAAAGAGCTTGCTATAAAAACACCTAATCACTAGCCCCCAGCTGGAAGCTGTATGGCCTACTGCATCACAAACCAAACTAAGACACAGAACACATGGGCCTTTGTCCTTGAAGAAAGATGCTTTGCCCTCTTTGTTTCCTAATCTAAAAAATGGGGCAATAATACTTATCTGCTGCGTAATTGAATGCTTTGGAAATAAGAGCCGGGTGTTTTCTGTAGAGGGGAAATCACTTCATATTACTAACAGCATGAGTAATGATAAAGCAGTGCAACAAATGCAGAAAATATTTAAGCAAGCTTTGGTGAATAAACTCAAAATACCAAGACTGTACATGTACACTGTTACCATGAGAATGTAGTGACAGTTTCTAACTTTGGGGTTCAAATAAAGCCCAGAGCTGGGCTTCTTCATAGTAAATATGTTCCAGTATCCAGACTTGAGTTATTAACATGGCAACATCTTCCTTAGCTGAACTATGATTTGCAGTCTCCATTTATACTGAGCCAGACATTTTGATGTACTTTTGGGGCTCATCTGCAGTCACCTGGCAGATATTGAGTATAATGGCAAAACGCTACCAATAAAAGAATGCCAAGATCTCTCTCTTTCTCTTTCTCTCTCTCTCTCTCTCTCCTTTTTTAATTGTAAATGTGTAAATAAATCACAGATTAAAAAAATATTGTGAAAGCTTTGGAAAATAACTTCTTTATTCCAGATTATTGATAAAATCTTTGCTCCCTTAAATTCTCCTGGAATATTTCCATTGATTTACTAGGGTACAGATTTCAGAATGGACTTTGGAAGAATCAGATTAGAAACAGCTACTTTTCTGATTTCTCATATTTCACAATGGAAGATGAGAAAGGACATTTGGAATACTGAAGACACTTAAGCCAGCCAAGAAGGATACAGTATATAAACTTGTTATTTAAAAATTGACTGCTTGGAAAATGTTATATAGCTGGACACTTATTGTTAATTTCTCTATTAGTTCTAAGGGATCCAAAGCACAATCAGTGCTATCAGTCAAAGGTCTGTTTGTATACACTATACTCAGTGTTGTACCAATTCTCCTTTTAATGCATGTGCATAAACTTACACCAGTATGCAACTCCATTGATACAGCAAGAGGATCACCCAGCTCAGTGGCCTTCCTGTTCTGTCTAGGCTGCTGTGTGTTCATCTTCTTCCTCCATGCTCCCACTGACATAATGAAAGCAACTTTATTTCCCATGGAGGAAATCTCCCTTTCTTCTCTTCCAGCCAGGGCGTTCCCCGAGGACACTGATTTGGACAGAAGCATCTATTGTCTCAGCTGTCTTCTTTCAGGGAGGAGATTAATTGCTTCTCCCACCTGAATGAATGACAGAGAGCTTCTGTCCTCATCACTGTGTCCCATGACTGCCTGGAGATCAAAAGCATTTCTGCTGCAATGAGCCATATTCTGCTGCTCTCTACCATACTGCAGCTTAATCCCGTGGGCTGATGTCAGTCCCTATGCACACGTTCTTATTCTGATACTAAATAGGAATCATATGATCCTTCTAAGAGATTAGATTTTTTTGAGAGGCCAACAACAAATATATAAAATTACTACTATTTGGATAAGCTCTATCCAGTAAATAGGAAAGACCTCAAAATATCTATGAAATTTTAGTTTATACACATACACACTCTCACACATATATATGTATTCGGGGGAAAAAAAAAAAAAAAGGTGCAATGATCTTTGTAATCATATGCCATTATGCAAATCAGTTTCTCCACAATTGTGACCACTGTTGTGTAAGTATCCTGTGGTATTCAACTTTTCTCTAAGTGCTCCAAACTGCTTAGAAAATGGTCCACCTGTTTGTTCAGTTTTCCTCTTCAGAAAGACTGATTGGGATAATTGATTATGGGGGCTGATGAAGAGGGCGGGAAGATGAGGTCAGTTAATTGCTGCCTGGGGAAGAGGATGTAGGAGGTCTCTTTTGTTCCAAGATGAGGGCCCATTTGTAATAAATGATACACAACAGAAATGCTGAGAAGACACTCATTTAAGACCCTTTCTACATGAGATAAACAGATGTTCTCTGTGATTCACAGGTCTGGGTTTTTGGGGTCTAATACTGTAAAATGTCTGTGCAACCTGAGCTAGGCATCACAAACAAATGTAAATAAATGTAGCAGGACTGGATGCGCTCATTCTGTATTAAAAGAATAAATATTCAAATGGAGTATAAAGGTATATTATACCTTTCAGTTCTCCTTTTACATTGCTGAAATGTGTGCAGACCTCACACACTTTGAGAATTTCCTCAGCCAATGCTTTCTGGAAGAAAACAGCCTTCATCCTGAATACTGCTGTCCCATGGGTTCCCTGCCTTCAGATTACAGAATATCTCACATCTGTTCTCAAACTTGCCAACTCTAATAAAATGTATTCATTTCAAGCTTTGTTGATGACTAAAAACAAAATCCTAATATCTATTGAAATGGAAATCAACAATTGTTCCGTGACACAGTAAATGGATTTGAGGAGTTAGTAACCTAGCACCCCCAAAAACATTTTCTGTGTAATCTTCTGGGGGGCTGGAGATTCATGATCCTTGAGTTCCCTTCCAACCCTGGCCATTCTGTGATTCTGTGTAATGCCTGACAAAATGAGCATATCTGGGAGCTCTTGTGGATGTGTACTTGATTACTGATCAAAGACTTATTTCTCACTTCTTTTTTTTTTTTTTCTTCCTCTTTAAAGTAAGAAATTACAGAAGTACCAAATGCAATCTCTTTTCCTGTCTCTCTTCTCTTCCACTAGTATGTGTCTTAGATGCAGATACGATTTACAGAACAGAGGACAGGAAATCATCTGTACTCCAAATACTGTTGGTTTGAGGGAGGACCAGAGCTTTAGAATAGCATTCTCGAAGCAGAAAGGTCAGCTCAACAAAACCATGAGCAAAATAACCTGCTGTATGTTTCATATTGAAATGTATGCTTTTTCTTTTCCCGCTTTCAATGAATGTTTGGGGGGAAAAAAATAATCAAGACAAATTGGCTTTGAAATTTGGCTGGGGAATATTTAACATGTTTTCACTTATGTTCAGATGCCATGGCTAGAAAATGGTATTTGTAAATGGTATTCATATGACATACCTCTCAGCTCCCTGCCAAAAGTCTCTTATTGTATGTTTTTTGTATAAGAAATGTCTCCATTTATCTAAAACACCAAGGAAAATGTATATTTTCAGACCTATTTTCTCCCCTTCCCCCATCTCCCTTTCCATAAGCATAATTAGCTAGCAATCAGGTATAATAGCTAGACATGTAAATGCCTTTAGTTTCAAGCAGATGCAAAAAAACAAGGTTGCACACAAAATCAAGCCTTAAGGATTAGTCTTTCAACATAGGACACAAAGGCTGCCTTCCCCTCTTCTCCAAATTCATCCCTCAAACACTGATATTTCTCTCATATATAACATTTAATAACATAATCACATCCCAACCCCTATGCTCTATAATGCAAAAAATGTTGTGTGGGCATCTATCATGAATCACTTTTGGCAAACTAGAAGCAATACAATGAGGAGAAAATTAACTGGAAAATAAACCTGTGATCAGAAGAGCAGCAGAAGAATTGAGATTTACTTTGAGAAAGAATTTGGGGAACACATTATTTTCTTACTTAGAGGCATTAGGTTGTTTTTCTAGTTACAAGAAAAAGATACAGCTTTGGGAATAACCTCTGTGTATATCAGAACGTATGTAAGATGAGAAATGGGGAACAATCTACAGGGATTTCTTGTTTTCCAATAGCCAGCGTATATGTTACTTACCTTTGTCTTCCATTAAAACTGAATCAGCATTCTGAACTTACAGGTAAAAGATAAAGATCTTCTCCTGGATAAATATTGTTACATGCAGGTTGTGAATGATGACTCAGAAACGTCTTCCCTCCCAGATCATCTGTTGATATTTAAGCTAAAATCCCGGGTGGAGTTAATGGTTCAAAGTACAGATAGACATTCCCCAAGGGAAGGAGTTGTGAAGGCAGGAGTAGTAACATGGCCTTCATGAAAATCAATCTAATCCTGCAGCTGACAGTGTGTAGAGTTGCTGGTTTGTGTGCGATAGTAGTTGGGAAAAGAAATTACTGAAGCTGCTCAATAGCTGGGTTACAAGGTTTTCCGGTATGAAAAACAGAAGAAAAAAAAAAAAGAGCACCCTTATTAGGCCATAAAATAAATATAAACTACTAGCACTGTGACTAGTCAGTCTGAGATTATAGTTAGAAAGGTGATTGTTTTTTTCCTAGTGGTTACAGATCATTAATTTGAAATAACTATTCTGAGGGCCTGGAGAGGGCCCTTACCATTTAGCTAAGTCAGCCAGCTTTCCAGAGACAGAAGAAAAATTATTATTACGCAATAAATTATCTTTCCTGTCAAGTTTTCAGTCATGAGCAGCTGAAGTTCCCACCTCAGTGCAGATGAATTTCATGGCGTGAAAGCAAGCTCCAACTTGCCCAGTGTTCAGTTAAACAAGTGCAGGAAGGCCAGATCCCGCTAAGATATGGCATGCCCATACTTAATAACGTTTTTAGATAGCAGTGATTGCAGCCTGTCCTCTTATGCTCCATAACTGCTGCAGAACCAGAGCAGTTCCAGGAGCAAATGAGAGAGTTGGGTACTCTACAAGGGAGTAAACACTGAAAACATGCCTTTGCCTGCTGTATGATCTACCCCGTCTGGAACTGAGGCAGATTAAGAGGGTTTGCACAGTGTGTTCATCTGGCTCTGCCAGGTTGCCAGCAAGAGGACAGTGCTGCTCAGTAGCCCAGCTCCCAGGCCATCAGTGCTGATGCCTTCAGCATTGGAATGTTAGCTTTGCCATCTTTACACTTTCAGGTTGTCTCTTTGTCTCCGAAAAAAAAATAATAATCTGACCATCTCAGCATATGAGAATTAGCACAGCATAAATCTGCAGATCCCTTGGCTGGAATGGCTCTCCTGCAGCATCCTGAAGCTTCTGCCCTGCCATCTCACGTAATGTCAGCTTTCTATACTGCAACCCCTTCTTAACATCCTTCTAACTCAGTTTTCACTCTGCCTTTTGAAGTGTATTTCCCAATGCTACATGCTGGGGGCTATACCTCTCACACTGAGGCCCAGACAGAATCTGCAAGAATTTCTGAACTAAAAGGTTGTGTAAGTTGTCCAAGAAACTAAATCCTTGAAATGACAGCAGTGAGTACCACAGTCATTTGCTTTCTCTCCATGTATTCAGCATGTATTTCTCACAAAACTGAAACACTCTGTTTGTCCTCATGAGCCTGGCAGCGTGGAGGCACTGCCAGGCTCTTTGGAAGAGCACTCTGCAAACACGCCTATAAGTCGTTTCTGCTTCCCCTGAGCTCCTTGCCCTGCTTTGTGTGAATAATCTACGCTTTCTTCCCTCTGCCACTGATGAGGCTCTCACTCTTTGAGAGCCAAAAAGCCACCCACTGAGGTTTTCTCCATTAGGCCATAAATACTCTTGAGCTGCTGGAATCTGTTTTGTAAATAGACAATTAAAATGAAGAAGAAAGAAAAAAAAATCTCTGTTCAGCTTCGCATTGTCAGAGCCCAAAGACAGCTGTATTGAGGGGTTCAATCCTGTACATCATGAGAAGCTTCCGAAAAGCGCTGAGCACCTTCATCTGTAAAGAGCTTAATTGGAGATAAAGGTAGTAAAGCACCTTCAGCACTCTCACTGGATGAAGCCATGTGTTATTGGGACTCCCACTGATTTCTGTCATCAGAGCAATTGGTTTTGAGAATAAGTAAAGAAAAAAGTCTCCTACTGACACCAGTGGGAATCCTGGGCACATACAGGGAACAAAATGTTATGGTTGAGATCGTCTCTGGATATGAGAACAGTCTTTTATTCTGCTTATGCAAATTATATATACAAATTATGCAAATAATTACCAAGTTAGTCTGGTTGACTGTATAATAATAACAATAATAATTATTACTGTCATTACCAATGTTGATACTTTTTGTCACTGTTGTTGTTATTCACATTTATTCCAGTTGTGCCTTGGGGCCCGCCAAAAACAGCGTCCATTGATGTTGCATGCAGAAAAGCAGTTGCTGCCCCCAAAAGTTTCAAACAGACCCAAAAGGAAAGACAGGGAGGAAAGGAGCTCAGGAGCAGAGCACACAGCTGGGGACGACAGCTTCCACCAGCATTTGTTTCTCAGGTTCAGTGGGAGATAAGAGTGCTGGGGAGGAAGCAGGGCAGAAAGCCAAGGCAGGGCAGGTATGGAAGGACAGCAGGGAAGTGACTCAAAGCCGGCACTTTTGGATTTCTTTTTCATTTTTCTACCAAGACCACACGGGTGTTAACATCCTGGTGTGTGTGACAGATGCATCCACTCCTTGGATCTGAATGTGTAGGAAATCCATGGGAAGTGTCCACCCAGCAAAGTTGCATTTTTCTGACTTGGATCAGCGCAGAAATCCCCAAATTGCCAGGTCATGCTGCTTCTTTCATGGTCTGATATTTCTGGCTGCTACTTCTTTGCCTGTGAGTACAGCATGCTGGTTCACGCTTATCTTCAAAATAAGTGTGCTGCAGTGACAGCAAGGCTTCTCTGAGCCTGTTGTGTTCACACCTAGAGAGAGACTCAAAGAAAAAACAATTAATGACGGTGAGAACTGATCTGAAGCTTCTTTATTCCTTTGTCAGGTTGTTCCCAGGTGCTTACTGTCATGGAGAACAACGTGTTCCCAGACATCGCTCCCTTCCCAAAGTAATTTTGTTGCTTCTCCCGACCCTCCAGTAGCTTCACCAACTACTTTTGTGGTAGTAAATAAAACAAGCAGTGGCCTGTTCTCTGAGCTTCATGGCAAGCAACACGGCCCACACATCTCTGTGTCAGGATCCAGGCCTCATCTATGCTGTGCCTGGCAGAGCAGACCGAGGCAGGAACAGGCTGCACTGTCTCAGGCTAGAACCTGTACTGTAGTTTGACCTTGATCCATATATGAATAGAGCCACTAAATGTGTTGCTTTTGCCAGAGCTCTGCTGCTGCTTCTACTTCTTGCCATTTTCAGAATGCTTATTCGCTGTTACTTGGAACAAATGAAAGAAAAAACCATGCAAGTTATTTGCTCCCCCAAATAATTCAAGGAATGGTCTCATTACTTGAGCTGTGGAGATAACTGAGCAGTCTTCTTGCATTTTGCTACAACTACATGCAGCATCTAATGGCTTTTCACCAGCAAGGCTTTCAATTACAAGAATGTAAATCCAGACAAACTCCACTGAAGTCAGTGCTTTTATTCTTGATACACACCCCTATAATTTAAAGCTGTAGCTGTATTGTGCTGGAAAAATAGAGGAACTTTTCAAACGTCAGAAGTTTGAATTTCTCAAAATGACATATGTGGCTATGATTTCCTTTGTGAAGTACAAATTATCAGAAATGTTTCTGCAGAGCTGAGATGCCAGAAACCAATTTTTTTGGTCTGCATTTCAACAGTCATTCCTATCCTGTTTTAAATTTTCAGAAACTATAAGGATGAACAAACCGTTCCTTTTATTTTTCAGTGTCTCTGAAAAATATTTTTCAGTCTTCATTAACTTTTGTATTCTCTGTTCTCTCCTCTGTTCTGACAGACTCTTATTACTGCAATATGAAGTAATTTATTACCAGCTTGAATCAAACTTTCAAAACTACAATGTTCAAGTGGGTCCTACGTTAGGCATGAGCTAGACTATTCAAAATACATCATCATTTGATTGCCTAAGAGCATTTAGAGTGAGAGAAATGTGTAACAACAGTTTTTTCTGAAAAGATTTCCCACAATCAGAAAACATCTATTTATTTGTGTTAGTAGGATGTGGGGAGTTCACAATTGCATATCGTAACCTGCCATTCTCAAGAGTCCCAGATTTGTTTTGGAAGACATTATGTCAGTCATGGGAGGGATAAGACAGATGAATATGAGGAAATAGTTGAAAGGTTCGGCTTCCACTAGAATATATCTGAATAGCCTTGAGTTGACAGATATAAAAGGACAATTGTTTAACAACTTCCTTTCTACCAAGAGACAATATACCAAGCCCTTGTGAAATACAATATACCATACAATACAAACACAATACAGTAATGCTTAGCAAATGAAATAATTGGGATAAAACTATTTGGATAGCTGGCCTTATTCTCTTGATTTTTACTTTTCCAGAAACGTTGGCTAGATTTCAGCTTACAAATGTCTTAGTTAATTTAAATCTCTATTGCTATTATCCCTGACTGAGCCTCCTGGTAAGTTGAGTAGGTTTCCTAGTTCCACAGAATAGTTTTGCTTACAAGAATGTTATTTATCTTGGCCATTAAGAAATTCTGTATCTCAAGTAGACCTTTTCAGATTAAAAATGCAAAATGTGAAAGAAAGACTGCGAAAAAACTCTGAATAAAATGAGCAGAGGAAATTCCAGGTTGCCAGACCCCTGTAAAGTAGGAAGATATCCATATTCTCTACATTCATCTTGTTGCCACAGATCTCTTCAATAACAGTTTGTACTTAGTGATGAGGCAAGGAGGCAGAGAAAGACAACAGCATTCAGTAGGTGCATTATTGAGTTGGTCACATCTCCAGATCTCAGTTTGGTCAGGAAGTGTCTTGTTTGCATGTCTTGATGCCATTTCTATGTCTTCTATTAATCCCAGTCGTACTGTTCGTTTGAAATACAATTATGGATGAAACAAGATGGAGTGCCAGAGCAGGAGATCTATCATTATATTCCTTATAGTCTAGGCATACGTACCGTAGGCCAGAGGTAAAGAGGGGTATAGCTCTGTCCTTTATTACTGATCCAGGTAGCTTGTGTTTCTGCAGACTATTGCATCATGGCCATGTACCTGAACAACTCCTCTGATTGAATTAAGACCATCAGTTTCACCATCACCCTCACACCACATTCACATTCAATGCTGAATGTTTCAAGCACTTACTGTATTTCTCCATTGTTCCTTTCCACATCTCATCAAAACTCAAAGAGCTGATGAGGTAAATTTCAGTTTACTTTTGCACCACTACCACAAAACACTCTGTATATTAGATATGTATCATTGTCCGCATCAGATTGCTCAATGGGGAAAACTGAATGAATTTCAATACACCATATAAATAGACAAAATATTTTCTATTTATTAAGTCATTGCTATATCCTAAGCTGAGTAATGTCACAACCACGTGTAATAATTAGCTTGAAGTAGGGATAATTCTAAAATAGCATGCAAAAAAATCTCAACATACTGCTGACTGAATTCTCTATTTGGGAAACTTTTATTATGAGAGTCTCTATTGTCAGCCTGCCAGGAAAACAGAGCTGTACTTGCATACAGGAATTATAGCATGTAGATAGTAAGTTTTAAGGTCAATTACAAATTACAGTGCATATTGCCTAGTGACTGAGTATGAATCTACTATCATGAGCCCCTGTTCAAGATCCTTATTCTCCAATTGGTTCTACCTGTTCCATTTCAGTATACTATCTGGTTATAGAATTACAATGTGAACAGTATACCATGATGAAGAATAATAAGGTTGAAATTAATTCTCTCAGTAGTGTTTTCACTGCATGTTCACCTTTGTGGCAACAGTGTAAATCTGTAGCTTATTTTAGATACTAGAAACAAACTTTTAAATTTATTTTAAGCAGCTTGAATTTAAAAAAATAATTCCTCTATTCTTTTCAAGTTGCCTTGCTTCTACCATTCTCAGCTTCTTTTATTTTTTCAAAAAAATGATATTTTTTTTTCCAAAAAAATGTGTATCTCATGTATTTGAAAAAAATACCATTTTACCGTAAAGCATTTTTTCAAGATTAATAACATAATCAAACATCATACCATTTTTCTTGGCAACAATCAGGAACTCTTTAATCCCTAAAGTTTATCAGTTCAGCTCAATTCAGCAGCATTTTATTTTTGATGTGAAGAGCCATAGAAAGATACTCAGACTATAAAAGAGATGAACACCCTCAGGTACCTGTCATAGTAAGCAGAAATCATGCACAGAAAGTGTAGCTTTGCCTTATATGTCCGTTTATCAGGAAAGTCCAGTCTTGGACACAGATCACTGCTTTATAAATGGATAATCAGTTGTCTAAAATACTGTAGAGGAAATAACTCTTATGAGATATCCTGAACTTTTCTTCTGTTGATTTTCATTCCTGGAATAAAACTGGAATAAACAGGGATTTTATCTTGAATTTCATAGCTAGAGAATTTAAGGCAAGAGAGTTAGAGATCTAATGAATGTAGTTGTCTCCTAGGAAAGAAACAAAGAAAGGATAGAATCAACAAATAAAAATGATTGCATGGGTAAACAGAAATATCTGCCTGATTCTACAAAGAGATGGCAAAGAACAGAAAAGACTCATTTTCAAGTTGTCCTTGAGAGCAGCTCGGCAGAGAAGGACCTGGGGGTCCTGATAGATGAGAAACTTAACATGAGCCAGCAGTGCGCTCTGGCAGCCCGGAAAGCAAATGGGATCCTGGGCTCCATCAGGAGAGGGGTGGTCAGCAGGGATAGGGAGGTGATTGTCCCTCTCTACTCTGCTCTTGTGAGGCCCCACCTGGAGTACTGTGTCCAGGTGTGGAGCCCTCAGTACAAAAAAGACATGGAGATTTTGGAAAGGGTCCAGAGGAGGGCGACGAAGATGATCAGGGGGCCGGAGCACCTCCCCTATGAGGACAGGCTGAGGGAGTTGGGTTTGTTCAGCCTGGAGAAGAGAAGGTTGCGGGGTGACCTCATTGCAGCCTTTCAATACCTGAAGGGAACTTACTCCCAGGAGGGGAGTAAACTCTTCAAAAGGGCTGATAATAGCAGGACTAGGGGAAATGGTTTTAAGTTAAAAGAGGGAAGATTTAGGTTGGATGTTAGGGGGAAGTTCTTTACTGGGAGAGTGGTTGGGTCCTGGAATAGGCTGCCCAGGGAGGTTGTGGATGCCCCGTCCTTGGAGGTGTTCAAGACCAGGTTGGACAGGGCTCTGGGCAACCTGATCTAGTAAAGGTGTATGTTTGGTGGCCCTGCTAGGCAGGGGGGTTGGAACTACATGATCCTTGAGGTCCCTTCCAACCCGGGTCATTCTGTGATTCTGTGATTCTGTGATTCTGTGATTAATGGCAGCAAAACACTATCAGATGACTAGCAAAGCATCATACCAGAGGAAAGTTATCACCATGAATCTTCCATAGAGAGTATATAAGAAAAGCTTAATTTAGTTCAAGATATATGTACAGGCTTTAGCAATCCTTTCAGTTATAGGTGTACTGTATCCTTTTCACAATCCTAATGAAGAAGAAATATTTGGTGGGGGCAACAGTGGGGGTACAGAAAAAAACATAAAATGTGACATCAGCATAAAAGACTGGAAAAAACAGAGTTTTGAGCATAAGATAAACGTTAGCCTGGTTCTTATCTTTCAGGACAAATAGAGCATCATTCTAGACAGGTACTTTTGACAGTTCTTAGTCACTAACCCTCTCATCCCCACTACAGGGAGTCTCAGTTAATGGTTTTGATAACTGCATGGGTGCAATGCCAGCAGCTCTATCAGTGTGTGAGTGTCCGTGATGAGGATACAGCTGATCTCAATTCTACTTTCATACTTCTTCCAGTGACTTGCTGTATGACCTTGAGTGAGGAACTTCTGCACACTGTTATTCCCAATGGGATAAAGAGATAATGATGTCTACCCACCTGGTAATGAGATTTGAAGGCTGCTGATAAAGTGCAGGCCAAATTCTTGGTATTATCAGCACTTATGTGACTTCAGCAGAGTCAATCAGTTAATCTTTGCAGGGAGCAGAAGCTAGGATGGAAAGCAGTAATTGGAAGTAAAAGCAGCTGATACAGAAGGCTGGCTACTTAATGTGGTATTCTAAGCACTGAACAGTATCACAGAGAAGTTTACATGTGTCCTGTGTACCTCATTATGACTCAGATAAGGAGAAAGAATCTTACTGTGCAAAAAGGCAGTTGCCTTTATTTCCTCCATCCACTTGCTCCTTTTCTTACAATTCACCGTTGGAATCCATAGTTCTTTTTCTGACATACTCCTCTTATATGTTTTTATGTGGGCCAACTATTGGTTTAAAGAATGCTGTACTTGCTTTTAATATTAGATCGTCTTTGTCAGCAAAACATACTTCATATAAAGGCATAGACATAGGTGCTATGTGTATCAAGTAAAAGCCAAAAACATTTTGATAATACAAAATTCCAAGGAAAGTTGCCACTCAAGTTTCACTTCCTACACATTTATTATGTATTTTCAAAGGAAACTCAAAAAAATCCTGCCACCTTTCTCATTATGTCCATAATCAAACCAAAAGTTTTATTTTCAAGTACGGATTATCCCTATCCGAATACATGAATTACTTTTTGCAAGATTTGGCTTACTCATTAAGAAGATGTACACTCTCGTGCCAGAAAGAGGAAAGATCCATCCCACTGAATGTGATCCCAGTATTCAGTTGTCTTTCTCTGCAAAGATTTCAAATGTTGGAATCAGTACTAAGAGAAAAAATGCTGTCATTTTAAGACAATGTAAATCTATGATTATAACAGGTGTAATCTTTACTTTTATACAAATATTGGTGGGGATTCCAGCAGAAGAGACCTCCCTCTAGAAGTCATTCAGTTGCTCTTTTATTTGAAATGTGTTTGAAACTGGTGTGATTTTATTTTTTATTTTAATAAAATATCAAAGAGGGTTTACTTATCTGGAAAATAATTCTAAGGAAATTGAATACTGTTTTTCTACAGCAGTCCTCATGGCAGGATTTCTATAGCCTCCAAGTGCTTACAGAAGGGTGAAAAATTTTGTATTTGAACAGTTTTTTGTCTTTTGCAGAGCTCATAGATATGGATTTTCTTTTGGGTGAGCAACTATATATATATGTTGACATGGATAAAAAGGTAGTTCTGATATGTTTCTAAGATATGATATTTTCTGTTTTTTTGCACCTTTTGTTTTTATTACATTTAGTAGAAGTGTACTAACATTAAAAAATAAGGAAACATGCTTTGCACTATTTTTTTAAACACACTTTTAATCCTACCAAGCCAGAGAGAAATAAAATAGAAAACAAGAAACAAGATTATGTAAAGACCAGTTTGCCTAACAATATCATTTTTTTTGCGGAAGTGCAAAGGATATACTGATCTGTTTTCCAGTGAAAAGGACTTAATGCTTTGGTTTCCAGTTGTCAACATGACAGTATGAAGGGACAGGCTGCAGATCATCATTATATACTATGCAACTTCAGTGATATCCACTCTGTGACAAGGATTCCATAATGGCAATGAGCATTTCAAAAACAGATACATTAGAGAACTGGAAGAGACATTTGGGATGTATCTAGAAGTTTAATTGGACATAAGTCAAATAAAGTCACTGCCCATCTAGAGAATTGGAGGCACAAAGAACCATGCATTTTGTTTAGTTTTGATAACTCAAAACACTTAGAAGAATAGAGCAGCTCATGAGACAAGAGAGCAGATATGTTTTAGCAAATGCGTTCATCTGTGGGATATTTTGGCTCCTCATGCAAAAAATTAGTGACTTTGCAACAAACTCTGTCTCAATTATAGTATTAAGACTATTAAGGCTTGACCAGTTAGGCATTGTTTTTGTGTTTGTTTTTTTTGTTTGTTTTTTTGCAAACATTGTCCAAATCAAATTCTAACATGGGAAAGCAGCAATGCATACAGCATTAAGCATATCCTTCCTGTTAGAATTAATGGCAGCTTTGTGAGTAATTTAACTGAAGAAGGATTTAGCCAAACTGGGAAAAAAAAACTATATTGAAGTTTTGCTACATTTTGTTTTTTAATTTTAATTTTTTGTTTGTTTTTATTCTCAGAAGGCCTAATACACAGAGAAAATTTTCTTTCCTGCAAAACTTTCTGAGTGCATGAAGCCCCTCTAATAATCTAAAAAGGAAAACCGTGAAGCATAAAAGTGATCAGTATCATAGTGATGATGCTGGAAGCACTAAGGGCTAGTTATGCAGTACAGAGCAGTGGGATAGAGGGGGAAAAGAGTCAGACCAGAGGAAACCAGCTGGTGTTCTCATCTGTGCATTACTTTAGAAGCATTGACAGAACCAGATAATGATTTATCTAGGAGAAAATAGCCTGGTACTAGGTATAGAACTCAACCTCATTAAGAAAGATGCATATGATATCCGTGAGGCAGGCAATATAGAATATAAAATGGATCTACAAGAAGAATTGTGAAATTATGCTTAAAGGGGGGAAAAAAAAAGTTACAATTGAAAAAGCTTAGATAGAACAGAGATTTGATAATGTGGCACTTCAGGCTTAAGAGTATTAAAATATTGCCTAAGATGTATTAGTTCTTTGTGTTAGCAAACCCAAAAGGCTTACGCCAATTCATTAGGTATTTCAACAGATGTAATAAATGCAAACTTACTGGGCCCTTTGAAGAACCACCTGACATGATAGGTTTTCTTGTTCCCCATGAAAATCCATTACAGACAGAAAAATCAACACTGATGTCTTATCACTCATTGGATAGCAGTGTAATTGACCCTAAAGTTATCACTTGCCTGTAAAGGCAAGGCTGCATAAAGCAGGAGGAAAGACAAGTAGTTAGGAAAAAAATTAACCCATTCTGGAATACAGTAAAAAGCCGTCTTAAACCATGATTTCTGCCCATCAGGGGTTAACTTGTTTCTGTAGCTACTGGTTGAAATGAAGAGAATGAAGTTGCTTCCAAAAGACTGTGACAGATGAGCGCTGACCTTTGATGTTTGACTGATTTAGTACTCTTTGCTGGTATTTACTATTTAGCATTATTGACAAAGTAGGAAAGAAAAAAAAAAAAGCCTGGCTGCCATCTCAAATTAGTGAGCACTATAAACTTCAAAAGATATAACGTTCTATGGAGACCAATGAGGCATTGGGCAATATTAGTAGATTTTCATGTCAAACATTTTTGGAAAAGAAACAGATTAATAACAGATTAATATGGAGCAGGCATTATGCAGTTTAAAAATAAATTTCCTGTTATTAGAGTAGGTCACTATTACAGGATGTTTGCTATGTAGAATAAACCTTTGGGGATAGCAATCATATTGGACAGAGAGCAGATTGTGACAGCAATAATAAAGTGTGCAGTTACAACAGTGTGGGAAAAGGCAGAAGAAAGAAAAAACTACAGCACTGTATATTCTTAACATAGAAATCCACATCAAGCTATAACCTTAAATAATTGCACGAGCTGGAAGTATTTTCTTATGAAAATACAAGTTCCCTTGTCTGTAAGCATCAAAAAGAAAGCAAGCTTTTAAGAATTCATTTCATTGTACATTTTTTATTTCCCAATAAGTACCAGACTTAGAATCTATGTGCAGTAGTGTCAAAAACTCCATGTCACACTATTGATTAATGCCAGCATATAAATGCGCCAAGACAATAAACTAAATGCCAAGCCCTTTCTGAGAAAGCCTAAAGGGAAAGCTTTATTGGATGATAGATCCTAAAACATCCTATTTGTTCTTGTTGTACACCAAAAATGAGAATACTGCACCCTGCCTGGCTGCCTTAGTGACCAGATACAGCACGGGGTTCTCTGCTGGCTTTTAATACCACAGCAAAAGCGTTACCATGAAGTTGAGACAGCCACAGCAGAACAGGACTCCAAACATGCAAGATGTTAGAGAGCTATCTCAGCGACTTGACTTGCAGCCAGATGCAAACAGGAAACTAGTACAGCTGTTTGTATCTGCTGGTGTCGTTCTTTATGTGTTCTTCCCTCCTCCCCCCATGTGTCATCCTGGTATCAAGGCACCTCTATTCACAGCGTCTAAACTAATCTTCTGCACCAATTCATGTTTCATAGAGTTATCTTAGGAAAAAAGCCATCAGGTTTGGGGTCTTGCAAAATCAAGATAACTGCTGCTCTGAGCCATGTTTTTATGTAAAAGTTGAAAATTAAAAGAAATCAACTGCCACATCAAAGCTGTCTTCTGTGTGTGACCTTTCCTCTCATCAGCCTGGAGAAGAGAAGGCATCAGGGGGACCTTATAGTGGTATTCCAGTACGTGAAGGGCGGGCTACAGGAAAACTGGGGATGGACTTTTTATACAGGCAGGTAGCAAAGGATGAGGGGAAATGATTTTAAACTGGAAGAAGGAAGATTCAGACTAGATCTCAGGAGGAAATTATTTACTGTGAGAGTGGTAAGACACTGGAACAGGTTGTTCAGAGAGGTTGTGAATACCCCCTCCCTGGCAGCATTCAAGGCCAGGCTGGATGGGGCTGTGAGCAACTTGATCTAGAGGGAGGTGTCCCTGCCTATAGCAAGGACTTGGAACTAAATGATCTTAAGGATTCCTTCCAACCCAAATCATTCTGTGATTCTATGTGTCAGTGACAGAAACAACCAATACTTTTATCATTCATTGACACCTTCATGAGGGTTAATCACCTCCTACCTACTGCTATGGTTTTGATAACATAAATACTTTATAGCAGTGACTTTGGATGACTTTTGGACTTTTTTTCATGAGGACATGGGGACAGTGCAGTGCAGGACACTGTGTGGATAAAAGTCTTGGGGTTTAGTTTAGTAATATATACTGATCCCTGCTGCTAAACAAACCAGCATCTATCAAGTAAGAAAAATGAATCAAGAGGGTCTATGTTAGTCTGGTGTGAGCTTCTACCACCTCAGGCAATACCTTAAACACACGGAAAAATTAGGCGTTGGTCATCACATAGGCTCAGTACAAAGAAGTGCAGCACTCTATTTCCTGACTGATGACAAGACAACTTAATGGTTCCATTATCACTCTATGTATCTTCATTTAAAAGAAGCACTGTTTAAGCAATTTCAACTGTATTTACATAAGACGGGAATGTGATTAGTCAGTGAACATCTGCTTAAAGTGAATGAAGATTTATTATACACAACCTCAGCTCCCTGACTTTAGCCAGTTATACAGATACATGGACACAACTCAGTCCAAGCAGGAGGCAGACAAACTGTGCTGTTAAGACATCTCAGTGTCATTATTTGAGGGTCTCTGAGCTGTGTAATACTGCCCTAATAACACAGCCCGTCTAAAACATCTATTGCAAATCAAAACAGAACTTCTGTACACACTTATTCTGTGATTCTTGGGGTGTATCATGCTATTGCAAAATACCTCACTTATGTTTTTTCTTGATACAGGCTTAGTGCTTGCACAACGGAGCATAATCCCCACACTTTATGGAAATATTTCTATATCAATAGGGTTATTAATTTCAAACTATCATGGCAAGGATATTTGTCTTTAAAAGAGGAACCCATTCCTGATGGTGGCACTAGTCCAAGGGGAGGTGTCAGTGTGTTGGATTCTCCGAGGTATCTGGGCTTCTCTGTGTCATTTTCATAGAATTGTTTGAGTTGGAAGAACCTTTAAAGGCCATCCAGTCCAGCTATTTTGGCCTTAACTTCTTACTTGGCATTACTCCCTTTGCTGGGTCCTGATGCATTATGAGAAGTGGGAGGAGTGGTTATGGATATCACACCCACCTTCTTCCCCATTGCCTAAGCAAGCTGTGCTAATTATTTCTCATCACAACAAAACAGCCTAAAGCCTAATTTGCTTTTTGCCAAGGATTGGTGTAGGCAGTGCCCACCATAGGCAGGACAAACCTCTGACCTCTGTCATTCTGTTCTCATAACTCGCAAAGAAGATTAGCTGGTCCAGGAGCCTGGCCAGCATGTGACAAGAGAGAATGAGGAGTTAAGTGTTCCCTTCCTCTCACAGATATCTGAAATTCATTTGGCCACTCCATGGCTGGAAGCCACTGCACCTGTGAGTACATCCCAGGGGGTCACTGTGGCCTGTCTGCCTCAAAATGTCAAAAAAAACGGCAGATTCTACAGTGGGAAAGTGAAGAATAACAGAGTCTGCACCACTGGATTTTCATTTTGGATCGTAAAACACTATTTATTTTCCTTTAATTATAGAGCAATCATGCTCCTCTGAAGCAGGGCTTGCAGATTTGACTATAACTTCTCACTTAATTGGATGTTTGTGAATGTAAAGGTTTCTACCATGACTTGTGGAATGAAACAAAAACACCATTTCTACTTTAATTTAATTCTCCTATTTCCACCCATTCTCTCACAATCAGGTTTCCTTGATATGCTTAATCTTTTGCAATGGTTTCCATGGCAACTCTCTTCATTGTGGTGCCACCAAGGACTCCTGTAATCAGGAAGCCCAACTTTGCCAGGGGATCAGTGTGGCCTTTTTCCCTCCAGTGCTGCTACGGCACACCCCGGCAGCACTGCTGCTTCATCCCGACTTTCCCTACTCTCACACCCAAAAGCAAGGGCAGGCAGCCCGCCATCGGATGTTGTTAAGGTTTTATGATTACTGCTGCAGCCAAGCTCCCTTCTTGAGCCCTGCTATGCATTGCTGGCTGCTGTGCATCCCCAGCACGTTTCCATCGCTAAGGTGAGATTCTCATAGGCTTTCATGCTCAGAAATCCAAAATGCGATCCTTGCTGTAGTGTCCAAACCTTGAAAATACACTGCCTACGAAGTACAGCATCTGTGCAGTGTTCAATTACATGAAGCAACCTCTTCTGCACAGCACAATACCACAGCTGTAGTGTACGGTGTGTGAATTATCCCATACTATACTGCACAGGTCTGTAGCAGTAATATACAGATACATAAATTAACTCCTGCTGTACAGCACAAAGCCATAGCTGTAGTATACAGCTGTATAAAAATAGCTGATGCCAGGCTGTGCTGGCTCCAGCAGTGTTTGGATTATACATTGCAAGAACTATACTTTGTTGCTCTAATTTCCTTCCTCCAATTTACCACCCCCTCCCCCTGACCAACCCACTCTGAGGAATGGGCTGTGTGACTGGCAAATCAAACATTATTATTAATCACTGTAATTACTTTTCTTGGCCCAATTGCAGAGCCTGGGAAGCTAACCACAGTCTCTAGAGCGCAACCTTAACTACAACATGTTTCTGAGCCACCATTACCTCATTGTTAGTCATTTTTAACCAGAAAGAATTCTCAAACAGTTGTGTTTTTTTCCTCCAAACCTCTTAAACCACGTTCACTGCACAGATCAGCGTGAGAATCTCTGCATATGTATCTCTGTGCTTCCAGCTATCCGCTGCCTTTGCCAAAACCTCAAGTGTTCAGGCAGAGGGATAGGCAAGCATTTCTTCTTCCTCTACTCACACGTAGCGTGAGCAGTTTAAACACAACAACAATATAGTTTTTGACTGCAGAGTAGATTGGTCATATTTTAAGAAATAATAATAAAAAATATTGTATTCAGCTTACTGCTTCTGTTCAAGTCTAACAGCGGGAAAACATTCTGTTTACTAATTACACCCACTTTGAATGCCCACATAACGATAAACACTTCTGAAACACAGCAGCTGAAACACTTCTTCAGAAACATAATGACTAATTGATGACTGCAAGGTCACTAAATACAGAAAGTTACTTAAAAAGAAAGCTTCTGCAGTCTCCCTGTTCTTACATCTCAACACCAGCTCCCCATACCCAGCATTGAGACCAGGGTGCCAGTTCTTCCCACCCCATCTTGTGTACCCATCTGCACCAAACTTCAGCTGCTCTAAGAACTGGCTCTTGTTTGCAGGGTTCTTCTCTGGTAGCTCAGCTCACTTTGCTCCCACACAGGTACTGATAATAACTGGAGACAACAGCGAGAGAAAGGGTGCCTACTTAGAGGGAGATGGGATAAAGGAGAGCTCTTCTTTCAGCTGCATCCTTATTTTTTGAAGGAGCCCCAGGTGATGGGTGACAGTGTGATTCATCACTCCAAGATTAGAGATTTGGGAAAGAGCAGAAGAGCTGAATGCCTCTCTCTCATTTTATGCCTCACTCTTCTTGCTATACATACAATACTGCATATTAATTAAAAAGAAATAGATAGTAAAAAGGAAAACTTCTGTGATGGCCCCTCATTTGACTTGAATATCATAATCTTTTTGCAGATTAGTTTTTTCTTTCTTCGGGGACTCACAACACTACGAGTGAGAAGAGATCTACATTTTCCTACTGCACCGTGCAACCCAAGAGAGGGAATGCTCTAACCTGCTTATAGCTTAAGCTCAATTTGTACCTGGTGTTGTCCATGTTATAATATAAAGATTACAGATCTGTGGCAACATCATAACCCTTCGCACCCACCCAGTGAATGCAGTTACTATGTGGCTATGAAAGTGATGGTGTTTTTCAAGCCCTGCTCTTCACATCTGCTGAGCAGAGTGGACTGGTGATTGCAGAGCAGTTGGGTGAGGGGGGGAGGGGACGACCACAAGTTTTTCAGCCAGCTTTTCTCAGCAATCATGATCAAGCAGAAGGAGAGTTAGCTGAGTTAGTTCTCATCATCTTTATACAGGCAGAGGTAGGCAGGTTATGGCTAATTGTCAGCTACCTGTGAACACTTGAATTAAAACACTGCAGCCTCTGTGATTTTTTTAATTTTTTTTTCCAGTGCTTCAGCAGTCATTTGCAAATGCATGAAGTGGCAGGTGAGTGCCGAAAACTTGTCTTCTTGTCCACGGGGAAAAGCAACTGGCAAGGAGAGCAGATCCCAGCTGGAGCAGTCAGGCAAAGAAGGAGAACCCCAGAAGCAGCTCAGCCCTTCCCTTGGTACAGCTGTGCCCCATTGGATGGCTGTCCAGGGGAAAGGGGGGATTTGAAGCTCCAGGGACTGAAAAACTGGGGAGAGTTTTGTAATCACTACATAAAGGGCTTTGTCCTTAGCTTTAGGCATAGCATGGAGGATACATGCTGCTCTTTTTATAACAGGATTATGAGGAGAAAATGTCTTTCTGAGGCACATGGTTCTATAGCTTAGTGTGGCAAATGGCATGGCTTGCTGTAGATGCTCCCTTTTGGCAAAAAAAGTTCCCACAGCATCACAGTTACAGACAGCTTTACCAAGCACTGAGCTACTCCAAAAATGCCATGCTTGTGTATTCACCATGGTGGCATGGTGTGTATATAGCACGAGGCAGACGATTATTCTCACTTAGAAAGAAGTATGTACAAGAGAGACAGCAGTACTTGTTCCTTTGTGTATGAGGGCACTAAAGGTTCCCGGGTTAAACTTTGCCGAGAACAGCTAAGCCTCTGGGAGTAAGCTCAAAAGGGGAAACACTGAATTAAACTTCAGTACAGATCAGTTAAGGTAGGCCTACAAACCAAATCTTGCAAAAAATCTTTATTTGGAGAAGATATCTTTTCATGAAAATGTTCTAACTTCTGTCCATTTTAGAACTTGTATTCAAATAATTGCTGGTTTTAGTTAGAAAATAATTTTTTCTAACTAAATAAGATTGTTTTTCTTCCCTAGTCACCATGAAATGGTGAGAATTATTGCCATGGCTTAAATGGTACAAGGAAATGTTCCAGGGTTTGATTTTTTTTTAATTATTTATTATTTTTTTTACTAAAGCAATATGGACCTGAAAGTCCAGTAAAAGTACATGTATGTTTGACCTTTGTTTTGCAGTTGTAAATATTTGTATTTAGCTTCTAAAAACACGAATGAAAACACCATGACTACCTATATGAAAAATGTGTTTGTAATTATTTATAGGCATGAAATTTTATCTGCGAGAAGAGAACTCAGTGCTGGAATTCTGATCCTAGAAAAATTAGTAACGAATGTTCCAGTTACTATTTCCCAAACATTCCTCTTTTGCAGTCTTGGCCTAGCTTTTCTGTTTTAGTGCTTGCATTTTGGATGAGGCACCTGCGGGAGTACTTTCTGCTCTAAAATGGAAATTTTGCTATAGCACAGCAGAAGAAATTAGCTCAGACATTTTAATGAGCCCAAAATACACACAACCATTCAGCCTGAAGATACAGGAGTCATCATTCAAGTAGTCCTAACTGCTGTTTTGCTTTGGTTTTCTGCCATGGCCGTAACAGGATCACACCTTTAGCCTTACCTCACTGCTTGGGTTCCTCAGACAGCAAGAGTCCCAGCCAAGAGCTCAGCTGTGCTTGTGGGAGCGTTTTGTGTCCAAACACCCTGAGCTGAAGGACCTTGCAGTCTATCCAGAATGTGCAGCTCTTGCCACGTTTTTTGTTCTTCCCAAATCCTGACAAGCCCTCAGCTAAGTCTATCTGCATGCACCTTGCACCTTGATGAAGCTTTCTCTCCATTTTCCATGCTCGTTTTTCTTGGATTTCCTGCTAGGTTAAGTCAGCAGGAAAACTGACAGCAGCAGCAGAGCAGAGCACCGGATGAGATTGCTCCTTGTTTGCTCTTCCTGCTGCTGCTGTGTCAGATGTCCCCTGCATCCCAGCAAAGGCGCAAGGAAAGCTGCAAGTACTTTCTGCTGCAGTCTCTCCTTTCCTCCATACACCCTCCCTTTTAGCAGCCCTCTGCAGGGAAGGAATTCAGCCCATTAACTAATTTATCAACATTTACATTTGAAGTATTAGCTAATTAAATAACCACTTCTTTACCATTTACTGCGTATCTCTAGCAAAACTTTGCTAGCTTGATAAAATATCTCAAAGGGGCTTAGTTTCCCAGTCATTCATTCCATTTGGTTTTATCTGTGTTTATTTTTGTTTCTCCACCTAGAGATATACAAAGCAACGAAAACAAGCTGCAAATCCACATACTTCTCTTTGGACTCTTTGATCCTTAAGACAAATGTACAGTTATTATATCAGTTATCAGACACTTAAAATCTAAGCATTGCTAATGGATTTTTTTTTCCTCTTTCTCCTTTCCTCTCTTCATAATTTATGCAACATTTGTTCACAGGAGTGTAGTTCTGGCTGAGGCAGCAGTATAAAGTAACTTACCTGAAGCAAAATAATAACAGATCTTTGGGGAGATCCCACCATAAAAGGAGCCAAGATTAAGGAAAGCAGAAGTTTAGAAAGCTGGACTGAAACGAATCCAAGTAAAACATGCATACACCAGCTACTTCGTTACAAAGGAGGCAGGTGGCAGGCTTACGTCCTCCTGTTCTTCAGCTACCCATTTCCTTTTGTGGTCATTTTTCATATGAGTTGCTTCCTTTTCTTGCAAGCCAAAATCTGAATATATTCTTTCTGTACTGTGCTTGCAGTTTCTGACCCAGCTTACCCATAAAACAATTTAACCGCAGCTTCCTACATTCCAAGTTTATCTTGCTTCTGCAATCACTTTCCTCTCCTCTCTTTTGGGTACTTCAGCATCAGGAGGATGTGGGCAAATCAAAGGGAACTAAGAGAAAACAAACTCAAGGAATTGAGAGTCTGAATGAAGTTACATTAGATTATGGATAAATTACGACATCAAGAAATGGTATCTATCCGATAATATTTTTTTCACTTATTTGGCATGAAGCAGTAATTAAAGATGCTATCTTAGACTCACACTGTCTTAGCATTCCATTAACAATACAACTGAATGACAGATGTATTCAAACAGTCAGTCTGGGAGTAGTTCAGTCAGCCAAATACATATAAACCTTCCTTCTGCTTCTCCAGTGTGTAGGAAATACAGACATATCTCTCTTTAAAAATCCTGCCAAACAGGTCTTCTTCAATATGGCCAGAAGGTTACTGGATTCAGACTATGTGAAACCACAGGAGAATGAAGTATACTGGCGTTTAAACATTGCAAACATTCAACAGGGAGTATCGAAAGTAATAAAGGAATTTGTAGGTGGGGCTAAGCTAAAGGAAAGAAATTTCTCCGGAGAATATCAGAAAAACAAATATTAATAACAAGATAATCATCAAACAAAGCTGAAGACTGTCATGAAAATATTTTAAACTAGAAAAATTTAAACTAAAAAAACTGGAACTATAAATAAAGCTCAACATTTCCTATTACTTTAAAATTATTATTGTTTTTATTGGAACAAAGAGACGACAGGATAGAAAAATATGCTAGGACACGATCATGCAAATGACTACTCCTTATACAATACTGAATAGGATCCATAATTGTTCTTGGTTCTAGTTCATCGCCTTTATTGTGATTGAATAATAGCTGGGGCAAAAATAGCTAAGGCTTAAATTTTCAGACAAAGCATATTTTGTGGTTGTGTATGTTCAGCTCCTAGGACAAGTAACCTGTGATGCAATGATATTGTAGCTATGAGTTGTGTAAACTTTATTCAGCTTTATGATACTCAATGTATACTTATACAAGTTGAATAATTAAATGATGCATCGCATTTGTGAAAAACGCCTTTTATTTTAGCCCAGAGGAAAATTCACAAGAACATTCTTTTAGGTGCTCTTGCAAGTTTTCATGTTGTTTCTGAGTGATAGCTCCTGCTGCCTTAGATATTAAGTCAATGTCATTTCAGCACAGTACATCCAAAAAGAAATGAGTCATATCTAAAAAAAAACCACCAAACCCAACTGTTCCGTGTGTTCCAGAGCTAGTGAAGTCTGGTTGCCTTTGGATTTATATTTTACATTTGCCAGAACCACTGATAACTATATTTCTTCCTAATCGCCTACCTACAGGTCCTTAAATCTTCTCCACATATCCTGACCCAAACCATTACTATTTCCCAGTGTTTCCAAGTCAAGTCCCTCCATTTTCTGCAGCTGCCTCCTACATCCCAGCACCTATTGAGATCCCTAATGCCTCATGAAGTCCTTCTCATCCTCTTACTTCCCCACAGTGTTGCTGTGACTCTCTGTCCTTCTTCACAAATTGGGGATCAGCTTTGTCACCTCATCTAGAGCAGCCTGAGATATTACTTGTTATCACAAAGGAGCCTTTGCCAAATCTTGCCAAAAGGCAGAGATGAAGGGATGGACAGTGCACCATACTAATTCACTGTCACCATCTCTGTGGTTGGTGGCTGATTCAGACAGAACAGTTTTCTGGCTGCCATGGTGTAGCTGGGAGCATGCTGACTGGTACAACAGAGACTGAACACACTCTCCCAGACAGAATCCTTCCACAGGCATAGATAATCATAACATTTGCAGACGCTTGATATGTGTGAAACATTGGTTCCTTTGTCAAATTTGCTAAATTTTACACACACCTCATCCCCCCTTCCCCCTACAAAACCATGTATTGCATGCTTGGTCAACAATTTAGCATAGCTATTTAAGAACTAATTAAAGATATTTATTTTCCCCAGAAAGGTACAACTATTTTCACAGGCCTAATGTATGTATATATATATAATCCAAGTTGGCAATTTAAAGTTGTTACTGGATTCATTAAAGCCTCAATATCCTACCTACTGCAGAGCTGCTGACAGGGCGAGATTTAGGCAAAATCAGTGGATCCAATTAAATCCAGAGGTCCATACATTGAGTATTTCCAGAGTGCAAATTATTGGTGACATTTCTAAACAGTGATTGACAGCTGAAGCCAGCACATTTCCTATGCCACTTTGGAATGTCTTTATGAACAGGGGAGGACTTTACAACCTTACCATGGGAGCAAGGGGAAAAAAACAGTTTTTATTTATTTTTTATTTTATTCTCCTTAATTCTTCAGCAGACTATTTTTCTGGAAATACTGTACATGCTCAACACAGATCAGGATTCTGATTTGTATTACAACTTTCTAAAGCTGTGATCCACAAAGGGCCATCCTGAAACCTGGGGTTGTTAGATTTACACTCATGCATAAGAAGCAGCTTCTTCATGGATCCCCATAACTTGCTACCATCCATTATCAACTTAATATTCTGAAAAAGAAATGGTGTGTTTATTCATTTTCCTTTATAATACAGTGACTTATCTGAAATAATATTCTAACCTAATTAATATTCATTTTGGTGCATTGTTTATTAGCCCAACTGATTCCCAATTATATCTCCCTATAAACCTTGATCTACTAGAATAAGTACATTCCAAATATAAATAATTAATAAGACAAGCATGCCTTTCTTATCATGGGTTGTACATTATCAACTGACTCACAGCTCATGTTTGCTGTTGCAATCACTTTGCTTCCAGCACTGCAGCTCAAGTATCCGTCCTTGTTGCTACTGCAGGGGAATAGGCTTAACCATCTTGCTTTTTATATGGAGTAAGATAAAGAAGTGGGCATGTATGAGAACTCAAGGTCAGTTATCTGTGATTTTTTTAAATGTTATTAAGATAATAAATTTTTTAAAAAATTAGGGCCTGATCATGTAATTATTTTGTGTGCAAAAATGACAAAAAAAACATCAAATTGAATTAGTTCAGCACTCTAAAGTACTGCAAAATCAGGTATCTAGCAAAACTTATAATACTGCAAGTATATCATTCTTCACAATGCTGCACTGTCAAATTAAATGAAGTAATGTACAATGAAAAAAAAAAAAATCAACGAATTCTATTTCCTTTTTCCCCATATAAATAAATACTGAAAAGGAATAAAACCTGATTGCTAAATTTTTGCCCACAGTGTTGTAATAGACACCCAAAAAAACACATTTGGTAGATGAATTTCTGCTATATTCCTCATTATATCTTTAGCTGCCTGAATTATTTATTAGCGATAACATGCCCAGTGAATACATTGTGATATTATTTATATAGTAGGAATGATCACTAGAGGCTGATGGCTTTTGTTTATGTTCTCTATGGTATGGCAAAGCTTCAAATAGTGAGAGCAATTATATTTCTTATTTTCAAACTAGTTTATAATAATAATTTTGTTCAATTATTTCATTAGATAAGAATAAAGTAGAGACTTTCAAACTGACAGTTAAAATTGGAATGTGAATAACCATGTGTATTCTCACTAAGCTTTTCAGTGATTTCTAGTTAAATCTACAAATTGAGACTCATTCTGTTAGGGCGAATGTATGAAAATCTAATTCTTCCTGAGTTTAAGTGAAGAAGCAAAAAAGCATTTCTAAGTTATATAAACTGTTATTATACTGTAATAGAAACTCGAGGTAAGATGTCAATGCTGAAGACATAACTGAAAACCATAAGGATGGGCTCAGTAAACCTGAAAAATTAATTCTCCTGTCAGTTGTTTGCCCAAGGGAAGTTGTGTCCTTCACTGACAACAGAGCCATAGGAATCTCTATCAGTCGTGGATAGGAGTCCTGATCCTCTGTCAGTCTGTGGTACTGAAAGAAGCAGTCACAGAAAAGTGAGTTAGTTTACTCCTAATACAGTTTCTGTAATAGTCTCAAAGCATCCTCAGCATTCTGATGCAGACTTTGTAGATAAATCAGACCAATGATTCTACCAGCTAGCAGTACTAATCAGGGCTCCAAGATGTGGAAGGAAATCAACTTCTTGATTAGGTAGAGCCCAGATTCACTGTTCTCTTCCCTGTCTTTGAAGTTTAGTGGGTTGGTCTACTATGTTTCATGAAATTACTTGTTCTCATCACACATTAGCTTTAGTGTCCTCTCCATAATACTTTTTATTATATCCTTTAAATACAGCAGAGAGGAATGCCTTAGTTTTCATCTTCAGGCTCTTTAGATGTTTATCCATGTTTTCCTCCAAAATTGAATTATTTCTTTTCTTATTCCCTTTAAGATCCACACAGTCGCACATTCCTGGATTGAACACCCTTGCTACAGAGATCTCACATGATATTTGACTGTAATTTGTATAAAATATCCTGAGAGAGGACAGAAGGCCACCGGGATCTTCCTGTTCAACATCCACTGTTCCATATGGGACACATAAAACTTCTGAATAGTATGATTTATTGCCTAAAGATGCTTTCAGTCTTCATAACTGTAACTCCACTACTGAGTAAACAAGTACCTCTCTGCCAAAAATCCCAGCCAAAAGTAACTGTCCCATGTACTCTTGATTGAGCTTGAGTTGAACACTGGCTGCTCTCTACAGTATCTTACCATCACTGCAGCTTTCAGAGGATATTTTTATCTGAGCATGGTGCCCTTCTCAAATCACTCTAAGACATGATGTCTAAAACATATCTGTTGTCACAAAATTCAGTAGGTTACAGTTAGGTTATGTTACTACACCATTTATTAGGGCTAAACAATTACTAACTCCCAGAAGAAAAAGCTGCCAAGCTGTCCATAGCTGTCATTATAGAAAATAATACTTTTCTATCAACAGCTCTTTTCTCATATTCTGTTGCATTAGTATTGCTTCATAACAAAATCTTACTGCAGAGTTGTGCTGGAAGCAGTTAGGTTGAACTGTGAAAACTGCCTCCAGCAAACTCCTGCAACCTGCGCCCTTCTTCTCCCAGGAACCATCCATGTTCATCCTGAAAGACAGTGTTTTCTCTTTTTTGCTCAGACAAAGAGGACAAAAACAAAAAGGAGAGGAGTAACCTTTGCTGGCTCCCTCCCCTAACACCATCCCAGAATCCACTGTTCTTATTTTAACAGCATGCAGGCAATGGAACCAGCTGCTAGACCTTTCTCATTTCTCTGTAGGCCTCTGCAATAAAGGCTGCATGCATACAGAAATGTAATTCTGGTCTAGCATTAGAATCAAGTTCAAGGGACCAAAATGCAGTTCTCTTCCTCAAATCTCTCTAAGGTCTCAAAAACACTGGGCCAACCTTCATCTCATGGATCCTAGGTCTCTCTTTCAACATGAGTGTTCATCTTTCCAGCACAAACGGGAAAACACATTCAGACCTAAGCGTCTGCAGACTGTAGAAACACTGTTACTACTCCCATGTTCCTTTCCTTCAGTCTTTTGAGATCAGATATGAGCTCACACTGCCTACGCTCCAAGACAGCTGCTGCTGCTACTGTCTTTTTTATAGCAGAATATATTTGTTTGGCTTCAGCACTGGACTATCCACATCCTCAGATCTTATGTTCATGCTGGAGAAAAAGCAGAGCTTATTCCCATAGATCAGGCAAAAATATTTTGTTCTTCTCATCTACTCATTCTCCCATGCTGTTTTCCTCCGTCTTTTTCTTCTTCCTGACAGTTTCATAAGCCTCACTTGGGCAGCCTTCCAAGAGACCCTGATTCAAGGTCCAGTGTTTTTCCCAGACACTGTACAATCCCATGCCACAGTAAATGCATTTTTTTTAAAGTGTGAAGACCGTTTTGCACTTCGTAACTCTAGAATATATGACAAATAAAACACAATGTTCACAGGAGCTGCATCAATGCCTGTTATTTCAGCATATTTCAGTGATTAGAGCCTCAGCATTCTCCTGTCATTTCCATCCTTTTTTTTTAAAGGAAAGCTGGAATGGACCTTAAGAAACTGTTGTCCCTATTTTGAAGTCTGTAACAAATGTAATGTCTATTAATCCCAGGAGTGTGAGATTACTACACCCTTAATTGTCTATGATTTTCCTCCTTTTTTAGCCATTAATTCAGTAGTTCCACAGTCCTAATGTGCATGCTGTACACATCTTCTCACATCTTAAATCTGCCCCAGATTGTTTTCTAGAACTGTTAAGGATTCTGTCTCCACAGCCCAGAGCTTGAAATGCCCCCACAGGATGCTTGGAGTCTTCTGGTTCAGGGAAGTGAAAGGCTCTGGAAACAGAGAATTAAACCTTTCTTCACTGTGGTCTGCCTACAAGTATGACTACTTCAACTTGTGAATATTATTTCTAATAAATCCTCCTTTTCAGAAGGTGCTTAACTTTTTTAGCTATTTATTGAACTTCCCTGTTACACATGTGATGGAAGTCTCTCCAGTCATTGAATACACTTTTAAGTTCACTGTTAATGCATAACCAGTATGTCAAAAGATCATAGAATCATTGAATCACAAGGTTGGAAACGACCTATAAGATCACCTAGTCCAACCGTCTTCACATTACCACTGCTACCACAAGCACTAAACCAGATCTCGCAGCTCCTCATCCAGACACCTCTTGAACACTGTCAGGGATGGCGACTCCACCACCTCCCGTGGCAGCCAATCCAGTGCCTGACCACTCTCTGAGAGAAAAAGTTCTTCCTTAAGTCTAACCTAAACCTCCTCTGGTACAACTTGTGGCCATTTCCCCAGGTCCTGTTTGTTGCCTGGGAGAAGAAGCCAAACCCCTCTTCCCCACAACCTCCCTTCAGGAAATTGTTGAGTGTGATGAGGTCTCCCTCGAGCCTTCTCTTCTCCAGACTAAACAATCCCAGTTCCCTCAGTCGCTCGTCATAGGACTGGTGCTCCAGGCCCCTCACCAGTTTTGTTGCCCTTCTCTGGACACGCTCGAGGGCCTCGCTGTCTTTCCTGTAGTGAGGGGCTCCAAACTGAACACAGTACTCGAGGTGTGGTCTCACCAGTGCTGAGTACAGGGGGATGATCACCTCTCTGCTCCTGCTGGCCACTCTATTTCTAATGCAGGCCAGGATGCCATTGGCCTTCTTGGCCACCTGGGCACACTGTTGGCTCATGTTCAGCTGAGCATTAACCAACACCCCCAGGTCCCTTTCCTCTTTGCAATCACTCAGCCACTCGTCCCCAAGCCTATAACACTGCATGGGGTTGTTGTAGCCAAAGAGCAAGGACACGGCACTTGGCCTTGTTGAACCTCATTCCATTCACCCCAGCCCAGCAATCCAGCTTATCTAGATCCCTCTGAAGGGCCTCCCTACCCTCAGGCAGATGGACACCACCTCCCAACTTGGTGTCATCTGCAAACTTACTGAGAGTACACTCAATCCCCTCGTTTAGGTCATCAGTAAAAATGTTAAACAAGATAGGCACCAGTACCGACCTCTGGGGGACACCACTTGAAACAGGTCGCCAGCTGGACTTCACTCCATTAACCACCACCCGTTGGGCATGGCCCTCTAGCCAGTTTCTTATCCAAAGGAGTGTGTACCTGTCCAGGCCACGGGCAGTCAGTTTCCCCAGAAGAAGTCTGTGAGAGACTGTATCAAAGGCTTTGCTGAAGTCTAGGCTGACGAAATCAACAGCCTTTCCTTCATTTACCAGTCTGGTCACCCAGTGATAGGAGATGCTTCATATCAGGGTAGTACTGATATTCAACACTGTTGTAAGCACTGATCTAACTCACCAGCACAGTATAAAATGAAGTTGATTAAAAAACACCAGTAGTTTTGTACAGACTTAGTCAGTTAAACCATCCCAGTGAAGAGCCAAATGAGTGCCAGAGGAGCAAAATAGGGAGGAAAATAGGCTGCACATGGCACAGGTGAGGCAGCTCATAATTACAAGGTTCAGGAACCAGAAGCTGAGAGAACAAGTGAAGAAGGCAGAGAAATAAAGCCTTCATTTTGCAGCAGCAGTACCAGCAGCAGGAAGAAAATGTTGTTCTCTTATCTTCCCATAAGATGTTCTTTCAGCCTGTTCACTGCAATTCCTCACCTGCTGAGGCAGTGGGAAGGAGCTGCTGAGGAAGTAAGACAAAAGAAAGAAAACCTTTAAGTTAGCCATGAGATGGTCATTCAAATGACAGGTGAATACCACTTCAGGTGTTTGCATTGCTGGCAAATTTTGGGATGCCACAATATAGGAAAGATATAAAACATTTAGAGCAGTTCCAAAGGAGAGCAACCAGGATGGTGAAGAATCTGGAGAACAAGATGTATGAGGAGCAGGTGAGGTCCCTGGGTTTGTTCATCCTGTTACTGAGGGAAGACCTCATGGTGGCTGCAGTTCCTCACAGGAGGGTGGGTTGGAAAGTGCATTTGCACACCTGTTCAGGGGTTACAATTGGGTGCTAATTCTGCCATGTGGTATGCAGCTAACCAGTCCTGTACAACAACCTGCCAGTTTGCACAGAAGAATATTTCATTTTATTGGAAAAGACATCTGAATAACAAATATATTCATGGAATCTAAAACCTGATCTTAACTTGCAAACAGAGCAAAAAAAAGCTGCATTTGCCTGTATTTTATTTCCAGTAAATAATTCAACTTCTTCTAATATAAATTTCTTCACTCCGAAACAGGGAATTTGGCTTTGCACAGACAAGTCCCAGTGCAGTATTTTTTTCTGACAGAAGCCATCTCCACTGAATTCTGGCAAGTAACATAAGCTTCACTAAAACAGTTGGGATGTCCTGCAAAATATTGTTAGCTGAAAAATCTTCACTGCTTTTTGAACATAGGCTGGTACATAAAATAATGAGGGTTTCAATCATTTTCTTGTCTCAAAGCTGTAATTTATGTCAATAAGAGGGAAGGGATTAATGGAAAGCACGAATTATCTTTTCACTACAATATTGCTTCCAAAATGTATATTTTAAGCATCCTAGCACATGGCACACACTGGTATGGAAGTCTTTAAAACTGTGTTGATCAGGAACTGATAAAAGAATCCTTTACACTTAATGCCATAAAATGAATCTGTTAAAAATATCCACAGAAGAGCACAAGACCTCTGAATATTTGCTTACTCTTTCCAACATCCCTTTTTTCTCTTGCCCTTAAAGAAATTCAAATTAATTATAAAAATGAGGACATTCCTAATAGGATTTTTAGTGAAAAGTTACAAGGTTTAATTTGTGTGAAAGTACTGACAAGTTTATTCATTTTGTAGGAGTGTGGAATTTGCCTCACGTAACACTCAGGACTCAGCTACAGCTTTGATAGAAATGTTATTTGGTAATTATCTGCTCTTCCCTTGGGGACAAAGTAATTAATTCTGCTCTGCACTTCACAGCATATTCTGTTTTTACACACATATGAAGGATGAATTCTGGAAGATTATGATCAATACTTACTGCATTGGCAACCAATAACTCATCATCCTGGCAGCTGCATCATGACTTAAAAAAAAAACAAACTCAGGAACACAGAAGTCTGACTTCACTTGTTGACCTTGTTCTTTGTGTTTTAGAGGAGGCAAATAGGTGTGAAAAAAAACCAAATACTTATAATTAGCTTTCATTAAAGAAGTATACGGCATTTTCCCCAAAGAAAATAATACATAAATGTTATCTTTGTGACATAACTCAGAACCAAAATATAAGCCATATGTTTTTACCTATTACTTGATTGTAGCTTTTTTTTTTAGTTAGATAAAACATAAATTTGAGCGGTAAATTTCAGGCATGAATAGGGAACCTCTTCCCTAAAGTGTAGTTTGGGGCACGTAACTTTCCTTATCCCTTATGAAGAAACTCTGTGGCTGGAATGAAAATGTTCAGCCTGTTCTTGATCACGGTGCAGTGCATTTTAAAGAGTATGTGCAAGAGGAGTGCACGGCATCTGATAGAAACACAAAGGTGTGGGAAAGGGCATCTTCGCAAAGCAGAAAACAAAAGATGAGCATCTTAATTGGTATTTTGTACCTAAATACTACACTGGTATTTTTGAAGCCATTTTTGCTTGCAACAATCCAAGGTCTGTAGGGCTTCTAGGGAAAGAGTTCGGTGCTAGGGATCACATCAGACCAGGCCCTGAAAGCTCTGCCTCAGTCTCCGTCCCAGATAACAAGGCCAAAGAAAAACATTTAGGCCAGAGGAGATGGAACTATTATTTTATCCAAGCATTTGAAAGAACAAAATCTCCTGGTATAGATGCAAAAATGCAGCATGCATTTCCCTTTTTTCAATTTTGGAGGGCCTGTTCTAAATTTTATCATAAAAAGCACACCCATATAACCTACTTTACCCTCTAGGAAAGGTTGCTTCTTGTCCTCTGTGTGAAGTACTTTCTGATCTTGCTTGGCTGTAGTTTCTTGAGGTTGTGGTTTTCCATTTGCAAAATAAGTATAACAGCATTTTCTATCAACAGGAATGTTGTGTAAATAAATGTATTAAAGGTATCAGAGAATGCAGTTATAGAAAGACAAATACCAATACTGTGGCTAAGAACCAGTGGCTTAATGTTTTGAAGTTTGTCACTGTCCAAAAAAACCAGACAGCTGAAATTCTCATTTATTCCATTAGCAAGTAAGGGACTTGGCACCAGACACATAATTGGTACTGTCCTTAGTCAGTTTTTAAAAAGCTCTTGGACTTAATCTGCCAATAAACCAACGATTAGACATTTTACAGGAAACTATTCCATTGACAAAAATTAAGTTTAGGAAGAAGGAGTCAGAAGACTGGAACTGGCTGCACTTCACAAAGTGCTAGTAATAAATCCTGACAGTAAAAGGGAATGCAATACTTAAGCCAGAAAAGTGAAATCACTAAAAATAAAACTAGAGGCAAATTACATTGAGCTCTCAGATCTCATTCGAATATCTGACTGGAAAATTTTTTTGCCATGATAGCTGTAGCATCCCAAGAGGTCTACATCTGCCTTCAGCCATACAACTTTGCCAATCAAGAAGACAAATAATGAATAATGTTCATTTCCTCATTTGGTATGCTTCGGTTTGTGGCCAAGATAAAACACTCAGAGTGGAGAGGAAAACAGTTTTTGTGTCCAACAAAGATGCCCCTCTAGAGTTGCTTTCAGGCTCAGAGCCACATTTTGAAACACCACCCCCAGAAAAAAAATGCAACATAGAATATATGAAAAAAATCTTCCAAGACCAAACCACAGAGTGTGTCATTTTTTCCTGCACAAAGCACAGACTGGCTCTAGGAGCACTAACACCCACCTGTGGGTCAGACAGCCAGGGACTGAGGCCATGAGTATTCTCTGCACTCATTACCCAGGCAAAAAAGCCTCAGTGTAGTACCCATCAGCATCTCTACGTCTTATCTTTTCTGGGTCTTCTGTGTAAGCTTTTTTCTCTGAGGGGACATATTTGGTATGCAGTAAGATGACAGCATGAAGGCACATTGTATTCTTCTTCCTACCTCGTCCTCTGTTCTCCTTTGCATGAGATACCACAAAGCTCCTTCAAGCTCAACTCCTCCTGCAACTTGCTGGCAAATGCATTGGCCAGGAGATGACACATTGGCCTTGCTGTGTGCTAGATTTTGCTATGCTAGATACGTCCCAGTTAATGCCATGGGATCTGTTACTTCTCCATGGTAGACTAGCACAAAGCAAGGGCCTCACCTGGTTCATGGAATCAGTTCCATAGAATGAGCACAGCACTGTACTCATCCTCATTAACATGCCCTTCCTCACTGCTGAGAAGCAGGGCTAATTACTGTGGCTGCAGTACTGACTGTTAGAGTCATAATGTCTTGCTGTTCTGGTGCTATTTTAGTTGTTACTACTCTGAGATTATCCACAGCACGCTCTCTTGGCTACGATGAGATACAAGAAATAATGAGGTGAAAAAACTTCCTTTGC